>JAWNKX010000176.1:1236402-2472804 GCA_035041755.1 Cacoxenus indagator
GTGCATTTCGTACTAGTCTGGTCTGGTCTATGGCTATGGCTATGCACAAATATTATGATGGCTGGTCAGGCAGGCCGAGTGGCTTTTGAATAACGCCAAAAGGACAGAAGCAGTTGGCAACATTGGCGCAAATCCGTACATCGTAAAAATATTTAACGGCCGCCAAAGACTGTGAACGTTTTTATGACTTTTGATAGTTCGCTAAGCCAAGTTGAGCCAAGCAGCGCCAAGTTCTGTAGGATTATATTGAAAAGTGCACTTCTCAGTTAGTCAGTCTGTTAGTCGGTTGAGCAGTCAGGCAGTCAGAAAGTGCGAACACATTTTCGGCATCATTTTGTCGAAAAATTTATGTTATTAGAGATACACACCAGCAGTCAACAAACCGCTGCGATGAGCTGAGAAAAATTAATTCACATTCGCATTTGCATTGTACGTGAAATAAAATTGAACAATTTATTAATACAAAAAAATAAATAAATAAATATAAGTAAAGGACGACTCCAAGGTCATTGACACTTACAGATTTGCTTAGAATTGTTGTTGGCTCGCATGAGATACAATTTTATGATATTCTTATCTTAATATAATTTTTTACAATTTGTTGTCAATGTCAGATAAAATAATGAAAACAAAAGCGTGAGCCAAAAATGTTGTGCATACGATTCCCTGGGATCATCTGCAGATAAAACAGAAGTTGATATCAACAAAAGGCAACACCAACACTGTCAACGCTGACGACTTTAATGGATACATTGGCCTATAGTGTTGACAAGTTATTACCCTGAATTATTGGCGGTTGAATTTGGTTACAGATTCAGACTCATCCTCAGACCCAGAAGCCAACTGATCTTGAGAATTTTTATTTTTTTATTTTGTTTTTTTGGTTGCGGTTTTGCTTTAAGTTCTTTCGCTTTACGACGCAGAAGCGTTTGTTGGCAAACATGGCTTTTGTTCTCCCAGCCGCTTATTTTTGTTTTTTCGAAGTTTTTTTTTTTATAAAAAAATTTAATTTGAATACTTTCTTCGTTTGAGGCGACAAGAGATGAAACAAACCAAACAAAAAAAAAAAAAAAAACAAAGATACACCTCAAAGCGCTAATTTACATTTTCTCCGTTGTGTTTCTCACGTTTTCCCACAAAGATTATCTCATCTGCGTCGCTAAAAGCCATCTTCAATTCGAACACATCTCATCGCATATCAACTCTCATCTAGCCGCTTCGTTCTGGGTTATGTCCCATTTACTTGACCCATAACATCGAAGATATATGCTTCGATTTTGGGCATTGCTTGGATAGCTTTTACAAGTCAGCAATCACAGCAGCCGCATGAACAGCGACAGCGACAGCGACAGCGACAGCGACTACCAATTCTAGTAAGGCATTTGTCACCTTCTACCTAAATTACTACTAGAAGCAGCAACACGCACTCCTATCATAAACAGGTGGCAACACTCATTTGCATATACAACGTTTCGATATTAAATTTCAAAGTGTTTCGTCCGTCGAGTAGCCCATCAAATGCCGTGAATGGGTATCGGATTCGGAATCGACAGTCGTCGCCACTGCTGCTTGTTCGATAATATTTTCATGTCAAAATGTTGCTTTGTGGCTTTCGGCATTTTTCGGCTAGTGGATTTGAAGTGAAGTGGATTTATGGCTTTGACAGCGACCTCAGTCAACGTTTCGTTAGCCATTTAATCCAACGGCTTCGATTTACTACTGGGTGTTGTTATTTTGAAAAATCGCTGCTTTTGTCTTGCGATAAAAATGAATTTGAACTTGTTTTCGATTCATTTCGAAGAGAAACACAATGTTTTTCTTGTTCAAGTTCTAAAGACTTTCAGGTTGCGCTTTGTGCGCGTAAAATTTATTTTACAAATATATTTTAAATTTAAGTTCGTCCAGAATCGAGTAACAAGAGAACTTGAATGGTTGAGTAGTAATATATATAGTGATAAACAGAAATATAAACAATTACTTCAGGAGAAAATTAGATATATAGGATGATACATAAATTCTAATAAACAGATAAATCAGCTTTTCGACCAGCAAATAGATCAGTATATAGATCAGTGGATAGACCATCAATTAGCTCAGTAGTTAAAGTGATATATGGTAGAAATCAGATCTCTGCAATGGATCAGAAAAATAGGCTTGTATATTACTAGTAAAAATTGAGTGTCAAGCAAGTTGAGTGGAAACGATACTTTCGGCTGTAAGTAACATGTTTCATATGCAAGCGAATAGTATATAGTTCATTGTAGATTTTCGTTTCACTGAGTCACCAGCCACGTATAAACATCATTTTTGTTTTTTTGTTGACCGCCGTTTACTGATTTTTTCATACTCCTTCAATATAAGTGAACATAAAAAATTAAAATTCTTACTAACTTGATATTGAAATAATAATATAATAAATATATTATATATTACTTTCCCAACCCTGTAACGCTTGAATTTATATATCTTGCTGTTCATGCATAATTGGAAGAATTAAAAAAAAGGACTTTTCTCAATTGAAGTCTGTAGTTTTGATTACAACTTAAATGGCACATTGGTCACCCACTCACGGCTTTTTTTGTTACTCACCCTACACTTGTATCTTCCTCATACTGAACTTGAAAAGCTGCACACGCCATTATTCACTTTGATTTATAGACAACATATGCTTAATCAATGCAAATCACTTTTAAACGCCTTAAATCTTGACCTAACATCTTAAAAGTTTTGTCAGAGGTAAGAACACGTGGGTGTCGTGGCGCGTCCTCAACTACGGCGATTACTGCTGGCTATCATTCATAAAAGAAACGTGCGTATTTCATTCATTCCTCGCGCATAATTAAAAAACAATAAGTTATGCTTCATATCTGGGGGAGCCAAACACGTCGACGTGTTAAATTTGTAAAATTCATGCAACTTAAATTACATTCGCGCGCCCACAATTGAAATACCACAAAAGAGTTACAAAGAAAAGTGATGACATTTAAAAATGGCCGCTTGCCTTATAATATGGATCGACCAATTAAATTTTCAAATATTATGACGGTTACGTATAAAATTATCAACAAAGGCTAAAACGAGTGCTTAAATTTGACATATGTTGGGACAATAAAAAGTAAAATATTAAAATGTATTTAAAAAAATTATGGATGTATATATTGTATTGAATAACAATTTTGCTAAAAAAATGGCATTCGCCTGGCGCTAATATTTTTGTCTTTGATTAATATTGTAATAATATAATATTTTTTTCTAAGTCTTCAACAAGGCTTTGGCAAAAATAAGTAAAATAAAATAAATAAAAATGTCAACAATAAAAAATTTAAAAATAAAATCAAAATAATCACAACTCTGTCAAAGTGACACAAACAAAGACCATGCAAAGTGTGTGTATTTTTTCGGCGTATGTGCTCATTTTGATTGTAATTCGCTCAGTCAGTGTTTTTTCTGCTTTGCCTGACTATAGCCGAGAGCATTCTCACGCTGTTTTCTTTGTGATTTCTTTATTATGATTATTATAGATACGAACGACTGTGTGTTGGGCTTGTCCCTCAAAGTTGACAAGACAAGAAAAACAACAACAACAAAAAAACACACACAAAAAAAAAATGAAATAAAAAATATTACCATCACCTCAAAGTTGGATGACAAGTCGTATATGAAATTGTAACGGACGCATTTGCGCATTGCGAGATGAGATGCTGCTACCTCAAACGACAGCGACGTCGTCTTGAGTTCTATTCAAGTATTCGCCCATTCATGCATCTGTGCTGCTGTTGCTGGCTAACTCCAGCGATCGATCGCTCAATTTGCGCAATGACGTGTAAATTGTCAACGCGCTCTGTCATCCATCAAAGCGCACGCTCGATCGATAATGAAAAAGATGTTACAGACAATTCTTCGAAAGTCTCTGCTTTGTTGTCCAGTCGCTAGTTGAAGCTACTGTTTCTTCTAATAATGGCGCACGGTAGCGCTACTTTTGGCTCATCTTACGTCCAGTTGTTGATCTGCTTAGCAGAAACTTGTTCCAAGCCTCGGTGTTTTTCTCATTCTCATTCACACAGTTGTAGCCCTTTTATTTGCGCCATTTTGTCTACACTTGTTCTGTCTTTGTATCTGCTTGCTCTTCTTCATTGCTTATCTTTTTTATTATGGATGTTCCTAGTAGTATAAAAACGAATTTTATTAGCTTTTTTACATTGTTTTATTTTCAATTTATCGCACATCAGACGCGCTTAAACTAGTCGACACTGCAGACTCCAAAGTATCAAATGGCAGCTTGTCAATTTTATAGCATTTCTGTGCAAGTTCTGTTGCTGTTGTTGTTCGTATTTTTTTTTTTATTGAAACGTCAAGCGTTCGTTATTTACGACAGTCAGAATAAGATGCAAGGTGCAGTTCTGTGAAGAAAAAACATTTTATTGGTGCTATTACAGAGATACTTGTGTAGATAGATATGTACATGTGGTGAAAAGGTGTGCAAGAGAATTTCCAGTTAATACCTCAATTAATAAAAAGTTGGGGTACCTTTAGCTCTATCAATCAGAATGTAGAGTTCTCTCTATGAAAGTACAGTTTTTTTACGAGTAGCAAGGATCTTCTGTTTAATGCGGACCGTATAGGTGAATGTATCTAGATGTATGACTTTTTTTTTAAAGCCAATGAAATTCGACCTACAATATGATACAACACTGAAACCAGGTAGGCTGTACTTTTCATTCGAAAGTATTGCCGATAAAAGTGGACGATAACCAAGGAACATGCCTGACTGAGCACTACATAGATGCTGATATCACAGCACTCAATTCACTGTGTTACCGGAAACATACACATTATTTTACAGCGTTGGACTCTTTCCTGTTGACAAGCTTGTTTAGATATACTGATATTGAAATTAAACGTTCCTAGGGCTACTAAAAGACTGCAAACCTTGCCAGTCGAAAGCTGGCAGTAGTTACAGGCGCCTGAACCCACACTGACTACCATTATATCCATATATGCAGCTAAGACATATTTATGGTGAGATATAAATAGCAAGCGAGTTGGCTCAACTAGAAGCACCTTGCACCGCCATTGGTAAACACTCTTACGTTGTAATTTCAGCTCAGCACTGGCTCATTCACAGATAGCAGGTAGTTGGGTAGTAGAATTGATACATTTTAGCGCACACGTAAATAAATTTAGGCTTGGTATTTGTGTATCTGATGATCCATTTTAGGTTCTTTTCATTAATACCTGCATTGATCTTCAGTTGCTAGACCCATTGCGATTAGATGTAATTTATCGGTGGCTCCTCATAAGGTTACTTTTATACAAGGTCACGGTTGAACTAGTTGTATGCTAACTTTATGACTTTTTGTGAAGACATCGGGAGGTCCAGATGTTTGCGCACCATGCAGTTCATGTCAATTAATACCAGGAAATTAAGTTTATTGATGCCTTCAAGGGTTATTAATTGAATATAGTCGCATAAGAAACATTAACTCATTGACATAGTAGCGATTTAGGGTACCCAATTTAAGCCTCAAAACTAAACTAACCATTTGGCTGTCAGTTACACTCATTGTTCACCAACCGCAGGCAACATTTAACCTTGTGGCAACAACGAGTACGCGGCAAGCACATCAAGTCACATTTTCAACATGGGTGTCAGCAAAACAAATTGCCGAAAAAACACCCCGCACCACCGCGTGTGGTGTTAATAAAATATAGTCATAGCGTGAATACGAGTATCGCAACGGCATGACAGGATACCAGGACAAAAATGACACGAAAAATATGTGAAAAGTTAAATGAAAGTGACAGCGCGCAATCTCATGGCGAAAAAAAAAAGATTGAAAATCAGAAGCACACGAACCGCGACGAGGCGGTGTATTGAAGTGGTGTTGCCTACGAGTATAGTAATGCCTTTCAAGCTATTAAACGTATCACTCGTGCACACACACACACAAACACACACACACACACACACACACACACACACACAGTCGCACGCAATCAAAATGTTAAATGGTTGAAATGAGCATGGCAGATAGTTAGAATACCAAGTAACACGCGTTATAGATACGTAGATACACACAAACACGCACACACACACAGATGGAGCGATACTGCAGCCCGGTGGTAAAAGCTATGCCACAGATACATGTTGCGCGCAAAAAGTTGAGTTGCGTCGACGAGGGGTCGACGAGGGGTCGACGAGTCGAGTGTTTTGATGGTGGCCATATTTTTTTTTCCCATATTTTGTTTTTCATAAACTCCTATGAGATACAAAAATATTTTTATGCGATAGGAATTTTTATAACTAGCTGCAGCATACGCAACCCCTCGGCAACAAATTTGTAGTTGTTGTTGTTCATGTTGTTGTTATCCTGTCATGTACACATATTTGTAGCTATTTTCGAGTCCTTCGAACGCAGAAAAGTGGCGGTTGCGCATGTGTCAATTGTATCTTTTTACACTTTTTTTTTTTTGTTTTTTGTTTTTGGTTGGTGCGTTGGTTGGTTGGCTAGGCTTTGCGGCTGGCATAAAAATGTAATAAATAATTTTGACATGTTTTGTGGGCTCGCATAAGCGTGACTTTTCTTGCCTTTTCTTTTGTATCGCTTTGAGTGTATAGTTTATTGCTGAAGTGTTTGTTGTTTTGGCGCAATCGAATTGCATTGCCATTGGCGGCATACGGACACATTCACAAAAAGTTTTGCGAACAGTTAAAATAACGCAAACCGTTATTTAAACAGTTGTCAATTGGTAGTAAAATAGAAATAAAATAAAAATGCTGGAATTGTTGAACAACAAAAAAGAGACACAAAAATGTACCAATAACAATCTACGGCAAAGTAATGCGTCTCATACATTTTTATTTATTTTATAATACAACTTAATAATAAAATAGCTGTTAAACATTCTGTTACTCTTTTCATTAGTTAATTGTTGTTGTTTTTGCTTTTATAAAACTCTTCTAAAGCTGCACAAAAAAACTTTCCTTTGATCTTTTGCCGCCAACACTCGACTTAGTCGGAGTAGTCATAGCCGCGTTCTGTTCAAATATTTAAATTTGTCTTATTAAATATATTTTATTAGATTTTTCTCATCTTCCTTTTTTATATTAAATTTATTTAATCGCTATAATTTTATCAACTTTAGCAAGTATTCAAAATGCCCCTATTTATTAGTCATTACAAAATGCAACACAAATTGGCGTTGCTACTTCAAAGCTGCGCTTTCGAAATAAGTCACGTGGAAAAATTATCGTGTTTATCATTTTATCTTATTTGGTAATTAATTTATTTATTGAATATCTGCATTAACTTTGCTGCTACCATTGTCATTGCTGCTGTTTTTGTTGTTCTTTGCTCATCTTAATTAATTGCAGGCATTTTAAGTATTCGAAGCTGTCGGTTTTGCTGTTCCTCACCTTATTTTAATTAATTAAACGAAAATATGTAAAATGTTTGTTATTAATTTATAGATACAAATGAAATTATTGTTTGAAAAATGGATTTTTTGTTGTCGAGGACAGTCATATCTTCGGTATTGAGAGAAAACTTAATATTCACACTATGCTAGGGTGTTCTTAAAGTTGATATGGTCAAAGGAGTTAACCAATTGTTTGAAGGCCGAATGATGGTCTTCCATTTGTATCAAAACTATACAGAACTCTAATTAAAATTCCCTCGTATCATATCGTCTAAAACAACTAAGAAGTGTTCTATATCAATAAAATTTTATTTCTTACTGGATTTAAAACAGATCTTAACATATATTGCTCATAGTCAGAGCATAGATCCAGATACAATTTTTATAACATGAGGACTGTTGGCCTTAAATACAGAAAAAATAGTACCTAAATTCTTAGAATTAATCAATCGAAGTACATTAGTTTTAAGAATGTACAACAATAACTAAAGAACAAAATCGAAATCTTCAGCACTGCTATGGCTCATTAAACGTAAGGAATACAAATAGATAGTTTATGAGGATATCTTTCACTATAAATATACTCCTTATGCGAATACATTTTTAGAATTTTGCTCACTCAATCAATAATGTGCTGAGATACAAAAATTGTTACACTACAGAGATTGTAAGTTTTAAAGATATGTGAATTCCCTCTTCTATTGCAGCTATGTGTTATTCCATTGGTATTCACAGTCTTATTCTATTCTATGGTTTGTCGCATTTCATATAAATTATTAGTTGATAAACTTGAGATGCCTCAAGTTGCCTTAGCTAGGCCTATGTAATTTTTGGGTGCCTTTTGCAGCACAATTTGTAGCATACTTTTAATGAAGTTGATTTCATTTCAATGAAATATGAAGATTACATTGTCTATTATAGAAAAATAAATAGACTATTGTACAGATTAATATTTAGGACAAATGGGTGAATTTTAACTTTTCAATCAGTTTGTAAAGTAGTGTTGTGACTGGAATTTAAAAATACATGAATTTTAACAATAAATAAGCAATTAAAGATAACACCAATTAACAATGAGTAAGTAATGTAATACAGTAATATGTGTTATATGAGGTCCACTGGTCTCACCCTTTTTAGCCTTCGTTGACGAGTTAGTTCTTCTAATGGTAATGTGTTCACACTATCGTTCGATTGCTGGGAAAGTTTGGTTTGGTATTTTCTGCTTAAATTGACTATTTCCTCATCTACTGTCGCAATTCGTAGGTCTCGATGAAGGTCCGTGTTGGTGATATGTTATTGGGCTTTTGTGATGGTGCGAATAATTTTTGATTGTTGCCTCTAGACTAACGTTATATTTGATTTTTTTGGCAACTTCCCATATTTCGGCTCCATATGTCCAAATTGGTTTAATAATTGTCTTATAGATTAGGAGCTTGTTTTCAAATGAACTGTTTAAATTTGGCTTGAGCAGCCAGTGCAGTTGTCTTACTTTCATTTTCATTTGGTCACGCTTTTTTTGTATATAGTGTTTCCAGTCCAGGTTCCAATTTAGTTTACTGTCAATATATCACCCTAAGTACTTGGCTTCTTTTTGAATGGTTACGTCGTCTCCGTCATCTAGTCTTAGTAGTGTATATAACTTGTACTGTTTTGTTTTTGTTTATTTTAATATGTCACTTTCTAAGCCAGTCAAGTGTTTTATTAAAGTCTGCTTGCAACATGGACGTATTGTGTGCGAAAGTTGCAATCATCGACGAATTGTGAGTGGGAGTCTGCTGTGTATAGGGTATATAATAATAGTCCTAGCACACTTCGCTGTGGAACTCCCGAATTTATTTCTCTAGGGGTTGAGTATTCATCTGATAATTTAACTAAAAAGTATCTACCCGTGATATATGATGTTAATAGATGTGCTATGCTTTGAGGGAACATATTGTTAAGTTTCCATTTGAATCCTTTATGCCAAACCTTGTCAAAAGCTTTTTCCACGTCCAAGAAGAGTCCAATACAAAATTTATTATCGTCAATGTCATTTAGAATTTTGTGCGTAACTCTGTGCACTTGTTGTATCGTTGAGTGACTTCTTCGAAAACCAAATTGTTGACTTAGAATGGTGTGTCTGCGTTCTGGTAGTGGCAATAGTCTACTTCTTAATATCTTTTCGAAGATTTTTGAGATTACAGGGAGTAGACTGATTGGTCTATAAAACTCTGCTTCTGATGCGTCTTTGCCCGGTTTCGGGATCGCAATAAAGTCAGCTACTTTCCAGACTCTTGGAAAATAGTTTAGTCTGAACATAGCGTTAAAGATGTTTCTTTGAATTTCTAAATCAAAAAAAAAAATATATATTTAAAAATCGATAGGGTTCAACCTAATTAATGTACAAGCTTTGTAGATTTTTTTTTTTTTTTTATTCGAGGTTCTCTCCCAATTTATAGACATTTTTTGGTACTTATGTGTAAGTGCAAATGATAAGTAGCCTTCGTCTTAAGTAGGCAACTTTACAGACGTCTAGAGACAAACAGCTTCCTACTTTTCATCCGAATATTCTATCGAAAAATTCAGACGCTTATACACTTTCAAATAAAAAGGCTGTTTAGAATGTGCTGACTCAAATATATTTTTTAATATAAATACCCAAGTATGAAATCTCTAAATTAAAAGAGCACCTCTTAATAAAACCAAAGCCAACCAAAATTGTAACGCCTCAAAATTGTGCAGTTTTTATGCATACACCCAAATTTGCCGAAAAGCTGTCAAACAATTTTTTTAAAATATATATCGCATGCTTAAATATTTTAAACGTCAACTCTTAAAAAATCACCCAGATGCAAATGCAAAGAGTATAAATAAAAGTTGATCGACAAAAATCCATTAAAAAAAACGAAAAGCTACAAAATTCATTGAATTTATATTTTTCTACATTTTTCTTACTTCAGAAACGCAATAAAATGTGTTGGAAACACTTTGAAGATAACAAGAGTATATATGAATATTTATGAGTTCAGGGCTTCATAAATTTCTGTTCGATTCGATTGCAGCAGAGAAGTCTGGCAAAATGTCAACGAGCAGCCGATGAAATGGTACAAAAATTCACCAAAGCGCTACTCAGTATTTATAAAATCCTCAAAAAAAATCAACAAAAAAAAAAGATACTATGCATATTTAAATCAAGCTTAATTCGAGTCTAAACTTTGCACTGAAAAATCGTAGCGTTTTTATTTGGTGAGCTGATTTCTGGTTCAGAGTCAGCGTCGTTGCTAATTTTGATAAACATAAATTTAGTGTTTCGTTTCAAAGGAAATAAAATCACATTTGTTTGTTATAAAATAAATATAAAAGCAATCGAAGTTTGATCACAAACAGAAGCGGCGACATTTTATAGATTTATTGAGCGATTTAAAATGAAAAGCACACAAAAACCGCGCGAATAGCAAAAAACGCTTGAAACCATCCATAACAAAAATGGTGCGAACGCTTCGAACTCACATCGATTGTGGAAATCACGTTCAATATAAAATTAATATTTTATTGTAAATATATACGTAAAATTTAACGCTTTATAAATTCTTAGCTAATTGAGTTAATCAGCGCGGCAAATGAATTAGTGGATTTTCTCCAATGCCCTCAAAACAATCGCAAATTGGTTGCAGTAGTAATCTTGTATTTCAATTGAACCTAAAATGAGCCGTCATTATGAAAGATATGAAATTTGTATACTGAGTACAAATGCTGAATTAATGAGTTTAAGCTGACTACTCAATTCGCTCGGATACTTTTGTAGCTGAAATAAATAAAAAATAAAATAAAAATAATAAAAAATAAATAATACCGATTAGGAGAAAGAAGTAAAAATCTAAAATTCGCTTGATTATGATATAATATAATTGTTGGCAGACTCAAAATAATCCATTTCTTGCTGGCTGTTCTATTACTGCTTTTAATGTACAATAGTATCCCTCGATAAACCTTTTGCCAACTCAGTAGAAAGGCTGGATAGATTGTACAGACCGATAAGCTTCCTTCCGTACTTGCTTAAATATTTTTTAAAGAAAGGTGAATAAGCTTGTCTGGTTGCAAAGTAAGTTCATTATTACCTTTACATTGATATATGGCATTCAGTTATGCGATATTTATATCATCATCGATATAAATTGCATCAGATACATTTTGATCGTACTTTAACATATGTAAATTCTAACGATTTTTCCTATCCTTCCTCTTCTTCTTTCTTTTTCTCATACACAGACTGAGCTGCGTTCGTGCGCGGCGTGTGGTGAGCCAATCTCGGATCGGTTTTATCTCGAGGTTGGCGGCTGTTCGTGGCATGCCAACTGCCTGCGTTGCTGCATGTGTATGTGCCCGTTGGATCGCCAACAGTCATGTTTCATACGGGAACGTCAGGTTTACTGCAAGGCCGACTACAGCAAGTGAGTATCTAAGCGAAATGTGTCTGAGCCAAATGCAGCGAATGCGTGTATGTTTATGACATACGCTTGTGGTTTTATTGCTTAAGTTGCTTAAGTTTATTAGTTGACCGTGGCAAGTGTAAATGGCTTTGTGTGATTTGCATTGTTTATTTTTGTATATTAATTGAGATAACCTTTTACTGTTGGATGCACAAAGTGAAGCGAAGCAATCAAAAAATGCAGCTGTGCTCTTCAAAATTAAGCTTTTAATAAATATTTCTTGAAAATGCCACAAAATGTTGTCATAACACCAAAAAGATCAACTAAAACTTTTCGATTTTATTTGTGTATACAAGTGTTTGGTGACAATTTTCCCACACTACTTTTTCAGTACACAAGTTTTCAATAGCCGACTTCAACAAACATACACATAAAAATGCAGACTTAATTGTAACAATTATTACAACAACAACAGCAAGAAGGCAACATTCTCCAAAAACAATTTTAATACGTAGAGCAAACACGAATGCATTTAAGCCGCAAAAATAAAATAAGATGAGACAAACGCAAAGCGGAGGAGAATGAAGCACAAACAGCGAAGTAAAACTTGAAACAAAAATTGAGAAATAAAAAAAACACAAAAAATTATGTTGAAAGAAACTTGTAAGCATAGTGTGTAACCTAAAGACACTTTACAAGAGCAGAAGATACAGGAGAAGTAGAGAAGTAGCAAACCGAAGAAGTAAAAAAGCCAACGAATAAACAAACCGCGCTTGAAGAAAATGCCAAGAGATGCTGTGAAAATATTTATTTTTCAAGTTGAGAATTTTAAGTATTGAGTTGTCAGCGAGCGAAAACAAACTTCAGATGAGAGATGTGAGATGCGTCGAAACTTCTTGCTGTTGTAAAAATAAGCTTAAAATTGAGCTTACATCAATAGTGCACAAAATGCGGCACAGAGATAAAATATAAAAAAAAGTATATAAAGAAAATAAAAAATAAGTGAAAAATCGCAAAATCATTTGGAAACTGTCAATCAGTCAAAGAAATAAAAAGAATAAATTGAAAAAGAAAAAAAAAACAACTTCCGGTCCAGCAACACATGAGCGAGCGAAAAAATGTCGCACATAAACCGCTATAAAAACGCTTCAAAAGCGCGCGCACGCTTGTCGCCTATTAATTGGCACTGGCTCACTTAAATAACACAAATGTAATAATCTTCTTTTTTTTAGATTTATTTATTTTTTATTTATATTTATTTTTTCTCTTATTATTACTATTATTATTTTTTTCAGAAATTTCGGCGCCAAATGTTCAAAATGCTGTCGCGGCATATCCGCCTCCGATTGGGTGCGACGTGCCCGCGATTTAGTCTTCCATTTGGCCTGTTTCGCCTGCGATCAGTGCGGCCGTCAATTGTCCACCGGCGAGCAATTTGCCCTCATGGAGGACCGAGTGTTGTGCAAGGCGCATTATCTCGAAACAGTCGAAGGTGGCACCACATCAAGTGACGGTAAGTCGTGCGTTCAGTGCATAAAAAATTGCAAACGACATAAAAACAAGGTAGCAAAAACACAAAACCAAAAGTCTACTTTTAACAAGAGTGAAAAAAAAAAACAAGTGTCGATATTTTTGTTGTTGTTACGTGCTGTTGTTATTGTAGTGCACAATGTGCGTTAACAACACGTCATCAATGGCGTCAAAAACGCATGTTGGCAATTTTTAACGCTTACAATGTTTTCGTGTGGAAGAAGTTAGTGTCACTCAATGGGAAGTAATCGTTTAAATTGAGTAATCGTTTAAATGTTGTACGACATTTCTAACTATTTGTTCAATTAACGTAACAATCTCAAGTCTCGGATATTCAAAAGGTGTAGGGGTCCTATGAAGGCCTATGCCAGCAACAGTAGTGGACAAGGAAAAACATTGGAGATCCTGGATTTTATTGCAGCGCCCATTACATTTTCATTTTGGAATTTGAGATTTTGTAAAGATTCTAGAGGATTTTCTCTATTAGAATTCGAAGCTTTACGTGGTACGAATCTAGCTCGAAGCAATCGTGTTGTTTTGCAGAGTAGCTCGTTCACTTAAGAACTTCATTTTTTTTTTATTGTGTCAAGTGGAAATATAATATCGCAAAATGAGTAGAAGCTGGAAATTCTAAAGTCTTAAAATAAGGGAAAAAACTCGAAAGAAATATTGCTTTTTAAGTTATTATACGAGTAGTTCTTCTTCCTGGTAGTAGCTACCTGCATACTTATGCTATGCTTTTGCAGGTGCTAAGGAATCTAACAAATGTCCATGTATTATGGTAATGATCTTATTCTAAGATAGAATACTTTTTTGAGTAACAAACTTTTACAGTTCCGATTAAAATTGGAATCACTTGCATCTCCGTTATCGGGTAGGTTCCAATCCGAAGTGGTTTGCATTTGTAAAGTACTCTTGGAATAAAATTAAAATTTGTATTTTTTTTGACTCCTAAATCAATATAAATTATGCATATTTTATTGATTACAAGTTGTTCTACTAAGTGCCCCGGTAACCTAATATAGGTGAACTATGTGTGCTCCTCATAGATCGAGGTTCAAACCGCTCTAGTGGCAGGCTTTTCATGGTCATGGTCGCAATACCTCCACGGGTTGATAGCAGCAAGCTAATCACCCACTCCTTACGCTATCATGGTTATATGCCATGGCATATAAAAAAAAATTGGAGAAGCTTTTGGTGGCTCTATGCTCTTTAGAGGATAATAATAAGCTGTTGTACGAGGGCCTATAAATATAATTCAATGCCTTTGTGGAGATGCCTTAACGATTCATTTTAACAAGTTGGAATATTATGATTAGAGGAATATTATGTATACATTTTTAGGGGTACTTCTTTTAAATAGGGAGAGTGGGTTAGCTAGAATTTTACAAAACAAACAAAAATCTTAAATATTGGGAATCTTAAATATTGGACTTTTAGTAGAATACAAAATCTCCAAAAGGATGCTTTCTTAACCAAAGTTGGCCTTATTCAGTTTAAAGTAACTAACGTACAATTTCAACAATTTCGATTACTCTTACCAAAAGTATATTCTTTTTTAAACAACACCTTTAAGAATTCAACTACGTCAAAAGCAGCTTCTATTCGTATTTCTACTGGTTACTTGCACAACAATTTGGCCAACATTGAACTCTAAAGCACCCCCATGTAAAACATGATCAAAAAAGCGTATCAGGCGGCGCCACCAACCGTAGTAGCGACGTCGTTAGCATGATGCGCTTCAATGTTTAAATGGCGTCGTCGTCGCCGCCGTCATCATTGTTGTTGGCCAATGCGACTTTTGCACTAACAAATGTTCAGCCACGTTGAAACAGGGGCAGCAACACGTTTAGACCACACCACAGCACAGTTCACACATACAACTCACACACAAAGGCGCACACGTGCGGTGGCGACAACTCCATTTCAGTTAGTCAGTCAACTCGGTTGTGGTTGACAGAATCGTGTCATAACTGAGGCATAAAAAAAACATATCAAACTTGACGCCAGCGGCGCAAAGCAGCTCTGGCAACGACGACGACGACGACGACAGCAACGTGCCTTTAGCCAAGTCAAACCGAGCAAAGTCGCATCGTAGCCAAATGTGCGGCCGAATGGGCCAACCAACTCACACAAAGTTTCGTTTTTAAGTAGTTGACGTCCAACGTATTATTGTTGTTGCTGTTACTGTTGCTATTGCTGGTTACCTTGCCATAAACCCTAAATCACATGCGACTGCATGGTTTTCAAAACTTTTGTCATGGTTTTCATTTCGCACCACCTCTGCAGCGGCAGCCAAAGCGCGGACATTCGAGTTGACAACTCGCACAGAATCTACGAGACTGAACGCGACTCAAGTCAGCTTGGCTCAGTCACGTCACAACTCGTGGCCTCGTGCGTATGTGCCTAAGCGTCTGTCCACTGTCCGTCTGGACCACCAACACAACACAACACAACACAACACAACACAACAACAAAGCACAGCACACTTAAATCTAAAACGTTTTTGACATTTTCAATTTGGTCTACTGTCAAAATGCTTTTAACTAAAGGAGCATTATTGGAATGCATTGCGCTTCGAACATGGCAAATAAAAATAGACTCAATTCTCACATACTCATATTTCCCTCTCTCTCTCTCTCTCTCTCTTGCAACCACGTATCGTCACATTGTTGCGTGTTGCATCTTTCAGATGGCTGTGATGGTGACGGTTATCACAAAAGCAAAACGAAACGGGTTCGCACCACATTCACCGAGGAGCAATTGCAAGTTCTACAGGCCAACTTTCAGATTGACAGTAATCCCGATGGTCAGGATTTGGAGCGCATTGCCTCGGTAACGGGCCTAAGTAAACGTGTGACGCAAGTCTGGTTTCAGAATTCGCGGGCGCGTCAGAAAAAACACATTCATGCCGGTAAGAATAAAAGTAAGTAGTGGATTAGTAGTAGTCGTAGTCATAGTCGTAGTCGTAGAACTCGTTAGGTACTCGCAGTACTCGTAAAACTCGCATGGAACGAGTTAGTTTGGTCTGCACTTTCGATATGACGAGTAGCCTCGTAGTGTTGTGCCCTATAAAATTACTATAATTTAAACGATCGCCTACTAATCGATTTTCTCTCATTCTCTCTAACCAACTGATCTCTATGTTTACAGTTCGTGAACCGGAAGGAAGCTCATTTGCCCGTCATATTAACCTGCAGTTAACGTATTCATTTCAGAATAACGCACAAAATTCCATGCAAATGAATGGCAATAAAACGGGTCTCTATCCAAGTCATGGTAAGTTTTATTAAATATTCAGAGTAAAGAAATGATTTTAGGGATCCAGAGGGAAATCGATAGAAAGATAAGAAAATGTTATCAACTAAATACTGTGAGGATATCACGTATTATAGCGTCACATGAAAGGTCGAGAACTTGTCTTCTAGGACATGTATTTGTTGTATTCCAAATTGTGTTAAATGAATTTGGATTTATGATTTATGTCGGATTTGTTTCTGTCTCTGACGGTAAGCTGAGATCTGCTGAAAATTAAGCACAATAAGTGTGAAAAAAACCTGAAATTTTAGGGACATAGACCGAACAGTATCCTCTTTGTCTATTCTCCATCGTCCTTAAGAAAAAACATTGTCTCTGGGTATGCCGAAAAAATGTCTTGGAGTTGGGCTAAGTACTCGTAAGGCGTGTTTCTAGCCAGCCGACTATTACTCTTCTAATCAAACTTATCGAGCGTTGCTGCCTTCGCTTGCGTCTCGCTCTTCGGATGTTTCAACAGCTCCGCGCTCTGTCTACTGATGCGATTTTCTCGTTGATCTTCCAGTGATTGACTTTTTGGGTGGCATTTCGTATTCTTCCATTTTTTTAATTTTTTTCATTCGAATATTTGAACATTTCGACTTTGTACAGTTTGAGCATCACTGCCGGCAAACTCGATTCTCAGATGCTGCTTTACTTTTGTGTTTTATTTGTATGTGTTCAGTTTGAGAAGCATCTGAAAATTGAGATTGTCTTAATAATTAGCGAATTCAACGATGTTTTCGCAACAAAATTCACAGTAACTTTCTAAAGGCTATTATAGAGATTACCTGAAAATTTCATGAAAATCGGTTCAGCAGTTACGGCGTCCATAACGGACAAACAGGCAAACAAACATACTTCCAATTTTATATATATAGATAAGATCTTGCAAGCCTTTCCAAACTAATCCTTGCTTTAACCGTGAGTCAGATTCACAAGTAACTAATGAAAGACGCAGTGAGACTTCAAGTTGAATATAAACAAGAAGGGTAAGAGGCAGCCCGAGAACACCTGAATAATAAACTTCGGTCCTATGTAATGTTGGTACGAAACCTAAATAAATACAAGATGTGACTGAATAGAATTTATTTGTATTGATCAGTTTGATATTGCAACTATTTTAGAGCTCTATACATTTCGGTGATCCAATTAGACTTAAACAACAATAATGCCTATTTTTATTTCAAATCCCAATTTTACGCTGTACTTGAATTAAATGCCTTATTCCTTATCTACTATCATTGCAGAGTCCTCCATGGATGAGTTGTCACAGGATTCCAGCGTGCATTGTATGCCCAGTGAAGTGTGACTAGAGCATGCGGCTCGCACACATCAATAGACGGGCGCCAAATTAGGCCGTCTTGCCATGTTGTGCGGTTGGAAGCTGCGCTCATAGAAATCTCACATTGTGAACAGAACAGATAAACGTCCTCACCTAGTCAAAATTGCATGCAAAACGTTCAAGTATCGAATGGCAAATCGAGGAGCACACGATTTCATTTTGCAATCGATATAGCTCACAGAGCTGCACCCTACTATAGGGTATTGGAATAGTTGTTTCCAAAACTAATGCTGCCCGCTTATGAGCAAACGCCAACACGCACACGTACAGGAGCGCAGATGAGAGGAGATACTTACTCAAATACACATCCTCTCTCGTTCACCCTACTCGAAGAGCAGTTACAATCTAAGTGCAAAAGAAAAAGATACTTCAACTAAGCCTAGCATAAATTCAATTATAGCGTGTATCTAAGACCAGTTTATGTTAGAAATTGTGTAAAATTGTAATTTAAGTAACACTCAAAATGCTTTAAGCATATTTTTTGCTAATACAAATCTCACATTCCGTATCGTTTTTCCTATTAGCGTGTAAATGCTTACTCCATTCTAACAACTAGCAAAACAAACAAATCGAATCAAGCACATTCCTGTCTTACTTATTAGGCTTTAGTTTAGTTAATTTCTTATATCTGATGCTCATATGAAAACAAAAAAATAAAATAAAAGAAAAAACTGTGTCGATTAATTTAGTCCTTAAGTAGTGTAACTTTTTAATTAATTAGTGTTTGATGAGATACTTTTTGCTATTGTAAAATATTTATGCGCTCAAAAACACACTTACACACACACTCAAATTGTTATTGTTTATTTTTAAACTTGTTTTCTAAATGTATAAACAAATGAATTTTTAGTAGCTTAGTAACAATGCACATTTAGATACGACTTTGAATAGGAAACCTATTTATAACATTAAAAAGATACATCGATAAAAAACCGCATTTGTACATACTAAACGCCAAAACATAATAAAATACTTCAATGAAAAAATATAGTGAACATATAAAGAAAAACATTGTACTAAAACCTAGTTAACAGAAATTATAAACTAAATGAGTATGAAACGCCGGAATCAATTAAATCATTTTTAAAAACAAAATGGATTTTTGAAATTATTTTTGTAAGCTGCTATAGTGAGCACGTGCTCATACTTTATCGGTGTAATCAAGTAAGAAGCATAGTACTTTACAGGGCTGTTCAATTGAACAGCAACTTTTAAAAAAGTTGTGCTTATTTGAAACATTTCTCTCTTACAAGTTTTGGTCAATTTTTATCCGACGCCGGCGAGTTGGCCTACCTTTACATTTCTGTTATTAACATCCCATTTACAGCAAATTAGCATTAGGTGACTGTGACTGTGACTGTGACTGTTTCTCTCTTACAAGTTTTAGTCAATTTTTATCCGACGCCGGCGAGTTGGTCTTTACCTTTACATTTCTGTTATTAACATCCCATTTACAGCAAATGAGCATTAGGTCACTGTGAAGGAACATTATAACGCTGAATACGCTGCGTTGCACCGTATTTATTTTCAATTTCTTAAATGAGAACCATTAGAGGTTGAATTATTATTATTATTATTAATATTATAATTATAAGTATTATTATTTGTATACTCTTTGATTTGAAATTGAATTTAGTTCAACGGCGAGCGAAAAATTTTGGAAAACCATTACACTAGGCTTCAGAACACGTTTTAAAATGCTCTCGCGGTACACATAGGCATTCGCCAGGGAACAAAGATTACGCAAAAAGCTGTACTGCAAATGTGCTGAGGTTTACATTTGCCAGGGTTCGTCGAGGGAGAAATGGTGGTCACGTCTAATACCCTTTTAAGCTAACAAATTATTTATAGCAATGCAAGCAGGCAGTTGAAGAAGGAATTGAAAGATTATACCGCAATAGATATAATTCCAAAAAAGAAATCGTTAGTTCATTATATTATAATTAATTTAAAGATCTGTTACTCAACCCGTTTTTTACCAAGTCAATTGATTTTATTTTGAAACAGTTGAAATGATTTTATAAAATTTGAATGACTACTGTGTGCCTACTCTGTGTACGTATCAGTGATCTTTCTATATATACGTAAGCCTGAATAATAGAAAAAACTCCGCCCCAAAGTCACCCATCGTGTTCAAATAAAAAAAAAACCGATAAAAGCTCGAAGATAACCCATGGTAAAAATTTGACATCATAGCCATTATGGATACTGAGAACAACCGTTTCTAACAAACAAACGCCCAACGACTTTGATATATATAGATAGATACATTTTTCCCTCAACGGTTTGAAGCCTCATCACGTGAGCACGGCTCAGCTTATTTGGCTAATTTTGTTTTTATTGTGTTCCTTATTCTGCGGCCAAGGTTTGTATGCAAAAAAATATTGAGGAAATTTTTCGGAAGAAGTTTTTTTACGTTTTAATTTTTCTCCAAAATATGAATTTCCCAAGAAGAAGCATAGCACGAAAACGTTTTATCTGGTTTGTATGTTTCTATGGTATGCTTCTTTTTCATTTATTTATTTGTGTTTGTGCGTTTTGTGTGTGTGAGCGGATATTTGCGAAGACAAAAAAACCTATCATGTGGTAAGGTCTTTATTGCTTAAGAACAATAGATCTTGTGAGCTTTTCATGTTAATTTTTTTATGGTTCCAGATTTAATTATGATCTCCAGCTAGAAAATACACCACGTTATGGAGGATAACGAAGGAAAAGTTTATACAGGGGCAAATCCAATGGTCACACACTAAGAAGACCACTTAATTCTATCACAAGAATGGCGTTTGTCTGTAACCCGCGCACATGTAGAAGACGCATTCGACCCAAAAATACCTGGCGGAGATCAACACTCCTCGAGTAAGATGGACGAGCCTTTTGGTGGCCTATGCTCCCATGAGTAGTTAACAAGAATAAAAAAAATATCGTCGCTTTCAATTGTATTTTATAGACTTAAATATCTATAAACGCCAACATTTCCGAAAAATTATAAATTTAGGGTTCAACACATTCCTCTCATATCTTCTTCAATTGTTCTTTGCTGAGCCCTTTCGTATTCACAAAAAGCAACTAAGTCTTTTTAAAGGAAAATTCAATACAAAAAAGAAAAACTTCAAAAACAAACTTAATCAAACCATAAGCATCACATACTTCCAAAGCTGAAAAACTTTCAAGTCTGTAAGCAGCTCAAAGTCGAACGTCACGATCTGCACGCAACTCTTTAAGCCACTTGAGTAGAAAACCTATTTACCCAAACACACACACACACAAAGTAGTAAGCCTGGGAGTGTGATCAACACTACTCGAATCATTTCCGGTTAAAATAGTAAATTCATCACCTGTTCAACGTACGAGTTCAACGAGAGGGTCCAAACAGACAAACAAACAAAGCAGCAAACGGGCGAAGAAAGGAATCAGTTAAGTTAGTGAGTTAGTGAGTATCTCAACTGAGGTCAGTTGTTGGAATAGATCAACACGCTAGCCAAGCCAAAACAAGCTCAGTCGAGGCAGACAGTGTGACGTGCAACGTGGATCATTGGCCCGTTTGCTTCGCTGACTAAGTGACTGACAGAGTGACTGACTAACTGAGTGACTGAAGTGAGTGAGTGAGTAAGTCGACACTCAACTTGCACGTCATGTGCACGAATTCTAGTGCACTCAGTCACAGCGCTGTGAGGCTGTAGTTGAAGTTGGCTCGAGATGACTACAAGGTAGGTATTTATTCTATATTAATTGAATTATAAGCCTAGATTATGCAAAGATTTCCTGCTGTGATGCCACTGTGTGAAGTGTTCACGAGTGTAAAGTGATATAAGCACTTGAGGCAAGGCATAAGGCATGAGGCATGAGACAACATGGCAAGCTGCTGTTGTTGCTGATGCTGACTGCAATACACTGCACTCGACAACGGATTGAGTCAACTAAGAAAATTATATAGTTATTATTGTTGTTGCTTTTGGATCTGCTTATCGAGAAAGCGCAGAGAAAAGAGCGCGCTGCACATCTTCGTCTTCGCCATCGCCATCGTCATCGTCATCGTCGACAACGTTGCATTACAAGAAAACAATAACTTTGTGAATCAATTTGTGAAACGCATAATCATGATCTTCAATATTTTGTTCATTGATCTTCATCTGCAAGTGATCATCATTATCATAATTATGTGTCATCATGATGACGACAATATTAACATCATTATCAAGTCATGCGGCCCAAGCCAAGACTCTACTCGACGATTGCGTGACTCTGCATTCGCTTTTGCTGCTGAACAGGACATACGCTTCATAAAACACTCACAAACACACACCGATACATACATAGATACACGTTGAGTATATCTCAGTGCAATATAAAAGTATCTTTTTTTATGTTGCACTTGTTTGTACTTCTATTTGTTTATTTATTCTGTATGCCCAACGGACATGGCTGGCTAAGTTGACTGAAAGAAGCTGATCACAAAACGTATCCAAGAGAAACATGTATCTTAGCCGAAAACCGTCTCCCTGTATGTCTTCAACTTCGATTGCATTGGGCTTTGCTAGCGTAGTTCACCGTGTTCCGTATTTATTCAAACTTATAAAAATATCAACAAATCGTCATCATTAATAATGATCACACCAACGGCTGATTGAGCGAGTGCTGCCTTTTTCAGCAATCGATTTTTTGAGATATTTTAATTCAGAGTCGCAACGACGGCTCAGTTCATTTGTCAAATTTCTTGGGCTTGTTATCTTTGTTGTTATTGTTGGTGTTATTGTTATTTGAGCAAACATTCAACACTTTTTCAAGCAGATTTTTTTTTTTTTTGAGTTGTTGTTCGAAGCGAGGAAATTTATTTCAGCGAACAACTCAATTCCATTTGGTATTTTCTACTTTAACCCAGCCTGCCATGCCCCTTCATCAACCCATTTCGTATTATGAGTGATGCGATATGTTCGCCATTGAGAAGTGTCTGTGTATCTTCTTCGTTGCCATATCTCTGCATTGCTATCTGCATTTTTATAAACATAAACCCATGCGATAGGCGAGTGAGCTTGTATCTTATTCAAGTATCACTTGCTTGCCTTGGTATCTGTTCGTTTGTTGCCTGGTTTTGGGTTAGTTCTGTTGGAAATGAGTGATCGCGTGCAATAATTTGTAGCAGTTGAGTTAGCGCATACTTCTGGTCAGCCTTCTTCTGGTATGCTTTCTTCTTCTTTTTTTTTATTCTTTTTATTTTAGTTAGCATCTGATAAAGAACTCAGTATTTTACTTCTTATTAAAATCACTGAACCCAAAAGATCTATATACATAGATGGCACACAAACATGAAACTTTGAGTAACAAGCTTTAAGAAATACTCGAAAGATCTAAACTAGTCAATTCTTAACTTTTTTTGTCTATTTAAATAGTATTGTTCACTAAAATAATCATGTTCAATCACTATCTACCTGTTCGGAAGATGTTATTGGCTTGTACAATGTATCCGTAGCACTTTAAAAATCCGGCAGATACCAATGATCAAGGAGATTCAGCTCTCTTATCGCTCTGATCTCTTATTAGATTCAGCAACAGACACTCCTGGCGACTGGAAGCCAACATCAACTATCAACTTCCTGGACAACAGCACACACGCCACTCCTCAAGCGGCTACGACCATTAGATCTATATTTGCGACTAGTGGATGAATAATCCGCTTCTGTTACGGCAAATGAGACAAATTGATAGATTGGTTTACAAAGAATGTTTTTGTTTTATAGATCTGGAATTTCAGCTGATGTCCATTCACATCTTACCGTGAGCGTCTTCATCTATGGACATAATTTTCGTCGACGAATTTTTTTGCATCCTTTTGAGCCCATACTTTTTATTTTTTAAAAATAAAACTGAAATGAAAATAACTTTTTCAAAAAGTCCACATATATAATACCTTAAAATGTTTTGTTAAAACCTAAGGACCACTGATTCGTATATTCCGCCATAAACCCAGTAGAGTTGACCTGGAGGACAGCCCTTTTCTATTTAAAGTAAATTTTGCCGGTGTGGTTCTTTTTTAAGACATCTATGTATATATTTAGGTACATCTGTTCACCCATTCAATAAACCCTGTATTTATGTATTTCTCTTCTTATTATAACTATTGCAAAGTTTCTAGGTACAAATAAATAAATAAATATTCAACCATATTTTAGCAGGAAAGTGTTTAGCTAAAGTTTCCTATGGTGTTTGCTTTCTCCAAAATTCAGATCTCATTCCACATTATGGCAATTAGGTACTCTGAAAGAAATTCGACCCCGATGAAATCAATCAATCTCTGTATCGTTCCATTTATGTGTTCTATCTACACTATAATCTATATAGATTATAGCAATATATAAATACTATATATATCACTACCTAGTTAGTGTAACATATTATCAATCAATGTGAGTATCTACCGATATTTATATTTATTTACTTACTTCAATCATATATTTGTATCTCTCACATTTCATTAAGAGACTCCTCCAATTCCATTTAAATTCCTAAGCTGATATTTTGGTTTTTTCAGCTCACTTTTCCCCATAACAATAAGCAACACACTTCCAACGCCGGACACAGTTGGCCGGATCATTTTTCAAAATCATTCAAACACTTGTTAAATATTTTTTTCTCAACCGATTGATGATGAGTGGATTCGCATGCCTCATATATCGCTGAGTTGACGTTCCATTCCAGCAAAAACAACAAAAACGGCCTCAACTCGTTTGCATTGTGCTTGGTACAACAAAAATATTTGTATTTATTAACAGATTCTGAAGCATCGTGGAACGCGGATTATTAATGCGTTGCAACGACGTCGAGCACACACAAAGACTTATTACGATTTGTTGGCCAGTGTGAAAAGAAGGCATTAATTGATAACTTGGCCGCATTGCGTTGCTTTGGTTGGTATGTGCCAAAGCTGCAATGGGCATTGTTAACTCTTCTGATTGAGGCTGCACGGCCAAGCAAGCCACGGAATGAGTTCTGTGTTGACGACTAAGACGATGATGATCGATTACAAATGTGCAACAAAAGTGGTTAAATAAGGTCAAAGTGGCGGGGTGGGGGCACGATATGCGATATGCAAATTTCAACGCGCATCTCTTCGAACAAAAAAACGCTTTCAACACCCTCAAAAAATTCAATCCAATCGATTTGAATAGGCCAACTTTGTTCGCTCGACCGAATGAACAGACAAACGAAAGCTCAACGCTAAGATCAAAGCGTGTCGAGCTGAGGTCGCGCACGCGTTTTGTTGCGTGTTTGATTTATGCGGCATTTTAATGGATTTTCATGTGATGAGCAGCGAAATGAACGAACGACGGAACGAACGCGTGAAGTGTGTGGAATGCCGATGCGAGCGGCTGAAATCTGACTTGGGTTTGTGAGATATTGGCAATATTTCATGCTGTTGCGTGCTTTTTTCGAGGGCAAAACAAAAAAAAAAGACTATTGTTCGATTAATAGGAGCAAGCGAAATTCAGCTTTGTTGCACAGTAGTTTTCCTTGTTGTTGTCGTTTTTATTGTGTCCATCCTACCTTTTTTAGTGCTGAAGGCGTGGGTGTTGCATTGAAGCACGTACAATCGACGGCAAGCGGCAACCAGCAACTGACTCCTGCCACAAAACTGCTGAGACTTATTTCGTTTGCTTAACTGTTTAACTGACGCCTCACCTACGACTGACACGAAGCCACTTTCGGTGCCTGCCTTCGCAACCACCCCGACCACCTCCTTTCATGGCTTGGCATACAAGCTTGCAGGACCAACTGTGGTCAGCGTAGAGAAACAGCAATGCAAAGGCAAAGCAACCACCCCGGGGCAAGCAGTGAGGCACTGCAAGCGTGCAACTTTTGGACGAACGCCTCAATGTTTGTGCAACATTCGCATGCAAGTCAGCAAAGTTTGTATTGACACGCAGCAACACCAACAGCAACACCAACACCAAAAGCAGCAGCAACAACGACAACAACAGCAGATCCACTAAAGGCCTTCGCAAGCATACACACCAACATTTGCATAAAGGTGTAAAGAGTGTAAGCGCATAAAATGACGCACGTGTGTTGTATAACAGGAGTGGTAGGGGCAGAGAATCGAAACCGAACACGAACAAACCCCTTGCCCCTTAAATAAGCACTGGAAAAAGAACATTTCACAGTACGGACAAAAGTGCACACAGCCAGGCAAACAACACAGGCAGCAGGAAGCTGGTTGGTAGGTAGGCAGGTAGGCAGGCAGCTGAAGGCGAACTTATTGCTGGCCACAAGGCTGAGCAATGCTGATGAAGATGGACGTGTTGCTGAGTGAGTGTGAGACAAATCGAACTGAGATGAAACGAAGACCAGTTGAAGTGAGCTGAACTGAACTGCGCTGAACTGAACTGAGTTGAGCTCAATTCTCATCCGTTGCAAGTGCTCGAAACAACTTCCACCTGTGTGTATATGTGTGTGTGTGTGTGTGTGTGTATGTGTATATAGCACAGTCAATTCCTGTGGCGTCTGCTGGCGTTGTCGCTGTTGTTTGCTGTTGTCGTTGTCGTTGTCGCTGTTCATGTTGTTGCTGCTGCTGTTGCTGTTGTTTGTGCTTATGCATTGCTTGGCGCGCTACTTGCTCATTGCTTGCTTGACTTATGGCAATTGCCAATGCAACATTTGTTGGAACTTGCTTCAGTTGTCGCTCCTGCTGTTGTGGTTACTGTTACTACTACTACTGCTGCTGTTGGTTGGTGCTGTTTCAGTTGTCGATATTTATTGTTTTTATTGCTCGCCATGTCGCTCTGACGTTGGCCCCCCGCAAACATTTGTTTCAACACGAACGCGCAAATGAGTTTACAAGGTGCGAGATTCATGTTGCTGCTGCTGTGCTTTGGCTACGTGATGCAGCACCAATACCAGCACCAACAACAACAACAACAACAACAATAATAATAATAGGAAAAACAATGTGTTGCTTAAATTTGTTATGCGGTATTAGTTGCTGCCAATCCTGCTGCTGCTGTTGTAGCTGTCTAATCGTGTACGCTCTTATTAATAATAAAAAAAGTTTTATGCAATTTTTTATGGGCCACAAAATAGGATAAAATAAATAAATAAAAATCCTACGTCCTTCGTAGTCCCTTTTCAGCGGCAATGCTGTTGTTGCTGTCTTAGCTGCTGTTGTTGCTTTTATATAATTTTAATTAACGCATTCGTAAGTCGTCTTCGTCGTCGCCATCGTCGTCGTCGTCGCCATCGTTGTTGCACACAACATGCTAAAAGGTGTTAATTGGCGAAATTTTCATGTTGAGCGTAAGCAAAGCTAAAAGCAACAACATGTTGTTGTTGTTGTTACTTTTGTATGCTTGTTGCTTGTTTTTTATTTTTTTTTTTTTGCTTTGTGTTTTTGCATTGTCGCATTGCATCGTTGTCAACAAGATTTGCTTTATTAGCCACTTTCGGGTGGTTGCATATATTGCTGGCAACAGCGGCACAAACATCTACAACAACAGCAATTGCAACAACTGCAACAACATGCAACGTTGAACGCTTTTATTTTTTGATTTAATGAGCGTACTCTTCTTCTTATGCTTTGGACCAATACAGTTTTAACTTGAACCAAAAAAAAAGACAGAATAAAAATTTAAAACTTTTTTCAGCGTTCCACTCTCCAAAGGAAACATTTTCATGCTTTAATGCATAAAATACGAGAACTACGAGTGCCAGCACACGCGCTGACGTTTATCATTGAAATCCTTAAATTATTGCAATCGCCATTTATTAAAGTCAACGCGCTGCACTACTAACAATAACTAAGATGAAATGGTTCTACAAAAAAAATAAATAAATAAAAATCAAAATATAACAATAATAAAAGAAGCAGAAAAAACTGTATGCTAAACCATAGCACAGCACACAACTGATCAGATACTTTTGAGTATAAATGAATTATGCCGCCACAGCAAATCATCTTAAAGTGCGTCAGTTACACATCTGTGTAGTGTTGATACAAAAAGAGCAGCCAACATTTATAAAATAATAATCAGCAATAACGACTATTATATACACTTCACACAGATACTTTTTTTTTTAAGTGCACTTTATTTGCGAATGAATTTCTCCGTAGCACAGAAGCCAAGTGTTCGAATGCCAGTCGGAAATATGTCATCCATGAAGACTTGCAAATTGCAAAGATCAAGGAAGAAGACACTACTCGCTGATGGCAGCACACAACAATCCTTGAGTGACTGACTAACTGGCTGAACAACAGTGCAGTTACACGACGCCTCAAAAAGCGAGACAATTGATCCCCTTGTTGTATATATGTATGTCTATTTACTGCTATCGTCAGACTATATCCAGCGAATTTTTTCATGTTTTAAAATCATGTATATAATAATAAATTTATATAGTCATATCACTCATACACAATGTGGAATGGGAGCTCTTAGGAGTATAACATTTTCAGGCGTCGCGTTTTCTTGCTGTTCTTCAGCAGGTTGATTGCTATATGGTTGACGTGGCCCTCCAATCTAATTAAGTGGCTTTGATTGTTGAAATCTTCAAGTCTCGAGGGATAACAGAGTTTCGGAGAGACCACTATGTTTAGCTGTAGATAGACAATCAGCAAATAATACATATTCAGGACAAAAAAATTGATTATGCATAATTCATTTCAAACATCTTTGTAAAGTTCGAGAAAACCTTCTGCAACAGGTTCAAGTTTCGAAGCTTAGCATTGCCAATTTAATTACTTATCCTTAATGCGGCAATTATTTCTCTCCGACTTAAATCAGGCATTCTGTCGCTCACGAAATAATAACTAACGACTATCCATGGTTGGGATTTTTAAAGCAACATTCTTTGACTATTTTCAATAGGCCCAACAAAAAAATTTCGCTGCGACTATTATATAATTTTGTGTTATTACTTCTAAGGAGACAAAGCAGGTGGGTACACATTGCCCACAATAGAGAATCTACACACGGTCTCCATTAATCGAACGCGATAGTTTAAAATAGTTTTCTGGCTAATTTCAAGTAAAATAATCAAATCCAGCAACTGTTGTATGTTTCAGTCACCTCAAACTAATGCTGCTACACATGCTGTGTGTAGTGCACAAAAACAGCTACTAAATTTTACTTAAGAGTTTGCGATGTCCGAGCCACGATTCAACGACGCATTGCGGTGAGATAATAATCATTAACACCTCGGCAGGCTGCGCTTGAGCAAAGGCGACGTAGGGCAGACCGAAGCTAAGCGATGAAGCCGCACAGAACGCATTCGAACGCAATATTTTTAATAATAATTCAAAGCGAAATTTGCTTTATGAAGCGCAGCGGCACAGTAACTGCACGGCAAGTATCTGTTGATATGAGTTATGCGCGCACGCCAAGCCACCAACTCAAAATCGAGTCAGGACAACGGCGTTGCATATGACAAAAACTGATGTCAGCTATCGACCGAAGACTTTCGAATGTTGATGAGGTAGGTAGCCGAAGGTGAAGGTGTACTCGTATGTGGGTATCTGTGAGCAAGTGTGCGACAGCGAGATTTATCGAGCGCGAAATGTAATGCGCTCATACCCGCCACCGCTGTTGACAACGACTCGAGTCGAGCAACGAGCAGCTCAATTGGATTAAAGTCGTTTTTGATACATTTTCTCTCTTCCTTCTTCCTTTCTTTCGCGCCTTCTGAATGCCGCTGTTGCTGCTGCTGACCGCTGTCGAAAAGCGTTTTGCGTTCGTTGCAATTTGTTACGCTCAAGGCGCGCGGAGCGTTTCATTCTGCTGCCGGCTTGCGACCCGCTGAGTGCGCTTAAACGTTTTGCCACAAAAAAGTGCTACCATTCAAGTTGAGCTAAGGAAATTCGCTTTGTGATTTTTGTGGCAAGGGTTGCCGAGGACATTAACTAATGCGCGCATTCATTCTTATGCGGCAGTCTGAGATACTTTTGTAGCTTGCAGATACGCCGCCACACAAGCGCATTTGCGGTAATTCTTTTTCTTTTCTTTTTTTTCTTCATTCCCTCTTTCTTTCTTTCTTTTGTCATTTCATGTGTCCAATAACTCATGTTGACACTATTAAAGCGACGATTTGTGAGCGCATATAAAATAAATGCGGATTAGACTTCATAAAGGACAAAATGGACGCGCATGTGGTACTGCAATTTACGACTTTTAAGCACTGCTAAGCGTCGACTTTAAGCGTTGCGAAACTTTTGTGCTGCTCGTACTTCAACTCACACGCTTGACTGCAACGCAGCGCCAATTAATTCCAAAATCGTTGCATGTACACGAATGTTATCAAAATCAGTTGAGTAAATAAATTCCAAGTCGACGCAAAAATAACAAACGTGACAAATTTTGTGAATTCGACTGTGTAAAAAGCAACAACAAACACACCAACAGCAATGAAAATTCGAACAACATGAACAACAACATTGAACAACTCAAATGAAAACAACTCCAACTGTGACTGCGACTGCGACTGCGACTGCAACTGCGATTGTGGCACGTAGAACAAAAAACTATCACATCTAAAACTTGTCCTTTTCCAACCAAGTGTGCGCTTTAGAGGATGGCGCTGTTTTACTAAAAGCTGTGTTTTGGCGGTGATGTTGCAAGAATTCACTGTTGTCCTCTGCAATTGACAAATATTGCAACTAAACAACGAACGAGTTTTATAGTTTTTGGCAGCAATGAGCTAACGACAAATGCCAGCGAAGCCAAAAATTTCTTGAAACTTTGAAATTTTTTGCTCGTTGAGCGTTACTTGAGAGGGTGGAGCAGTTGCCGGCTGGGGGTTGTTATTCATGTAAACAAGAATTGAAGAGGAAAAATTCAACAAAATCTCAACCCGTATTTTCAACATTGGGAAAATGCTTCTAGTATAAACATTAACACTCAAACTCGTTCGGTGCGCTTGAGCAGTTCCAGTTGCCATTGTCGTATTGCGGCGTTGCAAACAGAGCTACCAGGTTTTTGTTGTCTGACTCAAAATTTCACAGAAAAGTGTATGAAAGAAGAACTTCATAAAAAACCGAATAAAAGAAATTTACAAGTTTATTAGTCTGATTTAATGTTTGTTCAAGCTTAAAAGGGTGGTGCAATAAAAATACATCAGAAACTTACTGCCAACCCTGACTCAATGCTTAGTCAACCACTCAGCCAAAGCAACACAGATTCACTCGTTTCCTGACCTATGAAATTCGCCCTTAAGATATAAATTCGCTCCACGATTGACTGCTGTGAATCGCAAGTGTTGCACTACAGCACAGAAAAGGGAATAAAAAAATAAAACAAAGAAATGAATAAATACGCTGATACACTTTGATAACGTAAGGCACGAACACGTAATGAGGGTCAAAGGCGTTTAAATGCATGCAAATATATGTTAAAGGGATTAACACTCTTCAAAGTGACTGAAAGAATGACTCAATGACTGAGACTGGGTGGATGAATGAGTGAGCAATGGTTATAAAATGCGCGAAATACACAGAGCGAAAAATTTATTTGAGAAGAATAAATTCCATATCGATTAGGCTAGAACCTTTTTTTATAAAAAAAAAATAATAATAAAAATAATTAAAATAAAACACACACGCCATTAAGAACTGCACTGACAACTTCTTACATAACGGTAGCAAGTTCTAAGATGATTCAAATTCTTATCTTTTCATAAGTTAAGTAGCAATCAAGCAATAACACAAAGCCTTACAGCTACTATTGCTATGAGAGGTCTGTATGAATGCATGAATGAATGAATGATTTGACATTCAATTCTTTTTAATGGATATGAATGTGGTTGAGGGCATCTTTTGTGCGCGAACAGCGAAGCAGCACTGAATTAAATTAAGTTTGTAATGGTGTGGTGGCGCTCGGCAACTGTCGACTGCCGACGTCCTCGCGACTGAGAGGTCTCGCACAGAAACAAGTTGAACAACACAATTAAATAGACTAACAGATCACAACAATTAAAATATAATATATATAATAATATGAATATAAACAAAATGACTAACACTTAATTTCAATTCACTTTAAGGTTTTACCACATTTTCCATAATTTTAAATTTATTCTTCACTGTTTGCAAAAACAAAAACTCAATAACTCTAAAAGTCGCCTCTACGCAAAGAAACCAAACCACCAAATGATGCGTTTGAGTACCATGCATTTTTTGGTAACTCCTTTCGTTTCCTTTACACCTTCCTTCATTCATTTCGTTTTGAGTGTCGATCGTTTACTATGCGACGCTCACGCAAAACACTGTGACTCATTGATTCGTGTGTCTGCTTGACGAAAGTGAGTACAAAATTTAATGCTACTCATTTATGATAAGCAAATGAATGCACACATACAGATCCCTAGTTCCTATCAACAATTCTTATGATGCTGTGCTCATGGTCGAGAGTGATAGAGCAATGGATGAACTCAGAAGGACCGATAATCTTCATTAGAAATAGTTCAGAAACATTGGGTTTCGGTTCTGGTCATTTGCAGAGGACTTTGACAAGCTGACTTCGGCTGACGACCGACATTTTAAAATCACTTATGAATGATTCTCAATGTCCTGAAGTGCAGGCTCCTTGTAGCTGTCCAAGTTTAAATGTCTTGAAAGAGGCAGAGACTCCTTAATGTAAAAAGCAACCCAACTTTAATTAAAGACTTGAACGCTTGATGTTGATCAGTGCTGATTGTGGCGTCGTTACATATGTTCATTGGCAGCATTTTAATTCCACCAAGCCAATTTATTAAGTGCCTGAGTTTTACTATCTTTGTTCCTTATTGCAGAGTATATATACAACCGTCTTTAAAGGCTCATTTCTTTGAAATTGCATATCGGCCAGTGGATTTAAAAGCCTTACATTAGTACGTTAAATGATTTTGGTATGGCGCTGTCCATATTCTTTAGTTCAGTGTTTGATCAAGGTTGCTTTCTGCACAATTCCTATTTTTTTTCATAGTCAATCTCTTAAAGAGGCCATCGCAGAAGGGTTCACTATCAGCGATCTTAAGCTTATTTTCATTAGATGATGGTTCGATCAATTTTGAGCGTTCTTTTCAAAATAATATTTCCAGTGCATTTTAAACGTTTCATGTGTATCAAAAAAAAAAAAAAGAAGATAGAAAATACCGACAACACCGACGTTGAAATCCGCTGGTCCGCTGGGGCTTAATTTACGAAAATACGCGCCGCCACCCAAGGGGCAAAACAGAACGAAAAACATTTACACGCCAAAATTCAGAGTCGCAAAAATAACAAATAAAATATAACAAAAAAGAATAAAGAAATGAGACAGAGATGGAGATATAGATAGAGAGAGAGAGAGAGAGAAAATCACAGCTATGAAACAGCGTTGGTGTTAATGATGACGTTGTTGGCAATGATGAACTTCCTTTTGACACTTCATTGAAGTTGACAGATGTGGGCCAGCAACACCAAACGGTAGCAGCAACTATTAAGCACCCTAAGCGTTGTCCGCCCGCCCACCGTTCGCCCACCCGCACCATACAAAAGTAAAAAGTGAAAACGGAATTTGTGCACACACACACACACACACACACACATACACATACACGCATTTTAGCTGCTCTGTTTTTATATTTGTATTTATACGGAAAACATTTACAAATGAAGTTGTAATCGGAAGTTGTTCGTTTGTAACGGGCGCAACAACAATGTCACGGCTCTGCACGCACCCCATCCCTCGCTGGTACACCCTGCTTGAACACCCCTTTGCAAGCGAACGAGTGCATTCAATAAATTGAGCGACAATTGTACAAATTGTTAAGGCGGAAATGCTGCCAGGAATAGTCGTCATCATCATCATCGTCATCGTCATTATAGTCAGCATTATCATCATAATCAGCCTCAGCCAGCGCAGCGCAGCGTTACAATAGTTGGTTGGGCTGGCATTCTCCTCCTCTGTGGCAGGAATGGGGTTGAGTTGAACTGAGTTCAGTTGGCTGTACGGCACTTTGACACTATGTCGCTTTGTCACCGCTCAATCGCCGCTCAAATGTGCCTCCGGTGCATATGTTCACTTTGTGTTTGACACTCCTGCCTTCCTGCCTTCCTGCCAGCATGGCAGCCCTTATTCCGTTTTGATCGGTGGCAACCGAATTTTTGTTGTTGGCTTCCTTCACGCTTTTATCCTTGATTTTGCACTTTTTTTGTATGTTTTCTGTTGGCCGCACAAATATTTGCTTTTAATAGTTATGTTTGATTTTGAGTCGTGTTTGTGTGCCGTCTCCTTTTGAAATGTAAATAGGATTTCCCGGCGAATTGTGACAGTTGAATTGTTTTTTCATTCATTTGGACTTGAATTTGAATTCGGATTTGGCTTCGCGTTGGTCCCTTTTTGGTTCACACAATCAGTGTAGTTCGAAAATAATGACACTTGTTCTGATGTGCGTCTGAGCGCGTATTTAAGACAGTTTAGCAAAGCGATTAGCGACGACTTTGGTCGTCCTGTGTGTTATCCTGTGGCGTATTCAGATGTTGGCATTTTTTCCAGTTGTTTACTTCGCAGCTCAGGCGCGAATCGACAAGGGAAACTGTTGCCTCAGCGAAAAGAAATTTCGTTTCATGTATGCTCTCAACACATGTGTGGTAAGCAAATGACCAATGTGTAATGAGTAACATCACGGGTAATATGTGCGAAAGAAAGTTAGGTGGGCAAATGAGAGAAGAAGACCTTTTGCTCAAATGTTAAGGAGACGAAATGTAAGGCGAGTCTATGGAAACTAATCTACACTGATAAAATGAACGGACTCAATACAGCAGGTTACAGCTGCACACTTTTCTACTTGCACTGTTGTTTGCTCCGTAAAGCATGATTACTGAGAAGATGTTCATTGCGACAGAAGGACATTCATATTGAAGTTACAACTGTTCATAAACAATGCTATAGTATTTTTATCGTTGCCAGCTGCATGGCGCACAACAAAAATTGTCTATTAATCTCATCTCAAGCAGGCCCATGTGTCCGATTGGGCACGCCACCCAAGGCCTCCTAGTTCCCCGCCAGATGACCAACCGATAACCGATATTTTATATTATTGTTAGATATAATCTAATAAAACGATAATTAGTATTTGAAACACAACGACATCCCCAATAGGAGTTCCTTAGTACATAACTAATGTATCACTTTCATCTAACCACAGGTAATTATTCCGAAGTTGACGGCACAAGTGTTTAAGAGACCAACCTCCATCAAGTTTTAATAAATAACATGTTTAAAAAAAGGAATAAAATTAAAAAGTAATTTAAAAATAAAAAAAATTCCCAATAAAAAAATTTTTATTGCACCAACGTTTTAATTTACATAAAGATATCTCAAAATTTCGATTCGTAAGTGATCTGCATTTTTTTAAAATAAAGATTATGTCTTTTCTGGAGCTCCGGATTATGTCCGGAGCTTCCAGGACCTCCAAAGAAGCAAATGGAAATAAACTAGTAATTTGGTGTTAACAATAAAAGTATTGGATGAAACTGGTTCTGTATTCTCCTATATTTTCTCCTCCAATATTTCTATATATATTTTGTATGTAGCTTATTTAACGTTTCTCATATAAACCTAAGTTCGTCGAGTGTATATAATGATTAGAAACACATTAATTATTTGTCAAAGTCATAGGTTAATGATCTGACGCATTCAGATTGTCTAGTCAATAAGTTCGTGTAGATAAAGAAAGCAATAGTACGAGTACATTACTCATGTCTGATATTTATAGGGACAACTGATGTAGAAGTTTTTATAGCTTTTATTTGTATTTTCTCATTCATATCCTGATCACATTTTCGATTTGATCTTGTGAAAGTGATAGCTATGATGATTTGGTTAGTGTGCCAATTTTGGATAGCATCGTTGACATATAGTTCGCGGTTACTCGTTTTCGACAACGCAAAATATCCTAGCATACCCTGGCTTTTCTTCTTATCAACAACTTATTCCTTTATCTTGAAAGTGGTGCAAGTTACGGGGGTACTGGAATAACTCATCTCGCCTTAGCTCAACACAATTTATTTGATTACAACTAAATTTCTTAGCCAAAAAAAAAGTCTTGATGATCAATATCGATGAACCAGTGGAATGAGACAGTCTTTCAAGCTCTTGTATCTGTTCATTTTCACCATTATTCTCTAAACAGTACTTTCGGAAAAAGAGCCTACTGCATACTGTTGGCACCTGTTGCCATTCTAAACGTCCTGTTAATAGCCAACATAATAGGCCCCGCACATTGGCACTGCAAGCCTCCTACTTGCTACGTTCTAACTCAAGTCTGCTCTGCGCTCATTCGCAGTTCAATGCAATGCTGGAAAAACTCATTTGTAGCCCCACACTTTGCCGCTAGTCTCTAGGGTAGCGGGCAGAAGCAACTTGAATGCTTAAATTCAATTTTAAGGTTTATAATCAGCCATGTTCGATCTTAATAAGGCCACAAACGCAAGCCATAACCGCGCGCTGACAAAACTCGGCTGACATCTTTATGTGAGTGAACGCCTAATACAGATGTTGAAACTATCCTTGAGGTGCGGCAAGAGGATCAAGGTAACACAGGGGGCAAGGCAACGCAACAAGTTGAACACTCGTCAACGGGCTTGGCAACACTCCTGCGTATTGCCCCTTTTGCGATAAGTTGTCTTATCTCGAAAATTGATCGTTTTCAAAACGTTGTTGCCTCAGTCACTCCAGTGAGAGTCACTCACTCACTAGATCGTTCGATCGCTCGATCGCTACCCGGAATGATATTTTGTGTGGTGGTTGCTGTTGTAGCTGTTGTTGTGGTGGCATTTTCAGCTTGTCTGCTGAGTCTTAAGACAATATTTTATTTTGTTTATTGTCCATCAGTCAGTTCCAATGCAACAGCACGTCATACTACACCACACCACACCGTCTCCACTACATTACTACATTGACTCTGTCTCTGACTCACAAACGAGAATGAACTGGTTCGCGTTTGTCGCCTGCTGCAGCTTCCAATGTTCAGCTCAACTCGAAGCGGAACGGCTCAATGTTACGACGCGTTGTGTCCACTTCGATTATCGCCAAACTGAGTAATTTAATATCAATTTTTCAAGTTGATCTGAAGACGACGACGACGACGACGACGTCTTTGAAATGTCAAGCCGTGTGTCACATTCGAAATGTTCGGGAAATCTTATCTTGAGCCTCTTTAGTGCGGGTATTACAACTTGAGCTAGGATTGATGGTCAATCCGACAGCGTGTCTAGCAAGTCTGCACAGACATTAAAAGACATGAAGTGGAGAGACATTTCAAAGCTGGTCTTCGGCTTTATAGCATGCCATAACTCTGATTTATAAGAGCATAAATAAATTTTGATTCAGTTTTATGACACACTCAAAAGAACATAGAAAAAACAGATTATGCAAATCGCTTTTGTTTGCCAATTTTCTTTATTATTCTTTTATGGAGCGACACATGCCAAATATCAGCTTTGGGCGCGGTTTGAGTTACTCAGATGGCTGAGCATTTACTCAAATGGTAAAATTAAAAATTTTTAATTGTCCAACCTTTTTTTTTGATGGTGTGCTAAGACTCACGGAATCTAAATATTTTTAAAGTTCGAATTTAGTTCGTTTCGTATTTATTTCCACTTTTTAATAGTTCATAAAATTAAAATAACAAAAAAATTTTATGTCAACTGTTTGTACACATTTGTGGCAAGTTTTGTATAAAAACGTTGATCAAACTAAGTAGAAACCACAACGCTCTGTAAAAACAGCGACTTGTTCTAAAAGTAGTAGCAAAAGATACAAAAGTATCTGTAGCGCATTTGGTATGCTTGCCGCCCGAAATATACACAAACAAGAAATCACAACAAGCCCAATTCTCAGCGCCAACAGGTGATGTACACATTTCCCACGTTCCAGCCGCGCACAGCCTTCGATCGAAACGACCAGCTGAACTGACCCAACGATTGATCTCGTGAGCGTTACAGTCTGCGCCGGCAATCATTTAAAATTTTAATTTATTCAAAGAAATCGTTGCAGCTCAATGTATCGCACGACAACTAACCGAAATCGTTGAGTGAACAGCCAGGAAATTCAGTAAACTGTGATATCGCATCGAACACAGCCCTGCGGCGCAGGGCTCAGGTTACATTCTTTTGTCGGAAATTTATGACAAAAGCCCAAAAAAACACACAAACCAGACGAAAAAAAAAAAAATTGAAAAAATACACCGAAACGTTGTGGAAAATGCTGCCTTTAATGGCTCATTTCGAATTGATTTCTTTTGCTCTTGGCACCGCGACGCCGTTGGTGCAGCATCCGTTCTTCTGCAACTTTTCAATTTAATGCTCTCAGTCGCTGCCACCGTCTCAGTCTAGTCGAGGCTTGATGGCGTCCGATCGACTTCTTTCGGTTTTTCATATGAAAAGCTGTTAAACTTGTTGCTGCTTGTAAAATCGTAAAATTCACTGTGAAGAGTCTATTACGATGCCTTGGCGCTGATTTTGTTGCTAGCATTGAAACGCATAGCAATTAACTGAAATGTACTTCTGCTCCTGTTTTAGGAGAACAAATACTAAAACTATGCCAGGCGCTACATGGGTTAATAATGCTGCTATAGAAATCGTAAAAACGACAAGTAATTTTCTGAAGAGCACTTGAATCTACAAAGTTGTTTGAATGGAGTTATTCAAATTGGTTTAATTAGAAGGAAGTAGTGCCTATTCAACTACTATTTGAAAAATGGTCCTGAAGAAAGTGGGACTTTAGTAGTATCGTCTCAACTATCATATGTGTAGGAAAAGGAGGCGTAGGAGTAAGCAACATTGCGCTAATTTTTAATACCGCCAGATAATTGCCATTTAAAAAAAAATTTTTTTTAAATTTTTTAAATTGCCGAAAATTTCTGAATTGATTTTAATAATTTTTTAAAAATCAAAATCCGAGAAAATAGAAATTATTACAAAATAGAGAAGAATTAGGAACACACGCAAAGCGGGATTTTCATCTGGGCTTGATAATTTTATTCATTCCTATTTAATTGCATTAATATATTTGAGGTATTTCAATTATCTATCCATATACATATATAAAAATTTGTCCCTCAAATGTTTGAAGCCTCATCACGTGGGAACGGGCCAACTTACTTGGCAACCTTTTTTTTTGAAAGAGTTTTTTTTCGTTTTAATTTTTGTCCAAAATATTAATTTCGCAAAAAGAAGCATAGCAAAAAAACGTTTTGTCTGGTTTGTGCATTTCTGTGTTATGCTTCTCCTTCATTTCACTGAGTGTGTTTGTGAGTTGATTGCAAAAAGAGTTCAAGCGGATATAAAAGACTTTATTTCAAGAAATATATTTTGCTAACGAGTACTGTAACAGAACAACGTGGATCTACCGGGTCCAAGGACTATTCAAAGACCTTGTCGCTTCTGAATGTAATCTGCCAAGCGAAGTCAACATTGGGCAGCGTGGCAAGGCTGTTTTTCGGTCAGAGAATGTAGTTCTATTGGATACCGAGTGACACTAAATCCCTACACCTACTTGTAATCACTCACTAAATATCTTGATAGTAAACTAAGACTGTTAGGATCCTTAAAAACAGAACTTAACTACTTAACACTCGATGTTTAAATAACATGGAAATAAACTCTATCGAAAATAAATATATGAGTACTCATCTTACAACATCCCTTTATTAATATTCTTTCTTCACCCGCTAAAACAATAGGTTTAAAGGTGAAAATTCCAGGTTTATATAATAATTCTCAATATGTTTCTTATAACGGCATTTTGAGAATATGTACGTTTTAAGGATAAATATATTTCAAACATAACTTTTCTTCCTTCAAAAGCTCCGATTATGCACCATTGGCCATACAACTCAATACGGCGACCACAAACAGTTCCAGCAACTAATTTGAATATTCATATATGCAGCTTTTTTAAACAATAAAATTTCTTTTTATTGGTAGCAGACGCCGACATAAAAATTCATAAGCGATTAAACATTTAAAGGCCCATTCGGAATTTTCATAAAAATCCAATTTAACTTTTTGTTCAGAAATTAATTTCACCAAACGAAATGCTGAACAGCAACAGAAAAGCGAGTGGAGAGGGTTTGGTAAATATGAAAACATATTTCAGCGCCAAAGCTCAAACAGCGACAATTAATCAAGATATTTTCTCAACCGACTTTACTCGTTGTTGTTGCATTGTTGTTGTTGTTGTTATATGTTATACGAACGGGGATATGAACTGCGTAAGCGGCGACCATGGCTGGGACAACGTTGGTGATGACTCTATTATAGCCCCTAAGCCTATTGGCTTGCGGCCAGTTCAAGTTGCAGTCGCGCCATCAGAACGATATTAGCGGCGACTACGAGCGATTTAGAAGTGTTTAATATTTTTCAACCAAAAAAGTGCTTGCGAGGGGGATTTGGAAAAAAAAAAAAAAAGATAAATGTGCATAAGTCGCGACATATTATATTAGTTTTTGTCGACACGATTTATTTGCAGCTGAACAAAAGATACAGAAAAGAGTAGAATGATTGTAGTCACTAAAAAAATGAGTAGAGACAAAGGCTCCACAGCAGCAGCACAACAACACCACCTTCGCCGCTGGCTACCTGTGCAGCAAACGGTATCTAGATACTTTGGTGCACTTGTTACAACATAAAACTGTCAACAGCAAGTTGAAAGCCGAATAGGAGAAGGGTTTTTCTTAGTTCTTTTATCTATGCAACGGCATCGACAGCGTTTGTGCGTATAAATTAACTTGTTACGCTTGCACCCAGATCGCTCTCTCTTTTTTATTTTTGTTGAAAGCCTTGCTTTGGGTTGCACACGCGGTCATGGGAAACTATGCTAAGCCGATGTTAATCTCAACAAAAAAATTTAAGAAAAAACCCTCAAAGAAAAATCTACAACTTTATCTTGTATCTTGTAACCTATCGCATTGTATCTGTATCTGCGACGGTAATGTGTGCATGCGAGTATCAGTGTTAACCTCAAAACGCACACACACACACACACTCACAAACATAAATTATTTCAACTGCTACACTTGACTGACTGACTGGCATATTCTTTCCTATTCCTGTTTATTGTGCTATAATTACCGGATTAAGGACACGTGCCTTTAGTCTAGCTTTGATAATCGGCATCGAATGAACTTCCTTTTGAGACTGACTTTTTGTGGCCTGAGGCGTTCGCTCATCATTTGCCTCTGCACTTTGCCGCTGTTATTGTTCGCATGCATTCGGTTGTTCATAATTCGCGTGTGACGCATCATGCATCACGCATCTCGTTCGCACCACACACATACACACGCAAACACCTTTTTTTGGCTCATTTTAATAGTGCGTTAATCTCATCCAATGCTTTGCTTCAAACGCAACCCCGCTTATTTTACAAATGAAATCTGACGTACGCATTAAAAATCAATCAAACGAAATTAACAAGTTAACAATGCTTGGCGCCCCCTTCAATTCAAATCGAATTGCAGCGTTACATTTGTGATTATTTATTTATTTTATTTCGCTTATTTGCTACCTTGAAGTGTGGGAATCTGTCTGGAACAGAGCCACCTCACGACCTCCTACTCATTTGATAATTGTAATGAGTTGCTCAGTCACAAATTTCGAGTGGCTAAATTCAATGAGTGCAAATCGCTGGAGGACATTATTTTTATTTTATTATTTCTATTTTCGAAGAAATGAATAAATAAAACTAGTCACCTTAGCCTGTTTAACCCACTTTTAGCTATGCGTTTATCAAAATTTTATTGTTTATAACCATAAAATCCGCACTTCCTTTGACATAAATTAAATCTAATCACAACAGGCAACAACCCATAAAAAATGTTCACCTCTCTGATTTCAAAATTAAAAATTGTTGAAGATGAAAATCGCTAACTTAGGCTACCATGAAAATTTAATACTCTTTAAAAATAAGCTAGGCTAAGTTAACCGATCTAAGGCCGCTGATAGATCGAAGCATTATTTACTGATACAAGAATTTGCACTTGATTAGCTCTGCTCAGAGCAAACAAAGTGAAATATCTGATATATATACGATTGAGAATAACATCACCTGTGATCACCTGCGGGAACAGGTATTGCATATCAGGGGTTCAAGAGTTTCTAAGATAACAATTTTCTTACTCTTTCTGCAATTGTCATTTTAATGTACGCTTATTTTTAAACCTATTCCGTTACTAGACCACTGTTCTTTTCACTTACATGCACACCTTTCTTGGAAGTTAGTTAGCAATGGTTTTTAAGTACATTTATCAAGCTACAATTTCTTACATTTCTGACAAGCATATACCCAGAAGAATAGCAATATTAGGTTTTTGATTGCTGATCAGTTGGTATGTGTGGTGCCACTCTCTGTGCCAAAAAAAAAAAAAAAAAAAAAAATTCTTCGACTTGATTCTGACTTTATGAAAATAAGTGAGGTTATATATTTTTAGGGGCTAAGACTCTATAAAACTAACACCCTATAAACATTTATATTGCCTATTCTACTTCCCTTCGTTTTACTTACCGCCACATAAATCACGCCTACAGGAATAAATACCTTATAAAGGTACCTTGGGGACTCAGATCAGTCTGACTACCCTGCACAAAATTTTATATTTTTTCCAAGGCTTCTAGTTCTAAGTTCTCTCCTCAAAGAGTAGCGTATAAAAAAAACATATACGCGTGATCAAGCAATCTGAAGCAATAAAAGTTTTATTTAGATATTTGTGGGAAATTCGTTTTTAATTGATTTTAATTTTAAGCCTACGAAAGAGAACATTTGAATTTTATGCGCTTTTAATGCAGCCGAAAATGAACGGAGAAACGCGGCCGAAGCAACGAGAGGGTTGAGTCAAACGTGGGCGAAAGAGAGAAAAACATAGAAAAATAACAGGCAATAAAAGTCAAAGTGTCAATAGTTTTAATGCCTCTAAACGACAAGAACAACATAAACAACAACAACAAAAACAATAAAAAATAACAACACCAATAACAATGCACAAGAATAAAACTATGAACGACATAAAACGATTGACGCTTACTTTCGTCTATACTCGTACACTGAATATTCAAGCACTTCTAAATTAATGCGTTAGCACACTTTGACGCTACGTAAAACACCTACGTAAGTACGTAATGTTATTGCTATGCTTAGTCTGATTGCCAGGAAAAGAGAGAGAGAGAGAGAGAGGTAGAATGTGATGTTTTGCTGTTGTTGGAGGCGTTACTCAACGAGTTTTGTTGTACATTTAAAATGACCAAAAATAATTTTCTAGTCGCAGTCACTCTACTCTAATGTTGCTCTCTCACGTACACACACGACACATACTCTCTGTTTAATAGATGCATTGTCTTTATGATGCTTGCACTTTCTATTCGAACAGTGTGCGTATAAACGGATTACCCGAAAATGTGCCGCAATGAAACTATTTAAACGCAGAGAGTGCAACATTTGACTGCCAGGCCAGGCCAGGCCAGGCCGGACGGTCGTGGTTGCCAGAGCTAGGTGCACATGCAACATGCAGCCACAACAACAACAACAATAGCAACAACAATAATAGCAATAACAGTAAAGCACTCACTGCTACTTCAATGCTGTTGTTGCTGCTCGATGTGCGTGTGTTTATATATCATTACTTATCAGATACTTATTATGAGCGTTATACGATAACGTATATTTCGCATTGTATATGGCAAATATGCAAATGAGATTGTTTGCTGTTGTTGTTGGTGTTGATGTTGATGTTGCCACTACTGTTTGCCATTGTCGTTGTTGCTGTTATTGTGGGCTGTAACGAAAACAACAAGCAAAATGGCAGATATTCACACAAGCACACACACAGCCAGGCAGCAAACATTTGATTATGATACGAAATCGATATAATTTAAACGCTGATGATGATGACGATGATATGTAGCAGCTACGCTGACGTTGATTGTTGATGCTATCGTTGGCAACATTAATGAGAATTTAACATACGCCTTCGACAGAACACACAGAAAGATTTGTATTGTAATTTAATTAAACAAATACATAAATAAATAAATAGAAGAATATTAATGCAAACAGTGAACAACAACGAGAATATGAACGTTGCGCCTTAGCTTTCGACGTGCATTCCAAATGAATTGACGTCGCTTGATGAGACGCGCCAGCGACTGTGGCGACGCTAAGCTAAGCTTCAATGCATCGCGTGCATACAACGATGTTAACTTACAATTTACAAAAAAAATTATAAAAATAAGAACAATAACATTAACGAAGATAAGAATAACCGTTCACGTACCTCAGACCTCGCCAAAAGTCAACTCAATCGTTTGCTGGCTTCTTATACTAAAATATTTTTTTTATTCATTTATTATTATTATTTTTTTTTGCCGCATCTTTCAAGCTTAGTATGGCATACAACAAAAGTTCAACTTCCGTGCAAATAAAATTGTTTGCTTCGTGCGAAAACACACGCTTTCGCACACACTTAGCTACACCTTAGATACATTTGTATCTGCACTCAATCATAATAGTCGGCATTTTTGCATCTTTTCAAGCACACACACACATTTATCATTGCAAGCAAGTGGCGCTGCCACTTCTTTACAACTGTTTGTATGATTGTACTTTTGTGTGCACACCAATAGAAAGAAATACGTTTTAACGCCTTTTTACTTTAGCCGACAACAAGTGCAATTTTTCGTTCGCAACGACATACACGAAAACTAATTACAGATTCTAATCATGTAATATTTTATTTTCCCTTTTGCCACTGTCGCTGTGACTGTCACTGCCTCTGACTCTGCCCCGCCCCTTACATCTGACGTCTGCTCTTGTGCTTCTGTTGTGCGCTTTTCGTGTATGCTGGCCATCAATATTGGTAACATTTTGCATTTTTCTACTTCGCTTGACACTTGTGGCAGCAGCCGCACCTGCCCCGCGACAATGCCACCAACAAGTTATGCATTGCTGGGCAAAATATCTTTCAACATTTTTAACAATTCTCGAGCACATTTAATATTTATTTTTTATTTATTTATTTTTTGCGGTGTAGCGCGTATTTTATTTACTTACTTATTCTTGTTCATCCATTGAGCGTGTGTGTGTGGCTTTGTATTATTTCATTTTTCTTTTCTTCTTCACTTTAAGTTTGGCCAAAAATTCAATTCATATTGCTTGTTTGTTTATTTGTTTGTTGGCTTTCTTCTTCCACGCTTTCCGGTTGTTCGTTTCTGAAAAGTGTACCGGAAACTGTTTCATTCCTTGCATACGAAAACAGTTAAAAGCGGAAGTAGCTGAAGGTGTGCATTATATTTTCAGCATAATTTCAGTTGGTAGGTTTCTAAAGTAGGCTGATAAGTTGCCTTGTATGACAGCTTGGATGGTTGCTATGTAGAGCACCAAGAATTAAGATGAATATAGTTGGCTTGAATAGAGCTGAAAATTGTCAAGGAAATTAGACTCCATTCAGAGTGTATAACTTAGAACTCTTTGCACCGATGTATCCTATTATCAAAAGTCAACTTTACTTCAAATGCTATTCTTAACAGCATCGCTGGAAGTGTGGGAAAAAAACATGTAGTAGGAATATTAGAAAGAAGTAACTCGAGAAAGGAATATCGTGCTTCGACTATCTGATTTATTTACAAATCATACAATAATTCGTATTAAACGATTAGTTATTGATGTACTAAGAAAGGGTTATACCACAACTAATTTTAGTCAAAAGTCGAACTTTATTCACCAGAAGAAAGATATATTAATTTCAGCGCATCTATAAGATTTCCATGCCATTCTTGATGGATAAAAAAACGCTTAATTTTCGGGAATCTCCTTTCCATTGGAGCATTATTTTTGGCAAAAATTTTTTTGCCATTTGACAACAGGTAAATTATATTATGATATTGTATACATATATCTATTAGAATTACAGGTAATGTTGCCCTTGGATCGACAACACAAATAAAGTTTTATGGTACATAGCGAGATCACATTATGTGAGACGCGTATTTACGATCTTTAAAATTTGGTTGATTGCGGTAATTAATACCAAGTAGAGAATCTCGCATCTTGAAGGCATAAGCTAAAGTCAATTGGTTTGTTTGTTTATTGTTTATTGTTTATTGTAAATCAGTGCAATTACAGAGAATCCCTTCATTCTTATAGTTATTCCGGATGACAAGTAATCTTTTCTGGTCAGACGATGTAGCTTAAATTATATTTATTGACTCATTACACCACAAATTATAACTTCCGAATTATAAACGCCATAGCCAGTCCAAAACAGGAAAATTGTTACGAAATGCGCTAAGTTTATTCGATCGGAGAGTTTTCTAATTCAACGATATTATTTATATTTTTCAGTGAGTCAACATAACAAAGAGAAAAATATACAGCATATAACGTTTGATGAAATAGTACTATTTTCTAAAAGTTCTTCTGCTTATAATGTTGGAAATTTTTTAAGCGATTAAGCTTTTTCATTGGTTTATTTGAAATAACTGCAAGATAACTAAAATGTATTCCGAATTTTCGAATTCACTCTTAAACCAAAGCAACTAAATTAATGGCAAACATTTTGCCGTCGCTAATGAAAATTACATAAAACAGGAGCCGTCGGCCTGAAATGTTTCAATTCTTGGTCAAGCGAGCAGTCTCAACTACCGAGTGTTGAAATTACCATGAAATCGCCGAAAGAGGCGAGTTTAGAGAGAAGTGATTTCACATAGAGGAACACGCAAAAAGGCGCAAAAACACGCACGAGAACAGCTGTTTACGAATGTCAAAAGAAGAGCGGTCGGCATGCGAGTGAATAAGCACGCAAAAAGCAATGGCCTGCGAGCAGCTGAAAAATCGCAGAGTTGAACTAAACGATAAGCACCCTGTATGAAAACAGTGTAGCACACATCATGCGGCAACGGTAGAAAAGATATAAAAATAAAACTAAAAATGAGCAAGCAGATAAAAACAACAAACAACAAAATAAAACAAAACTTTAAGCAAAAGCAAAACCAGTCATTCTAGCGAGGGGAAGCCTAGCGCATCGAAGCACCGCCCACATTTTCTGAGCAGCAATGGTTGTATGCGCTTGAGTGACTAAGTGAGTGAGTGAGTGAGTGAGTGAATATGAGCGTGCGCGTTTTTGAGTGAATTGATTTCGCATGCGATTGTGTGAGAGTAGGGTGAAGTCGAGTAGAATACAATAGTGGTGGAGCACTGTCTTGAGTGAAAGGCGTGCAGCGCCGACGCAAGCATTGAAATGGCAGAATAAAATTTTAAAAAAATAAATAAAAGACGAATCACAGAAAAAAGGTCCTAGCAAAACTTCAACATTACAACATCGTTGTTGTTGTTGTTGTTAGTATTGCCGTTGCCGGCGATAGCCGAGTTTTGTTAACTGTCTGAAAACAAAATGGCAACCGAGAAACCGACTGCAAAAATAGTGCAAAAATAAAACAACAAAAAGAAAAACAAGCTGCAACAACACCATTAACAGCGAGTTTGTGTGTGTGTCAGTTTGTGTGCGTTGTGTAAAACACTCGAACTCAACGCGAAGCTGCACTCGAAAAGTTTGTTTGGCTTTTTACATTTTGATTTCGAGGTACGAAAACAGAACGCAGCACACGTAAAAAGGATAGCGTTCGTAACTCTTCACTTCGCCCCATCCCTTATGGACGGACATGCAACAAATGACGCTGCCACCAAATATTTATGCAAGTCAAGAAGTGAGCATTTATGAACTGTCAAACATTCTCAACGCAATTCCAATGATTTTGATACTTTAACATTTCGCTCGTCAAAATGGCTGAAGTGCTTGGTCGGAGGGGAAGAGTGTTGAATGAATTGTGAAGAACGTAGCAAGTCGTGGTATGTGTTGGGTAGCTCGTGTGTGAGAAAAGTTGTTGTAGGCAACTTGTCGTTGTTGTTTTTCTGTGGCACCCACATAAAGACACAAACGTATACAGTTCGTCAGTTGTAGGCGTCAGCATTGGCATTGGCAAATTGGCGGTGTTAGTAGTGCACATATGTGCATGCGCGAGTGTTTGTTTGCGTGCGTGTGTGTGTGTGTGTGTGTGCTTTTGATGTATCTTGCCTCAAGTTAGGTTGTGCTGCGGTGTAGCAGCAAATGTTGCTTTTGATCTGATGCTGTCTCTACCGCTGCCATCGCCGTGACGTGAAGTGACGTGATGTGTCATGACTCATGAGTACGCGTCTCTATTTTGCTCTACTCTGATGTTCGAGTATGCGTGCGATTTGAGGATTATTTCGTTTTGCTCTTTTCATGACTTTAACTGTAACTGTAGCTAAACACACATCTTTGTATCTATGTATGCCTAAGTGAGTCGGCATACGTGAATGTTTGTGCATGTGTTGAAAGCTATTTTTGACACAGTAAAATGAGGCTTCTGCGATGCAGGTGTGATTTAAGGTTTAAAGCACTTTTAATGCTTGCTTCAAATTATAGAAAGAATTGCCTTATAAGAAAGATTTGTTTGGACTTGACTATTGAACATGGTTAGGCAGAGCTCCCCCTACTTACAAAAATGTTACATTGATAAAATGACCATCTAAATATTGTGGATTTGGATTGATTTTTCTCATTTCTATAATAACATTTGACATAATAAATGTAGGAAATAATAATAATAATTTGAGTACACTTAACATTATAAGCAGCGATCCTTCGATATAGTAATACCTGCTTTTAGCACTGTTTTATTAGCCTCAAGTAATGAGGCTAATAAAGCCTCGTGTATGACGCTTGAATGTCATACACGACATTCAAGCGGCCCTTTTGGTTCACTCAAAATATACTCTAGGATCGGAAAGCCTTGCGTATTGGCATAGGCAGATTTGCCCTAAGGCCCAAGTAGGCCCAGTCCCAGGGCGGCCACATATTTGCGGCCGGCAATAGTGGCAAAAAATACAATGATGATAACAAGAATGTTTTTTTTTTTAAGTTTTATGCCAAAATCACTCGCTCGCTCGAGAGCTATACGAGCGTACGTGGGGCAACACGATAAAGAAAGTAAATTCATGTCTAGTGCCTATATGATGGGAGCTGAGAAAGGCACGGCTGGCACTACACGGCCTTAGGCGGTCAAGACTACAAATCCGCCTCTGCGTATTGGGCCTATGTTCCTTCTTGAGTACCGAATCTCGCTACTAATTTTTTGAAGACCTCACAATATTTCATAATTTTTCCTATCCCGATATATCTATATATATATTAAAAATGCATGATCTCCATATACATAACATATATAGAGCTTAAATTTTCACCTTGAGTCCGTCTCCTTTTTCTTTATAGTTTACATCCTGGAGTGTAGTTATTTCGATTCCTCATATGTAGACTCTTGAGAATTATTTCAAGGCAGAATTGCAGAATCTTAGAGGCAGTCTATACGATTGTGTTCCGTGTGTTCCAATTTGTAAATAACTTACGCCCTTTTTATTTAGCATACTGAAACGGTTGTTCTGTTATTACCTACTCTCCCACGTAGTATTAAATGCAGACAATAAATACAATGTTTAATTTATTTGTTTTCTATTAATATTAACAAATGCATACCACTCCATCCACTATAATTTCACGTAGACGCGCCTTCATTTATAAACCCTCAACATATCAGCAACTATTGAACTCATGACAGTTATGTAGAAAATCTGGAAAATTAACCCTTCAATATAATTAACTTGAAAAGCTGTCTGAGAATTGGGTAAACAAATAGCCAATAAATAAAAAAAAGAGACAATTATATAAAGTCCTCTTGGAGCAGTGAATTCAGTTTACCCTTAAAAGTATTAAATATTTAAGCTCATTTATCTTTTCTAAATTTCTACATCATCACAATTAACACATTTCCTACCATCAACCATTAGATGTTTTTTCCAAGAAGTACAGAAGGGCTTGTAACAATTCGAAAAAACAACATACACCTCTCTCTACACCTTGAGTACCTCGACCGTAGCTCATGATACTTGCAATAAACTACCTACCTAGAAATAAGACACCCTCATTACAAACCAATAAACGGTCAAGTGGGTTCAAAGGTGAAAAATACAAAGTAAACCAAAAATTTAAGAACACCAGAAGCAACGAAGGCAGCGACGTCATCGAAAGCGCCAGCGTTAATTGTAAGCAGCCAAGTCGAAATGAAGATACTTCTAGTTGGAAGAAGAAGTAGAAGTAAGAATACCATACAAAATGAAAAAAGTAATAACAATAATAATAATAGCATCATCAAAACGAAGGGCAGAAATATGAAATAATTAAACCATTTAACATCGCTTTGAAGCATTGAGCTTTTTAATACTTTAATTCGTTTAAAACAATTCGCCGCGGCTTTAAACCAAAGTGTGTAAAGCGACAAAAAAAAAAGAGAAAGACAAAAACATCCCCTGGGTGAGTATGATGGGGGCGGATGCGTGGGCAACAACAAAATGGCGCCACAAAAATTTCAGCACAGCGGTGGGTTTTTTTCGCTTGGGCGGGCGTACTTCAACGCGTACACTTTTTGTGAATAAAAATTCCATTTCGTGTGGTGCAACAAAGTGAGAAGTAAAGGCAAAATGATGAGGAACAGTCAGCATTGAAATAAAAAGGAAAACAGCAACGAACAGCTTCAACTTCATTTGAATAAACAGAAGCAACAGAAGCGTTTATTTTTGGGCGAAGAAGCAAATGGCAAAAGTGTTGGGTGTAGACTGCATGGCAAAGTGTGAAATGCACGCATACACCAACACAAGCATTCATAGGAAAAAGAAAAAAAACACGAACAGGATGTGACTGCGTGAAGCACCAATAATCCTTTTAATAAATATGATACCGCAAAGGACTGAAAAAATGATTGAATGAAGGAGTGAGTTGGTGAGTTGGTGAGTGAGAGACAAGAGAAGAGAGAAAGCGAGATAATTTGCATTTTATGCAAATCTCATTTTGTAGTGAGAGAATGAAATGCCACAAAAAGGAGTGAAGCGTTGAAACAAAGCTAACATGCAAAAATCGAGTACTCAAAAAAAATAATAATAAAAATAAATAAAAAAAGAGAGGGAGAGAGAGAATAGAGCAACGCAACGACTCCTTTGCTGGGAGGCTGAGAATGAGGAATGCAAATAAAGCCAAATATTCAGATATGCAAAAATTCAAATTTCTTTGCTGTGCTTTTTTGTTATGACTACTTCGTATTGTTGTCGTTGTTGTTGTTGTTGTTGCTGATGTTATATTTAACTTTGCTGTCGGTTACAGTGTTGTAAAACTGTAGAACTGAACTTCAATGCTCAAATGCGCCAGCGAAGCACATTGCAAAGACTTGCTCGCACATAGGTACATATTTAAGCCTTTATTTATACACATATGCTTTATACAAATACGCACATATTTACAATGGAATTGTTTGCTTAAAATATTCACACAAAAATATTTTCCGAGTTGCTCGCCTTGTTGTTGTTGTATTTTCCTCTACTTTATTTGCTCAAATAACAAAATTCGAATTTCAAATTCAAAACTCAAATCCACTTTTGGGAAAAGTTTTTCGCTTGCAAATGTTTTGCATTCACACACACATACACTCGCACACACACAATCAAATGAAATTTTCCATGTGTATTTGTGCGTGTGTGTGCGTGAGATTTTTTGCCGAACAATGTTTGTCTGAAACTTTTTTGCTGTGTTGTCGGAAAAAAGTTAAAGAAAGTTTGGCAAAAATGAAAAATAAAAATATTTCAAAAAATCAGGCATAACGGATGCGAAGCACATTTTGCTTATTAGAAATGTAGACGAGATACTTGAGCTGACTATGAATTGAGATACATACATATGTACGCAGATAGGAGTAGTATATATCGCCATGGGCGGTGCGTCGAAATTGAGCTTGAATCGGGATGGCAATGGAAAATTTAATTTTGTCAAGTGAGATTAAATCTTAGCAGGTTCAAAAATTATTTTCATAATTTTTTTTTTCATGTCAATTTTATTCATATGATAGCAGAGAAGCGGCGCGTTGTTGCCTTCGCGTGCGTCTCGCTCTTCGAGTGTTTCAGCAGATCTGCTCTCTTCGACTCCAGCGATTTTCTCATTTATCATCCAGTTTTTGACTTCTTGGGTGGCATTTCGTATACTATATAATTTTGATTTTTTTTCCTTCATACAGTTTGAGCAGCACTGTCAAACTCAATTCTCAGGTGCGGCTTCATTTTTGTATCTGTACAGTTTGAGAAGCCTCTAAAAATTGAGTTGGTCTTAATATTTAGCGAATTCGACTATTTTTTCTCAACAAAATTCACAGCAAGCACTTGCAGGCTATTATAGAGATTCGCTGAAAATTTCATCAAAATCGGTACCGCGGCTTCGGCGTCCATAACGGACCAACTAACATACAAACAAACATATTTCCAATTTTGTATACATAGATAAAGAAAGTCTGCAACCCTAACAGGAAACACATCAAACTAAACAAAGTACAAAGTAAGGACACCTACGAGTATTAGAGACATATTAAGCTCGCACCCTATTAGACAAATTTTTCTATTAACAACAACAAGTCTCCAATATTCAAAAGATGGAAGAGAATTGTGAATGCGCTATGCTCCAAAGCCTTCACAAAATAAATAAATAAAAAATAAAATAAAATAAACCAAATCCAGTAAACATAAAGTATTAACATTTTGAGGAATTATGTGACTTAAAAAATCAAAATTAGTACAAATCTTAGCTTCAGAGGTCCACAAATAAAAAGAATACTTCGTGCAAAAGCTCAACTATCTAGATCAAGTATTAAGGGTTTCGTTTGCAGACATACAGACAGACATGACGTTACTACTACAGAGTAAAGAATATAAAAACCATAAAAGTGTAGCTCATTCACAACGACGCTTTTAGATTCACAGACTTGTGACTTCAGTCGAAACTCTTATTTTCCCAATCGGAAGTTGCAGGTAGTGCGTATTCTGATATGTCTACAGCCTAAGCCCGACTAGCAGAATATGCATTTTTTCACACACCCAAAAAACGCTTTTAAAGCAGCTATTGAAAAATAAGATGTTGGCAAAAATTCCAATAATAGGAAGAAAAATCCTTATTCATTTAATAAAAGCTAATTTGAAAGCCCTTTTGAAGTAGCGAACTGGAAATGTGCACCTGCTGGGCTCAAACACTGAAAAAGAGCTCATCGAATATCAACACAAAAATGTCAAAAATCAAGCGGTAATCATTAACAAACAATTGTGGCAATTTGCGAAACATCATCAACAAACGTGATTATCTTCATTATTATTATTGTTGTTGTTATTGTTATTGAAAGTGTTATCCAAAAAATTATCAAAATTATGCAGATTTATAGATTTCAGGCCACAAAAACACTCAAAGAGCGAACAAAAAAGTAACGCAGACCATACAAAAAGTGCAAATATGCATAAACTTTAAAACCACCACCACCACCACCGTTACCTTCACCCACAACAACAGCAACAACAACAATAACAACTAGAAAGGCAGCAACATTGCAAGCAGCCACCACTTTTGCCAGGCCACTACGCAACGCATTCAATGGGCAGCCACCGCAACTCAGTCGGGCATTAAATTCAATTTGTTAATTTACAAATCCGCAAAACTATTTAACTGTGACGCAGCGGCCTGAGGAATGAGGCAAGTGTAGCATGAGGCAAGTGTGGCTTTCAACCCGAACTTACGAATGAAGTGGTGTCGTCACTCATTGCCATGAGCACTATCTGAAGCCTGACAATTGAGGCTTGTGATGCCTGATTACATGTTCTACTTATTAGGAATTATGATTATGTTGCTCATATTTCAAACACCCGCAACCCTTGCCAAAATCAACTTACACACACACAAACACACAATACTATTTATTTTATGTGGGCTAGCAACACACAATGAAATGTGTAATTTGGATTTTTATAATATTTTATTACATGATTTCCTCCTATTTTTATTTGTACTTTTTTTGCTCTGCTGCAACAATGAAATCAATTGAAATGTTGGCAAACATGTCAAAAAATAAATTATACGCTATGTATAACATATACATATACATATATATATGTGTGTGTTTGTTTGTGTGTTCATGTGTTTATTTGTTTGTCAGTCATTCCGGTTCCGGTGTCGGCCCATTCTCTTACATGCGTTGCGAGCTTCATAACCACAAAACCAAATTTTAATTTGTACGCTTGCAGCATTTGTTAGTTCAACTGAGGCAGCCAGTTGTGGTTGCAATAAAACTAAATAAAATGTGTAATTTTTTTTTGCTTCTATTCTTCCCCCTCATTGCAACAAGCACGTTCCCATACACACCTACTGAGTTCACCCCCATTACAATTCGGCGAGAGAATTGCAACATATTTCGAAGTGTGCTTTGCGCCAGTACTTTTGACGCGTGTAAGCAGCAATTCTAAGCTGATTATAAATGTTGCACAAAAGACGAGCACACAAAAAGTGAAACAGAATGGAAGGTAGAAAGAAGAAGGTTTGGCACACGAACCCAGGGGCATACAACAAAGAAAAAAGCGCAAACAGAGCCAACTTTTCACGCTTAATGAAATTATTGCCTCCGCTCACAAGCTGAGTGCTAGAAGTCAAGCGGGATCAATAGACCTCTTGTGGTATTTTCTTGTTTTATTTTTTAATTTTTTAACTTTTTTTAATTTTTTTTATTATAATTATTATTATTATTAATTTTTCCCCATTTCGGAGAGGAACTTTTTGAAATAGAAAATATTCATGAACTTTCCCATGCTCTCATCGGTACACTTTCGACACCTTTTAGGGGCTCAAAACGCATCAACTTCAAAGATCATAAATCAACAAATGAAACATGAAACAAAAATATGTCGAAAAAGGTATCAAATCAAAGGGGTCATCATAGATACATTAAACATTTGAAAAAACAAAAACCAAAAAAATCTCTCCAAGCGCGCAGAAATCATAATAAAGAAATCAAAAGCAACCAACTTGCTTTGCGGCATCATTTTTTGCTCATTTGAGTTCAGTTGAGTTGATCGCTCAATCAAAATGATAAATGAAAATTAATATTTCTTAATAATGTTTACAAAGTGAGAATTACACGCGATACGCTCGTCGTATGTGTGTGTACATGTATCTAAAACTCAGCTCGTACGCTGCGAGTTCGCCGCTTGCGGCTAACAACTTCATCAAGCGTGCGGCATTCGAAGCGATATCGTGGTGCGCGTCGTTGACTCAGTCTGCGACTCAGGCTCGGCTACGAGCTGCGGCGCTTCAGGTGTCATATCGAAGGCTCATGGTAATCGAAATGTGTGCAACGCTAAACACCTTTTGAGATCTCTTATAAATAACAGTCGAAAATCTACATGTGAAAAGAGACAAAACGCTTAGTAGGTCGGTCACTCAGTACAGTTTGAAATTGACCACAAACCGAGGCGAAATAACATTTTTTCCAGTGGTTAAGGGGCTTGTTGGGCAAACGCCCTGAAAAATGTGTTTACACTGTGAGAAAAAGAAGTTAAAAATAATAATAAATATTCTAAAATTAATCAAGCTACGAAGGTTTTATATATCCAAGGCCATTCTTTCAAATAAAAGTCTTCCCTTGGGCAGACACTCAACGTCAGTCGGTATTTGTCGAGCTAAGTAGATTGTTCAGCCAAGGGAATGAATAATTAAATTATTAAAAAGAATCTCAAATTTTATGTTTCAAATCCTTAATTTTAATACAGATTGATTGTTCTTCTTCTATAAGCTGATTTTTATATTGAAATAAAGTCAGATGACTATGGACAACGTCAGATGGTCCAATTTTTTACCTCCTCTTTTCTTGAAATGCATTTTACGTATGATATGCTCTATGTGTATTTGTACACATAGAAAAGCAACGTCTTCAAATATCCCCATAGATAATAGTACATTCAGTGTTGGAAACAAGGCTCCATGCTTTACTTTAAATTATTTTGTCATTGAACACTTCTTTCTTATAATAAGTCCCATTGAAGTTAAATACATTTCTGAAAACCTAAAAACCTCGATAAGAGGGCTGTACTTGGATTTTATTTTATTCTGAAGAGTACGGTCCAATGTATTCACGCCAAAAATAATACAAAATATTGTATTTTTAGACCCATATCGGTATAATTTGCTTTTTAACAAATCAGTGAACCATAAATTAACCTTATCAAAGGAAAATATGTACATAGGTCTTTGCATAAAAAGTTAGATCTGTCAATGCTTAAATCTATATATATAAAATTGAATGTATGTATATCTGCCTGTCTCTATATCCGCTATAGACACCGAAACCGCTGTACCGATTTTGATGAAATTTTCAGGGAAATTCTATATTAGCCAGTCGAGTAATCCTGTGAAGTATGGTGCGTTAGTATACCGGGATAAAAATAAATAAATTGAATTATTTGTATGAAATTAGCATTGCTCAATCAGTTTGCTATAGTAAGTATGTCAATTTCGAAATCGAAAGTCTGTCAAAGAAAAATAATAAAACTTTAACTCAAACCAATATTCGTCGTTCACTAAAAATGTTTTTTTTCTTCAATGCAACGGAACGAGTTTGGTGGTAAGAAAATACAACGATACTCAAATTCAAAGGTGACGAATTTGTCATTCTCATAGCTTCAATAAAGCAACTTTCTTGCTGATACAACATTGAAATACCTGATTTTTGTACTTTTATTGAATTTTTACTTTAACAACAACGTCTGCTGGGCTACGATAGTATTATATATATTCCAATGAGAATAATAAAATGAAATGAATATAAAATGAAAATACTAAATAAATTGCCTCTTTTCATTAAGCTCAGTGTACTTAAAGTAAAAGAAAAAACAAAGAGTACAAATATTTCATACATATATCATTTGGACATTTCCTTGTTTTTGGTTTTATGACCAGCTTTTTTGTCTTTTGTTTTTATGTGGCAACCAGAAGAAATAAAACTACAATTTGATAAGAAATATTGCAACATATCAATCATCGTGTTAAGTGGCCAGCGAAGGAAACACATCAAACGGAGTGACCAGAAAAATGAGAGGGCGGAGGCAAATAAAACAAAAACCACAAACAGAGAAACACAGAAACAAAGCCAAAAAATCAACAAATTTCAGTCAAATCAAAATGTAGCAAGAATCATCAATTTCACAATAACAACAACAATAACAACAAAAACAGCGCAACTCAGAAAGGAGCACCTTTCGGTTGTTTGGCAGGCATGTCTTGTCTGTCTGTCCACCAGGCAATCCATTCGCACAGCATCAACATTTATCAAAACAACGAACACAAGTTTTGTAGTTTCGGTTGGCTGAAGAGCACAGACCTGATTTCTGATTTCGGATTTCTGTGTTTGCGTTAACGCCGTTTTTGGCGGTTTTCGCGGTTTGGGGTAACGCCAGTCGAAGTTATGAGACAGACAACAAGCAGTGGGAATGTTCGTGGTAGAGGCGGAAGAGAGGCGGCGTTACTTAGGGCGGAATAGTCAGAATGGTTTTAGGCACTTTAAAATATTAATTGACTTTGCGGCCACACGCACAAGTCAGAAAGCCAAGGTGGATGCGTGTTTCTCACTTGGCCTACTTGCCTCTTCTTATTCCATACGTTTTACCTGTTGAAAAGAATATGTTGAAGACTATTTATATATATGTATCTACTCCACATCAACTCAACCTGATGTCGCATCTATGTATTCCAGTTGAAGTGAGCGAGCTCAAAACTTGACGGCATACACAAATCGTATTGGTTCCATGGGATGGGGTTTATTGCTATGGCGAACCAAATTTTAATTTAAGAAGCGTTGAATCCTTTAGGATAGGAAAGTACATGGTCAATTTTATGATCTTTGCACATCATTTAAGCATTACGTAAGCTATTTTTCTTTTGGAAAGAGGATGGTATTTCTTATTAATTAGTCTTACTATAAAAATGATTTATTTTTTAAAATTATTTTTACAATAAAATTATAGGATGGGATTGCGGTTCAGACTTTTCTTTACTCTTATGGCATCTCTAGCACTCTAGTGGAAAGGAGTATATAATCTCTTCAATTTTTAATGCCTACATGAATCGAAAAAAGCACAAGCGCAAACTTCTTCTAACTAAAATGTGGAGCATCTTTAGTCATTTCGACTAAGCCAATTGATAAACAAAGCGGCGAACATGAAATCTACTTCAACGTAGCCCTAAATTAGCTAATACTCTGAACTGCACAACTTTGCCAAAGGCTGCAAAGTCAACCACAAACGCCAACAGGAGCATACACGAAAAAAGGCGGACGACTTTAAGCAAATTAGCAATTCAACGAAAGTGTTTCATTCTCGACTTGCGCTTCAACGGACATGAGTTCGACTAATCGTGGCACGTGCTTCGAAATCTATAATCATAGGGTTTGAGTTGACAGTGGCGGCTGCAATAACAACAACAACAACAGCAACAACAAAAGGCACACAGTAGCCAGGCAAAAGATACACGCCAGCAAAAAGGGTCACACAATCTCTCTGTCTGTCCTTGCTCCTATGCATGTGTTTGTGTGTTCCTGTTTGTTTGTATGCCTCGCATAAGAGCCAAGATAATCCATTCTTTTGCTGCTAATTTCGTCACAAACAAAAAAAAGACACACACAGTGAGATTGACAAAAAAGTGAAAGATGGACTAACGCTGCTCGTACGTGCGTGTGCAAATGTGGTTTCATAGAACACACACACGCATACACACACCACCAGAATTTCAGTCTCAGACACCGTGCGTAGAAACTCCGCCTCAGCAGTTCAGTTGAATTGAGTTGAGTTGAGTTGAGTTGAGTTGAATTGTGGTCCTTGTTTGTTTCATAAGTTTCAAAAGAATTTTGCTCACAAATTCGATTATCTTTTTGTCTAACGTCAGCACCGAAGTGTGCCCCATGGGTGGGCGTGGCGGCCACCATAAAGCCGAACGTAGTTCCCAGCGGGCGAAATGGTTTTGTTATGATTTGTTTGGCATTGTGTTTTCTCGCTTTTGAATTTATTTTATTTTGATTTGGATTTAGGGTTTTGCTTTGGCTTTGACTTTGACTTTGGTGTACTCAAAAGTTAGCCAACATGCTAATTTTGTTATCTACGAGAGTGAAGATTTCACACACGCAAATCGAGTTAGTTGCGAACGGATGTGAAGTAGTGCGCGTAGAAGTCGACGAATAAAAATGCTGCTACGTCCTGCGTGCTAATCTAGCAAGTCGTGCTAAATAAGTTTAAAGCGCTTAATTGTGCAGCTCATGCACCTGGTTAAAAGTCTTGTTTTTGAAATAAGCGCTGCAGATCCTCGCTACTTGAGGTAGTAAGGATATGCAACAGCTTCCTTTGCACGTGCTAAACAATTTCGCGCACACGCACGAACTGCATTCGAAAGTGGGCGTGCATAATTTATGTTAATTTTGTCAACTCAAATGAGACTGTGACATGAATGAGTTGTTGAGCGTTGGTAAGGGGGACTCATGAATTAAATGTAAAGCTTTAATAGTGAAATAGAATATAAATTTATGTATTATTTAATGGCAGAAAGTCATCACAAATTCAGCTTATATCGTACGACTGAGCCAGTCTTCAAAAGTTTTTCTTTGTGGTATTTGATAAAAAATTTCTAACTTAGAAAAAATGTTCATCATTTCCCAAAACACAACTGAATAATCAAGTTCAACCTGAGCTATTCTGAATTGTAACAACAACAGGGGAACTCTGGATGAATAAGGCATATACTGCGGTTAATAACCTGAGATAATGGTTCAATAAAAGATATTTGTGCAGCACTATTCATCAAGGCCTTACAAAACCAAAAGAGAAAAAGGTTATATACACTTTTCATATACATTAGACCCTTACTTAACGAGCATAATGCGTTTCAGTCAATTATTCTCATACAAATATTTATTTTTACAACTTTTGTTCAACGAAAGTTGTATATATATTTTTAAGGAGCTTGTATCTTCTTCTAGAAAGGTTTGAGACTATCTGAAATAAGGGAACCAGAAAAAAATAAATAATAATATTATATGCCTATGTATGTATACATTTCTAAACCTCCTTTGAGAGAATACTGCCTAGAAACGAGTGTTTTTGACGACGATTCAAAATTTGTTGAAGAAGCGATACAGCATTATCATTAAATAAATCTGTAGCACGCTTAGCAACTGCCTTGTAAGGGTGATGCTTCTCAATGTATGATGCCACATTATCCCAGTTGGGAAGATTGTTGTTCTTTCGCTACCTTCTCCACTGATAAAGTATCCGCTTAATATTGTCATAATTTTTTGGTTTGGTGCAAATCGTTGACGTAGACTGGATTGAATATATGTGCTAGATCGACCACGAATAAGGTTGTCGTAAAATTCGGGATTCCTTCTTTTTTCTAATGCGAAAATATGCATTATGCCAGGCACTCGTTAAGCGAGGGCCTACAGTAACTCGTTTTTATGCTTTCTCAATATACCTGAATAGTAAGAGTGCATTGCCATCCTAATTAGCAATGCAGTCCCCAAGCGGACCCTCAGAACTTCCAATTATTAAAACCGCTACCCGCTTCGAATTTTGAATAAATATTTCAATTTTCGGCATATTTTTGCAGCGGTCTTATCCTTTTTTATATTAGAAAAGCATGTTCAGATTTCACTCATTTTGAAATCAATATAAGTTTTTACATGAGCGACGCAATACAGAACCACAATCGGATTAGTTTCGCATACATGTGTTTATACATTTTTATCCTGAATATAGGATTTAGAATATTTTATTATAGATAGAATTTCTTTTGGCTGAAGGGCGTTAAATTGTGAAAACTCTGCAAAAAAAATGCAATTTGTTAGTGGACTAACATTTTTCCGGCATGTTACCGGTGCCACAATTTTTATTTTTTTCTTATACGTAATCCTTACTTTACTTTAATATCGAACCGAAAATATAAAAATAATCTGATGACTATTATTAATTTAGACCCTCTAACTTCGAAGACTTTCAAAACGAGTTGGTTTTAAATTGTTCTACGTGGTAGTTTTTCAATATTGTAGACCTTCGGATAATTTGAGTACAGACCAGCACTTCTGTCATTTTAGAAATCGATACAAATTCATAGATAGAGAGAAAAAAATGCATTTTAAAAATTTGTTTTCATTAATTTTGACATATGTACACCTCTTGTTCTCAGCACAGCTCATTAACCCGCATTTTTGAGTTACTCAGTACTGCAACAATTCCACACAATTAAACACGGCCATATAGAACTCAACCCTTTTAGCGCTTCGAAACATTGGAAGTGTGTAATCTAACTAGTAATTATTGATACACCAAATACTAATGAAGTTATTAAGTGCGGCAATGAGCGGCAACTAATTGAAATTTAATTAAGTCAAGTGAAATTTTTGAACGAATTTTTAAAGAAACAAAAAAATTTCTATTCTAAAAAATACATAAAAAAAAAAATAAAATAAAATAAATTAAATTGGGCAACATAATAATTGAGGTTGAGAGTCGTTAAATTCATTAGGCAAGCAAAAGTGCAGCAGAGTGTGGCAAAATTGCTTTACACAGAAGCTAAAACCGTTATTTCATTTCAGCGGAACTGAGGTCTAAACTAAGTTTGAGGAAAAAAAAATCTGGAAAAAGTTAAATAAAATAAAAAAGTAACAGAAAAAAAAAATAAGAAGAATAAATTTATTTAAATGAACAACTCACATTGAATAGAGTTCGAGATATTTAGCTACGTTTTTTTAGGCTAATTTCATCAGAAATTTTTTAGCATAAAAGTTCTGCAGTTCCATAAACTAATTTCAAACAAATGGAGAAAGAAAAATACCCACAAAGCAAGAAAAGTTGAAAAATCTTTGTTGGCAAACTTATTTCCTTTCTTTATTGAAATCTCTTCATTTTATTTTAACTTTTTTGGCTGCCATCTTTTGTTGTTGCTCTCGTTGTAGCTTTTCCTATGTATGTCGTTTTGCTTTTGGCACACTCAACAAGATTTTTACACAAAATCAGCAACGACGTGGAGCAGAGCAGAGCAGAGCACAAAGATGATTATGCATATTTCCTGTCGCTCCACCCATTTTTATACTGCAGTGATTTCGCAAAGATACTTGCTCAACATCCGTTTGGCAAGCAACCAAAGAAAAAGTGCCATGAGGAAGAAGCAAAAAAAATATACCAAAAAAAAAAAACAAATAATAAAAAATGTGGAACGGAAATCGGGCAAAAAATAAAAGAAAAAAGTGAAATAAAATTCAAGTGAAAGAAAAGTTTTTTTAGATTTTTCTCTGTGCTGCCTTGCTTTGTGTCAAATTCATAAAACTTTCCACTTGATGTCCTTTCAAGTCTGCACTCTGCGCCAGTAACAAAAATGGCGCATTTTAAGATGCTGTGGCAGCGCAAAGCGTTGAGTAAAAGGAGGAAGCGGAAGAAGCGTAGCGTAGAGAAAGTAGTAGCTAAATAAGTGAAGAGAAAGCTGAAATAGTCAAGCCAAGAGGAAGCAACAGACGTGCAAACTAGGCGAAGCAGTGGTAGTGAAGAGGAAGCAAAGGAAGTAAAAATGTGCAAGAAATCATTTTGTTTGAGAAAAAGCATAGGAAGACAAAAAAAATTAAAGAAGTTGCGGAAAAGCTCAAGGAAAATTGTTATAAAAGTTAGCGTTGAAATTCTCACAGCAAAGCAAAGAAATTTTTCTTTGTGAAAAGTTAGCGCCGTCGTCAACGCGCTGGTGTTGGTTCTATGTGCAGGAAGAGGAAGTGTTGCTAGCGCCATTTTGAGGGTAGCAAAAGCATAGCATCTGTATATACTGTACTGAGTGTTTGGGTGTGCCACCCTTTTTTGGACAAACGCTTGTTCTTGGGGGGAGGCTGTAAGCCAAGCGTTAAAATAAACAAAAATCAAAGTTACAAATAAGTAGAAGAAACTACAAAGTGAGTGAGATACAAAAACAAAGCGTGAAAACTTTGCAACATTGGCGCAGGGGTTGATGTTTGCCGGTGATGAATTATTGGGGGATGCAAGAAGAATTCCTTCTATGATGTGTATAGAAATGAGTCCAGGAATTTAGATCATACTTAGTATTTGTCAATGTTAATCGTCAAAAAGAAGGCTACAGTTAGAGTGCCGGAACTCATTCTAGCCGCTTAATAATTTTGAGACACAAAAAGAAAAGAAGAATAAAAAGAACGCTTCAAGTGCTGCCCACTCAAGCAAATTGCGAATTGCAGAAAGGAAACAAGCCAGAAAAGTACTCAAGCTTATAACAGACAGCTTGACAGACAGTCAGCCAAAGCAGCAGTCTAGTAACAAGTGCCAGCGCAGCATAGCCTAGTACGATGATGACGACAGGATACGCAAGGATGTGAAGCTGTACGCTGAACGCCACCAATATGCTGATCACGTAGATTTATTGTGCACATAATATGGGCGAAGCATATAATATAAATGCAGAGAAAGAGAGAACGTCGACGATGACGATGACACTTGTACGCACCGACAGTTTGACTGGCAAAGTTGAGTAGAACACAAAATGTAGCTGAGGGCGTCGGTGCGGTGAGTTGATGTAGTCCTGCTGCTTTTATATTTGTCACTGGGTTGGTTGGTTGGTTCGTCGGTTGGTTGAATGCATCCCCTTTGTTCTGGGCCTCCCAACAACGCTAAGAAACACAGTACGAACGTGCATTCATGCATCAATGGACACAGTGACAGGAGTAGTAGAAGCAATAAAAGCACAGGAGCAGCAGCACAACCAGCAGAAAAAAGTATGAAGAAAAGAAATGCTGTAAAAATTCACAAAGCGCCTCAAATGCCTCCAAGTGGATTTGGCAGAGCTCGCACACACACAGGAAGGACGCCGCAGGGATAGAGGACGTTAGAAAATAAAAAAAGGAAAGTCGCGCAATTTTTTTTTTTTTTTTGCTTACTTTCTTGCCATCTTTCATTCATTCTTTGCACACAAAATTAAATTATCGAATACACGATTTCGATTCCGCTTCGCATGTTTTGTTTCAATGCACAGTGGGAGGGAGGCTGAGCAATGGCGAGCACGAGCACAGAAGCACAAGTAGAACAAAAAAGAGATGAAAAAAAAATAGTAGTCACTGGAGGACTTTCAGCGTATCAGCATTTATTTGCTTGCTCCAAACCCAACCGCTTGACAGGGAATCAGCAGCATTGTTACTATAGTGCTGGTGCTGGTCCTGGCTCTGCTGCTGCTCAGTCATTCAGTCAGTCAATAATTCATTCAGTTGCCTCAGTCAGTTGCTGACGAATGAAGCAACCGTTGTGCGAACTGAATCGTTGAATATTTGCAAAGTGTGCTGATTGAATTTTTTCCAGTTGACTAAATGATATCAAGGATATTTGCGAATAGCAGCAAGACAAACAGGACGACTACTGATGTGAATTTAAGGTGCACGCTTACTTAAAGCACCCAGTCGATATGCTAACAAAAGGCATATCATCAGTGAAATGTATAATTGTACTAAGTAGTCATGATATACAATATATGTTTGCATACTACACATAACACACACACACAAACACAGTCGAACGTGTACTGAACACAATACACAACAATGGCGCAACATACAGTGCCATCTGGCGTTTGTTAGCGCATCACTTGATGAAGATGTTAGCATTTCCTATTAAACGCACCCTTGAACATGAAATTTTGCAAACAAAACACGCACACACACACACATACACACACACAAACACTTGAAAACAACAAGCCACATATTGACGCTTTATAGAGCAGAAGCGATTCGAAACCCCATATAAATCTCAAGGGTCTATTCAATTGTGTCAATTTAACGCCTTTTATAGACACGCGTCACCCGCCCATTGCCCATTTCCCATTGCCCATTGCCGCGAGGCGTGCATTCTCAAAAGCCAACCAACCCTATTATCAACTAAATTGAACTCGTTTGCTTTATGTTAGCTTGGTCACAGTATAACTTGCGAGTGCTAAATACAGAGTCAATCATGCAATAACCGGAGGCCAAGGTATGAAGCATATTCAATATGCCAAACGTGTGTTGCACGCAGTAACTGCGCGGGGGGAATATTAATTATTTTGTATCACTTCGTGTGTATGTGTTTGTTTAACTGTGTACAAACCGATAACTAAGCTTCAAGAGTAAATGCAATCCGAATCGAATCGAAGCGAAGCGAGTCAACTGAACTATTTTCATAGCAAGTGTTTAACACTCTTCATTTGGTTCAAGGATTGTGTGTGTGCGTGTGCATCTATAAAAGGGTTAATTATGCATTTCGTATATGCTCTGCTTTAGATTGTTAGTTAGTTGACTAACAGACAGACAGACGGACGTACTTGCGGAGTGCACTTTTGCCATAGCCAATCGTTTATTATTAAGCTCATCGACAGCTCAACGCCACTTGGTGAACTCAGGCACTCGTGTTGATGACGTTGATGAACATGATAATGATCAACAATGCTGATTGATGTGTTTGTGCAGTTATGATTGAATAGTATTTGCTGTAAGTGATAGGTTTGCCGTTGCTCACGTTGATTATACACGATGTTAGGTTTAGTTAGCAGCGTTTAGTGCAGGTGGGTGGGTGCATTTTTGAATGACTTTCAATTTGCTATAGGTTAATTGAGGGGGTTGTTCATTAGGTTCTTACAATATATAGATTTATTCGCTTATAGCATTAGATCTGTCTGTGTGATTTCCAAAAACCGCTCGCTTCATCTTGAGAGGCGCATTTGTTATCTTAGAGGTCGTGTGATTGGTTACGTGGGAAAGCCAGATATTAGATGGCATTCATTCAAGATCTCAGTTAGAAACATGCATTAAGTAAATTGGGTGATTATTTTCTTACCCGTACAAAGCGCTGGAACTTCAAATTTCGGACTTGCAGATACCAACAATCACACAAGAAACCGTGAAGCACAGCAACAGATACTTTGTTCGAGTTCGAGTGCCATCTCAATCACCAATCAACCAGATGCACAACAGCAGACAAACCGAAGGCTGGAGGCTGAAAAGACAACACCCTCTAGATCCTACCATTCCGCATCTCGGATGAGTTTTCATCCAAAGTTGTTAATGTATAGGCGATTTAGCAAATAAAGACTATAGAAAGAATAAAAAAAACATCTTTTAGTTATCTTATTCTTCATAGAAATCCATTTTATAACCAATTAAATTCCAATTTGTTTTTATTTTATTTTTTTATTAAATGGTGTACCATGATATTCATATTGGTTGTGTTAATTAAGCCATAGTTTCTGAAAACTACAGCTATAGAGGACCGAGCAAGTGTACATCAGATGAATACTGGATTCATTCTCTTCAACAGCTCCACAGCTCCTCTAAAAATCGTTTGCTGCGACATTTAGCCTTTGTGTGATGACGCACTCCTTGTAGTAATAACGACCTCTTCCTGTCCTATTCGTGCCAAATTTGCGTAGCAGTCCTAAGGGTAGGTCCTCCTTCCTTATTTTAATAGCTCTGATTTGTTCAGGCATCACATTGTATTAGAATATATTAAGCGCATCTGATTACTTTTTGTTCAATATACATAATAACCGTTATGTTTCAAGTGCTTCGATTTGTTTTATAAAACAGTTTATGTAGATGCATTGAGAAGGATTACTTTGAGCTTTTTGAAGAAATGAATATCTTCCATATTTATTTTTATGGTCCTACTCGAAAACGAAAATTAACCAATTAAAAGTTGTAATTGTATAATTTTTGGTTTTGTTTTTTTTTTTTAATTTAAAAGAACAATCCGTGCTTTGCTATCGTAATTTTTCGCACCTTGCTGAGGTTCAATTTCCTCTAGTTAATTTCTTTTTTGGCTTTGTGCTTCGAAGTCTCAACATTTTGAAAAGTCAATTTACACTGAAACTATAAAAATGTAAAATAAATTAGGCTCAAAGAGGCAAAAGTCATAAAAAATGTGCCGAAGCAGGCGCTTCTTGCAAATTGCATGAACAGGGGGCGGAGCGTGTGTGCGTTTGCCTTTTGGCGCAGAAGCTACTTGCGACGGTTAATTGATTATTTTTCTACCAGTTATGATCGTTTTTGCAACAAAATTCGCCTTTAGCACAACTGGCCCTGGTATATACGCCAAGGCAATCGTTGCAGTAAGTGGTTGCGTGGATTAGCTGTTCCAACAACAACAACAACAACAACAGCAGCAGCAGCAGCAGCAGCTACAAAGATGTAGACATCGTTGAGCCGCAACTCATATTGTTGTTGTTATTGTACCTTTTGTTGATGATGATGAAGGCCTTTGGGGCAATATATGAGTGCACTTCAAACATTCCCTTGTCTGTTTGTCGGTTGCTCGTTCGATTGACTTCTTGCCTTGTTATCATTGGGCGTATTTTATTAACTTTTAAGCTGCTACAGCAGCGGTAACAAAAACAAAAACAACAACAACAACAAAGTGGAAACTACACTTATTTATTATTGAAAGGCCATAAAAATGCAACTACTGCGACTGTTGGGTTCTGTTGTTGAAAAAGCAATAAACACTGGCGCTGGCAAAATGAAGACGCTGCAGCCAAGACAACAAATGCAAAGTCAATTAAAAATATTTGCTCCATATCGTATTTTTTTGTTTTTTTTTTTTCTGTGTACACGGTGAGTTTGGCGGCGTGATAAACATGCCATGCCAGTAAGCTAGGATCGATCAATACAAGTGTTGCCACATTTTTTTTGTTTTTTGTTGCATGTAAGCAGGCGTCACCGACAATTCACGTGCGATAATTTATTACACTGCGAAAGCTGCAAAATCCGAAACCTATTGAAATATCACGAACATCATCATCAGCAACATCAACTTTGTCGATCTCATCTCCATCCACGCAAACACCAGTAAGATGCAGCGCATTATTTTGAACGTTTCAATAGTCCCGTTGGTTGGGATCAATTTTGTTGCTCTCACTGTTGTTGCTGGTGTTGTTTTTGCAATTTAAGGTATTTAACGACTCGAATTTGATTGGTTTTTTTTTTTGTGTTGTAGTCGCTTCCACACTCGACATAACGCCAACTCTGTGCTGGTCAACAATTTTAGTTGTTGCTGCAACAACTCAACTCGTCTCCACTCATATCGATTGGTTTGGCATTTAACGTTTACAAATTGATTGCTTTAAAGTAACTTGTAAAAAGTGTGCACGAACGTTCGAATGGTTCTTAAATTGCAAAATAAACTGCTGAAACAGAAGCAGCCTTACAAATGTGTGGCGTTATTGCTTCGGGAGGAGTCGCAACCAGGCAACATGAGCACTTGCAAACCGAGAGGAGTTGCTGCGCTTTGATTAAGAAACGGCCTAGCAAAATGTGGCCGTATTCCAACTCCCGACTTGGTTAACAAGCATTTCAGCGCATGACATTCGGCCAGCGTGCGCCTCCCGGCCATTAATATTGGCTGACACATTTATATATTTCTCTCATTGCTCGTTGTGGCTACCGATACCGTAACCATCGCCTTCGAATGCCGACGACGGCGTCACTCAAATTGCCATTTTACTATTTTTAACCATTTTGAAGTGGTGGCAAAGAGCCCTTGTTGCGTTCCAAAGCGAATGCTCGCGTGTGACTTGCGGGCTTTCGTTAATATTTAATCGACGAAAGAAAAATGAAATCTCGAAATAATCGAAGTCGTAAATAATATTTTTCGCTTTATTTGGACAATTTGTTTGCAAAGTTTTGACAGATCTTTAAATGGCCAATTGCGCACTGAGCAATCGCAGTAAATCAAAGACTCTCAATGATCGTTAGCGAACGCTGAAGTCGTAGTGTTGAAAACTTAATTAAATATTTTGATACGGTTATGAAAACGTATCATTGAGACTGCCACAATAAAGCAAATCACTGATGATGAACACCTTTCTTAAGTGACCTTATTTTCTAACATATACTGTTTTATTATTTTATTTAATTTAATTATTTTATCACTATTTGCAGCATTTTTTTATGATTTTCATAAGTTAATGGAAGACCACAAGAGAATGATGGATTGTAGCAAAAAATAATAATAAGTTTTCTACATTTTAATTCGGGACTCCGCCCATGTTGCCATTTCGTCCTTCTCCTTATTTATTATTTATTCATTCATATTCATGAATATTATTTATTCATTTAAGTACAATAAATGGGATACAAATTACTGAATCAAATTGTTAGTCCTATTTCGAGGTTGCGGTCGTATTTCAAGGATTGATTGTGATAGTTCGCTTCACGATCTCTTCTTTGATGGTTATGACATGTTTGAGAAGGAGCGACTTGAATTGAGTTACACAGCAGCCCATAGCTGTAATTCATAGATCTAGACTTGATTTATAGATGTTAAATAAAAGGATTTCTTTTTGAAGTGAAACTTCCAAGGGCGCATTGGTAATAAAATTTTCAATATTTCGTCTGGTATGCAATGAGAATCCAGAGCTGGCAAAGATTGTCCGTTGGCGCCACGGGCCATAGAAAACATATGGTAGCAGTTGTTCTTCTTCTTATTGATGCAGCCCCACTGTGCAGATTATTTTCACGAGGTACATTTGGTGTATGCTCTTCTTTCTCGACTTTATTTTCAAACGGCACGTCATGCTTCATTATAATGTTGTGGAGTATAATGCATGCGCCTAATATGTTCTTTCTGGGCTGTACTGAAATATTCAATGTTTCCATAAGCATCTAAAAAAGCTTTCAAAACACCGAATGCCCTCTCCATGGTGTTTCTTGGCTTCGCTAGAATCTTGTTGAACTTCCTGTCGGGGTCACTAAAAGGCTCTACCACTGGAGTACTCAGCCACGGCTCCAATAGATACCCCTTGTCTCCAAGTAACCACTTAGGAATCGACGCAGTGCCACCATGAGCTGCCGTGACTCCAACATCCTCCAATATGGAGAGTAGAGTCTTGACAGGATCCTGAAAACTTTGCGTTTACAGATATAAACAGCAACCGGTGACCGCAAACCTGGAAAAAAATGTACATGAAAACCATATAATTTATATTATAATATTCATACTTCCACGTTAATGCTGTAATATCCCTTCTTATTCATGAACAGAAAGAAGGTCTTACTCGAATCATATTTTGTTGGTGTACCGTTTGTATTTGTCGGTTTCAAGAAATTCGGGAATAACATAATAAAGTACTTTAGCGTTCATTTTAACAGTGTGTGAACATGTGTTAACAGTTTTCGGAATAGCTCCTTATTAGGAAGAAAAAACAGCTTTCCTCTAAGGCAATTTCTTAAAAAATTCCATTAACTGAAATTCTGTAGGGTTGTTTACGATAACTGTTCTGTTAATTGTGAATAAGATTTTTGAGAATAGGGCGGTGAGTATAGCTAGTTGATACAGTCCAGCTCTAGTAATCTGGCAACGCCAAAATGACGTAATCAAAATGTAAAGCATTCATGTGTTAGAAAAGCACAAAAACGCACCCCTAAACAGAATACCGAATCAAAACAAACTACCAAAAATAAAGCTTTTTCTAAAAGGCGAAATTCAGCAGAAATTCCATTCATTCATAGCGCATACGACGCGTCGCACCATTTTTGGGGGGTAGTGACGCCAGTTCAGTTATTGAGAAAAGCTTCGCGTGAGTGATGAAAGCAAAAGTTTTGCCTAAACTTAAATTGGGAACCTTCATTGTTTTGAGTGAGTGCAAAAAAAAATCGAAACAAAACAATAAAACAGCAACATATTAAGCAAAAAATTATCGATTAAATAAAGTGAATTTGCAAAAAAAAACTGTAAACGCGAAATGCAGTTACCAACATCGACCATAGGCCGCTACTGGTGCCGTTTCGTGGAGACGATGTTGGCGCCACTGTCACCAAAGAATCTTCGTCTGTCGGCTATACTAATTGGCATCTATCAATTGGTAAGTGCAACGCGGCAAAGGCGATGTAACAAATCAAGAATTGAAGGACACACTTACGTAAGACAACGCAAAAACAAAATCCTCCCTTCCCTTCCCAAATTGGTAAATCGTCTACTCCCCCAAATCACACAACTGTTCTAATGGCGCACCCACTCGAGAGCCTTTAAAACACTTTTGAGCCTTGAGCGGGTAGCGCATAGACTGCATACAAATCAAACCGGAGAACCATCAGTATTTAATGGACAATGTGTAACTAAATATGAAAATGCTTTGAACTAATTTTGCCACACATTTTTTGCACATTTAACTCTCCCGCTCACCTTGTCTAGCTCGTTGCACATGTTTTTCTGTTTCTGGTGCTGCTTGGGCTCGCGCATGCCGAGCAAATGAAGGCAACACTGGCCATGGACATTGAGGATCAGAAGTACAATGGCTTCTACGACATGACGCCGTTGCACAATCAACTTCGTCTGCGCACCGCCACCGAACTTGCTTCGGTCACAGAGACATTGCTCTATGTGGCTACGGTTATCGCCTCAATTTATCTGTTGAGCACAATTTCCCTTTTCATTGGCATCTATAAGAATCGCTCGGAGTTTGTGTTGCCCTGGCTGGTCGTAGAGTTCATATTCCTCATTGCCGTGGCCCTTTTAGTACTTTGGTTGGGCAATCTGAAGTTCACAGAGCTGCTGGGTGGCCGTGTATTGTTCTGTGAGTACCTTATTTCCCCTCCCCCACATGTAGCTCATTAATTCAATCTTCGCTTCCAGTAACGGTTTGTTTTTCGGCAATCGTCTTCGATGCTCTCAAATGGTATGTAGTGCATTCATTTTACCAGAACGTGCGAGCTATGAACAAACTACGTGAGATTGCCACGGTGGCCATACCGTGTCCGGCGCCTGGTGCCGTAAGTTGACCTCTTAGAACCATCGCTTTACCTGAAACCTAATTAACTTAATTATTTGTGTTATGCTTTCCAGATACCGTTTCACTTCCGGCGCGAAAACATGTATCTAGGCAGCAATGGCTATAAACACATTCTAACCGAGAACCCCGATGGCGCTTATTAAACAAAGAGCTCTCAAACATTCGGGATAGAATGCCGAGTTTCGCATAATTTTCGAAAACTGTCGTATCATCTTGTTAACACTTCTCCTCCTTTGCAACTAGGGCACTCAAAATTGCTTCGTTTGTGCAATAAGTCACATTTCCTGATCTCTTAATTTCAAAAAGTTGTGTGATATAATATTTTAGATACCAGAGAATCGCCTTAATTTTAAAACCAATCGAAAAAAATTGAATTATCATGCAAAAAACATTATAAGAAAAAAATATTGGAAAATAAAACTATATATATTGAAGTGTGTTGAATTGATCTATAATCCAAACTGATATCAGCTAGGTGTAAGCATACAAATCAGTAAAGATATTCATTAATGATACGAGTTTCCCAAGGGATTCCACTTCTTTGTAATCAAAAACATAGTAACAAAGGCGAGGAGAAAGCCGTTGTGATGCTCCCCGGCGAGAAGAAAATATGAAAAAAATTTTCTCTTTGGTATAGGTAAGTAGTAAAGGTTCCACCGAGATTTGAACTCGGATCGCTGGATTCAGAGTCCAGAGTGCTAACCATTACACCATGGAACCCTTTAGTTTACCTTCGGTGCAAACGACTCTTTTGTACCACTGAGGCCTGTATTGCGCATGTTTATAAATAAAGCACCACTAGATGTCGCTTGAAGCGCTGCCAACTTACAACACACTAGTTGCTCTGTTCGCACTTCATAATATCAGATCATACACGTACAGAGTTTAAAAAGAGTGTGGAGAAACTGAAAAACGTATTTTATACAATTGTCTGCGCAACACTTGACTCTTGCGTCTTGCTGAGTGTTGCAAATTCAAATTTATGTATTTTTTTACTTAACCGATTTATTTCGTCACAGTTGATTTTACAAAAATAAATTGGACAATTTAACCAATTCGATTACGGTGTGCTTTTGTTGTTGGAGTTTTCAATGTCGTTGTTGACGTTACGATTGCACTAGTCAGATTTGAAGTTGATGTTGATTTTGGTAGCAGGGTCATATTGTTACCTACACTATTCATAACCACATCATTCAACATCTCCGCCAACGTCATATTTTCGTGACCCTCAGGATGATTATCCACTGGTATGCTGATCTGGAACTGTAGCAGCACAACCAAATAGGTGACCATAGTAGTCAGTAGCCCTTTGAATAGATTCCGATTGACATCGAAGAAACCTCCACAGTTGATATTCGAAGGATTCATTTCCGTAGCACGTAGAAACATATTAATTTCCGTTTGAGCATCAGAGTTCATCCAATTTAGTTCGACCATGAGCAGTTTTTTTTGGAAATTCGTACGTACATTGAATGAAGCATTGTGCGCCTCATCACAAATATAGAACAACAAACAAATGTTCCACACAGCTGTTATGGTTAGCCCAATGTCCTTAATGCCGAAACCCTCTGATAGTTGCGACATCAAACCATAAATCGATAGCGTAATGATGAAAAACAAATAGAGGCTCATAAAAACGAAGGTGTAACAACTGGCGTTGCCCATATCGCGTGTCAGTTTGCTGAGTCGCAACCACAGCGCACGATAGTCGGCAACCATTCCGGCCGGACCGATGTGCCGTAAGGCTTTCTGAAAACGCTCCGCAAGTAAATTGGCAGTGCTGCTGAGCGCTTCACAAATCAGAAACCACCAAGCGCCAAGCATTGCAGTCAAATTATCTAGTATACAGTAGGGTACAACTTGCATCAGATTTAAATCGGCCATTGTTAGATGTGTAATGATAACAGAGAATATGGACATTATTGGCAAAACCACAGCAATTGTTGATGATTTGCGGCGAATATCGAGCGGCACACTATGACCGGATATTTGATAGTAGAGCACCTCGAATTCATCCCAATCGTTGAAGAGGCGTGTGATCTTTTGTGTCTCAACCCAAAGTATGGGTATGACCACAATCGGTAGAATATTAACGAGGAAAAGGTAAGCGATCACAGCTTCTTCAAAAGGTCCAGTAAGCGAGCGCACGGTCGTAATGCGTTCGTTCGCCACATAAGCGACGTAGGTCTGTGAAAAAGAATAGTCACGCTGTGCTTTTATAAATCAGAGAAAGGCACTTACAGCTAGAAATGTGAAGAACACCAACGAATAGCCAAAGGATATTGACTTGGCAACAAATTTTGTACGTCCTGGTCCATCACGCACCATGGGCAGCACACCGATGCCGCGCAGGAACCAATTGACAGGCGCAATGCCGCGATAGAAAACACTCTTTGGTGTGGGTACAAATCAATGACAAGAGAAACTTCTTAAGCTTTAAATTACCTACCGGAGCAAATTCATGATTTAAGGAACCAATTGTGCCCTCAGAGACACGACTCGTACGCTTATTGATGGCTTGACCGATATCCAAGCGCTCGGCCAAGCCAATAGAGTATTTCCTTACTGTGTCCACATGACCCGCTTGCACAGGTTTGACATTGAGAAAAACCGTGTCGGGTTTCTTACGACGATAATAGTTAGACATTTCTAAGCGCTCGAAGAGCAACACGCAAAGCAGACAACATTAAACTATGCCTGATTGTCGGCCATGGCGCCCAAGAAACTTCGGAATCATTAAAATTGAATACTATTTACTTAGGACTCGGTTTGTTTGTAGTAGTAGACGGATAATTTTCTCGTTTGAAAGTCCTGCATTGTTAACTTCGTATGGAAATTTGTTTGCTTTTTGAATGAATTAACCGTGACCCCATTTAAGTAACCCGAGACTGAATTTCAATGTTTTATGAACTAGTGTTGAACAATATTTTTGACACTTACTAATACTAAAATAGCGCCGACAGCTTCGTAATGGCTTTATTGAGCAGAAGAAGAATAATTAGTTAGAAAACTTCCAGAAAAAATTTTGTTGGGCGCTTTATTGCATTTTCTCAGGAAAACAAAATAATATAATGGTAGATTACAGCAAGTGGAAAAATATCGAAGTAAGTATTAGAAATGATTGAAATATATAAAATGCAAGGTGCGATGAGAGACGGCCCTGTGGGCTTCGTGAAGCATGTCGGCTTTAAAATGTATGCATTTTGTGTCCAATTACAGATTTCGGATGATGAGGATGATACACACCCTAACATCGACACACCGTCGTTGTTCAGGTGGCGTCACCAAGCGCGATTGGAGCGCATGGCTGAAATGGATAAAGAGAAGGAAGAATTCAAACGCAAACGCCAAAGTAATCAAGCTCGTCTTATCGAAGTAAGAGAACGTCTGAATAAGAAGGACGGTGATGAGGAAGAACTGAGGGTGAGTCAATTCGATCTGCAGCACGCAGCACTTTTTTACACCTTGTACTGTTTTTATTAGAAACAACTAGAAAAACTTGAAGCCGGGAGTAAGGAATTGGATCGTGTCGAGGAGGAGCTGCTCAAAAAAGAGCGAAAAGCACCTTGGAATGTGGACACGATCAGCAAACCAGGCTTCGAAAAAACTGTGATTAACAAAAAACCAGGGCGTAAAGAAGATGAAAATCTTTCCGAGGAAGAGCGTGAGATGCGAATGAAGAAATTTGTGGAAAAGAATGAAAAGTTTTGTAAACAGTACGGCATGATGCGTAAATACGATGATTCGAAGCGCTTCCTACAAGAACATCTTGACTTGGTTTGTGAGGAGACTGCAAACTATCTGGTCATTTGGTCTATTAATCTCGAAATGGAGGAAAAACACGAGCTTATGGCACATGTGGCACATCAGTGTATTTGCATGCAGTACATATTAGAATTGGCCAAACAATTGGATGTGGATCCGCGTGCCTGTGTTGGCTCATTCTTCTCAAAAATACAGAATTGCGTGCCCGAGTATAAAGAACAATTCGATAGCGAAATCGAAGCGTTTAAAGGACGCATACAGAAACGTGCACAAGAGAAAATCGCCGAGGCAATGGCCGAAGCGGAAGAGGAAGAACGTAAGGCAAGATTAGGACCAGGGGGTCTGGACCCCGCCGAGGTGTTCGACACGCTGCCTGACGTAAGTAGAAAAGGCGTTCCTTTTACATTCTTGATTTTGTTACTCTCGAATTTGCTCAGGGAAAATCACTGTTAGCTAGATTTCTTAACCTTACTTGCTATATAGCGGCTCGCTAATAACTCACAATATCAGATTCGATATTCTGATCTATTCGATTTATGTTACCACTACGAGTCTTCAGAAAAATCGAAGAGACTCGTTGTGGCTTTGTGCTGCTGAGCGAAAAGGAAATGTATACATGTACTTTTACCCTGCGTCTAACTAATATCCTACACTTTTCAGGAACTTAAAGCTTGCTTTGAGTCGCGTGACATTGCATTATTGCAGAAGACAATCGCCGCCATGCCCGTCGATGTGGCCAAGTATCATATGAAGCGCTGTATTGATTCAGGGCTTTGGGTGCCAAATGCCGACGATGCTAAGCTCGAAGAAGTTGCTGACCATGTTGGCGGTAGTGGCGGCGATGATAAGGACGATAAGGAAAAGACAGATGAAGCCAAAAGTGCCGTTGAATCGAAAGAAGATGAGCAGCAGAAAGAGGAGCCTGTTTACACCGGTGTTAGCACTGAGGATCTCGATTGATCTTGTGCCTAGTTAATAACTTAAGCGCTAATTTATGACTAAACTCTAATCCTACTAAGTAATATTTCTATATTAGTTCAAAGTCAACTACATCGTGTTGTGTCAGTTTCATTTTACCGACCCGTCTTTTTCCCACTCATGAATTTGTCGTTGTGTAAATATGAAATGTAATAAAGCACACCAAATTGTCAGTGGAAAAACATAAACGAAATTATTTCAAATAAAAACTGTATAAGTCAATCAAAGTTGTCTTCGTTTGTGTGTTTACACATCACACTTCTGTACGAATTGTTTCTTACTTTGAATATATTTTGTATAAATATAAAATTACGCTTGCATTATGAATCGCACGGAATTGGACTACTATGCCGTGCTTGATACGCCGCGTTCGGCCACCAAGGAAGATATAACACTCGCCTATCGCAAGCTGGCCGTACGTCTGTGCCCGCATCGCGATAAGAAACACAAAATGGACTTTGTGCCATTGGCACAGGAGGGACGCCTGACACACATGTCGCCCATGGGCGAGCTTAAGCAATGGGAGTACATCAACATGGCGTTCGACGTACTGGGCAATGACATGTATCGCACTATATACGACCGGTTTGGTGAAGCGGGTCTCTTCCAAGGCATGATGCTGCCAAATGGCTATTTTCCACCTTATCAGTATGACGGCGATCATATGCGCGTCTACAAAAGCGTTTTTGCGTCTTTTTCGCCTTACGCCAATCTCACTGATGCAATCACCAGTCCGCCACCTTTGTATGCCTCACCAGAACATGGGATTGGAGTGCGCAACAAAGATGCGCCGATCGAGAAGATTATCTACCTGTCGTTGGACGAGGTGCGTTTCGGTTGTGTAAAATTAATGCATGTTTGGCGTCAGGAGTTTGTTGATCCCCAGCAAACACGCACCGAAAAACGGTAAGCTGTCATAGCGGCTATCAGTAGGTTATCACTTTAATGGGTCTGTTTTGCCAACAGCAAGAAAACCCTGAAACTAACGATTGCGCCCGGCACCACAGCCGGAACACGTTATTGTTTCAATGAGGAAGGCGATCGCTATCCGACACGCATACCGGCTGACATCGTATTCATTGCGGCCGACAAGCCTCATCAGTCTTTTGAACGCCGTAATTTAAATGATCTCGCCTACAAGTATATCATCGATATACCAATGGCATTGACTGGCTTCACATTCTATGTGGACACGCTGGACAAGCGTAAGTTGAAGATTGTTATAACGGATGTGGTAAAGCCCGGCTTTAAAAAAATCATACCGCGGGAGGGTTTACCAAAGTGTCAAGACTTGGATTCAATTACGATGATGAAGCATCCTAACAAGCGCACCGAGGAATTCGGTGATTTAATCATAGAGTTTGAAGGTAAGTGGAATTAGTTGTTGTAGCGGCTATCGCGGCATTACCGTAAAGTATGCACAAATGAATAGAGTGAGAAGGATTACTGATAGGGAGAACCCGAGTTAAGTTTGTGCTGAAGTGAGTTATGCGCGATATATCGAGATATAAAAAGATTTCGTAGGTTCAGGCCAACAAAAGCATGTATGTAGTTAACAGGGCAGTTGGTTAGGTGAAGTGTGTCGTGTGACTGGGGCCGCAGAGTGGACATTGAAGTCAGTGTGCTGCTAATGGATTTATAGGCACTAAGTCGAGTTTTCTTCTCATTGGTTTTTGACAAAGCTGACGTAGGAGTACTTGTCAGTGCGAAGAAGTGACTCATCCATACATCGATGGCTTTCTGTAGAGGAGATCTCAGTTCACTAGATGAGTATCATGAGTGTTAAAGATACTTTCCTATTGGCAATTAACTCGGCGTGAAAAGTATTTTTGATTGATATTCTGGCGGGAGTACCGTATCTGAGATGTGATCATTTTTCCTAAGTTTTTTCCGTGAAGAAGATCAGATTATTGTGCGAATTGCATAAAATCGTAATTTGCTGCTCTCCGTCAAATGCTCGAATTAATTCATTTTACGTTTTCTTTAGTCACTTTTCCAGACTATCTGACGCCCGAAATGAAAGCAATGACGCGCAAGTTCTTTCGTACGTTAAAGGCCAAGGAAATTGAATTCGAACGCAGTTCGACTGGATAAATTCTAATTTCCAATTGCAATGAGTTAAATTTTATGTTTTATGTTACACCCTATGGCTTTAAATAAATTAGTGTTGCGAAATTCATTGCGTTAAACAACTGTGAATGTCAAGTAATCAAGAAATAGTTCATTGAAAGTAGACGGGGCAAGTGCATTGCAAGCGCTGAAAATATAGGGAATCAAATTTATAACTTTTTTTTAAACTAATTATTGAAAACACAATTTGCCTTAATTAAAATGAAGACTGTGACTGTAATGTGATGATTTCTTTTGCGTACGTTAGCGCAGTACACAATTTAGAGTTACGGCAGAAAATTGGTGTCGTCGAACATTTAATTAAATTAACCCGTTAGTCCACCCCCACGCTTTGTTCACATATTTATCAGAAAACATAAGCGAAATTGTGGGAAATAAGTAACAGTACGCTTGTATTGAAATATTGAACAGTACGTCACATTCGTTGTCATACCTACAACGGAACAACAAAAATGCATCTGGGTAGCGACATTTCGAGTGCCTTGCAGCAAATCGAAGCTGTTAAGAAGGCTATCGAGGAATCAGACGATACCAACCTGCAGATGCAGACAGAGGAGAGTTTGAAAACAATACATGACATTCTGCAGGATCCCGTATTCCGGACGATTGTTCATGTCCAAGATTCGCTGTCGGAGTTGAATGCGCAGCTGGCACAGCATCCTTCGATGCTGCCAAATGACTTTGATATTGGTAAGGTTTAGGAAAATTAAGCAGAGAAGCACTTGACATACAGTTGAGTGTTTCTTTTCAATTATATTCCGTCTCTTTTTTTATATTAACGAAATTATTTTGCACAGACGTTGCAGGTAATCTCGTGCTCAGCGTCAGTGGCGGAGATGGGGTTTACGATTACGATGAGCGGCTTTCACCGCACTCTCAGAAAGAGGGCACAGATAACACTGCAATGGAAGAAGAATTACGTCCACAGAGCCAAAATTCAAAAGCACCGAATGGACCGGATCTTTATGCTGCCGACTACGCTCAAATCCAAGCCATTGAGCTAGTGAATGATGGAACAGGATTGGGTTTTGGCATCATTGGCGCGCGCACCTCTGGTGTCATTGTAAAGACCATTTTGCCAGGGGGCGTTGCTGATCGCGATGGTCGGTTGCGTTCCGGTGATCATATACTGCAAATTGGTGACGTTAATTTGCATGACATGGGCTCAGAGCAAGTGGCTGCAGTCTTACGCCAATCGGGCACACATGTACGCTTAGTGGTGGCACGTCCAATCGAACCGGATACGCCACCACCCGCATTTGCACTGGAACCGGGCACCGCTGTGGTACCGACACGTGTTCTCATTGATCCAGGTGAATTGGAGCGTTATCTTATATCAACTGGCTATCCCGAAATCTTTGGAGAGAGTTCGACGGCATCGACTCCACAGACCACCACCGAAGATGAGCGTTTCATCTATCGTGGCGAGACATCTTTGCTAATTGATTCAAGTATTGATTTGGATGAGCTGTTGGCTTTACCAGAAACTGAAAAATTTGAAGTGGAATTGACAAAGGATGCGAACGGACTTGGTATTACGATAGCAGGTTATGTGTGTGAAAAGGAAGAATTGTCGGGTATTTTTGTGAAGAGTGTTTCACCTGGCTCGGCGGCAGATATGAGCGGCCGCATACGTGTGAACGATCGCATAATTGAAGTGGATGATCAATCACTACAAGGATTCTCCAACCATCAAGCAGTTGAGCTTCTAAAGAAATCCAAACAAAAGGTCAAGTTGCGTTTGGAACGTTATCTGAGAGGACCAAAATATGAGCAGCTGCAACAAGCAATCGCTGCAAACGATAAACTGCCTTCGAGTTTGCCTTCAACACCATCTCGTGGTGCCTTGCCGCTGCCTATAGCGACGCAGAGCGCTCCAACGTCACAACGTAACAATATCGTTTCCAAAGTACCTCCCATGGAGGAGGAGCTTGTGGCTGCACCCGAAGCTTTTCTTGGCACCACGGCTGCCATGACTAGTACAACGACAACGACAACAACGTTGAGCAGCTTTGGTTCAGGTAAGAAGCTCGTAACAGTGCGTGATTCCATCGATGGCACGCCGAAAATAATACCGACCGAACTTCCACATGATATGATGACCAAAACGGATAGCGAGCGTACAGAAAATGAGGTAAGTGGCTCATAGATTTAATGCAATAAATGCATTTCTCTACGTTTCTATGGACAGGAATCTCTACTTCAAGCTAAGAACGCAAATATGACTGCGCGGCACAAGTACTACACGGAACCGGAGCTCACACCTGAAGTTGAACAGGAAATCATACACAAGTGGCAAAAAATTGTTGGCAAGGATGTCGAAATCATCGTTGCACAGATCAAGAAGTTTGCCGTAGGCGGTTTGGGTATATCACTCGAAGGCACTGTGGACGTGGAGGGTGGCCGCGAAGTGCGTCCTCATCACTACATACGCTCCATACTGGCTGATGGTCCTGTTGGTGTTAATGGAGTACTACGTTCCGGCGATGAATTGCTTGAGGTTAATGGTGAGCGATTACTGGGTATGAATCATCTCGAGGTGGTGGCAATACTTAAGGAATTGCCTTTGGATGTGCGCATGGTCTGTGGTCGTGGCAAGAATGCTTTGATGCCATTCTCAGATGATACGCTAAAGAAGCTGAGCAGCAATTTCGAGAATTTGCTACCCGCTTCGGATCGTCTGGTGAAAGCCAAATCCGATGGCAGCTTGGCTACTGTTGGTTCGGTTTCGGATAGTGACTCAACCGCAGCATTTAATAAGCTAAAGTCACGTTCTCTGGAGCCACTCACTGGCTTGGCGATGTGGTCATCCGAACCGCAGATAATTGAATTAGTCAAAGGTGATCGTGGTTTGGGCTTCTCCATACTCGACTACCAAGATCCGCTTGATCCAAATGACACACTCATTGTCATACGTTCGCTTGTTCCGGGCGGCGTGGCACAGCTGGATGGACGTCTGATACCAGGTGATCGTTTGCTGTTTGTGAACTCCATCAACTTGGAGAATGCTTCACTAGACCAAGCTGTGCAGGCGTTGAAAGGTGCACCAAAGGGTGTCGTACGTATCGGCGTGGCCAAACCTTTGCCCATGACGGACAACTCGTTGAAACCAAGCAACTCAAATACGGAGAACTATGAGAAGATACCAAATGCCGTCCCACAACTAAACGAATGTGCTAAAAACGGCAACGGACCTGATCTTATACCTGATTGGAGAAAATGAGGTCAGTGGAAGAGGCCGAGGAGTAGAAGTTTTGGCCTGGCGTTGTTAGAATCTGCAAGGCATTATTAGCCGTAGTGTTATGAAGAGAAAACGCAGACACTGTAGGAGGAGAAGCAATATCACGCGTCGTTAGAATTTGCAAGACATTAATAGCCTTAGCTGAAATTCCGTTGTACGCAACTACGGCAGCGCATTCCATTTAGCAATATTTTCTTTAGCTTTAGTTAAAAATATATATATTTACTTATTTTATTACCGCACGTTTTGCGTACTTAATTATTAAAAAATAAATTATTCCATTTACACAAAATATGTATAATTGTTACTTCACACGATTTAATTGACGTTCGATTTTCAGATGAGTACGTCGCGCAAGCACACGATCTCGAGCATACGATATCAAATAGCTGAGAACGCCGATCACAAAGCATATCGCTTCAAACTTGAGGAAGTTCCGTTGGTCAATCAGCGCCACACGGTCGCAGCTCTTGGTCACAATTTCACCACTACTACAACGTAGTATCTCCTTAAAATGTGTGTGTATGCAAACACCAAGGCTACGACTAACAATGTCAAAGTCCGAGCAAGGATGGCACTCCTGTATGATTGAATACTCCTCGCGTTTCCAACAGGTCGAGTTATTCTCTATTATGAACTGCTGTTGGCGACCGCGACGCGTTGCTTCACCACTTGCCGCGGCGTAACGAGATTCAATGATTAGCACAACAATGGTGATGGCGGTTAAAATACCAAGACCAAGCACCATGTGTTGTCTCTGGCAACTTTCGAGCATTTTTTAATGAAAAATGTTTTCAAGCACACATAAATCGAAGTAGAACTAAACAGCTGGCTCTTGTAATTTTTGGATGGGCTAATTATGTGAAACAAATCGAATGGAACGCGAAAGCCAGGGTTGCTATAAATCAGCTGTTGCCATTGTGAATGGACACAAAGTTGGCGTTCGGCGCCAAAAGTAGTAAAACTAATTTTGCGCATTCATAAAAGTATTCTAAAAAATTAAGAAAATCAAGTGATGGATGACTTGACGAAACTTCGTAAGCGCATTACAACAGCATTTAAGCTTAGTGGCTTTCTTGTACGGTCGGAGAACAGTAATTATCTAGCTGAGCAGCTCTTGCCATTTGACAACGCCGAACGGGAGAAATGGTTGACCATAATATGTCAGAATTTGCAAGGCCAAAAGTTACAGACGCCGCATGTGGAGAGAAATGCACTCGAGAAGGCTATCAATGAGATTAACCGTGTTGGGTTGGACGAGGGTGAGACGGTGTTTGCTTTGATAGATGCCTTCAGTGTGCCGCGCTTCCGCTATAATAATCAAAGTAAAAAATTCGAACGTGACTTGGAGCCGCGTCAGCTGTTGACGCGTCCTTCTATGAAGGCGGGATATTTGCGTCAGCGTTATAACATGTTGTTGCAGAAAACATTGCGCCACGAGCTCTTCGCACCGTCAGTCATACAGAACGGCTTATCCGCCGAGGCGCAGGTGAAGAAGTTCAAATTGCAACAGGCCGAGATTCTGTTGGCAAGTTCATACATGAAGGAGGCAGTGGTGTTGGGTTTGCTCACCCAACTGAAAGAAGGCAAATTCTTTGTGGAGGACCCAACGGGCAGCATTGAGTTGGACTTAAGTGGTACACGTTTTCATGCAGGCTTCTTTTGCGAGGGTTCCTTTATATTGGCGGAGGGCAGTTATGATAATGAAGTGCTAAAAGGTGCGTGCACTGGTAGTGTGCTGGTGATTATAGCTACTTATTAATACTAAATAATGTCAATTTGTAGTGGACGGGTTAGGTTTTCCACCAGCGGAAACTTCGTCGAGTAGTCGCGCTTTCTTTGGCACACAAAACTCGTGGGGTGGCGAGTCCGAAAGGCTTCTCAAATATTCACCACGTCTGCAGGAGATCGAACGCACTAATACAGATGCTACACTCGTCTTTCTTTCCGACGTGCGTTTGGATATGCCCATTGTGCTTGAGAAACTACGTCAACTTTTTGTCGGCTACGATTCATGTCCGCCACAAGCCATCGTGTTAATGGGCCCTTTTGCTGCTACCACACGTAATCACCACGAGTTGCGTCAACATTTCAACGCGTTAGGTGCGCTCGCCGCAGGTTGTGAGCAGCTAAAGAAGCAAACGGAACTTATACTCGTGCCTTCCTGTGAAGATCCTACGGCTCCTAACATATTACCGCGTGCACCTTTGCCTGAGTCATTGGCAGCGGGTCTGCGTAAGGCTTTTCCACGTCTGCAACTCGCCACAAATCCTTGTCGTTTGCAGTACTGTACTCAACAAATTGTTGTCTGCCGTTTGGATCTGATGGCCAAGTTCTGTCGCAATACGTTGCATTTTCCACCTGACACGCAACGCATTGAACAGCATTTTTCCCGCACTCTCATCTGTCAAGGCCATTTGGTGCCCATACATCCGATCGCCATGCCTGTACATTGGGATTACGATTCGGCATTGTGGCTTTACCCCTTGCCGGATCTAATTGTGGTAGGTGACTCGTGTCAGAGTTTCTCAACAACTCAACACGGCTGCACGGTACTTAACACCGGCTCTTTTGTCAAGTCTAAATTTACCTTCAAAGTTTACATACCCGCAACGCGTACAATTGAAGATTCAGAAATACCCGACGATATGGACTTGTCTTAGGATAACGATGTTGACGAAGACTATATGAAGCGTAGCGTGTTTAAGGTTAGTTAAGTTTGACTTAAGTTATTATTTATTGATAAACTGAAAAGGATTTTAAAATAATTTTTTTTTAAACAAAGAAAAAATTGTCTTCGGCTCCTGTTGCATATCGGCGGCACTAGGCGACCGTTCTGACTTGCCTAGTCTGACTTGGCTCTCCCCCGGGCTAATTTCCCGGCGAATGCGTCATGTGTGTTTCTTGCTTGATAAGCGTATTTTCACTCATAAAAAAGCTACTTTTTATGCTGCTTTTCCTCAGTAACCATTAGCAGCAGTAGCCAACGCCATCATCAGGTCTCATCATTGCTTGCACAGCATGTGTTCCACACAATCTAACCGAGTTGTGTGGCATGTGCCTGGCTGCCTGTTTGTCTGTCTGTCTGCCGTTATGAGCACACAATCTGCTTTTAGTACGTATTGCTCGTGTCCTTTTACGCCGTGCAGTGTAAGCGGATGATTGGCATGGTTGGCGCTACTACTTCTGATGCGTGTGCTGTGTAAAGCGCCTATTATTTTTGATGACTCAAAGCCGATTTAGAAAAATATTGTTTCGACGTATTTATGCAGGACTACTTTTTCTCTCTACCTCATTTTTTCCTTGTGTATGTCAGTGCTTTTTGTATATTATATTATTATATATTTTTTTTGGTTATGTATGGCCTAACCTAATTTGGGCAGGCGTCAAAATTGAATTTTCGCCGCTTTTGGACATATATCGCTTAAGAAATCCTTTTAAATATGTTCTGCCATCGCACAGACATACACTTCACATAAAGCGCCTAAGAAGAAAAATAAAATTCCCAATTCCCATAATGGTTTTGACCTGAGGACATCAATTGGCCTATTTTTGACACATTTACCGCTCGTTTTATTCGCTCACTCACTGGCGCGTGAGTGGTTGAGAGTGGGTCAAATGAAATCGTTTTTTAAGACATCATCATTAAGTTACCAGCACCACCCTCAGCTGCACCGTGCGTATATGTCCTTGCTTACTTTTATGTGTTTTGTCTGACTCGGACACACACACACACACGAACATGGTGTAAAAAGGGACTTTCACTCTTGATTTATGATTTATTGTCCTTTGTAGGTAATGGAGTATCAATTTAAGTAAAGTAGCAAAGTCGACGAAAAGTAATAGTAAATTCAATTGTGAGGTCTTCTTTTTTTGTGTAGCAAAAAGACAAAAACTATCAATTGCTAGGGTTTCGTATTTTAACTTCATTCAGCTCAGGGTCATGACTGCAAAACCGATTCGAATCGCTCCAAACTTAAAATGTCAATTTTTTAATCTTTTGACAGTGAAAGTCAGAAAGAATATATGCATGTAGAATATATATTCTTGATCAGCTTGATATACATATATGCTTGATTTAGCCGTACATGTCTGTTTATCCATTTTTCTGTTTGTGTGTAGGCAAACTAGTCCCTTGCATTTTTTGAGCTGGACAGCTGAAATTGTACACCCACATTTCTTTGCACACTTTTTCGGAAGCGTTTGTACCAAGTAGAAGGATTTTTTCTATCAAAACTAAAATTTGTTGTTATAATTTGTTCTCTTTTTTTGAGCTAGAATTTGGATATACAATATATTTTAGATCCATATACACAAGCCATAAACAATTTGGATTAGAGAATCCACATTTGATGAAAATAATTTCGTTCTGTGCTCAAAGGACAGTGGTTATAAATATTGTTGTACTATTATTATTTTATTAATAATTATGTACTCTTATTACTTTAAGAGTACATTGTAATAAATGAAAGAATTTAAAGTAAATTTGGGTTAAAATCTCGTGTTTGGATATTTTCTCCAATTAATATCATGATATCAACTCTTATATATGTATACTGTCACTTTAAGGATAAACATCCATACAAAATTAACTTTTATTTTTACCACCTTATGGATATACAGTCACTTCATCTATGAAGGACTCATCCAAAAGTATGAAAACTGGTGAAACAATGAAATACTCCGTAGTATTTCCTCCAAATTTTCTTCCATATAAACCTTGTCCTGGCAATAACGAATATGTCAAAAAAGAATTAGACAAATAGATCGAGCTATTCTCAAGATATTATTATCCCACATACATTTAGGCAAAATACAACATATAAATAATAAAATATCCAAACATACGCTTAAACCTGTAGGTTTGGCAAAAAAAAATAAAGAAATAAATTAAAGCTGGATCCACAATTTAAAAATCCATATTAGAGTGTAATCACAGTGGTTGAATACACAGATTTAAAAGACTCTACAAAGGAACTGAACCTAAGGTTGAATTATGTTCACTTACTTTGACTTTCTGACTTTCTTTCTTTTCCTTGAACCACTTTATGACATTCTCAGACTTCATCGGCCTTCCGCGACAAAGTTGGACGAGCTACTAAGTGGTGTTATGTAAAGGTGACAAAATCTTCGCTTACAAGTAATGTGAACATCAGATACAGAATGGTCTTTTTGCAGAGTTGCTCAAAAAGTATCTACTGGTTTTGGTATTAGAACTCTATGATTGCCATTATTTCTTGCTTTTGAACTTCGAAATTATACTATGGGTCAACGTATGCTAAGAACGTGAGATATAGCTTCCAGACAGAATCGAATGGTGAAGCGGACTCTTTTGGGTCTGGGTTGGCTAACCTGCTCAGGACAATCTTGCTTCTGCCTCATTTAATTTAAATATTGTTTTTCTTTGTTTCGCGATATGCTTAAAAAAAACACATTTAAATTGTTTTGAAAATATTCTCAATTTGATTATTGTGGTTGTTGTCGTTTGAGGGTTGCTCTATCAAAGCCAAGCCGATTAGACGCAAAGCTTAATAATATAAAAAATATATTTTATCTGTCGCGGCATTAATAAATTTTTACGAGCTTATTGCACGCCGTCAAACCGCCCTTCAACATCGTCGTCATCGTCATCGTTGTCATCGTCAATGACACCACTAAAGTCTTTCAAACAGTTCCCGTGTTTAGGATACGGAATTAGTTAGCTTGAGTTCTTGGAGATCTTAATCAATAAGCCGAATCACTGAAGCGTCAAAAACAAAGCTGTTTTTTGACTCATAATCGAGAACAGGCGGAATGAGCATTCTTCTTCTGCAAGTCGCTTCTGTCGCAAGCACTTTGCAATTATCAGCGGTGTCAAGTGGAGTGACCAGTGCCAATCAATCAATGACAAACGAGTGATTGGTAGGTGGTAACGAATGTCGATAGACTGATGGTCATGCCATTTCCGTTTCGTTTTACCCCCAACTAACTCAAGCAGCTCGTCACCATTTCAGTCATCTTGGCGTTAAATCGAAAATAAGCTCGACCATATTAAACACAAATCAAGGATCAAAGTAAATCGGTGAAAAGGGTTCAGTCACACACACAACAGGGCCACTGTGTGTTCATTCTGTGTGTGTTGTGGTGGTGGTTGTTTCTACACACAAATTCAAATCATAATCAGCTGCCGTCAGCGTCAGACTCCTGGCGTTCATCATTAACCACAAAATAGGATGCGAGAATCCGTTCATCTGCATGTCCTGCAGGTTGTTTGTTGTTATTGGTTTGCTTTTTATTGTCGCTCCGTGTTGTTTATGCATATCACATATTCAATTCGTGTTGTGTTGATTTTTCTATGCAATATGCCCATATGCCAGGCGTCAGGCATCAACCGAAGATGCTTTTTTGTTGTTCAAGCAGTTCCCATGTCCTTTTTATGTGGGCATTTGCAGTGTGAAGCGCTTCGATTTGCTCTGCTTTGAGAAACCTTTTGTTTCGGTGAAATATGAAGAAAGCTCCTTTGATTATTTTCGCCTTGTTGGCACATAAAAATCAGCACATATGGTCATAATAAAAAACAAAAATATCGACATGAAAAAAGTTGGCTTCTTTGCTCACCGAATTGAGAAATCAAAGCAAATCGCTGCAACTTTGTAAGTGGAATGCTGCGATTCATATTTTTCATTGTCCTCTTCATAGTTCTCTTCATAATAGTTACGTAATCAAGTTTCTTATTGTGCCACATAAAAAGCGCGAGCATTATTTTTTATACTCTTCGAAGTAGTTGGAAAAATTTAAGGCCGCTTATTAACTCAATTTTTGCATAAAAATGGCAACTTTGTTTGCAAATTTAATGAGCTGCAACAACAACAACAACAACATAAAGTGCGTTTAAGCGGCAAAAACTGTAAAAAGAATGAGATTAATACTTGTGTCCCGGCTATGGCGAAGATGTAGAACTCTTTAATCACGAAAAGTGTGAAATTTAATCGTGGATTCATGCGAGGTATATTAGTTTTAATTTCCAGTAAAGCCAAGTATATATTGTGGCGAAACTCCCATGGCATTCACACTCTTTATTAAGCCTGCTTTTAGTCCAGAGATTTTTAAATTTTTTTCTGCCTTCCAAATAATAGGCCTTCTCAAGGTTCTCAAATGATCTCTGCATTTGATCAAAATCTTCTTCAGATTGGGAAACACAAAATAGTCGCTGGGGCCTACTACAGGAGAATATGCTGAATGGATCTTTGCAATGGCGACACGTAGTCACCCGTCATGGCAGAAGAGCCGTTGTTTTTGTTGTTTTTTTGCTGCAAATATATTCGCCGGGAAACGTTTTTCGAGGTAATCGCTGTAAATTACACCGCGTGCATAAAAGAAAGTGGACTTGTGTGCCGAAACACTCACCTTGGCTGTCTTTGGTGCACGCTCACGCACGGAGAAGTCCACTGATTTCATTGTTACCTGGTCTCTGGCGTGTTGTGGTAAATTTGTCGCCAATCGTGTTTGAATAGCCAAAAACTCCTTAGAAGTGGTCACAACGTCGTGCTTATGGTCGCGTGTGAGCAATCGCAGTACACTTCGCACGGTTAGCTTTTTAATGTCAAAATATTCATCAGTTCAGAGTAGACTAAAGTAGCAGTCACCTCACACATTTTCATTTTCCAATCGTCCAATATCATTCAATGGATTTTATCAATGATTTCTGGTGTGGCAACTTCTTTTGGGTTTTTGATGACATTTAATAGCCTCTATCTCTTTCTCGCCTCATATTTATGCGTAATAATAATTCTAAATCTATATACCTTATTTCCCCCGGTGCTGCAAACATCATAATAAACTGGCAATAGCCTTCGTGGAGTGCAGTGTGCAAATAGCTACTAAAATAGCACTACGCTCAACTAAAATGTAGTAAAACTGCGTTATTCAGAGCAGTTTTTCAGCTTTTTACGTTGCGAGTCAATAAAATGACAACACAAACAACCCATCAATAAACAACCGAAGTAGGAAGCGATTGGCTCGTGTTTTGGCTTAAGTTTAATGGGGCAAGTGCGTGCGTCCTTGTAGCCGAGCGAGTGAGAGAGACAATTAACACACTGTTTGAGGTCAACACTGCTGCTCATTGTGATAAAGACGTGCGCATATGAAGTGTAAAGTGTAGCCAACATAAACGCTCTGAAGAATGCCTCTAGAGACTTGCGGCGTCCAAAACCAAAGTTGGCCACTTCGGGTGGCACTTGCGTCCGCAGAAATCCTTGTTGACTGCTCAATTGCTGCTGCAGTCAAAACAAGTTGCGTAGCTCACGTCTTCGCCTTCTCTCTCCGACTGAGACTGATCTGGAGCACGTGCAGCCCATTAATTTAAGCGACTTTATCTTTTGTATTTGCGTCCTCATACGTAGTGTTGCTAAACCACCTCATCCGTTGCCACTTGCTGTGTGCACATTTGTCGTACCGCTGCCACGTGCCACGTGCCGTGGTGTTGTGCTCTTCTCGGTTTTTTTATATTTTTATTTTCGTCAAATCAATGTTTCTATTATTGTACTTAAAAAGCTAAACTGTTCAGGCTCAGATTTGCTGCCGCCTTGTTTTGTCATTTTTGTTGTCCTCTGCATCACTACGTCGCACCTTCTTCGTCACGGCGGGTGGCCACGCCAGGACAAATTACACTAATGCCGGATATCCGATTTGCAACTTGTCTCTCTAAGTCGTAATACAATGGTGGCTGCGTTGTCGGCATTGGCGTTGGCGTCTCTGTAATTGATAACGAATTGCGCTCTGGGGATTTTTTCGGAGTCCATTTTTTTCGCTGGTTTTGTCTGTGAGCTGCGTGTGAAAAATTGTAATCAAGTTTTTTGTGTCTGCGGCTAAACATAAATTTTAATTGATTTTCTTTTGTGTGGAAAATCTTCTTTGACTTTGGCTAATGACTGCTTTCGCGATGTTTTCTTCGCGGTGATAAAATCTTCTTAATGAATGCCAACCTGGCGAGTTAGAAACTCTAATCATTAATTTCGTTAAATCGATCTTGATAAAAATGTTATTTAATTGAATGTGCCGTGCCGGCTATAAAGTATGAAATCTAAATCTAAATTTGTATTATATAATGTTTATATAATATAATAGATAATGACATTAGTGTTGGGTAGAAACGAAAAAACTGGATGAAACCATTTGGACGCCAGCTTTCCAATGACTCGGTGAAGTTGAATCCATCAATATTAGAACTTTTTAATAGATCTTATAAACTTGTTGAAGCGGTGGGTGTTTCTTCATTGCCGGTGTCAGCGAAAGCAGACGCTTTATTTAAATTTTCGCCACTTTCACAATTTATGTGAGGCGCCTCTTTTTCGACAATAGTCAGCACCTGAATTTCTTCACCGAATCTTACAACATCTCCTATTAGACTTATTTGCTGTTTGCTCCTTTAAGTGGAATCGCCTTATAAGCACTTCCTCCTGCTGCTCTGGCTTCAGATTTGTTGGTCACCAGCTTTTCTTTTTTATTTTAAATTTCAAGCCCTTTAATGATTATTAATAAGCTCGGTAAGCGATTTGAACCAATTTCGAAATTATGGGTCGGTTTGCGGTGGAGTTGGAAGGTGTCAGTTCTACAGTAGATACTTTAGTTATTTTTCCTAAGCTTACACTAAGCTTGCCTAAAAAGCTTAGAAGAAATAAATTTTTGGAATTATCCATTATTATCATTTCTGATTCTTGATTCTTGATTTTACAGTTGTTACTAAAATATCTGATTGTTCAAATATCTGAAATATCTGAGCTGGGTTACTCACTGCTGAGTAGTAAATGTAGTAAATCAAATTTAGCGACTCTAGAAGCCTCTTTTATTTTTTTATATATTATTAGTAGTGGCCCCGGCGCAGCTGTGTAAAATGAATATGTAAATAGCAAATGAAAACGGCTTTAGTCGCGTTGAGCGATTTTTGGTAGGGCAAAATCTTATTAGTTCGCGTCACCGACATGCTCTTGTTTATTTCTTATGTGCTCATTCGCTCGTCTTCTTCGTGTTCTGTGGTTACTTTTATATACATAAATTAACATACATACAAGCTTTACTACTCCTTTTTTGATTTATTTTAATTTGACATTTTCTCTTGCGAATTCGTATTCGATTTGCCTCCAAATGCTGCCAACGTTGTTCCCCACTCTCATTGACTCTACGATCACGTTATTGCCTTCCTGCGATCAATATTTTAATTTCAATACATCACGACGCAAATTTCCCGACTTTCGCGGTATACTAACACACCAAACTTAGCCACAAACATTCTCCATGATGACATGTACCAATTGTACCAATTTTCATGGTGTTCGGTTAAAGGGTGTTGGTGTCTAGAGGCCCCAGACAAACACACAAGCATACAAACAAACAATCATCGATTTATATATATAGATTATATATTTATTTTATGCATGTTTGAGGCTTGTATTGGTTACATTAATCGAATGGTTTTACTGAGAGGTTGGGTGTTTAGCCGCTATTAGTTCTTCCTGGTAGGAGTTCCAACGACACCAAGGATCAGCGCCTCCACAGCAGGTTGGTGATGGTATTTCTATTTTTTTTTATTAAAGAAGATTGACAAAATTCGTGAACTATGCCTCAAGTGAAACCGAATCTTTTTGTATTAAAAACTTTTTTATCAAACTCAGTTTATTTTTGAAGGAATATGTTGTCACGATGATCAGCTCAGATGAGAACTAAATATGGTTATTCTGACGGAGTGCATCTATTTCAAATTGCTTTTTGCCTCGAAAAAATTTTGAAAAAAAAAGTTCAAGCCGAGAACATATATATATCTATAAATCTTAGATTATATATTGTTAACCGGGCAAAGCCAGGGTCTTGCGACTAGTAACCTTATAAATGTGGTCGCGAGGTAAGTTCGTTTCCTAGAAGTTGAGGGATCTTTCCTACTTTCTTAATCAATTGTTCTAAACATTCATGTACGCAAAACTCCCTGCAGCAACTCAAAGTGCCCCACAAAACCCATCACAGTTTTGCCCCACTAAATCCTCTACAAATTAATTGTTACAAACAAAAGATTCTCGTCATAAATCATAAATTAAATACTACCCATATCAAGAGTACTGTTGAGCGTATTACAAACGGATATCTTTGCTTCGTTGGCGCTCGATTAAAAAACCCAACCAACCAACCAACGAACCAACGAACATCAGCAGAAAGCAACAGCGCAACGCTGGTGACATAAGCCGATTTAAGATTTCATCTAGCCGGTTGTCCCATGTCTTTTATGTAACTGTGCTGTCCAGATTTTCCTCCGTCCTTCCATTCGTCCGTGGACGCTATCTGAATGAGCGCTTGTGGCCAGCAGCGGTAGCAACAGCAGCAGCATCATCCGACATGTCGCCCAATTGAAAAAGGACAAAATAATCAACGAACACTTCGACGTGCAACACATCCATAGTCCTTCCATTGCCCATGCAACTCGCCGCAAGGCTTAAACCTCAAACTCCCAGAGCCGAAGCAAGCAAAGCAAAAATATTTTCATTGTATTTCAGCAGATTTTCACAAAAGCGTTGATCAGATGTGCAATTCATTTAGGTAGGGTAGGGGGTGTGTGATGGAATAGAGTATTGTTGGGTAGCAATGCGATTACCTGGCTTTGCCTATTTTTGTTTTTGTTCATGTTATTGTTATTGTGGTGATGATATGATGATGAGTTAGCAATGTTGTTGTTGATTATTGGTGGTTGTGGTGGTGGTTATGTCAGTTGAGAGGCCCTCAAGCGCACAATGCTAATCGACTTTAAAGCGCTCTTTGGCGCCAGGGGTAAACGACAAACAAAAAGGGTCAAATGTGCCAAATAAATTCGAATTTGTGTGGTGTGTTTGTGAGACGATTCACTCTGCTAGTGCGATTTATGTGCGAGATTCCTCAGCTAAGAAAAAAAAAGAAAAAAACTAGCAAAGCAGATCTTTGCAGTTATTCTAAGCCGCTCTGCTCGTAGTGTCACCACAATGTGGCCGTGACAAGTGTTGCCAGTTCTCTGGTTTTTCGCAATGCCCGCTTCTTTGGTCTTCATTTTTATTTCTTTTTTATCTTTGGTCTGTATATAATTGCTAAAAAACTTAAGCTGCGTAAAATCCAGCAATTCAATTTTACGCGTTCGTGCTTAAAGGATTCATCATTCATCAACGAGTGTCCTTTGTCACTCTTGTTAAAAATTTGTTATGTGATATGTTGAGTGTCTGTGCGCGCGCGTGTGTGTGTGTGTGTGTGTGTGATTGTATCTGATTGTATGACAAGTGCAGTGAGCATGTTTGACACTTGCACTCTGTTTTCTGTTGTTATTGTTATGTATTTATTTATTTACATATTTTTTTAAATTTAAAATTAAATTAAATTTCATTGTTGTCCACTTGCCGTGTTAAGCAGATCAACTAAAAAATGTTTGAGCGAAAATATGAAAATAATAATTTTCCTGACCAATAATCGGATTTGGCTTTTGTCTTTTTTGGATGCGTAAATTGAAATTGCATGATCATAAACATTTGTTATTATTTTAGTGCGGACATGCATAAGAAACTTATGTATTTGTTTCATAGATGCTTTTATTCCTTAAATATCTTCAACATTTTTTGAAAGCATTTCCAAGCGGCCGCTTCAAAAATACGCTACGAATAAAGCAGCCGACTGAGCGAAGCTGCTCACTTCAATGAGCTTAACGAACCACACGTACTTAGAACAAGAACAATTTTCGAAATCGAATCGACTTCGAATTGACACATGCGCAGCTCGAGCAAGCACAGTTGAGCGCCACATGGCGATGACGTCGACAGCGAAGCTGGGCGGAGTTTTGGTCATGTTGGACGCCAATGGCAAAATCAAAATGGAGTCAGAGTCGCAGAGCAGCTGGCGCAGTTCAGTTATGTACAATTTTGAAGAAAAAGAGACTGAAAAAGGGTTTGAGAGATTCAGTGAGCAGTTCGTTGGTATAAGCAGGAAATTGATTGGGGCAAATCTACTCCCTCCAACGCGGTTGTCAAGAGTTGCTTAGCTTGCCACATATGTGCTTTCCGATTGTTGGCTAAGATGTCTGCCGTGTGTGTGTCTGTGCGTGTGTGAGTGTATCTCATTTTTGGGGTAGTGGTGAAACCGAAAATGGCGAAAATGTTGAAATTTTCGGTGGCAGCCTTCGTTTCTGTTGTTGTTGTTGTTGTTGTTGTTGGTTGGTTGTCTCTCTGCCTGTCTCGCTGGCATTGTGATAGCATCAAGGAGACGCTATCGCTTGCAGGCAACATACGTGTGTATTCGCAACAACATGTGTGATATGTGGCAAGCCGTATGGACAAGGCAACAGCAACGTTGGCGAGGTGCTGCCACAGTGTTTGCCACAACATGAACTAAGAGAGGCTCCCTTGTTGGTGGCGATGCATATGTGAGGCAGCAGCAGCACATACGATGCGATGTAAATGAACAGACTGAATTTGACTGTGGCATGTATACTTGCGTCCGTCCTTCCGTTCGTCCCACCGACAACTCCCCGTTCTATCGTTCTTCCCTTCTTCAGGTTATTAAGTTTTTATAGCACTTCCTTCAGCTGGTTATGGTTGTTTGCCTCAAGGCTTTGGTGAAAACGTTTAAGTTTCTGTTGCTTATTACATGGGCTTTTTTGTAGTTGGGTGGGTATCTTTTCTTGCTCGTTTGTCGAGTATTTCAATCAATCTTTGACTATTTCAAACGCCGCTTTTGTATGCGCTTCCGTTGCCGTATTCATATTGACACTTCATGGGTTCCTTGTACTTAATATCTGACAAGTGAGTCCACTCTATTTATATTTACTTCATCTCAGTCTCAAACGCGTGGCGTTTTTACATGATTTATGTCATGTACACTTTGATTGATGATGTCCGCGTTCCAGTTGGCGTGTTTTACTCATCATCAGGTTGCTGTGGCTGATGAGGAATATCACATTGTTGGTTTATTTGTTGTAAAACTTTAACTCTATTTGCCTTTGGCTTCTTTCGGCTTAGTTGTAGTTTTTCTATATACGGCGATTTGTATGCATGCCTGCTTTTATGGGTTTATTAGAAATTGTGCTTGGTCTTTGTATGATCGATGAGAGTATTTGTCGTAATCAGGACATATATTTAGATACATAAATATTAGAATATGGAAGGGCACATTTGTATGTTCTTTACTGATTAAAATCCTTTACAATTTCGAAGTCGTAATTAAGTTGGTATAGGATTAAGTTGCCGTATCCTGCATTTCGCATTTATTTTTATATACACTTTAACACTCTTTTAAAATCCATTTGGTGTGAATTTTTTTGTCTTATGGTTTGTAAGTAAGATGAATTCATCCGAATAAGATGGGCTAGTATAATAGTTAGCTCTTTACACCAGTATAAAGGCGATATTTAGTCATCGTTGAGGTTATACCGCTCCTGCTCGGTCATTAGATCTCACTGATTCCGAAGGTTATTGCATAATGGCTTCTACAGACCTTTGATAACCTTGAATACTGCAGTCCAGTTTTCATTGACATGCAGCAAGCATTTGATAGGGTCTGGCATGCTGGTTCCCTGAGTAAAATTAAAATACTTCTGCCAGCGCCTTACTACGGTATCCTACCCTCATACCTGGAAGGACGAAAGTTTATGGTCAGAGTCAGGAACACCTATTCCAGGAACACCGGTCCCATGCCTCATGAGAGCTGAAGTGTTCTTGGACCGCTGCTCTATTCGATGTACACGGCCGATCTGCCCTGCCCTAGCGAGAATCATATGGAGGCTTCCACGAAGGATCTTCTTGCGAGCTACGCGGACGATATCGCAGTCCTCTACAGTTCCATGTCAGGTTCTGAGGCAGCAGATGGACTCCAGTTGTATCTGGACACGCTGGCAGCTTGGTTCAGGAGGTGGAATTTAAAGGTCAACCCGCAGAAGACTACCAACCCCTGCTTCACCCTAAAAACACTAACCGACCGCACCTCGTCTATACAGCTGGAGGGAGTGACCCTGGAGCAGTCGTTGCAGGCAAAATACCTTGGCATCGCAATAGATAAACGCCTCACGTTTGGCCCACACTTGAAAGCTACGGTCAAATAGTGTGGCCGAAGGATGCAACAATTGCGGTGGCTGGTCAACAGAAGAAGCACCATGTCGCTCAGAGCAAAAAGAGCAGTTTACGTGCATTGTATAGCGTCGATCTGGCTATATGGTGTGCAGATCTGAGGCTTCGCCGCCAAATCAAACTATAAACGCATCCAGGTACTGCAGAACCGAACCTAACATCAAATAACGTGCTGGCCGTAGTACGTGCGCGGCTCTACAATCCACCGAGACCTCAATATGCATACTGTAGATGAGCACATCGGAAGGCACACTAGTAGATACAGTGATAGGCTGATTAGACACTGCAGTACGCTCGCGAGAGGCCTACTACGCGCCAGGCCTTTAAGGCGAATAAAACGACTGGGATTTGCCAAGACGGTTGGCCAACTCTGAGGCACTTCTCATGCAGACTATAAGTCCTCGTGTGCAAGACATGAGGTTTGGCTCCACTTAAATTATGATAAATGTGTTGTTAAGGTACTATGTTTTGCATGTACGGGTTCAACGCTTACTTTTTTAATAAAAAAAAAAATAAATAAATAAATCTACATAATGGCAAGGCGCTTGTGGGCTTAAAATACAAATTTGGCATTTTAACATAATACTTTTGGGGCCATCTCCGTGAGTAGCACTTTTATAGTATAACTAAAGGCGTTGTACTCATAAACCCAAATGCAACGTATATTTTGAAAACACCGCTTAATTTTATTGTTGATTCATACTTCGTTTTGAGGTAAAAAAGAAATATAAAAAAATAAATAAAATTAATTAAAAATAAAACAGAAATAAAAAAATTTAAAAAAAATAACTTTATTGCCCAAAAGTACACAATTCTTCTTAAAGCTAGCGCTATAATTACGGCTTATACAGAGAATAGATTTTATTGAGTATGTAACAACTGAAATTTTTACATTTGTTATGTACAAACAAAAATGGCGGGAAAACCTTATTAACAGATTTATAATCTATATATATAAAATTGGAAGTTTGTTTGTTTATTTGCCCTTTATGCACGCCGAACCCGCTGTACCGATTTTGATGAAATTTTCAGGGTATCTATATAATAACCTTTAGATGGTTACTATGCATTGTGGTACGAAAAAATTGTTGAATTCGCGCAGAGCTGCTGAAACATCCGAAGAGCGAGACGGCCGCGAAGGTAGCGCCAGGTCCCTGTTAGTATTTAAATATATTAAGAGATTATTATTTCTTTCTTAATTGAACCAGAAAAACGTTGTTTTGCCTTCAGAAGGTTCTGGTGCAACGGATTTCAATATTGGAAACAAACAGATCGAAAGGTACAACTCTTTTACATTGTCTATAAAAAAGTTCAGAAGTCTATAAAATGTAAATGAGAACTAGGTACCTACTTAATATATGAATGAATGGAATGAATCAATTTGAACAAATGAATTAACTCCACTCCAGGGTCATCAACCGATCCAAAATAAAAAAAAAGCGCGTACCAAACTCAAATAAAAAATCTTAACTTGAAAGGGGACCTCCCGTCGCTAACAAATAAAATATTTTATATATATATACAATATAATAGATATAAAAAGATTTTTTTCTATAGCCTTTATTTGTTACTACAGTCAGATTTTTTAAATTCCTTTCGAGGAAAAGTGGAGGCCCCTTTTAACGGAGCCGCTAATTTTCGAGAAAGAAAGTCAAAGTGTATTTAAAATCTTCTTAGAATAGCGACGAGTGTTTAATTTAGCGGTTTACTTATTCACTACTAATATAGTACTGTATACTAGGATCTTCTCGTGACTCTAACCTCCTATGCTCGTATTTTAGCTCTATAATTGTTTTTCCAAATTCAAATCAGCCTTGCACGTTTTGGTAATTATTCAAACTGATTACAAGCAACAATAAAACTACGCCGACGAGCACTGCCGCTGATAAAGAAAGCCGCAAGTCGCGTCGTTAAATTTAAGCGTTTCTTACGTGCGCGCATCACGAGAATCTTAATTAAAGAATTTTAGAAAGACATGCAGCCCCAGACTAGAAAAACCGACGACACACAAGAAATCGTAAACGCACTTGACACACTCAAGCAGAAATGATTTCAACAATATTTCGCGTAAAAGATTTAAATCGACTGCGAATTCATGCGTAGAAAAAGCTAAATAAGACACACACAACAAAAAAAAAAGAAGCTTAAAAAACCGCGACACAGTCGTTTATACAATACAGACATTCGGATGGACGGACGGACAAACCAGAGCGACAGTAACAGCAGCAGCAGCAGCAGCAGGAAACGGATACGCTTGAAGGGGTTGCAAACAGATTCAAAATTTCCACTCACATATGACAATTCTCGCGCTTTGCCTCATGCCCCGTTGCCGACGCTTTCCTGTCAGCGTTGGTAGTGCTGTTCCTGCAAAAGGAAACTGTTTGTCGAGCGTTCGCGAGCAAGTGAAAACCAAAGGCAAAATATTAAAAACAAAAATTCATATTTCCAAAAAAAAAAAAAAAATTAAGAAGGCAAGCAAGGCAAGGAAAACCGTAGCATAAGAAGAGGAACTAACTTGGTGCGCAAGAAAACAACGTCGGAAGTTTCGTTGCTGCGCTGCCATCGTTGCCGCTTATGCACTGCTCTTGTACCGTAGAAGCGTTGTCGTCCTTATGCCAAGGGTCGTCAAGCAAGGACATTTGCATAATCAAATAATAAAAATTTGCATAATTTTATTTTTTACGATACTTTCTCAATTCTGCTGCTGCTACGCTGCCGTTGCTGTGGCAGTTTAGTTTTGCTATCCCCTGCCGCTGATTGTCGGCGTTATTATTGGGCGCTATCGGCTGCGGCAATAGTGTCAATATTTATTGGTAAACCTGTTATGCTTTCTTCTTCTACTCCACTTTTTTTGTTTTGTTCTATCGCACGAGAATTTGCAAAAAAATGCTATTAAAAGTTTTGCTCCATTAAAAGAAAACTATTTATCTTCACGAAAAGCATAAATTTGAAGACATTTCTTCGTTTATGGCTTCGAATCGTTGCGTTGGTGGTGAGTCCATTGGCTAGTGAAATGTTTTGGTTATTTAGTTAACGACCATCGAATATTCATGAACATCCTTCAAATTAAATTAGAATATATTAAAGGTTTTTAGTTTGTTAACAAATAAGTTCTGAAAAGCACCACACTATATATACAGTGGTTGTAGAAGATCCTTTTTTTATGTTTTTATTTCGTTGTTCGCTGCTCTATGAAGAATAGGGTCTACATAAGCCTCTTAAATTTTTTGGAATAATGGTTTTTTGTCTGATAGGTTGGTGATTAGCCGTTACCCGTCCTAGGTAATGGGAGTGACATGTGACGTCGCCGAGGAACAATGGCACTTACGGGTGGCTGGAAACCCTGACCATGCCCATGAGTAGAACCATGATTCTGCTTCCAGTAGATTTCGAACTCCGACCTCTGGGAGATCTTATTAAGGTTTGAGAAGTACAATGAAGGGACTGTTAATAAGATAAGACGGTTAGAAAAAGTATGCTCCCAAGAGAAAATATTGTCCAAATATTGTCCATTGTTATAATAAATGGAAACGTATTTATCTATTTACTACCTAGAAACTGCTAACTTTCGTAAAAACTTAATATATATGAATTATTTCTCTCTTGGTTTACTGATAACAAATTTGGTATTGCCATGTTCTTTCATTTCCTGTTAGGACATTACCAAGAGGTATGAACTGGTTACTTCTGTATGCATGTTATTTTTTTTGAGCTCATTAGTATAAGGGCTTATACGTACTTTGACTCTGAAAGACTGTCCTAACAATTTACAATGTTAACTCTGCCATTATTGACATGGCTGGTTTTGATCTAAGGATTTTCTGCTTAGAGTGCAACACACAACTACTGGGCTAAGGAAGAGCATATTGAAAAGCTCTTTATGTGTATTTTTAATTCTTTGTTTTGCTTAGATCTCTTGGGAACCCACTTAATATTTTGAAGCTATGCAAGGCCTACTTGACTTAAGATGTGTAATTTATATGCTGCTTGGGCTGTCAGCATTTCCAAAATGAACGACAATCACTCCAAAAGTCAATACTTAATAGATCATTAGTAGCTATTAGAGCTCAAGCTCACTGCCGAGTAAGTGGCTAAGTGGCGATCAGCAACTTTCGTCGCCTTCGAAAATTTTTGCCAAAGACCCCACACTACGATTTAGAAAATTTTCAACTACATTAATGATTGACAAAGAAATGACTTGTCTTACTTATTATAATTAATTTTACTAATTTCACGAATTCAATAAGAGGACTAAATTTTCAATGTAAGCCTTCGTGTTTCGTCAGACCCGTTTAAATTCATACTAGCGAATCTAAATCAAGCCTTTTTTTTATTAGTATTCATTTTTTTAATATTTTATTTATAAGATTTCGGGGCGGGGCGATTTCATTAAAATTATTTTTATGGTTCGTAAATTTCGAACAATGAGCAACTGAAAAAATGAAAAATCACATCAGCGTATGTTTGCCCTAATGGCTCGTGTTCGTGCGCCACATGCATATTCATATTCACAATTTTTGTTTGTTTTCGCTACGAAAAATGCCGACGTGGCGACGGTGACCATGTTGTCGGCGATATTTAATGCGAAGTTTTAATTTACACACGGCCTAAATGGACAGTCGACCAAGCAGTGATGGTGCGGTGCGGCACGGCCAGAATGCATTACAAAATTATGAGCATTAAAATGAGGAATGGCCACTTAACTAAATTACAACAAGCGCGCTAACAAACGCAGTGCGATTAACATATGAGACTGAGTGCGAGTGAGCGGCTAAGTGAGGCTGGGGTGGAAACGCGCATATATCAACACATATGAACCCGAAGTCAAATGCGGAAATAGAAAAAAATCTAAAGATGATAAATGACAAAGCAACAAAAATGAAAATGGCGTCGGTACAAAAAGTACTAGTGCAGTGGTAGGAGGTAAGCAACAAAAGTGAGAAGGAGAAGAAACAGAAAAGTACGTGCTACATATGGACACATATGCCAACGTGTTACACGTGAAGTTGCGCATTGCCAAAGAAAAAATGTAAATATGCCATTTGACATGCTAAATATTTCGCGGTGGATGACTAAGACTGACAAAAAAAAAGGAGCAACAAAAAATATATAAAAAACAATATAATACAGGTAAGGGGGTAAGGAAAAAAATACACGATCAGCGGAGTCAGTGAAAAATGACAGCCGGATGTGGGGAAGAAGCACAGGCAGCTTGAGCGCGCCATAATTCAATTTCCGTTCTCGTCTAAATGCACTGCAGTAATCGAGTATTCGAATCGAAGTGGTACGAGTTTTGGTTGTAAATACATAAATATAAACTGCTACTTCAGCGAAACATGTGCGCGCAGCCACAGTTGCCACCTTTACCGTTGGTGCTATCGCTGTTGCCGTTGCCGTTGCCGTTGCCGTTGCCTCTGCCAAATGAAATAACGTATACGCTTTGTGTTATGAAACACCGTATTCGAGTACTTCGGGCGGCTAAGCTGCGCCTCAAATGAATTCAAATTTATTGCTGAAACAAACAAGTTGTGACACATCAAAATTCAGTGTATTTCTGGTATTGTCTTGTTCCTGTGGCACTTGGCGGCGTTTCAAATTGAATATTTGTGCGATTCACACTTCAATGAATGTGACAAGAAAAATTACATCGAGAAATCTATAAGAGATTTCTATAAACTGTGACCAAGGGAAGGGAATCGTTGCTGGAATTAAATGCGATTTGAAGAATTATTGAATTACATCAAATGGTTTGGAAGCTATATGAGAGATATTTTTATATGTGTACATTAAACTATTTATCCATTTCATTATAAGGAACCAGCAGGCTCTGCTGCAATTACTCAGGCACATTTTCAAAAATATGTTCTCAACAAGGTGTAGACTGAAGAGGCTACACCCGCATGATCACCCACTAAGAAGGAATCAGCCTTCTATGTCACGGCCGTTCCGGCGCAATTAGCATCATTTTTAATTTAGTATTAGTCAAATTTATTTTTCACGTCATGATTTTTTAATTTGACAAATGCGTTATGCAGTTTACTGCGATAAATGTTATAAGATTATATTATTTTTCTTGTCAATATTTTTGCTCCTTCGAATTATAATTGATAGTTAGGAAAATGTCAGAAAACAAATTGTAATCAAGCCTTGAACATATTTTATAATAACATAATATGTGTATAAAGAGGAGCATGAATGCTCTAAATTACGATTGTCTTTAGTAAGTTTGATTACCGAATCGACGTTGTATACACATTTCTCAAGAAGTGCTACAGAGATGTTATGCTCTTAGCTTTCTCAATGAAACAAAAAAATATTTCTATTTTTGCAGTATAGCTTTCGTCCGAGTTATTTGCTTGTTGCATTAAGGGGCTAGTAAATACAGAGAGAATACCAAACGAATGTATTCTTCCCTGTAGTGAGTCAATTTGGTCAAATTTATAGTGTAGCTTAAACAGAATTGTCAGACTAAAGGCGGTAGCAAAGTTTGTCTGATGTAAAAAGGGCTACGAGTCAAATTACAGGTCTGATTTAGGCTTATATGAATATGTACTTTACTTTGAATTTTTCCTGATATAGTTACACAGAGATTGTATTGATAAATTTAATTGTGGAACTTTTTACCATATTATATTATTCTAAATAGACTAATTACATGCATGGGCCGAACTGACCCAGCCATATTTGAAATTTAAGATCTAAGCCAAGCGTTGCAAAATTGGCATAAATACTACAAAATCTGCAAACTCCACGTATACTTTAAGGCGCAACAATTATCCAGCTGAAACTCTATCATACCAAAGTAGTCAAACTTCGATAACTCGGTCTGAATCTGGCAGGTCACCCATGTGAGAAGTATCGCTCCGTCGCTTCAGCTTGTATACAGAGAAGTATGATAATGGCAACTGGTTGCCTACATGCCATACGAATTTGCGGATTGCCCCTTACATCAGGAAAATAATATATATATAAAAACACTACATAGACTTTAAGTGTTTTAAATATATATATTAAATATATATATTTAATTATTTTGATTAATGCAGGATGATTAGAAGAAGCACAAAAATTTTTTTTCCAAATTATGAGTTTCTTATGCTAGTATATTTAGCTGTGCTGCTTCGAATAATGCAGTAAAATATAATACTCAGTATCAGTGAAACCGAACCATTTTGTTCAGGTTCTGAAAATTTTCTGAAAAAAATATTTGCACCAAGGTTCGCTTCGGATAACAAAAGTATCCAGAAACATTGACAATTCTTCGATTCTCCACGCTTGACATAAATACCGAACCTTTGGGTATTTCAATAAACGTTTTTCCTGAAATCTTCTCCATAAAACGTATAACAGAATTCCAGTCAATTAATAAAAGTCAAACTTTTTCATCAACAACTCACAAAGTCAAAGTCAACAACTGCCAAACAAAGCCACAAAAAGCTAAGCCAACTTAACGAATTGAGGACACAACTAAAATTAACTACCTGCTAAGTTAATTGAGCACGAATTTTTACAAACTGCGTTTTTGCACACACCCAGCGCTCAGTGTGAAAAACTGCGAAGTTGTCGTGTGGAAAAATCGCGCACACAGTGTGGAAAAACTATTAATTATGCGAGAAAGTTATGACAGCAGAAAACAGCCGCAAAACACAATTCAACTCGGCTCAACTTGGCGCTTTTTACTGCAACTTTTAGTAAAAAATAAAGAAAAACGTGCTTGCCACAAAATAAACTAAAGCGTCACCTTAGAGTTTGCCCTCCAAAAAATGAGGAGGTGAAAAATAACCACATCAGAACTCATAAATAACAATTTCGGTCTGACTTTTCTGCGCGTAATCCGCTTTGGCTGGCGTTTCCACCGTGTTGTAGTGGCAACAGCTTCCATGCTTCTAATTTTGATACCGCTTTGTTGTAGTTGTTGCTGCTGTTGGTCTTGTACTACCTATGCCGTACGAGTTCCGCCAAAATGGCTGCTTGTCTGTTTGTAACTTGCTATAACGAGTAAAAAAAAAAGTGTCATGGCGCATACGAAACTTCCGTTTGGCGTCGTCTATCGAGGAGTGTGCTCCCTACCAACCAACTAGCCGCAAACGTACTTATTTCGTCCATCTTCATATTCTACTGTCTCTCTGACTGACTCTTGCTTTCAGCCTTCGAAAACAATGCAACCAACGCTGACAATGATCAACTACAAGAAAAAGTTTTCGGCTACTGCCGTCTCCTCCTTTCGAGCCATACAATCTCCATTACAGTTGCAGGGCTCTACATTCTGACTGTTTCCTGCTCATTTTGTGTTGACTGTTTTTTCTGCCATTTTCTGTCGACTGTTGACTGCCTGCTTGGCTTGCATGAGTTCCTGTGCTTCTGCCTCTTTTACTCTGTCATTGAAACAAAGCGCATCCGTTCGGCGAAAATTAAAATGACAAAGTTCAAAGTTTAAGCGGCTTCAGTGTCAGTTATTTTTGCAATGCGGCAATGGCAGCAGAGCAGATTTAGTTGGTTTTCTTGGTCGAGTTGAGTTGAATTGATTTTAGGGAAGGGGTTCTTCATTTATTGGCCACACTTATTACCAACAATTTTTAACACCTCTCCAATGTACACCTTGATTTTAGAGTAACCACTCTTGGGTAGATTCAAGTAGGCTAGAAGTAAAGTAGAATAGAGAAGAGATAAAAAGACAATAGACCAAGAGAAAGTAAAATGGCCTGAGAAAGTACAAAACGCTGATAAATTATAATGAAAAGAAATTGCTCTAGATATCATGGCAATTTCGTCTGGGTGTCCCATATAATAGACATTTCTTGTTATTAGTATATTTTGGAAATCTTTGATTACTTCTTTGGTAAATATCGCGGGAGTCAATACTAGGACCTGCTAGCATTTCCCGCTTTATAATCAGATCGGGTACCCTATAAACCCTTCGAATAATAAGTATCTCATATGTATTTCGTATTAAAACGGCAATTGACTCGATTTTAAGTGTCTAAGCTAATCACATGCATAAATTTCACACGACCAAAGCAAATAAAAAAAAAGGTAGAGAAAATGGTCGCCCAAAGGACAAGCCACGCCACAGTCTGTGTTGGGGAAATTGAATTGCCTGCAGTTAAAAACAGTTTACGGCACTTAATAACATGCGAAAACAACGAGAACAATCACAAAAACTCACAACTCATAAACGCACAACAGCAGCGAAGAGTCATTCAACCACCCACGTACAACAAAACAAATCATGGAAATCCTTTTCAACTTTTTATGCACAATACAGCTAGCAACGGTTACCAGCAACAACAACAACAACAACAACAACACGAACGACAACGATGACTTCGTCTATTACGACAAAATGGAGTCAACACGAAAAATATTTGCATACTTTCAAGCGTATCGCAGATGAGTGAAATCACTCATACGCCCTTCGTTCATGCCAACCTGCTTGCTTCGGGTGGTATCCGTTACCAGTGTGGAAGTCATTGTGGTTCATGTTGGGGGCGTTACCTCGCTTGCGGCTTGTATACGCTGTTGTTGTGCTATTATAACGGTATTTGCATTGTATTTAAACACGTTTGAACACGTTGCCTCACACAGTTGCGAAAAGGGCGCGCGTACGCCGCACGAGTCAATTTAACTCAAACCGATTACATTTTCTAGGCAAATTCTTTTGGATTAACAATGTTGCCACATTGTTTGTTGTTACTGTTGTTGTTGTTCTTTTAAATTTAATGAAGCGACGAGGGCGGTTTTTTAAGGCTGTAATGATGAATATATAATAGGTTTTATTTCGTCTCAACGGTATCTCCTTTTAGGGCAACATGCTTAATTGCTTTCCACAAAATGATCCTCTCCAATTATATTAACAATATTTGTCGTAGTTTTTTTAATTATAATCAGCTTCAAAATTATCGATGTGAATTATGCCGCAGGCATCCTAAAAGAACTGTCACCATACGCTTATTGAACGAGAGACCAACCAACCAACTTCATTCACAATGATCTACCTAAATTTTTTTCGTTCGGTAGTGTATTTGTTATATAACCATGTTTTTTCTATGATTCTGGAGCACTGTTAGAACTCGTTTACTTTGCGACTGAACATTGCCAAATATCCCATCGAAGTCGCTATATGTGTTTGTGTCCCCATCTTGAGTTTAGTTTTCTCATGCAAAATCAAAATAACTCAACCACATGGTAGTCTATGGCTAGTAGTAACCTCTATTGGACAACCACAAAGTTCGATAAGGTATTTGTGCGGTTAAGGAATATACAGCAAACCTTATCCTTCAAATTGTCTATGCAGGGTCACCGGAGTCTTTATCAAGCCTTTACTTTGTTCAGCATTCTTCACATAATCATTTACTTAAAAATTCTGCTTAATATTTGCCAGTAGTCTGTTATTCTGTGAGCGATACCCAAACAAAATCGTTGAGAAAAACAGCGCAACAATACAACAATATAGCAAAAATAAAATTGGTTTACGAACCCCAGTCCTGTGGTATGACCTCACGTTATTCTGCCAGCTGTGCTACCGAGGACTACTCATGATAGTGATTGGGGGTATTGTTGCAGTTGAATTTAAAAAGTCACTGACTTTTTGATCTGCCCTAATACTACCGTAACAGAATAAATGCTTGCAAAATGAGCGCTCAAAATTTATTTACGGTCAAATTGTAAGGTTAACTTGAATGGAGCGAATAGAAAGTTGGAATTCGTTGTTATGGTATGTTTGTTGTTTTTCTTGTTGTTGTTGTTGTGGTTGGTGTAAGGCAAAATGTGATAAATATGAAATGTGATTATGGCCGTTATTATTATTATGCCTTCTGCCTGCTTCTGCCGTGTATATTTACTGGCACAATGATGAGGCTTATTAGGAAGTTGCGGTTGCTTGAGGCCAGGCAAAAGTGCTGCTACTTAGGATGCGTGTTGAGGAAATGTATTTTTGACGATGTGTTTGGTTTATGTGCACTCTCAGATTCATTTATTGTTTTATAAAACGGATGTGTGAAGGATGTGGTAATTGTACTTTTAAGCTAGTTGAAATTGTCTATAAATTTAGATTGTTTCTTCAATACCTCGCTTGTGCGCTACCCTTAAACCAAAATACTCTGCTCTAAAAAGATGATTAATCCTATCATGGGAACAAGCGAAATATGAGCTAAACGACACTCATCGTGGTTGTTGTCGTCGTTGTACTTGGCTGCTGCTCAAAATTGATATATCAAGACTCCTGTGAGAATCGCATTTGAGGCTAACAATATTTGGCAACGCTAAATCAACGCAATTCGTCTTGGCTCATTTGTGTGAGCTCATGAGTGAGCAATCATTGAGTTGAGCTCAGTTCGATGCCAGAGTAACCCCAATTGTACTTGGCCAGTTTTAGCATTTCTCGTTGCGCTTTGTAAGCATTCGGCATGCTATAATTTGGCGTTTGCCGGCAGCATGCGCCGCCGGCTCATGGGAACAAAACGAATTCAGTTCAACCAAAAATTTCGCTTAAAGTCAACTTAGGGGTTGACCGTCATTGTGGAAATATTAAAATTCGAAAACAATTTCGCCAACACACTTGTTAAGCGTATCGCTCGCAAAGCAATGCCGCCAACATTGTTTCGCATTAGATTCGCTACTGTCGAACAAGACTATGAGATAGTTTTCCCCTTGCACAAGTTACTTGGCTTGTTGGTGTTCGTTGAGATAATATAACATATTCGTTCTCATTAGCGCGCTTCGCTACTTCAGCTTCATGTCGAAAGGTTTTTCTTTGCTGGGCGCATCTAATTTCTGCATACGCTCGCCGCACATCCAATGTCGACTCGGTATATGGCCAGGTCTCTCAGATGCTATTTCAGCTCGAATGCGCTAACAAGCTGAGCATATTCTCACACGCGCTGCAATTCTGATAAGCTGGCGTTGCATGATGAGGTGTCGCGTCTTGTGTTGGCTTCACTGTGATTTTGCGGGTTTTTCAAGTGCAGCAGCAGAAGGTGCAAAGCAGTGACCAGATTTTTTGGTAATTACTGCATGAGGAAGTTGGCTTTGCTTTTTGCTGACTATCAGTACAAATTTCTTATAGCTTTTTTTGCTATTTTTTTCCACCAATCGTTATGTGGGGGTGAGCTATTATATATTATATCGTTATGGGATATTGAGAACGTGTTGCACGATTTTCATTTTGACTATTTGACCCTTAACACGCGCATAGTCTGAGTAGGAACGAATGATGAATGTCCATTTAATAAGTCTGATAAATTTGAGTTGGCTCACCAGAACTTCAAACTGTCCGACGTTTAGATGATTGGACATCGTGCTGGTGTCTATGAACGCCTGGGTCAGACACTAAAAGAAATTGCTGAGATCCGCTAACCGTACTGCGCTTTTGAGTTGTTAACATTTGTTACTCGTTCCATAATTAGAAGTATTTATTTTTATGCTTCCTGGTAGGCAAGGAAGTATCAAACCATCGGCCGCCGACCAAATTATTTGATACTGGGTCACCAATTTTCTTTTAGGTTTTATATAAAGTTTTGGTCGTCGAGTGTTCCTACTTATTATATTCACCAAGCATTGTTCGACCTAATTGTTGACTGAAAAAAAAAATTATTTTTATATTTTATAGATAATAACCTAAGAATGAATGCCTGCAGCAAAATGTGGTTGCTCCCATAATGCCTTATTAGAACAGGAAAGTGTTCTTTGGAAGTTCTTTTGCTTTCTTGCAATTATATAACCTCTTGATTTTTTGATCCGAGTCTCTTCGTTCTATTTTGGACGTATAATATATACTGGTTTTTACGCTACCTCATTCAGCTGTCTGTATCTCTCGAATTATTTTTCTTTTGGCCAATACCCTTCTGTACCATGTTTGTCAAATACATAATTGTATTGTTGTTTAGTATTAAAATATTAAAATCTATTTATATGCAAAATATGAAGAATCGAAGAATCATTCCAGCTATTTTATAAATGTATAAAATAATCTATTTTGCTATTTTCTGTATGTTAAGGTCAGTTCTTAAATTGATTGATTGAGATGACATGATCACTCACCTGTTATGCGGAATGGGTAATCTAGGCTTTGTAGCCTCTGCAGACGATATAGGTTAAGCTTCGAGTTGACTCTGCTTTCTCTCATTCATTATATGGGGTTAGCAGGTGTGTAAGAGATGAAGAAGTGCATTAACTTTTTGAGACAGAACTTATTTCTATATGAATTTATCTATATAATTAAACTTCAAACACATTTTTTGGTGTTCCATTTTCTGCCTAAACTTCTGAACCGAATACGATAAAAATAAAAGAAATACCAATTGAAAGCTACTCTTCGCTAAGTGTGCACAATCAAATATTTATTAAAATTGTTGCAGGTTAAATCCATTAGAGATACAGGTTAGAGATCAATTTCTATTTTTGTTTCATACACAACGTGGGAGAGATTAATTTTGTGTGTTTGCGCTCTCTTTGATATCATTAATATATTAGTGTTGAGATGCTCATGAGTGAGTGAACAAAAAGAATCGGCGTTTCTAGAATGCCGTAGATTGTGTCGGTGGTGGGTTGGTATATTAAAAAACTTTATAATGAAATTCCTGTTTTTTTATCTGTCACAATTCATGATTGTTGAAAAATTATCGTAAGATATTTTGACTTAGTCGATAGACTTTTTTCTATGATTAAATTTGAAATGTTAATATTTCTACCGGATCTAACAATTTTTCGCATAAGTTTAATGATGACTCTTTCATTAATGAGATTTTGATTCCGAACCACTTAGAAAAAAACCAAGAATATATCCATAACAATTAAAACTTTATTTATTGATTTATCTTAATTGCATTTAAACACAATTGAAGCTTACAGATACGATTTTTAACTGTTTACAAGTGCTTTGACAATTATTGATAAGATTTCTGAACGCTAAATGCTAATTGTGGCTTAAAACACACATAAAATTGCACTACAACATAGATTCGAAGGGGGGTACTAATATAAATTTATTTATAAATTAAAAAATACGATTCGATACGATTCAATAAAAATTAATATCACAATGGGAAATCGTTGGCTGCAATGCTACAAACAATTCAAGACTATAGTCGACGCCTTTAAACGTCAACTCGGCGGATGCAGCGAACCTAAAAGTATCCGAAGAAATGCTTCGATCATTTGTTCACACCCGCGACGCGATGTTGGTGGCGCCCACTGCCGGAGGGTCCGCATCCACTGACAACATTAATGATCTCATTATCGCCATCGAGTGCCGTCGCTGAAGGGGCTGACGGCGATGTTGGCAATGAGGATGCCGGATGATCGCTCTCCTTGTCTTGGTGTGCAGTCATGTGACGCGTAAGATGATGGCGCTCGCGGAAGGTCTCTTGGCAAACGGGGCAACGTAGCTTCTCTTCGCGCTTACGACGATTCGGATCGAAAGCGACTTCACTCTTGTGGTGCGAACGCATATGGTAGACTAGATCGCTGGTCATGCGGAAGCTAATGTTGCACTTGGCGCAGACATTTTGAGCCGTCAGCGAGAATGTGGAGGCCAGAGTGGGCGGTATGAGCGTGGATAATATGGCGGCGGCAGCGGGACTCTGCACTATGCGTGGCAGCTCTGGTTGCGCTGAAACAAGAAAAGGATGTGGTGCACCAGCGCCGGGTCCAACTCCGCCTGCAGGTGGAAAGGGAAATCCTGCATATGCTGCGTGCAAAAATTCGGTTGGAGGTGGCGGTGGTGGCCCATTTGATTGCGGTGGCAGTGCGTGTGGATTCGTAATAATGTTGCCATTGTGTGGTGGCCGGTAGAGCAATTGCTGTTTGATGCGTTGGGCATGCAGTGCCTGCATTTGATTGACCGATTGAAAGGTGCCATTAAATTGATAATCCGGCCGGAAGTTGTGATAAATGATCGGATTCGCTGGCAGTGTCGCAGTGGGGATGCCGTTATGTGCGCTATTGCCTTCGCTGGTTGAACGAGGTGGTGGAGTAGCCACCACTGGTGGACTCAAAGAATGACAACTGAGCTGATCGGGACTGAGTGGCGGAGCATTTGTATCCACGGGCGATTCCAAGCGCGATGACGAAGAAGATGAAGCCGAGGACGATGTCACTTTGGTGAATGCGCTCTTTAACGGTGACTCACCCACATCGATAATGGGTATTACTACTGTCGGATCATCGTAGATGCGGGGCGAACGCATTGCGAGTTGTGAGTACCGACGTGCCTCGAGCAAACTAAAATGATCCGGTGGCGTTTGCGATTGCGGTGACAGCGGCAGCGTAACGGCGGCGCGTGGTGAAAGATCTGTCGGATATTGTGACAGTTGCTGCTGGTGTCGCTCGAGCGCCTCACTGATTCGCGCTTGCTTCTCGGCTTGCTGCTTCTGCTTGATGCGTTCGTCGGGCATCATCAGAAAGGCGACGTCAAAGGACCGCTTAAGCGTGGTTTTGCCGCTTGTTAAATTTGTGGCAGGTGAGATTTGTGTCTCGTTGTTATTATTGATGAGCTGGTTACTCAACATATTTGGGCTTAAACGATGCTGACCACCAGTATTTGTTGGTGGTGTAGTCGAAATACGTAACTCAGTGGTTGGCTGTTGTGGTGGAGATCCGCGTTGTGGACTAGAGGTCGCCACATGAGGCCGATTATCCAGTAACATATTCATCACCACAAAAAATTAGCAAAACTTCTGCAACGCACAAAACACACTTTACACACGGCTTGTTTTCCGATTTTATTTAGAAATGCTTCGTATTATTTTTGTTCGTTTTCCACAACGTTCAATCCGAAATTCAACTTTCGACTGCTGCTCGCCCGCAATCTGTTTCGCTTTAAGTACTCTCGGTCGGAGCAGCAGCAGCAACAGCACCATCGACTAACCCAGTCTGCACCAACCCCGTCGCCACTTGGAATTGAAAAATACTCCAGTTGGACTTTTGTTATTTTCATATTGTTGCATTCAGTAACTCACGGCACTCGCACATCTGTGCTCATTCTGTTTGCGCCTGCTTCGACTCTGGTTCTGGTTAGAATCTGCTGCACCCTTATGTTGGACTCCGTCGCTGCTGTTGCGCTCTCCCACACCGCTGTTGCTATCGACGCTGCTGCTGCTGCTGCTGCTGCTGCTGCTGCCCATCTGCTTTCGAAGTTGCCAACATATTCTGTGGTTTTATTTGTCTGGAGTTGGGCGTTCTGCGCTCTCTGGTTGGCTGATGTCCTCTGCAATATTCGAATGAGAGCCCATTGTCGCTTTATGTATTGCTTGAACATGTAGGCACAGTGGTGCGAATTGGCACTGAAATAAGTAAAACCAAAAAAATCGTAGGTCTTTTTTGTAACACTTTATGCCATTAAATAGTCGAGCATTATTCATTAAACACCCCATCTATACTCATATGTTTAGTACAGCTCTACATTAGATTCACTCCAGGTTACGGAACTCTTCTGTTCGTTGACTGAAACCGCAAGAAATACAGCTTGTTGCGCTGTAAATAAAACCACTTTGTATTCAGCTCGGGTTGTATTTCAACTGGCTTGCTGCGAGAAACGGTTATATACGTATATTGATATTATGGGACGTATGGAACGACTGGTGAGCAAAGCAATAACGGGTACTGAAACAATGTAAGCTTCGTATGAGTCACGAACTTCATGAGTTCTATTATATCATCTATCTGATGAAGCGTATTAAAATACAGCGGTAGCAATTCCTGGGTCACGTATGAAAGGAATTTCCGTAAGTTGTGAATTCTCTAAGCTTTAAGTTGGAGGGGCTATTCCAACACAAAATGGACCTAGAACACAAAAGAAGTCTACGAAACATCTTTTGTCATAAAAATAACTGACTACCGATTCTAGTTCAGGCTTTACTATATAGCTTGTCAATTACTTATTCTGAATGAAGTTGATCCACATTGCGTTAAACAACAACCTCGCACAACTTCATATTTCAAATCACTCTCTGGACCACTGTGCCTTGTATGTTACTGACATAAGGCTGTGCACTAATCCACCCTGTGTGAAAGGACATACTGCCGAAAAGGGGCGGAGTCAAAGTTTTTCATTCAACTGCTGCAATTTCGAATATTTTTCATGCTCTCACTCGCTCCCTACTCTGCGCTCTCACTCCCTTCTGCTTGCGCTAACACCACCTTGCTCACACTTGCTCAGAGTAACCTTTGTCTAACCATAGACATTGTACAATATAGGATATATATGTGTATATATAAAAGCGTGCAATATTTGTAGCGAGTTCCTGTTTGTGTTGGTGATGTCCTTGCTGCAAGTGTTTCCGAACAGGTTGTTTTTGTCGATTTTTTGCACGCGATTGTGTGAATATGTTGCCGACTGGCAATGCTTTTGTTGTCGCTATCATTATTGTTAGTGTTGTTGTTTTTCGTATGTGCTGGATATAGCATTTTCAGTTTGGCGCTTGCCCCAACTCCCTGTGGTCAATGCAAAAATTTTTCATTTAGTTTTGGCGCTCATAGGCAAAAATGCAAAATTTAATCTTTTGTTAAAAGCGAGTAGATTTTTGTGTGTTTGGTGAGTACTGTCAATTGCAGTATGCACTGCAATTGTCTGCCCAAAAAATGCAGGCAATGTCTCCTGTTGATGGCACCCATTCCTAGTGTTTCTGCATACAGACAAACAGGCAGGACATGCATATATCATAGGCAGGATATGTTATCTGCTTCCATGTTGTGCGAAATATGTGCGAATTTTATTATGTGAACGTTATGTTTATGTGTCCGTGGCTGTGGCTGTGTCGGTGTCCGTGTCCAACGCGCGTCCAACCATTTTTGCCCGGCCTGAAAGTGCAAGAACATATACAATTTTCGTGAGTGTGGTTGTGCATGTATATTGTTTTTTTTCCTTCCAATTTTTTGTGTTGCAGTTTGTTCGTTTGTCGCCTTGCAACATTTTCAGTTTTCAATTTAATTTTCGCATATTTTCAGGTGATAATTGTTCATTTGCCATATGAATTGCATTTTTAATTAAAATTTATTTATTTTTGCAAAACTGTTTTTCGAAGTTTCTCGTTGCAGCCTATGTTGTTGTTGTTTTAGCTCGAGGGCGCCATGTTTTTGTCGACTAATTAATATTAAACACATGATTGCTTTCGACATTTGTATTGCATTAAAAATATTGTTTAGTTTATTGTAATTAATTGCAAAAAGTGCATATTGTTCGGGAAAAAAAATTTTTTCTTGAACTATAATAATAATTTCATTGAACTAAGCCCTCATATCGATATCATCACAGCCACCAATATCGACAGCTTGGCTTATGTTGATCAACCAATTGGCGACACGTGTCGTTTGTCCATTGATACGTTCGCACATGTGACACGTGCAGCAAATTAGAAGCAAATTCGCACACGAAGGTGCTAAGTGGAAGAACACAATTGTGGAATTAATGAAAACATTATCCAAAAAAAAGGAGTTGCAAGGCAGGCACACTCCTAAGAAATCAAATAAAAAATTTAGATACAAACACAATTTTTTGATCGAGATTTTTGATCATATCTCCCTCATTCACACTGACACCCTCGCTAATATTATAGGATGCTCTCTATCTCACATTCATTGATGCTTTTATATAATGTTTACCCTTTTTTTACTCGTCATGTAGTGAATAGCATTATAGCTTTGTCTGAGGTTTGTAACAGTGAAGGACATCATTGAAGTATATTTACTCATGATCTGCTTGACGAAACGAATTGATTTAAACATTTCCGTTTATTCGTGCATGTATGTAAACTAGTAAGTCTAGTATACCACATCCGGCTAGTTCTCTTCACAAATAAAGGATATTCACATGAAAATTTTAGTTGTTATATGAAGGACTTACATTCTTTTTTGCCGCATCGAGCTAAAATGTGAACAGATTTAAAAAAAGGTCAACAGATATAAATAGTAAGAGGCTTCTAGGATTACTGAATAACAGCCTCCATATACACACAGGAGTCAAACTCAAAGTTTTATATCCAGTTTTTTTTTTATTATTTTTTATTATTATTTTTTTATTATTATTTTTTTAAACTAAAAGATTCCTCGATGAGCTTCAGTCTCAGTTTGAAGTTCTTATACGAGAAACCTTTTAGTTTAGATTTATTACACAAAATTTCATTAGAACTTTGTATAGAAGCACAGACATCAATTTTTAAAATTCCAAGATCCCACGATTACTGGATCTTATATCTTCTATACTTTCTATTTTTAATTGTAAAGAGCATTACAATTTCGACTCAGTGACAGCCGTAAATGTCCTTTTTCACTATTTCTATGCTACACTTTCACTCCCTCATTTTCAGTCAAAGCACTAAAAGGATCGCTTAGGCTTGTTGTGTTAATGTTGAGGGTTGCGACGCTTATCTAAACATCAATACATCAAAATACATTGACAAAGTGATTTCCACGACGCTTTGACAGACAATGATGTGGCAGATTTTGAATGTTGTCAGGCGCAAAAAGGCGTGAAATTACTTTTGCCACGCGGTGATTAAGTCAAACCGTCAAAGATAGTTGCCACTAAACGCTGTAGTGGCGGTTGGGGGTAGAGAGTTAGTGGTATAAAACAATTTGCGCAAAATGCTAATCAAGATTGTCGCTCAGCGTCATCATCTTCGTCCTCCTCATCTTCTTCAACGTCTTCGTTGCCATCTGCAGATTTCTCGTCTTAGTTGTTTGTTGTCTGCTGTTGCGGCTGTAAAACGGAAACGGAAATAAAAATTAAGATTGTAATCTACACGAAGGCAACTTCTTCTTCTACATTTCGCGTCTTGTAAGTACGAGTGTAGCCTTTCTTTCACTTTTCTGCTTTTTCCCAACGCAATTGATGCGTCGTAGTCCTTCGCTGATGCCTACAATAGCCGTATGCCTTTCACTGTTATACACCGGAGGTGGCGCCATTTTGCCTTCTACTAATGGTGTTCATGGTGTTGTTTCTCGCTTATTATCTTGCATTTTGATTATACTTTACGCTTAAGCGTATGCAAATGTTGCGGTTGTTGTTAACTTTTTTACTTTTCTAATTGTTTTTGCCATCAGAAGCGAAGCAGTATTCGTAGAGGAAAAACAGCAAATTTTCCATGTCACTCCCGATAGACGACAGGCACACCTTTTTGTGTAAGGATATTCTTATTACAGGCTTTGTTGTTGTTATTGTTATCTTGCTTAACAATGTTGTTGTTTTGTGCCTTCTGCTAACATCTTTTGCTGTCGACATTAAACTGGTTCGGAAGCGAGAAGATTGCAACTTTCATGCATAAATTTTCACTAATTTCAGTTGAGTTTATGGTGAAAGTGTTATGCTTGAAAAAACTCAATGAATTAGTTTAACTTAAGGAAAAGCAATAACAACTGTTAATTTTCTTAAAGTCTTGTAATACAAATTAGACTAGATGTTTTCATTTGTTGGCTACTAGCTTGAGTACCACCGAGCATCGTCAGACTCTTAACAATATTATTTTCAATGCAACAGGATTTCAAGAACATTTGAGAATCGCAAAACTTGAACAGAAAGCGGGCAGCTGCCGGCAATTGGAACGCCGTAAGGAATTTGCAAGTCACTTGTACTCTATAGATCTAGTTTTTATTAATGGTAAGCTTCAAAGTCTAGACAGTAAGTTCCTCTAGGACCTAACCGAAATAATGATATTTATGTTTTCTTTAAGAAGGTTGACTAATAGAACTTTAGTCTAAACCCATATATGAAGCTCAGAGTTGCTTCGAAAATTACAATCTCCGAATCTAAGAGAATTATAGAAAAAACGTTTAATACGGCATTGTAATATATTAAGGATATTTTAATATAAAGTGTTTATACCGTAGTTATTTTGATTATACTATAATGTATTGCCACCTGTACCACAATCCATGCTTCTTCCGTTTGTGCAAATGATCAGTGTGCTATATGCTATATATATAGTTCTAGTTGAAGTTTTCTGGAATACGTCTTATACGTAGATAGAATACGCATTTAAAGTTCATGGGAACCCTTTGGTACTATGTCTATTTTTTTGTCGCGCAAATGCAAGCAATGGCAAAATATAAAATAGGAACAAACAAACAAACATTCTTTTTATTTATATTTTTATTATTTTTTATATTTATTAAATGATATTTATTCATTAACATTAAACGCCGCTTTTATAATGAAAAGTTATTCCATGACAAACCTGCCATGCATACGTACATACTCGTCGAAATCAGTTCCAGATGATGAAAACGGGTGCTCTTGAAATGCTCCACGTATAGAGAAATGCTTACTGACGTTTGCCGACTTACCTCTTATAAAGGCTAACTCAGCCGAGGCGCTAGAGCACTTCATCAGTATTTGAACGCGGAATCGACATCTTTAATCGCAAACTAATGTTCGATTTGGCCTCCTGCCGCTCACTTATCTGCAGAATTTTGGCGCCATGTTTGGTGTGATATAAGAAAATAAAGACCGCCGAATTTAATAAGGGAATAGTGTTCATTTGCAAAGTAAGCCGCTATGAGGGCATCCTTACATTCCAGAATTTCTTTTCCAAATATCAGACTGAAAAAAGAGGGAAATAATTTTTTTATTTTTATTAAAATTGTTAGTTAAGCTTAAGAACTAAAACTAACGGTAGATGGTATATCACTGGCTACTGCGGCCTTCGGCTATACATAAATATAAAAATCACAAATATTGCACAGAAAGTTTCTTTTAAGTGGACACCCTGGTACTACCTGGCAAAGCTACACTTGCAAAGTGTCTAAAATTGGTGATCGCCTCAAATTTCGCAATAGAACTAATTCCCTTAACGCCAATTTCTTTGAAGGTCTCCCGTGTGTACTCAACGAACTCAAACCAATCAAGTATTTTTTCGCGCATTAAACGAAAATTCGAATTGGATTTCAAATTGTCGAGAGAGGGCGAGTAGCTCAGATGAGTTTAGTTAAGTTGAGTCGACTCGAGTTGAGCGCCTAATTGGGCACGCGCAACGGAGGGTGGTTAGCAGTTTCGGTACGGAGTTTCCTGTTGCTCTTTGTTTAAATGCCGTGAATAACATGTGGTTTTTTCGAAACATATGGCAAGGACTTTTCGCCACTATGCGCATCAATACGAGTACGACAACGATGAGACGTAGGCTGAGCATTGGGGAGGTTTTGTTGCTCATCAAATCCTACAATTAGACTGTCATTCATTTAAACGGATTAAAAGTGCACTGTTAGAAAGCTACCTCTTTTGCTCAAATACTCATAACTTTTTTCGGAATGTGTTTGCGTATTCTTGTGGATTAGACGAAAGTGATTTGGTTCTAACGAGGCTCGCGGCGGTTTTATACCGCGCTGCGGTAGTTTTCTGCTCTGCGAATTGGGTTCAACAACCACCACTGCCACGTTTACCCTTCATGCTGTTTTTGGCGGGTGTTGCTTTTGCGGTTGCCTTGGGACACTTGTTAAGCGGATAAAGCGATCTTGCACAATTATTTTACTGTATTTGCTTTTTAGCATGTCGGGCTTGCAAAACATTTGTCGGATTAGCGGCGTTGCAATGAGCCATGAACGCATTCGATTTTGGCGACTGAACGCATAGGAAAGCAAGCTAACTTTTCTGCTGAAATATACAAAATTCATGCAACGCCGTTTGTTTCTCTGTTTGTGTTTCTGTTTGTGTTCGTGTTTATGTTTGTGTGTGGGTGCGTTCTAATTCGATTTCAGTAAACGTCGATGATGTCGAGTTCGAGCGCACCGTTTAAATGAAGTTGCGCATACGCAAATGATTTATGCTTCGCAAAGTTTTATTTACTCTTACCTCTCGCAGTACCGTACCACGCCCACCGTAACACATTTCCATGTGCATGTCTAGTTGTATTTCCATGACAGTTGCCTTATCTTAAATGCTTACGCTTGAAAGCGTTTTTGCCAACAGCCGCATTTGGCAAAATTCTTCTCGACGTCGACCTTTTTTTTTTTTTTTTTTTTTTAAATTATAAACATTAAACGCAGTAAACTGCATAAAACATTTGTCGGATTTAAAAAATAATGACGTGACAATAAAAATAAAAAATTAGACTTATACTAACTTAATTAATTATAGAAGGCTGTATCCTTCTTAGAGGGAGATCATGTGGGTGCACCCTCTTCAGTCTACGCCTTGTTGAGTACGGGTGAGGGAGAAAGCTAGAGGATTTGGGTGCGACAAAAGTCTGTAGTGATAGCGGCAGCTGTGAGAATTAATCACCTCCATAACAGTTGGCACGGCAAGATCCCTATGCAGCGTGGAGTTGCGGACGTACCAAGGGGCGCCCATAAATCTTCTGAGAGCCTTGCTCTGACACGCCTGCACTCTTCTGATGTTGTAGGCAGCAGTAGTGCCCCAAATTTGTATGGCGTAGCGCCAAGCAGGTGCCACTACTTGCAGATAGATGAGCCTTTTATTAGTTAAAGATAACTTATTCGATGGGCGGAGGAGCCACTCCAGTTTCTTGAGCTTTTGATAGCAGCGCGCTGTAACTACCTTAATGTGTGCACGCCAGGTAAGACGCTTATCCAGGATCAAACCGAGATACCGGATTTGCTCCATTTGCGGAATGATTCTTGTGTTGTAAGTCACAACCGGACAGACGCCTTGCCTTAAAGTGAAGGTACAGTGAGCTGATTTCTCAGTAGTTCAGGCTATATTCCAACGCCTGGCCCATGAGTGGAATCTATCCAGGTAGCTGGACAATTTCTCCGCAGCTTCGTTCAGAGAGGCAGAGTTGAAAATAACTGCCGTATCGTCCGCGTAAGTAGCAATAATCGAATGCTCATCTCTAGTTGTAGGCATATCAGAGGTATATAAGGAGTAGAGGACCGGAGCTAAGACACTCCCCTGCGGGACACCGGCTCTCATGTGCCTGAAGGTGGAAATTTTGTCTCTTACCGCCACAGAGAAGGTTCGTCGTTGAAGAAAGCTTCGAATTAGTAAAAACTGTTTGCCAGGCAGGAGTAATTTTAATTTATGCAGAAGTCCATCGATCCATACCCTATCGAATGCTTGTTTGACATCTAGGAAGACTGCAGAGGAATACTGTTTCAACTCAAATGCAGTAAGTATGTGATTAACGACTCGATGCAGTTGTTCGGGAGTGCCATGCTGTGATCTAAATCCAAATTGGTGATCAGGAATGGCTTCTTGAAAACCCCCGTACTGCCAACAATCTACTCAAAAACAATCTTTCAAAAATCTTTGAAAACGTTGGAAGCAGGCTTATGGGCCTATATGATGTGACACAGTTCTCCGGAGTACCAGGTTTAGGTATCATGGATATCGTTGCACACTTCCACTGTGTGGGAAAATGGCAGATCCGCAGCATGCTGTTGAACAGCAACGTCAGGAACAACACTCCCTTCCAAGGGAGTGCTTTCACCACCCTGTTGTCAATATGGTCATGTCCGGGGCTCTTCTTAGATTTCAGTCTCTGAATTTGAGTCACAACCTCTTCAGGGGTGACATGTTTAGTTGGACTGTGATCTAATATACATCTCGATAGGACTTCATTTGTTTCCTCAACGTCACCAGGGTCAGCCAGGCTAAAAGGCGTGAACCGGCTCTCCAACTCATTAGCAAATGCTTCTGCTTTCTCGGTCTCCGTACGCAGCCACTGATTTAGAGGCCCACGGATTGGAGCATGCCTGTGAGGCTGTTGTGATGCACTTGGTGGCACGCCATAGATTGAAGCCAGACTTTTTCATTGGATCCGCATTAGCCAACAGATTGTTGAAATGCTCCGATCGCACAGCTTGCATTACATTTTTCAGTTCTCGGGCAGCTCTCCTCCATGCAGCCTTGTCAAATTCGTTCCGTGATCTCATATAGCGACGTCGTAGCCTGCGTTTATATCTCACCAACTCCAGAACCTCAGGTTTTAAGAGAGCCTGAGGAGGGTTGGGTGAACAAGGGAATTGGTATGAAGAGGCTAATTCGGCGGATTCATGAATGTTCTTGGTGAACAAGTCAACCGAATCATCTATATCCTTGTCCGAATTTATTTCCATATTGAGGTTGATCCTTTCGTTTAAACACTGATGAAAGACCGTTATGTTAGCGTGGGTAGGGAGCAGTCTGGACCGGCATACGATGTTATCTGGAATCAATCCAAGTTTAATAAATAGTGGGATGTGGTCTGAGCTAAGGTCAGATGACTCCGCAATGTCCAGAGCTGTTGGATGAATGCCATTGTATATAGCAAAGTCTACTGCGTCGGGCGACCTTGAGGAATCGTATGGGTAAAGGGTGGGTGCTCCGGTTGCGAGAACCTCTCTGGAAGAGTTTATTATACTCCTGTGAAGTTGATTACCTCTTGGGGTAGCAAGTCTGGACCCCCAAAGTCGATGTTTGGCGTTCCAATCCCCTCCAACTAAGAATTTAGGTCCGAGTTGATTGAAGAAGGTGTTGAACTGCTGCTCTGATATTTGGGGTCCTGGAGGGCAATAAATGGCTGCGATGACCAGGATGCCTTGAGTTGTGTGAATACTGACAGAGACACTTTGAATTGAGTCAGACCGAATGGTTTCCAGCGGATGGTGGCGTAAAGATGACCGGATGAGTAAAGCGGCGCCCCCTCGCATACGGTTATCATCCGGATGATTAGCAGAATAGATTTCATATCCCTGAATTTTGAAGTATGTTCTAGTGCAGAAATGCGTTTCGGAAATGAGCATGACATCAATCAAGTTGACCGCCATGAACACTTCTAACTCATTTCTGTGATTAAGGACGCCGTCAGCGTTCCATATGGCGAGGTTCATGTGTGGTCTGCTCATTTTTTAGACAATAAGGCGGCGAGCATCTCCATCATCTTGGCCTGCATCTCAATCAGGTGACCAAATTTCTCGTTGAGACTGTCCAGGCGGGAGACCACAACCGATAATTGGTCGACCTGATCAGGAGATGAGAGTGATTGGGTATTATCTATGCTGAGCGAGGGATAATTATGACAATTCGAAACATTATTTCCAACAGGGTGAGGGAATGCGATTTGACGTTGACTTGATAACGGAAGAGACTTTTGACGACTCTTAGGTAGAGATGTCTTGCTTGGTAACTGTTGTGGCTCGGATTGAGGTTGAATAGGTAGTTGGACTGATTTTTGCTGTTGCTGACGTAGCTTCTGCTGCTCACGTAGGAGTTTCTGTTGAGCCGGTTGGTGATACACCGATTTCTTAAATACATCAGCGTACGACACCCCGTCAACAATATTGTTAGGCACAGAATTGTGGCCAGGTATCTGATGGTGTTGAGAGGCACTTGGTGCAGGGCGTCTTGCCGGGACTCTCCTGGCAATGGCTTCCTTGTATTTAATGCAGCCTTTATAATTCGCAGTGTGCTCCTCGCCGCAAAGTGCGCATTTAGGTGGCTTATCAGGTGTTTTGGTGCAAGAAGTTGTGGCGTGAGCTTCGCCACATTTGACGCACTTAAATTGTTTGCGACAGTACCTCTTAGTATGCGAGAACTCCTGGCAGCGATGGCATTGAGGTACATCTTTGAACGGATGAGGCGGCTCGATTTTAACTATTTGACGGCAAAGCCTCGTTATATCAAAAGCCCCTTTGTTGCTGGCGTTGGGCTCAAGGTCCACAAAAAACAGGTTGAGCGGATGACCATCAGTTCTGCTTTTTGGGTTGTGCACGTTGCGTACAGAATGACCTTTGTCAGCAAGTTCTCGTTTAATGTTCTCGACGAGGGTTGAGTGGTGGAGGCCGCGAATAACAATTCTGTATGCTCTTTCATCTTTTAACTGATACGAATGGAACGTAATGTTTTGCAGCTCAAGTTGGCGTATAATACTACGATAGGCATCACTGGTGGAGGGCAGGATTCTCAGACCCTCTTTAGGAGATGCTTTCAGCATGTATGATTCGGGATCGGTTACAGTGTCAAGGTTGGCTAACAAACCGTTAATGTTTGTGATGCCGACAATGAAAATGGGTGGTGGCTTCGGAGATTTGTTATGAATCCTTGAATCAGTTCGGTTATTTATCATAGGATTTTGAGTAGTGGTCTCTGGCCGACTGGACGAAGGAGCGGTTTCAGTGGCGTTTACAGTTTCCAGAGAAGGTTTGCTCTTATTGGTACACACTTCTTCAAAAGAAAGCTCCATGTCAGAAGCGTCGGAATCGCTACTAAGTGGTGCGAATCGATTTGCATCCAAAACTTGTTTTCTGCTAACTTTTTTAATACTTGTCCGTTTTGACGAACTTTGGTTTACGCTTCTTTTTTATGCAGTTACTTGATGAGGGCGACGAAAACCACTCCAACAATGGAGCACCAGCTTTGTTCGAAAAAGTAGGCATGATGTCAATGGAAGAAAGGCTATGTTTATTGATGGCTATGGCACTGTGGTCCGCCTGGTCACTCATGTAGGAGCGACCAGCAGTGCAGATCGGAGAAGACAACAAATAAGCGCTTTCCACAGATTCCGCGGAATTAAAATATTTCTTTTTAATAATTTATTAAACAATGTTATGAAAATTTATGTAATTATATATATATATATTTTTTTTCCTTTATAACTTTACTTCACTGGTTTGACGCTAGAAGCAAAACGACGTCGACCAATGGTGAAAATGTGTATTCTCTAAAATTCTCAAACTCCTTCGATTTCGATTGCATCACATCGACAACCTTGAGTTGCTGAAATGTTGAATGCGTTTCGTATAAATTATTCTGTTGCAACATATGAATTTAATTGCGCGTACTTAATGTATGTGAATGTGCCACCATTACCCTTCTCTGCAGCACTTTTGCTGACTGCAAGAAAGGCAGCATAATGTCAAGCATACTTGAGGGCAAATCAGGAACCAAGACCAGCAACGGAACCAGTTCCAGTTGTAATAATATTCATATTCAGCATTTGTATAGGCAGCAATGGGCAGGATGTGCAGCGTATGTTCACTCAAGCTGAAGCAATCAGCGACCGCGAAGTCACCACCACTGCCATCATCAGCACCCCGGTGACGTTTTGCCCCATCCGCCATTCGTTTTTGCCATTAGCACAAGTTGTATTTGGCTGTAATTCATCAAGCGCCCAAACCCGACCCGCATTCGTGCCACACTTAAAGTTGCACAATACGTTTCTGGTGCTGCAATATTGCGATGGTGTTGTTTCCTATTGTTTGAGTAGTTTGTCCGCCCCGCTGCCCGTCTATCATATACATGACTGTCTACCCTGTTAGCATCATGTTGATTGGACCTGTTCGAACAGCAGGTTATTTTTTTTTTTTGATTTTTTTTTTCCTTTTTGAATTTGAGTTTTGCCTTGTTTGCTGATTACACCCCAAACTTCGTTTTTGTATGTTTTTCGAAATCACATCTAATCAGAATTAAATGTAGCGCACAGTGTGCTAAAAGTGTGATGTAGAAAGACAGTGCATCCGATAGGCAGACATTGTTTTGCCACAGAAATAAAATTATCTGTGACCAATGTTTGGCCTTGCGCCTTTGGCATGAATTAATAGTTATTCTGCTATTCGGGGTGGAGACGAATCCAACAAATCAAAGATCATTAAAATCAGTACAGCCGTTCTTGAATTATATGTGTAACTAACCCGACTTTGTTTTATATATATAGATGTGTACTCTTTTAAATAAAATTTTGTAAAATCGGTTCAGTAAAATAAAAACAATCAACTATTATGGGTTATGGGTTATGGACAAAACCATACACATTCCCAAAATTCCATTGAAATCGGTACTGTCTTTTCGGAGATTTGCTCGGCCCAACACCGTGACTCGTGGTTTTTATACAAGAAGAAAAAGATATAGAAAGAAAAAAGATAGAAAGGTATGGCAGCAGGGAGGCATATAGACAAACAGAGATAATTGGTCATTTGAAAATCTTGTACATAAATAAGAGTCAAAACAGTAGATTTACCATTCAACGCTTAATCCACATTAATTGGAGATTGCATTGGATAGACTCATAGGCCATGACTACCAAAATAGATGGATCGATAGAGCAATAGATAGAATGGTTTGAAGTGTATAATATGGATAGGTTTGGTTATCGCCAACATTCAGACACTACATAAGTCCAAGATCTGGCAGTGTTACCAATCACATTAAATAAAATAATCTCTCGTTCCTAATTTGACTACTCTACACATCTAAACTCATTTCAACACACTGTGCGCTAAATAGCAAATTGCATTATACACTTTCAGAATTGTTGTTATTTGATTTCGAAGTCCGACTGCGAACAAGAAACAAATGATGAAAACTACCCTTTAATAGACTCACGGCTGGATGCCAAAGTACCAGACTGGCGAGGACATACAAAAACCATCTGTGCGATTTTCTTGTTTATTTCCCGTAAAAGAATACCGCGAGCCGTGAGATGCTGCGAACCGCTTTTAAACGCTGGTGCAGTGCACCCCTGCACTGTGCAATGCCGAACCCGCCGGGCCCTTGAAACATTTAAAAAGTGTTTAGTTTATGGACCATTGATGGCTTTGTTAACTTTTGCGGCCGTGAAACGCACTAGGGTCGGGGTGGGTGAGCGGGGTTAGGTGAGGTTCAATGCGGAGAACGGTGGAAGGCAGTAGCTCTTTAGAGAAGTGGGCTTGAAAATACATACATCCATGCTTTACTCAATGCACCTTACGTTTTTCGACATTTACGATCTGTCAGAGGTAGTAACAATGAGTGAATGAGAGTCACAGAGAGAGAAGAAAGAGAGTGATGGTAAAATGTCAGGTTGGGTAGTAAGGGGAATTGCATGCCTTCAATTATGCTGAAAACCGCAAAATGCTGTTAGTGCGATATTTGAGTGAAGTGAATGCTGTTTGGCAAATGCTGACATATGCGAGAGTAGAATGCTCGCCCGCTCGTTGGTTCCCCTGGGTCATTTCAGCAACGGATTGGGCGCACTGACTCTCTGATTAGAAGTGGTGCATTGGTGATAAAAATCGAGCGGGTCGTGTCTGCTTTCCAATTTATTTATTTTTTTTTTTTGTAATTTTTTTTATTCAGCTTTGACAAGTGAGTCTTGTATCTAATGTGGCATCAACATATGTTGGTTTTATGTTGCTGCCTGCCTGTTCTGCAATTGTCCTTGATAGATGCATTTATTTCCGCTTTTAATCAGCGAAACCAGTGAAAATCGCAACTGATGACACTTTCGTGGCTCTGATCTGCAGCGTGCATTTCAGCAGCTGTTTTATCTGCGTGGCTCATCAGTAACCGCAGTTCGCGGGTTGTTAATATCTGTAAGAATGACTTCATTTAAGATTGGCATCACTCATAGTAGTATCATATCATCTAAAAGAAGTTACCCGCGTTGCTGATTTCCCTTGCGGTTTTGTTGGTTTTTGTTAAAGTCAGTCGACGTTTTTTCATTGAACTTTTATTGGCTTTTTCTTTTTGCTCTGCATAAATTTTCATTGCTGCATTTTCATATCATTAGTTCCGGCGCGGAGAATATTTTTGCCACATCATTATCATATGTAACGATGTTGACTTCGTTTGGCAATCGTCATCATCATCATCATCATCATAATCATCGTCTTCAAACACCTTGAATAAATATTTTACTTCCTTTGATTTTATTTTCTCGTTCAATATTCCAAGACTTCTTCGCCGTTTGAAAATCGAATCTCGAATTAATCATGTGGAATAAATTTACCGTTACATTTTACGCAACCATCTTTGTCGCAGTTGCCAAAACGTTGCTTTGGCAGTCACTTTCAACTGCGGCAACTTTTTTGAAATGGCCTTATAGGAAGACACTTTGAGACACATGAGAATTTTGGAATTGAAGCAATATTTGAAAATCAACGAACAGTGGGATAATTTCTTTTTATGAATAACTCCAATAAAAAATATTCTTTGTAAAAAGTCCCACATTTGCTTAAAATATTTCGCAGAGAATTCTTTGGACAAAAATATTCCTATTTTGTTTCTGATCCATTGTAAATCGAACATTTCCACAAAGCCGGTTATAGTTCGATGATACCCAGTGCTATAATTCAAATTAATAAGAGGGCCTTTCTCAAATAAAGGTCATTGTATTGCTGATGAAGTAGTAAGTAGTGAGGCATTGAAATCAAAACTTCAAAACTCAATGAAAAGTCTACTCCTATCGCTATTCGGTGGATTTTAATATACTTAAACCCTATTGGAACACCAGTAGAACACCACTGTTATACTGAATCGAACATAATCTTTCATGAAGTACACCCTCGTGGCCGCATGCAATATCCTTAACATCGAACAATATATAAAAATTAGGACGTAAAGTAACCCTGCAGTATGCTTGATGTCAATTGTCACCATTTTGATAGTAATTCATTGGTCCCTTCACATATACTGGTATCTGGTGAGTTCAGTAGTCGAAGGTAATGCAGAGGCGAACCAGTAAGTAAGAACAATTGAGAAATAATTTTGCACTAGGCTGTCAATCGTAGAGGCCGGGGCTCAAACCCCAGAGGGGTCAGGATCTGTGTGGTAGGCGGTAGGTGGCGTTGTTGTTCCTTGGCAATGCTGCATTGTACTCCCATTAGCAACGACTGGAAGTGGCAGGCTCTACTCACACAGCAGGCGGTGGCAATTGACCCCTGCTAATGACATATGCTATGTTAAATTCATATAAAAGGGATAGAGTTGGTACTAGTGGTGGTTCCAAAGGGACTGGTTGCGAACCAGTCTTGAACCTGTGAATTATGCTGCAGGAAATCAATAAAATGAGTACTCCATCTCGTAAAGTTTAACCTTCTTTCCTCTTTCAAGAAACACTGTAATTGCGGATGTGGTGACAACTACATAGACTACAAATGCTTTCATGGACATAAAGAATAATAAAAAAAAACTCCTGTAGTCTTTACAATCGTGTTCTCTTTTGACGGATCTCCTCTAGCACAGTTGTCATATTTAGATCTCTATGCAGGTTGGTGTTGCGAATAAACTTGGGAGCCGCAGTTATACGATGCAGCGCCTTCTTTTGGTAGGCCTTGATCTTCTGAATGTTGCTGGCAGGAGTGGTATCCCAAATTTGTATAACGGCCAGCGGAGGCCAGCACTCGTCTGTGGATTATCCCCTTGTTATTACGGGAAAAAATTACTAGACGGCCGTAGTAACCACTCAAGCCTACGTAGCTTAGCATAGCAGCTTGCTGTGGTGTTTCGGATATGCGCTCATCATGTGAGATGCGGAATTGATTAACTTCCCACAGAAAATATTTTCTGTCCCAAGTCTAAACGGAAAATAGCATTACCAAGGGAACGATTTTCTCTCCAGAGAATCCAACATATCAATAATTAATCAATAATCTATTGGCCGAATACCCCTCTTCAATGGACAAAAATGTACTAGCTATTAGTATTTGCCCATTTATAAAATTCAATCACACCCATTGTTAAGCTCTGCTCACTTTGCATTAGATATGCTCAGTACCAAAACTACTTTCAATTCCAGTTAAAAATATTAAATCAACAAAAGTTCTAATCGAACAAGTTAAGCCCTAAAGATACATAAACCTTCTAGAAACCCACCCATTGCCAACTGTGCAAAACTTTCTAATTAATTCGATTAAAATTCGCACTTGTTTTCGCATCAATGCCAATAAAATATTGAAAAATCGCACGGAACGAAAGCGAAGTATGACAAGCAACGATTTATAGATTTATAGAGCATGCCATGCCCGAATAAAGGGGGTTACATTTACCGAGCATTGTCATGGTAATTTATGGGATTATTTTCTGTTTGTTGTTTTGCTTTGGGTAATATTAACGCGGCATTAGTAATTCACTTATGGCATTTTCACTTGTATTGTGGAGAAAGTTCGCAGCTTCGAACCTCATTGTAATTTTGTACATATGCGCTGAAAGTGCTCATATGAGCATGCAAACCGAATTGTTGGTCTGGATTTGCTTTGGTTTCACTTCGTTCAAATGGATCAAATAGATTTTTGCAATTAGAGAAATTGTGGTAACGATTTTGTGCATTTAAGAGCAGCTCTAAACTGTTAAATGGCATTTACAGTTAATGGATGCGCAAGGATTTGATCGCCTTTCTCATGCTCGTAACTGCAGATGTGCATATTTAAGTCAGCCTTGATGACTTTTGCCTATGTGGAATTTTGTTTTCGTTTTTATTTTGTAGTGTCATTATCCCATCATAAAAATCACATGTGAATGAATCTTTAAGAATCAATGGCCATAATATGAAATATAGAGTTAAAATTTTTTTCTAATTAGCATAATTTGATGCAAAATCATTTGTTTATTGGTTATGAAGTCGTAATTATGTCTACTTCTAGGTCTGATACATGCCCTAAAGCGGCGAACTCGTGTCGGCTTAATTCTGACATTGTCATCTTTGACAAAACTGGTCATTTAGCGAGGTACTGCTTTCGGTCTTCCGTACTGCTCCCCTTCACTACGCGTTACAAGACTACCGCTTTATAAGAGATAACTAAGGTTAGGTAGAAGTAACTCTCAATGGACTATGAAGCCAGTAAGCACGAGACTTTAAGTTTCCAATTACGTAATGTTTAATATTCTAACAAATATTCTTCGAGTCTTCCAGATAATGATGTGATAAGGTCAGATTAAAATGAAAAAGTATTTTAAAGGAAGGCAATTACCGATCCCACCGATTAAAGTTTGTTTTTTCGGATTCCGTACGCTTGAGTGATAAACGGAACCATCATAGGATCACTTGTGTGTCTATCTGTCCCACTTTTATAGCTATTTTTCCCCGAATCTACTGGACCGATTAAGTTGTGTGATATATTATAATAAATGGACCGGCTTATTGGAAATTGACTTATTGGACTTGCTTAAAGAAAATGAGTGGATATGATTGTATATTTCGTTGGGTTTAGTTAAGTGAATTTTTAATAGAGTCCAAAGAAAACCGAAAATATATTCGGTAAAATATTGAAGGTACCGAACCCTCTCCACGCAGGGTTAATTAGTACATTATTATTAGAGTGACTATTATGGAGAGGATTGATCTTATAGGAACGGATTAAATCTATTTATATTTACACTCTTAAAACATTCAACATTATTTTAATTTCTGGCCGTTTTTATTAACGGTGACGCCATTCCAATAAATGCCACCTGGGACTGACGCTGGATCAGCGTTTTACTTGGCCACCTCATATCATGACCAAAAGACCAGTTCGACCTGAAACTTCGAGCAATGTGTTGGCTATGTTGGCACGAAGCTCAATCTACGAAACAAGCTTTTACAGTACAAGGCGGGTACGGACTATTACTTAACTGCATCCATATCAAACCTGGATATTCTTCATGAGTTTCAGTCCGAAACTCTGTTATCCATCGAAACTTCAAGATCCCAACAATGAAAGTAGAAATCAAATCAAGGACACAGCAACAGATACCTCATTAGGTTGGAGGAACATGTCAACTACCCAGCAATCAAACCGCTGGACAACAGCCAGCAAATGCGACGCCTGCTAAAGCTTCACCTCCTGGATCACCCATTCCGCATCATGGGCTAGTGATCAGCCACACTAACTTTTTATTGAACGTGTTGCTTTTTATATTGACTGATTATAGTCTGATGATATTAGCAAATAAAGGCGATAGAGAAAAAAAATTAAGTTTGGATTATAGTAAAAAGACCCGGAAGATGCAATAATTACGGTAGATAGATAAATAGAATGGTAAAAATCAGGCATTCATTTAGTGTCTCGCTAGCTTAGTGGAAGTGCGCTATAGCTGTCAATACAATTAACCTGTTGTTGTTCCATGATGACGTCAGATAGCACTCCCATCACTAAGGACTATCAGACAAAAACCATTTGATTTTACGTAGGTAACCTCGGGTATTAAAAACAAATTGAAGATTCTTTTGCCGGAGCGAACAAGTAAATAAAAAATAATATGAAATAATATAAAAAAAACATCAGGAGGTTTTAAGAAATTTCGACATAATAATTTCTTCTTGTTTCTAATTAATGATGATTTTATTCTGGTCAAAAACTTGACCTGTAAACCAATGGAACAGAGGATCACACCGATGGTAAGTGTAGAACATCGCACTGTCTTAACTCTCCTTTTTGATACAAATCATTGGCGTACTCCTACATCGACGTATGTAATATAAACTAAACTCAGCTAATCATTTTCTATTAATCCCCCAAAAACACTTAACCGATCCGAATCTCAACTACCATCTCCAAGCAAATTGATTAGAAAAATCTGCTTTCTAATTACAACTAAATCCATTAATGTCATTTGGTTTGGGCTTTGTTGCTGCCAAAATCGCACATAATCCATATTATAATCAGATTGGCTATTGGCAAATAACAAACACACAATAACATATCGAAAATATTTGTTTAACGAGTCAAGAAAAGTTGCAAAACTACGAACAGTAAACTGCCCAACAACCATAATATTCATAAATGTATGGCCACAAAGTCAGTCAAGTCCAGCACCACCCTTAAGTCTTCAGGGTAGTGACGGACCCTGAATAAAGTGAAATGCACCATCAAGTGCGTAGAAGCAAGTGGATTAAAGGGGTTGTTGTCCACAGCAACGTAACGCATATTTGTGTATTCGTTTGTTTTTATGATTATTATTATTGTCATCATCCGATTTGGACACACTGCCACCATCAAAATAACCACTACTTCTCGTCCTTCTTATGCTGATTTTAATAAGCAAAATGTGTTTTCCAGCGTACTACGAATATTCTTTTGAGGCATTGATTTTTCTTTTTTCGTTTAGTTATCCTGGCTCACTCAAAGCCAGTTAAGTCAGCCACTTCATAATTAAATCTCAGCACCCTCACTGGAACAAGGTCGGCCGCGTCCTTCGCCCGTTCCTTCGCTCGCTCATGCGACAATGACATTTGTCATCTGACTAACAGTTGTTTGTGATTATCATTTTGACAGCAGCTTTTTGCCTACGACAATATTTTTTTCCGTATTATTTTTTCCGTGTTGTTTTTACCCAACTTTTTACGCCCGGGTCTGAGACGCCCACGTTTGTCGACTTGATTTATGCATTTTTAAGCGTTGCTTATTGTTTTTGTTCATAAATAGTTGCCACTGAACCCCACGAAAACCCTTTCGATAGCATTGCTTATGAGTTCTCTTAATTTGTTGATTTATTGCAATTTGTGTGGAAATCATTTTTAAAGATTTCTTCTTCGAGCAGTTTCATTAAGTTGACTCCGTCCACTTCTCATGCTCAAGCTCACACTAAATAAATAAATTATCTACCGTCGTTAGTGGCGTGGCACTTCATGATAATGATGACAATGGCGATGTTGATGATGTTAGTGTTGATGATTATTATTCTGCTTGTTTGTCATGCTGTGTGCGTTTTCTTAAGTTCGGACACGCTTCAACGCCCAAGTTTCCTTGGTGTGTGTCACTTCAAAGTCTGCCTACACTTTCTCTATCTTACACTTAAGCGTTGTCCTTTCGTCCACTTCGTCTCATCACTTTGCTGGAATTGAATTGAATTGAATTGAAAACGTGCTGAGGCGTTAAATGTTTTTTGTCAACTGTTGCCAATCTAGTCTTGCTCAGAAGTCCTTTTAGAAAATACTCGTATGAGAACGACTAACCTCAGCATAAGTTGGACGCACTTGTTTGGGGACATAGTTGCCAAAGGTTGTGAGTGTGTATGTGATTATTGGACGACGTGATTGTCATTTTATGTTAAGTAGCCGACTGAAATTACGGAAATGTGATAATTAACACTAAATTATGTGTTTGTGTGTGTGTGTGTGTGTGTGTGTGTCTTTTGTAAGTTTCTTTCACTTTCGCACTTTTGAAAATCATTGCCCAATTCAATTAAGAAAAGCTTATGTGCGATTGGTAAAACTTTGCTCGGAGTTTGTCATCAGTCGATGCGATGATGATGTAAAATTCCTAGTTTGGCATACTGACGTTTTGTTGCCCGCATTGTTCGATATATTTTGAAAATCTGGTTTTAAAAGTTGGAAGTTTTTGAGAATCATTTTACTGCTATTCAGTAATTTTCTCAATGTACTCGATGAGACCCTTTGTCTCTGGGATTACGTTATTAAGTTTAACTAGAATAGTGTGGTCATGGTACGCATTGTAGCCAAGGAAAATCATCAAGCTGCATTGCTTTGTAGATAATGAATTTCGTCGTCTGTTCATAGTATCTCATAACATATTTTTTGCCTTAAGTTATAGGTACATACTAGAGATGCCACGAATATTCGGCAACTAATCGGTATTCGGCTTATTTGACCACTTATTTGATATTTGGTATAGTGAGCACTATTCGGCCGAAAGCCAAATCATGAAAAACATTTAAATTTAATTTAAAATTTAATTGATGAAAAGTTATTTATTATTACATTACATTTATTATTTATTATTATTATATTTAATTTAATATCTACAAGAGGCTAGTTATTGTGAACGATTCCGTTTTTCTTCGTATACAATGCCTGCTTCTGCGAACAACCTCTCCCTGTATACGCTGCTTCCGGGTGACGATAGGCAAATCCTTGTAAAATGTATTAGTTTTGGTTATTTTGCAGCATTTGCTGACCACCATTTGTAACGGTCCGCCGTGCGATCCCGCAATAGCGCTTTTCTTCTCGACATGCTCGTCCGTTTGCGAATTCTCTTTAGCAACCTCATCAAAACAATTCCAGAAACTGTCGTGTATTTCACTAGCTTTACTATTGTTATTTATACAGCCTTTTTTGCGAACCGCCTTGCAGCCTTTAACAGTCTTGCGATTGAACTACTCCCAGAAAATTTGTTTTTAAACGCGGGTCAAGAAAGGTGGCAACAAATATATGTATTTTTCTTGAACCGCGTTTAAATTTGAAGTTTTATTGATGATCTCATATTAAGTAAATTTGAAGTTCTATCGACGAGCTATCGGTTTACGGCAGAAGTGGGGATCGGCCGCCAGCAGCAGAAAAGTATAAACTCTAATAAACAATCTAACACACATGAATTGACGACTACTCGGCCTCCGAATATTAGGTATTCGGCCAAAAGTGTGGCCTAATATTCGCTATTCGGCAAAATCACAATGCTTGGCATCTCTAGTACATACCTCGGGCTCACTTAAAGAGTAATTCATTTTTGCAAAGATGTAGGGGAAAAATTGAGTAATATTAAAACCATGAATTGGTCTCTGAAGTGAATTTAAAATTAATGTGCAGCCGCCTCTAACAGTAGAAAATCGATGCTTATGTGTACACAATAAAAATAAGGCGCCATGACAGAACAAATAGTACTCTTTTTTACATATCAGTGCGAACAAGTCCTGCATAAATCCAGTATTGCTTCAAAGAGTCAATTTATCGAACTAGGTAAAATATCGACAAATAACGTACTGCTTATGTTGGATATTGTTAAAATTGCTATTGCAAAAAGTGATAAAGCAGTTTGTTAAAATAACGAAACGCCATGTATTAAAGCAGTGTTTTAAGATAAAGCAGTGCTGCTCTGTGGTAAAACAGTATTCTGTGTAAGAAGTGCAGAAGAAACTAGAGCTTTGCGAAATTGCAAGAACGGCCAACTTGGTTCCATGGTGTAATGGTTAGCACTCTGGACTCTGAATCCAGCGATCCGAGTTCAAATCTCGGTGGAACCTTTTTATTATTAGTTGTCAAAGCGATTAATCATTAATCGAATTTTACTTATTAGCCGTATGTTTTTTTAAATCCAATGGAACTAAACTAAACGGAAACATAGATTATTTTTTGTGTCACAGATTTTTTGATACAAAGTTGAAGTAACGTGGTGTACAAGATTCACTTATTTAGACGAAATTTTTGTTGGCGGAATAGCCGAATTTGATTATTAGTTTTAGTTTTACTTCAACTTGAACATTTCAGTTCACATTTCGTTATTCAATATTTACATTTCGTAGGATGCAATAAATAATAATAAATAAAAAATTTATTTTGAAAAAAAAAAAAAATCGTGGCTCTCGAGTTCCCAAATACCGGGAATTGAACGCGGTCCTCCCGGGTGAGAGCCGGGTATCCTAATCACCAATATATGGGATATTTTGGGATTGGATGAATCGATTCAAACATTTTATAACTATGTATAATCTTTATTAGATTTTATATTTTGGGAAAAAAAATGAGATATCTATTAGTTCCCATACCGGGAATTGAACCCGGGCCTCCCGGGTGAGAGCCGGGTATCCTAACCACTAGACAATATGGGATTGGATGAATCGATTCAAACATTTTATAACTATGTATAATCTTTATTAGATTTTCTATTTTGGCAAAAAAACTGAGGACCTGTAAGTTCCCATACCGGGAATTGAACCCGGGCCTCCCGGGTGAGAGCCGGGTATCCTAACCACTAGACAATATGGGATTGGATGAATCGATTCAAACATTTTATAACTATGTATAATCTTTATTAGATTTTATATTTTGGGAAAAAAAATGAGGTATCTATTAATTCCCATACCGGGAATTGAACCCGGGCCTCCCGGGTGAGAGCCGGGTATCCTAACCACTAGACAATATGGGATTGGATGAATCGATTCAAACATTTTATAACTATGTATAATCTTTATTAGATTTTCTATTTTGGCAAAAAAACTGAGGACCTGTAAGTTCCCATACCGGGAATTGAACCCGGGCCTCCCGGGTGAGAGCCGGGTATCCTAACCACTAGACAATATGGGATTGGATGAAACGATTCAAATACTTTATATTAGGCAATGGCAAAAGTTCACTCACATATTATATTATATATATTTATTTTATTTATTCAATTTAATACAAAAAATTCGCTTCAAATCGAGCTTATAAAAACAAAAAAAATACAATAAATAAAAATGTGGGTTTGTGTATTGCTACACGCTTTACCTAACCTGCCTTAATGCTCGCCACCATCAAAATTGGTAAACGGCACTGCAGACACACAAAAAGACCTACTATAAAATAAATTTGCTGCGAGACACACAGGCACAATTTGAGTGAAACACAAAGTTTATTTTTCGTAGTTCTCGGCGCCAGAATTCTTTGCAGGCGTCATCATAAAGATTTCTTCCTCTTTATTCTACTTTATTTCCATTTTGTTGTCAGTTTTTTTGTCAGAAAAAAAAATTTGATGTTTCTATAAAGTTTCTTCCCGGACTTATTTAATGTCCTTTTTTTCTCTTTTTCTTCTCGATTGTTCTAAACAAAAATCAAAGAAAAACAGCTAAACGAAATGTCATCCTAAAAACTTGAGATTTTTGATGTTGTACACCAACAAATTCAAATTTAAATACACATTAAAATTGCATATAAAACAGAAATTAAACGCGGCTAAGGCGCGTTTATACTTATAAGGCTCAAATAATCAAAATGCCGAAGAATAAAAGGATTTGTTTTATATCACCGGTCGCTTATGCAAGAATTAACTTGAAGCTCGTTTTGTGGCATAATTGAAGCGCTTTGCCTCTGTGTACATATGTCTTCCTCTACCCTGGCAGGATAACCACATTGAATGCATGACTGCAGCCAAGTGACTTTGACAGCTGACCGGCGACGTCGTCGCATGCTGGCGTCATCAGAATCCAATAAACATGCTTGTCGCGTGTCCAGTTTTATGCACTGCTCCCTCTGATGTCCTTTTGCTGTGTGGCTCGGGCTCTAGTAAGGCTTTAGGAGCGTGTTCGGGCAGTACAATGAATGAGCTTGTCAACAGAGAGTAAATTGATTGCATAACTGGCAACGCGTTTATACGACTCCGTTTTATATTGTAGTAAAATTTGTCTTCGCTGATGTCCTTTTCCGTTATATGCGTGCTGTGTCGGCCGGGCGAGTGTACGTGGGCAGTTGGGTAGTCCTCTTCTTACTGCGTAACTCTTATACAATGCTAATACATATATTTGACGTAATTTCTTCATCCTCCTTTTTTTGCTGCTCTTTTGTAATTGTATGCCAAGCAGAGGTTCACTGACTTGGAAAATCGAATGTTACAAGTGTGAGTTGTGGAAGAAACAAGGCATCAAAGTAGTTTCGAGTCGAGTATAGGGGTTCTATTATACAATAAACGAATGGTGCAAACTTTATTGGAGCCAAAAACACTGAATTCCCTGAGTTTTTAGTTAATAACTTTTTCGTTAAACAATAAAATTGATTGTTTCTTTCGCGAAATTTAAGATTAAAGATGGGTGAACAAAATTGCATCCAAACTTTATTTATCTACCTTGTATAAAATTATGTTTAGGACCAAATATTTTCTGCTGTACGACGACATTATTGACACAGTGCAGGCGCCTATAACAGCGTATCAGAACAAGAGAGACTCAAGAGAAATAGATCGGCTCAAAGACGCTACGAACCGCTGCACACTGGTCGCTGCCATAGGCCAAAAATAAAGAAATGAAAGTCCAAATTGTCATGAAATAAGTTGGTGTACCATCTCAAATATGAATAGAATAAGAATAACATCGGAATAGAGCGTACGTATTACATCGATTTTTGCATTTTGAGCGGCTGGCCTTTAAAGCTAAACTTTAAAAATTAAAAAATATAATAAATAGTGTCCAAATAAATTGAACAAAGGATGTATTTTGAACACAAAGGTTTAACTTTATTTTAAATATATAATATATGTTTTATTTGTGTCGTCCCTTTTGTTAAGTCAATGTTTACTAATGTGCAGTTTTAATATGTTTTGTATTTGTCTCGCCCATATCAGTAACTCCTAATACTTTTACCACGAAATAGATCTATATTTAAGGATTAAAAAGTGATCGAGTTAGCTGCAACAAAGTGCAACTGCTTAAGTAATATGTTGTATGCATGAGCGTTTTCTAAGTATTCTTTAGTTGGCACATTTTTCGCTTGGCTTTTGTTGTGTGCAATGTTTTTTGTTTCCTTAATGTTTTGTTGTATTGTATAAGCAGGGGCTCGGCGCGTTGCTGTCTTCTGCACTCTGTCTACTGCTCCGATTTTCTCGTTGAAATTCCAGTGTTTGACTTTTTGGGTGGCATTTCGTATTCTTCACTTTTTTTTAATCTATTTTTTTTCATTTGAATATTTGAACATTTCGACTTTGTACAATATGAGCACCACTGCCAGCAAACTTAATTCTCAGAGGCTCCTTTGTTTATGTGTTTTATTTGTATACCTGCAGTTTGAGAAGCATCTGAAAATTGAGTTGCTCTTCGTATTTAGCTTAGCGAATTCGACTATTTTTTTTCACCAAACTTAGCCACAAACATGCTCCATGATGACATCTACCAAATGTCCCAATTTTAGGGTGCTCGGTCAAACGGTGTCGTATTCCATAGGGATCAAACAGACAGACAGACAAACAGATAATCAAACATCTTTTATATATATATATATATATAGACTATTACTATTAATCCTATTTTGGTTAATACATTTTATTAAGAACTTGGGTGGTCGAACCACGCCTAATTTATCTCTAAATAGTTTTCTCAATAAAATGCGTAAATTTTTTTTTTTTAAAAAGTTGGGTGGTCGAACCAGGCTCATTTTATCTTTAAATAGTTAAGTCATTTTTATAAAGACGTAACCAAAGTTTCAGGTTGATATCTCCGCGGAAAGTATTTTTGGCCGCTGACTCCATACAAGTCCTTTAGAGGTTTGTAGAAAAGGCTGAATAACTCCCAGCTATTTTAACATCACAGATAAACTGTTCTTCTATCTATTCTTTATCCCGTTTCATTCATTCTGTTATTTATATTTGGAGTAATTGCGTGTAGCTTCATATAATATTGTATGATAAATAAATATGTTATCAGTTTTTATAGTCCGGTCAGCTTTGAAAAATTCAGGTATGCAGATGAAAGTTTCCGAAATATTAATTTCTTGCTAATATTCAGTACATCTTCTAACCAGTCCTTAACGCCCTGGAATCCACACTCGTGCCGGAAGATTTGAGTAATTATTGATATTCGGGAGTGAAAGAGTGAATATTAATAAAGAATTGGTAAACATTTCAGCTAATTCGATTCTATTTAGCAAACCTGCTAGGCCAGTTTATTGCTTCTAACCATTTCTCAATCAATTAATTCGTTTACTTATACTTTGTCAATAATGAATGAATGAATTTATGTGACTTCAGAGGAGTCAAAGCGTTCTACGCCTCCAGCTGTCTTTACGGATGTGCACAATTCAAGCTCAACGCCACCTACTTTCAACAACAGCAATTCGCCGCCATAAAGTGGGCGTGTCTAAGCTTATTCGCAAATCACGAAGAGCAGAAAAATAATACTTAAAATAAAAAAATAAATAAAGAAAAACAGAACCCAACTAGGCGGTTGAAGCGTTCACTCCGATCACCTCTGCTTAGCTGTGCTGATCATGCGAAACAAAGTCAGAGGTTAAGCACGTGCTTTACTTGATTCTCTCCGTCAGTCAGTGCGCCTGTGGCTGTTGCTGCCGATCGTGCTACTTCAGTGTCTGCTACAACAGCTTCTCCTTCTACTAGTTTTCAACCGATTTCACGTTCGTGCAACATTTTTCGTCGCTGTGCGTCTGCGTTCGTACCTCTTGCCAATTATAACCTTGGCCTTTAGCTGCAGCATCTCTCTCTCCCTCCACACCATCATTGTATCTTTCTTGTTGGACTACGCGTGCTTGCTTCTCAAGGTGCCGAAAAACAGTTCCCAACTACATTTTTTAGTACGTGGCTGACTGGCGTTAGTCAACTTGTCCACGTCCAAGTCAGCCACTTCTCCTTCTGCTTCTATTCTTCATCATCTCTTCGTGGTATTCAGGCGAAGTGTTCATAAATGTTGCGCCTTTTGCGCTGTCACTGTCGCCGCCGCTGCTGCTGTTGTCGCTGCTTATTTTGCTGTTGATGATCATGTTGCTGGCGCTTGGCAAATTTATTTTCGCACAAAGCAATTTTTTTCGTGTGTTCATCTTTTTTATTTTGCAGCTCATCATTTGCTGCATATGCTCATATATCGTATATACAACATATATATATTTTCAGAGGGGCGTATCGCAAAGATCATTGCTGATGGCCATCGCTCAGGCGCTTAGTCTCAGTCTTGGCCGTATTCAGAGCTTCAGTTCCGATGCTCGATACGAGACGATAACTTTACGAAATGCTCAGCAACCTGGTAATTTATGATTAATGTCGCTGTTTGTGCTTCGTTTTGGGGAAAATGGTTTTTGTTGCTCCTCGCTGCTTATATGTGTACATCTTCACCTCTTTATACTCTATAGCCATTTATGTTTGGAAGGGCATATGCAAGTTGCGGCGTTGTATGTAATATTCAAGAGGAAAGTCAGAATGTCCTTTGGACACCGTTTCTTTAAACTTTGGGATCGAAGCTGCGCATCATATTATCTGACAAAAAAAGTCTAAGGAAAGCACTGATCCTAAGGTTATCAAGTCATTTCTTCACTTGTAATAATAATGCCAAGAGTTGTCAATCATATTTGGTTGATCGTATTGTTCCTTCTATAGAGGTTACGAAAATTGTGATTATTATTACAACAATAACGTGCTACAACTAAGAAAACATAAGGTAGGCCTACAGAGCAGTCAATCTCTGGCTCTGACCCATGACAAAACACAAGCAAACATTCAACGGCAATGTTGCCCAAGAAACGGGGCAACATAAAACGCACCACTAAAGTAGTCGTAGTTCCTTCAAGGTTTCACATCTCTAGCATTACCAAAAGCCCTCTCCTATTTTATAGGAAGGCTAACTGATGTAATGTGGCCTAATCTTCTCAATATTCAATCTAGGTCTCTGTCCCTAGTCCTAGAGATTTTCAATTATTTAACGAACGGTCCAAATTGATTTTCGAAACCAAAGCAAGCCTCGGATATCCAACAAGATGAAAACGCCTTGTGGAGGCCCTAGGCTCCCAAGAGAAGTGAATAAAGCTATACAAAAACTCCATTGCAAGGCCAAGTAAACTTCGACATATCTGTTAGAACAGAAATTAAGTCATTGCGAAGGAACAAAGTAGCATTTGGTCCAGAAGTTCCTTGTCTTCAATAGCACAGCTCTTACAGAAGTTGTGGCTGGAAAATAACCCAATCCTATCATAAAAATATTATTTATAGATTGAACCCATCATCTTTAAAATCCTTTACGGCTAATCATTTCTTCTATGCATTGCCGAGAGCTGTAGTGCATTAAAGAGTCAGAAATTCCCGTCTCTACTAAGTTTATCTGTTTATCTGTCGGTTTGGCAATGCGCGGTTCTGCTGCCTTATTGAATTTGTTATTTTGTTGCGCCAAATATGATGGTGAAGTTTAACGAGTTACTGTGCAGAAAAATGTATTGCGTGTGGCTTAAGATCGTTCAATCAAACGCATGCTTGCAGTCATATAGAAAAATTGGGCGACTCAGTGCAGCTCAGACATTCGCATAGACCATGAAAATTGTGAAGGTGACGGCTCAAAAATGCTTGCTTGGCTGAGTTTTCATTGGAACTTGTCGTCGATAAATTGCAGAAGTCAAGTGGTGTGAAATTTTCTTATTGTTTTTATTGTTGTTTGCTTTGGCCAAATGTTATGTCAAGCGTGTCTGGAGTGTCCTGAGACTGCATTTCCAGCAAATATCAAATGGCCAATAGCGAATGCCGGCTTATGCTGACATCAGACGTTTTGATGACATAGTCGGCGCAACTTAATTAAAGGCCAAAGTTAAGTCGAGAGTAGCACTAAAACAACAACAATAATAACAATAACAATAAAATTGGATAATCAGGCAAAATACTTCCTGGAAATTGAAGAAACAAACTTGCTAAATATTTTGCTAAAAATGCTGGTGGTCTTCGTCATAGTACACCGCTTAGCTCACCTGTTGCACCGCCTTCACTGCCACCAACACTTCGGGACTCTACAATCAAAATCTTTGAAACGCCGTCATCGCGTTAATCGGTTTTGATTGCAATTGGTTTATGATAGACATCTGCCTGATCATCTTCATCATCATCATTATCATAATCATCATCGCAACCATCAGCGCCGTCATCAGCGCCATCAACAGAGCAAAGCCGACGAATTATACTCAAACAAGCCACAAACGCTGCTGGTTTCTCTTAGCCCGGTCAATCATCATAAATGAATCATTCGCAAATTGCACGTCTCGATTGGTTGGCTGTCTGTGCATTGTCTGTCTTGTGATCCTTGTTGCAACAATTGCTGGGTCACGCTCATCACACTCTCAGCTATGTTCGAGTTCCAGTTTCAGTTTAAGTTCCAGATGCTTTTTGTATGGAGCCCGTTAAGCTTCATAAACAATCATCAACATTAGCTACGACGCTGACTCTCACTTCGACCCTGGACGCAGTGGTAACAACGAGAATTGGCACCGGCATTGGCATCACCATCACCATCAGCATCAGCATCAGCATCAGCGTCAGAAGTCAGCGCCGCGAGTGCCGAAAGCTTATGATGATTTCACAACCAATTAAGCGATGAAAGCCAAACAGGCAAACAGTCAGTCAAACAGTCGACCAACATTTTGAGGTTAATCCTTTCGTTGCGCTGCAATTTTCGGGGTTGCGCTTTTGCAAACGTGCGCTGAAAAGGCGGCAACTTTGGCATTGATGATGATCAAGATGATGATCGCTGTTGGCGACTTCAATCTTTGGCTTGTTATAAACCAAACTATGCCGCGCGAGACGCCAACGACGAGAAATTATGCGACCGAAGCTTCCCAGACCGCAACTAATTTAACCAAAGTGCGAATTGAAGGAGGTGGAAGTGTTCGTGTTGCCATTGGTGTTAGCGTCGGTGTTGGCATTGGTCTTCTCTCCCCACCATTAACAACCGAATGCGAAAAGATGAAGAAGCTCGTTGCTCGTTGCTCGTTGGTCGTTGGATCGTTGCAGATAAAAAGATAAACAGATAAAACTGAACAAGTTGTGTGTATGCCAAAAGGGCCACAAATCTAAATGTAGGTGTCTGAATGTACGTGTTGTATGCCTGCCCCTCTGCGTCTGGCTCTGCTCTGTGACTGTCTGCTAAAGTTGTCTGACTGTCGACTGTCTGTGCATCAAAAGTCGACCAGATTGAGGCGAATTATGAGCACACAACGAACTGCGAACTTGTGAAGCGTGATCGGTGATCTGCGGCGCATGTGTGGCGATAGTAGCCACCTTCGCTGTTGTTGTTTGTTGTTTAATGTCTGCTTATGTTGTTGTTGTTGTTGTTTGTATTGTTATTGTTTTTATTGGTAGAGCAACACGCGATCGTCAAAGCTGTGTGCCTGCAGCGTCTGGTGTTGCTGCTTGCCGCCAACAAACACGAAATCGTATAATCAAACCCGAAATGAACTCATAAAATATACAGTATCATCGTCACCATTTAATGGCAGCGCAGCGCCTGCTCATACTTCTATTCCTGTTGGTGGTAGTTGCAGCTAGTTAAAAATCAGTTTTAGCCATTTTTTTCTTAATTTGTATTTCTATATGCACTAATTTGCGGGCGTTCGTGTTTTTACGACAGTAAATTTGGCATTTCATGCACCTGACGCGGATGTGACTGCACTTTGATGTTTGAGGAGAGCGCATCAAAAGTCGTTAAATGTATACGTAACGAAATTGCCAAATGAGTTTCATTAGAACGAGCACAAAGGAGTAACAGCAACAACGACAACGACAACGACAACAACAAGTATTAACAACATCCACCAAAGCGTGTATACACTGTTTCTGCTCGAAGTCATGAAACACGATATTCGCGCATAAAATACAAAAATTAATTCTTACGTTTTATTAGTGGTAAAAAGGAGTAGCGCCGCCATAGACAGAAATACAGACGTACACACAACAAACAACATCAAAAGGTCCTTCATGAAAATCAAGGCGCAAAACTAGCCACAAGTTTCAGCTACAAAACAGACACCACCACCAGCTGCACACAATTATGGCTCGATCGTCTAAACTTGGCGACAATAGCGATTCACCGATGTGAGTCGATTGCTATTTTAAGTCGAGACGGTCGACATTCGCACAACAATTGGTTGTTGTACCGATGGTTGTCGTAGTGTAGTCGACGTAGATGATGACGCTTTTGGCCAGGCCATAATGCGCACATTTTAAGCTTTATTGCGCAGCATGCTTGCGCATATTTAGCAGCAACAGCAGCCAGTTCAAGTTCAAATTGCAGACGAGAAGCCACAACATGTTTGATTCTTTTGTTGACGGCCCTTCATCATCATCATCATCATCATCATTATGATCATCAGGAACAACATCAGCAACAGAAGCATCATACACACCGAGGGCAGCAGCAGCCGCCTTATGAGCCAACTTTGATGTACGACCGCAGCTCGTTGAACGATGAACGATGAACGATGAACGACGAACAACTGCAACTCCAACGAACGAATTAACTTGTTTTGGTATAAATGGCGGCTATTTTGTAAGTTCATAAAGGATAAATTGCCAATTTTGGGATTTGGACTTCGTGTGAATCTCGTTCGACGAAGTTGAGCAGCTTCTTTTTATCTGCTTTGGCATTGTTTTTCCATTATTGTTGTCCTTCTTGGTGTTGTTGTTATTGTCTGCGTGCTATATTGAGTTTTCAGCCAGTAGCCAGGTTTGACTTGATTTAGTCCATAGGGAAAACTACACTGGCTCGCTTACTTGGGCCCTACAAGTAACCTTGAAATTTTGTTTTATTGCCAAGCGCAGACAGTCAGTCAGCCAGCCAGTCTCTGTGGCATATATATCAAATTGAAATGCTGAAGTCGATCATGATGCTCATAATGATGGTGTGCAGCGGTTTTCCAGTGAAAAGCTCAAAATGCAAACATCATAAATTTCTAGCACCCAAGTTGGAAGTAGAGGCTGGTTAATAGAGTGACCAAAGCACGTAAAATTACTGCTTGCCACAACAATAAAACGGTTGCAAAATGCAACAAGTCACAGTCTCGGTGCGGTGCGGTGGAGTTGGTGGCGGAGAATATGAAACAAAACCAATTAAAAATGTTTCGTTGCACTAAAACGTTGCGCTTCAGTTGCAGCGACAACGACAACGACAACGATGATGAAGACGGTGGCGGTGGTGGCGTTGGTGGTGGCGCTCTGAGTTTGTATGTTCGAACGTGTCGAACCAACAGAGCAACAGAAGGAACCAGAGAATCGACAAATGAACGAAAGAACGAAAGAACGAATAGACAGAAAAGTCGAACTTGCAACCAGACTGATCGTCATTGTGGCAAAAGCAGCAGTTGAAGTTGACGACCTACACGGGTGGCAAGCGCAACATTTTTTTGGGTTTAAAATTGTGGGAAGCGCGCATTCACTTACATTTTTTTTTCCTGCCTTGAGAAAAATACACCGTTTTTCTTATTTCTTTTTTTATTGTTTTTTTATTTTTATTTTTTGGTATCTTCATTTTAATGAAATTCTTAACAAGGCGCTCCAGAAACTGCAAGCCAAGACGAATGAAGTTAACTAACCAACTAACCAGCAGCGAAAGAAACAAGTGAGCCGGACAATCGACAGAGCAGCCAAAGCAATCAAGAGAAGAAGTAAAGTAAGAAACCAGCTAAAAGTTATTCCACCCAATTGGTAGAAGCTTTGGTGTGCCTCCGTTGGCACTGCCACGGCCTGTCTCAGTGGTCGTTCATGCCATTTGCGGACCGCACACCGAGTTTGCCGCTTATTGGAATTCATTAAAAATTCACTTGTGCATACACAAAGCTCGGTGCTTTTCGATATTGTTGTTGTTGCTGCTATTCTGTTGCAGACGAGAGCAAAACATTGTCGTGAATGAGAGCATTCGAAAAATTTACGAAATTAGTACAAGAAACGAACGAAGTCGCAAAACGCAGTCATCGAACGATGAATTCTTTTAGTTAAAGTTACGCGCAACTCTCATGATTCTGTTGCATGCCACAATGCCGCCAACAACACTAACCAAACAACCAACCCAACGCAAAGCAATGAAACAACAATTAGAGGGGTTGGGATGAGGTTGGTACCAGTCAGATGCTGTCGCTGTTTTTAATTTAGTCATCAGGTGATTTTTCGCGAATTTCAAGTGAAATCTTTAACGTGACGCAAATTGTTGTTGTTTCGTGCCTCCAATGACACACAATAAGTTGCAATGGTGTGAAGAGGCACCGACGGTACCACAGTGAAGTGCTGCCAATGATGCTCAAATGGTAAGGGTACTATGTGAACCTAATCTGAAAGCGAATTCATTTGATTGTAAATCTGAGCTACAAATAGTGAGGCTTGAATAATAAGTTGACTCATGATCTAATAGTGGTAAGTAATTACGTTGATAACTGGATGATTCTCAGTATCAGATGGCTGAGGTTTTTCAGTCTGAACTCGGATTTAAATAAAATTTGAGTAACATACGTATCGGTCATAAAGGTGTTATCTTAAGTGCAATCACAGCCACACTAGCTAAATTGGGTTCATCGAATTAACCGATATATACTTCAGTATTGTTAGTCTTTATAATGATAAATTTATTCACATAACTATGAGGCTATGCAGTTGTAGCATAAAAATATAAAAATATCTCGACTAGTAGAATTGCTGTTCCTACTGAGATCTCTTGTAAGATGGATGTATAACGGAACATCGCACTTATGAGAAGTACCTCACTAGGACTAAACATATCTATCTAAGTGCCTTGATACAATTATATATATTCCATTCCAACCTTAAAACTTCGGATAAATACCAGCTTAGTCCATTAATTTAGAGCTGCAACGAATATTTTTACAAAGCATTAAAAGCTTTCTTTAAGAGGTGACGTTACATTAATTTAGAGTATTAGTAATCGACCCAACTCCACTGCGTGAAAGAAACCCTTTCCAAGTTAAGTGACCCGCTGTAAGGCAAAGAAAAAGAGTAATGTTAAATAACCTTAGCCTACTTCCTCTTCAAGATCCTATCGCTAAAGAATTCCTTCCTGCCAGTAGTAAATCGCTTGAAAATCCCTTTAAATTAATTGCACCATCAAAACCGAAGGCTGCCAATCAACAACAATAACAACTTTTAGCAACACCATCAAACAATGCGCACTCTGAGTAAACCAACTAATTTCTAAACACTTCGAAACCCAGTCGAAACCATAAATGTGACATTTTTCTTGCCACTAGTAGAGGAGTAAATCGCCAAAGACCAATTCCACCACAGAACCAACAGAGCAAAACCCGAACAGAGTCATGAGCTTCTCATTTGGACGCCGTGCTGTCTGTGAACGCATTCGCGCACACCGATGTGATCGAAGCCAACGAAGTCAAACGCAGCCCAAATCAAGTTGAAGAACGCGTTGTGGCCAATTGAATTGAAAGCTTGCTAACTCTTAACTTGCCAACAAACTAGAACGAAGTAGAAGCAACGCTCAGCTAGCATAGCTCAAATGCCACAGACATTTGTATTTAGAGACGCAGACGCAGACGCAGACGCACCGATGGAGCAGTAAAACCACGCGCGACCGACGTCGGACGACGAACGGTTCGCTGTCAAGTTGAGTGACCATGGGCAAACTTAACGCAATGCGGGAAATTATTTTTATATTGTGGCACAACGAGAGCAACAAATCCAGTGCGTGTGCGCGAAATATTTGACCATAACAAGTTATTTACTACGAGCAACGGCAGAAGTTTCAGCAAGGTGAAGCAGTCGCAATAAGAACGATCGTACGAAAGAACGATCAAAAGTTGTCAACTCAAGGCCGGCAGCCATCAACAGCACCAGGAGCAGCAGCAACTGCCGCCAATTGTGAACTATTTACTTTAGGATGCGAGTATCTGCAGCAAAAAGAAAATGATACAAAAAAAAAAAACAAAAAAAAAGAACTCGCAACTCGTCTCGATCGGCAATGGCAATTAAACGGTTGATGCTGTGAAAATGCTGTCGCTGCTTCTGTTGATCGACAATTTCAATAAGCCAATAAAGTCCGCAGCAAACCTGGCAACTTGTTGCAGCAACACACACCGGCCTGATTACCCACGAAGCCAACTAGCTGCAAGCAAGCCATCGATGTAGACGTAGTGCAGTCAAGTTAAGCCAAGCAGCAACATCATTACGAGCATCATTTAATGACAAGATCAAGTGGGGATCATCAAGTCGAGCAGTTCGCATTCGATGAGTTAGCCGGGTGGACAACTACGAGCATGGGGCCTGGCAGCCTTCTTTTCTCTTCCTCTTATTTCAACACTGCTTTTATTATTTCCTTGTTCGCTAGGACAGAGTAGAGTGTAACAAATGCTGTTGCTACTGTAAGTAAAAAAAACCTGCTTCAGTGTGGCTTTCAAGTACGATTATTTCGATGCGCTGAGTCTCGTCTCGAGTAGTGCTAAGTTGAGATGAAACAACAACAAACACGAAAACGACGATGATGATGATGATGATGATGATGATGATGATGATGATGCCGATGGGGGCTTTTGGTAAAGTTGAGCTCGTCTCGTCTTGTCTAGCATAGACGACTTCAGCATGACTACGATGCAGCCACAATGTCTGGGAAATCGTCTTCAAGACTCAGCGATTGCTGCTGTTGCTGATGTTGCTAGAAAACCACTAGGCAGCAGCAGAAAAACAACAGCATCAACAGATAATGATAATGCCGAGTGATAGTAGTCGTGGGGAAGATAACTTGTTTTATAGCCGGGAGCAATGTAAATTGTTTACCAGCATCAACGTTCTCAAGAGCAAGTCTTCGATTTGTTTTTGTTTTTTACTTTGGGAGTAGATTAATAGAGGAGAGATGCGATTGCTTTGACTCATAGACGTATGGCATTGCTGCTTAAAGAAGTTGAGTGAAGTTAGTCAGCTGCTGTATCTGAAACTGTCTTGTATGTATATGTCTTCATGCATCTAACTCAATCAAGAGTGGTAGTTGTTGTTGCTTGCATTTTGAACTTCGTCCGCTTCGTTGATTTGTATTAACTGCAAATGCCACTGTAAGTTGCAAGTTGCAAGTTGAAATGCAGAATTTGTCAAAGTTTACGCAGCTGTCATCTGAGTTTTATTGCTGAGCTTAAATTGCCTTAGTCATTGGTTAGTGAAGTCAGTGGTGTTGTTTATGAAGTTGCTGGCAACATAATTTTTTCCTTCTTCTACTATTTCTACTTCAGATACTTTTTAGATGTAGCCTCAAGCAATGCGAAGGTTTGGTATTTTTATAACTTCCTTTGCTATCTCAGAGGCTTGAAGGATTTCTTGAATTATTTTGCTTGATTATAATGCACCTGTTAATCATCATAGCTTAAAACTGTAGACCGGCGAATAGATAAATTATTCTGAGATTCATAAGTTATTGGAAGAATTTTAAATGTTCCTTTGGTGAGGGAATGGATATTACCTTTATTCGCGTTGATATTATATGCAGATATGTTCATTATGTCATACCCAGGATGATGAAAGGCCTGTATTGAGAAATGGAAGTACGAAAAAAATTATATCCAAACTTAACAAATAACGCTATATATCGTCTGACGATAGTAGCAACTAAAGACTTTGGAGAAAACGAAAACAAAATATCCAAACTGATCAAGTTTTGAAGTCTTGCCAAGTTTTTGATATCACATATTTACTATGGACCAGTGCTGTACGGGGTATTTATAGAATAATTAGGGATGAACAAATTTCAAGACCATTAATACTTTTGTAACAAGATGAACCACCAATTTCATGGTTATTGATTTACATTGATTTGACTATAAAAAAATACGAATGGTTTCGGATCGAAGAAAAACAAAAAAACAGTCGACTGCGGATTTGAAGCCACGCATTCGGCGCGCCAGTCCAACACTCATCGCACTATGCCATTGCGGACTACTAGATTTTTAGGGTTCCGTACGTTTGAGTGAAAACTGAACTATTATAAGATCACTCATGTGTCTGCCTGTCCCACTTTTACAGCCAATTTGCTACGATCCACTGGACCGATTAAGTTGTATGATATATCAATTGCCTCTTTTGTGGAAAGTGAAGAGTGAGAATTATTACAATCGTGTTGAAAAGACGGCGGCATATGACAAATCCAAATATACCATCGACATCCACCTACCACAGTTTAACTTTCTGACCTATTGTGACCCAAAACGCATTGATTCGAAGATCCTCTTCCACTTCATCTAATTTAAAAGATTTCTTTATTAAGTTCTCTAGCGAAAACCTGTAATCTTTTGTTTTTTTTTTTAAATTATATTTTTCGGCTTTTTTTTCCACTAATGAAATGAAATTTTTATATTAAGTGTTTTGAATGACAAAATCTAATCTAGTCTAGTTAATTTAAGTTTATCATTACTTTAAGGTTTTTTTCCTCTTCCCAATTTTCCTTGCTAAATTTAAATTTATGATCTTATGAAATTGTAATAATAATATGGATAGATATAATTCAGAAGAAAGCCACATTGTATAGCTAAACTCTGTATAAAATAAATTTATTGTTAGCTCTAAAAACATAATAATAATCTTCTGGGAATAAAGACAAATAAAATTTAAATTAATTGAATAACAAAACAAAATGACTTGAATTTTATATATTAAGTTTCTATTATTAAAGTTTCTATATAGAAAATAACAATATTGACTGATTCTGGCGCTTAAACACTTTTGTTTACATTTCTGTTGCAAATTTGATCCTGCGATGGTACGACTCCCACAATAATGAAGCATTCAGAAAATTTATTTCGCACATCCTTGCACGATTACTTGAGTTTCTGATGGTCGTTGCAGGCATCCTGTTTAAAAAAGCATTATCATTACGTTTAATTCAAACACGTTTTTTTCAGTTTGCTTACGCTTTCTTTTGCAGAAAATAGCACTTATTATGACCGCGCATGCTTCATCCGTATCCATGTTAAGCAACCTTTGCTCGCTTGGCTTAATATTGTATTTGCTTAAATAGCTTCACTTTTAACGTAACGATTTTGGTGATTCACATGTCACAAGGCGCATAGCTTCACTCTGTAAAGGGCCAAGAGATTTTTAGCATTTCAGAATGGTTCAGAAAAACTATATATCTCAGAAGTTTGGATCTTAACTGTCGTAATGAAGCATTCGGATGTTGTGATTACCAAGTTCCCTAAGCCTATAGAGTCGCTGTTATTTCCAGTTTTTTAAATCTAATGCTATTGATTACATTTACATAGCTTTTGTTTAGGCTAAATTACTGTCAGTTGATCAAGCAATCATTTCACAGCTTCACACGCCATTTTCTGCATTCGAATGCGTAAAATTGTTATTGCAATTCATTCGTTTTGGCCTGGTTGCAAGTTTGCGTCAACGCTTGTTGTTGTTGTTGCTTTTTCTTGTAGCTGATTTAATTCTCAGAAATCCAAACAACATAAGCCAATATTGAGTGTTGAAAAATTTATAAAGCCTGCCACAACAGCAGCCACCAAAACCGCTGAAGTCGCCGACGCCGCTGTTGGCTGTTCTTATTCTCAACAAACGACAAAAAGTTCCCAGCGCGTAATGGTGCGCTACCAATGCCCTGCTCGAATTCCTCTGCCCTGACTTCAACTCCTAACCCATTGGTTTTTCTGTTATTGGTGCACGCACGCGCGATTGCATTAATTCCAATTTAGATTTTGCGACTAACGTTGCGCCGCTGACCACGATGCCGCTGTCAAAAAAGCCAACTGCGAGGAGGTGCAAAAGAGAAGTTGAAAAAAGCCACAAAAAAGAAGAAAAATGCAAAACCACGCCAACAAAAAAAAAATGACTTTAAAAAAGGAATGAAATCACACATAAACCAATGATCACTGTCAGCGGCGGCAGTGGTCAAAAACACCATCAGCATCAAATTGATAGGCGACACAAGGCAGGGGAGCATCTGCTTTTGTCGATCGATCGTACCCGTCTACTACGGCCTCAACCTCAACCCCGGCACGTTGGTTGGTTGGTTGGTTGGTTTGCACAGCTTGGCGGCAACAATTGCAATACCATATTGGAGGCGATTTTATTGGGCATTGATGCGACACGCCGGTTGATCTTATCGCGATAATCTTGACGCCAGCCTGCCCAACCAACAAGCCAAAGAGCCAGCCAGAGCAACCTCAGCAGCCTCAGCCTCAGCCTCAGCCGCAGCCGCAGTCTCAGTGAGCGAGCGAGCCACAACGTAAACCACTCACTTCTTTTGCACCACCTCAACCTTTTGCACTGCCTCCTCCTTCTTGTGGACACATTACGACGTTTATGTAAATTTAGCGGCGCGTCTTAACCACCATCGAGCATACTCGCCACTCTGGCCCATAGGCCTACCTGCCTGCCTGCCTGCCTGCCTGCCTGCTTGCCTCCAATCGCATAGTGTAGCAGTGAAGTGGGTAGGCAGCAGGTCTGGCCCATTGGCAGTCATGGGAATTATCGTTTATAAGATTATGCAGCAACAGGAGCGACACAAAGCGACAATGCTCGGTTGTATGGAATCTGAGATTCGCTTTGGCTTGAAGGATGGAAGGATGAGGTTGAGGATGAGAAAGAGGTGATGTTGTGGTATGATGTGGTGTGGTGTAGCTTTAAATGAATGCTGAACGAATTTTCGTTGTTTCTCACACATTTCTTCTGTCAGAGCGGTTCGAATGTGTTGCACTGCCTGCGCTTTTTTTTGTTGTTGTTGTTTTTAGGTCGCATTGCAGATGTACATATAAATTTTTTGGGCTACAATTGTGACCAGATAAAGCTGAGGCTGGGTCTGTCGATGAGGCCATATATGTGTATTTGTAATTTCATTATTTATTGATGTCAATAAAGTTTTTTTGCTTCAATGCCGCTGCCGATTGCCCTGGCAAAGTTGTTGACAGTCCTCGCGGCAATTGTTTCTGTTCTTCTGAAATTCTTTTGCATATTCAAAATGCAATATAAAAAGTAAAAATAAATGAAAAATAAAAATAAATAAATAAATTGGCAGGAAGGGTGTCAGCCAGACGAGACGAAAAAGTTAATGCCACCTTTGCTGAACTTTTTGCCATGCATTTCTTTGCCTCACCTGACGCGTTCATTGGCTTTATTTCTTTCTTTTATTTTATTTTTTTCTTGGTCTGCCTTTTGAAGCTCTGGACCGATTTGCTGACCGATCCTGAAGTCATCCAAAGCGGCGGGGTGCTTTTGCTTGTTGCGCCCAAAAGATTGATGGCTTGTCGCTTGTGCTATGTTATTTCTAATGGGGTCATTAATTTCGCCTTTTTTACACTCGTCGCTATTTGGCATTCTATAAAGTCGATTCTCAACTTTTTCGCTGCCTGACAGGCTTCAACGACTTTTTGTTTCAATGTGACTTTTTTCTCATAATATCTGTTAAGCCAAAGCTTAAAGTCAAATAGTATCTAAATACGCAATGAAAAGATACACTCAAAAAATAAAAAGTACACCTGTTTAACAGCTTAACAGTTGTTTTTATTCATTTTAATTTTTTTTTTGTTTTCTGTTTTTTGCAGTCGCTGGCAACACAAAAAAGGGTTTAGTTTAAATTATACAGCGGCTTTTGTCTGAAAAGGACTTTTTCGGTTGTAATTTAGGGTGTGCTTAAAGCCATCGATCTTCGGCTAAGACGCAGGTGCATTTTGGGTATCAACGCCAGCTGCGATGTATGGTACACGTGCCGTGTTGCGGCATATTTATTTGACATGTTTTTTCGCTAGATATACTTTAAGCGATTTATAATTAACGTGCTCTAAAACCGTCGAATAAATAAATTGCGAATATGCCCCAAGGTTAGGTTAGATTAGATTAGGGCTCCTGACGGCAGTAATTTGCTATCCAACTTAGGGCAAACAGAGGCCTTTTGTGAGCTGAAAATTGCGTCCCATTTAAAACCACCATTTCTATCTCACAATACTTGGCAGCTTGTTTAAAGATACCCCTGCCAGGGCCGACAAACTTTCTAGGGTTAATTAAGCTGTCTGAAGAGAGCAGGACATGTGCACATCAGGCGTAGGATGGTTTCATCATTCTTCTTGTCAATCGTTTGTTGCCACGATTAGCCTCACAGTACGCCTTCCCAATAAACAGAGGCCCTCCATTATAGCCAATGCGTGAATGCGCCCTAAAGTAGGCACATAGCTTTTATTCCAGTAAAAACTCTCTTAGACGAATGACGTCAACCAAAGTTTCTTCTCTTCTCTGGCCACCCGACTAGTCACCGAGTCCACATTCAATGGTGCCCTTTGTTTGTCGAGTTTTCACTATACATCGAAAACTATAAACGAGACCACCACCTCAGCTCAGATTACTTTATCAACGTTTAAACTAAATAACAAATTTATTTAATGCATCGTGCGAGCATCTTAAAGCACAAACAATTCTGCAGCAACACTTTTGAACATTAGTCTGATAAGACAAGCGAACCTCGTTTGTGTATTCGTCTCTATCTTTAGAGGCCGAAAAAGTATCTCAAGAAGTTATCCTTTTGAAGAACATCTAGAGGGAATGGCGTAAAAGATCAAAGTGTGTACATTGGCGACTGTTCGCCTGACGCCTGTCCGCACGTCGTTGCATGATAAGAAGAGAACCCTCATTAATTAAGTGCGTCAAGGCGAGGCTCATCGTATGTAGTCCAACTAAATGTGTGGCCTAACATTTGGTTGGACGTTGTTGTTGTTATTGTTGGATGGAGATCATTAACGACAGAGACATTTTTACGTGTGGCAGTAAGAAATTGTATCCAAAGCAACTGGCTCAGTGAAACGATCAATCGACAAGTCGAAAGGCGCGTCAGGACATTTCGAGCAGCGTTAACAACACATTCTCACACAACTCATTCAATCAATCACATAGACAGCTGTTGAGTTAGTTTGTCATTTAGTCACTGAGTGAGTCATTCAATCACTTAGTTGTTTGTTAACGATGAACTTTATCGCAAAACATTCCACTGGATTTTAGGTCCTGATGTTGATTGAGTCAGGCGTTTGCTACAAAAATCAACGAAAATCTTGCTTGCTCATTTCAAGTGGCGCTAGCTAAGTGAATTAGTCGTTCTATTTATCAACTCACCGCGGTGCTTATCAAGTGACCTCTTTCGAGTTGCTTCAAATTACTGAATTTTGTCAAGTGTTTTGTTGCGAGATTTTTTTAGTGTAAGTTGAGATACATTTCACTTTTGCTTCATATGTGTACAAAAAAAAAAAAAAAACAACACTGCCCAAGGTACATACGCCATACGAGTACATATATCTTATCGAAGAAAAGTTACGCCCAACAAATAGAACGCCTTCATTGGCCATACTCATTTTTTTGTACTTTCCAAAGGTTGCTCATCTTCACCGGCATCCACCATGCCACCATCAACGTTGGCATTCTCGCGTGTGGTGTGCTCGCTTCCTGATTTTTAATATCTTAATTAAATGCAAAGTGAAAGCATCTCTCTTTTAAAAGTTTTAATTTCATTTCATTTTTAATTTTCCCACAGGTGAGCGCCAATCGTGCGTCTGCCTACATGCGCCCCGCACCAAATCTCAAACTTCGTTCGATTTGTTTCGTTCCAACTTCACTTGAGAGGACCACCGGAGGCTATGGTAGACGGACACAGTGAGAGACTGACAAATGGACAGACATTGAGTCAGCAAAGTCAAAGTAAGTCCAACCTGCAAAATGCAATACGCGTTTTTCGCAAAGCGCCGTCGTCAGCGTCACCAACACCATCGCCATCGCCTTCGCCTTCACCTTCACCATGGCCTACACCGCCGCTGTCGTTTTCAGCTGTTTTGAGTGAGCTGAGTTCAGGTGAGTTGAGTTGAGTTGAGTTGAGCTGAGCTGCTTTTGACCATATTAGCATTTAATGTATGCTCAGTAATCGCGTCCGTAGTCTTACCCCTCGCAGTAGCCAACAAATTATAACCAAGCATGTTGTGAGGTCTGCCGCTGCAAGTTCGTTTGGCCCAATGTCCGTCCGATCGAGCCTGTTGTTGTTTGGTCTTTACTTTCTAGTTGGCATCGGCCTTTTTCTCATCTCTTTTACATTTTTTATTTTATTTTTTCTGCCATTTAGCGTAAAAGTGTTTGCAACATTGCCGCTTGTTGCAAAAAGTTTGCTGCAACTGCTTGGCTTATGTTGTTGTGGTGATAACGAGCAGCATTATTGTTGTTGTTGTTGTTGTTGTTGTCGTTGTTGTGTATTGTATTTGTGTGTTGTTGTTGTTGTTGCATTTTTGCCAAATTTAGTTTAGCATTGTTGGTGGTCGCGCTCAGTTGCAACAACAACAACAACAATAACAACAACAGAAGTTATTGTGTGGCCCATTGAAACAGAAAGTTCCCGCGGCATCTTCTTTTTCCTTTTTTCCTTTTTCTTTTTTTTTTTTTGATTAACTGCGCATGTGTGGTATGGCTTTAATTGTTGTTGTCATTTGTTGTAGTTGCAAGCGACTTTTTCTCTAAGCTAATAGTATAAATATTTATACAACTTCTATAATTTTAGACTTCAAATGTAATGCTGCCACGTTCGTCTGTGTCTATGATTTTTCTCTTTCTTCATGCTCATCTCGTGCTACTGACACGACGCATGCCCCAATGACAGCAGCAGGTGTTGTTCTCTGTTCTGCTTGCCTTTCATAAAATGCATCTTTTTGTTTTTTTTTTTCATTTTCGAATCCTGTTGCTTGCTGCCAGACGCGTGACTTGAATCTACACACGACTCATATATACTCGCATTTTGAATCCTTGTAGCAAGAAGTGTGCGGAGGCAGTGCGGCAACAACTGGTTGCAAAGAAGAGCAGCTGCAAGCTCTGGCACATCTTTGAGTTGTACTTCTTATTTTACTAAAATGGACACATGAAAAAAGAATAACCCAGTCTGCTCCTTGTTATGGCACACAGAAACACAAGCGCACACCGACACAGGATCAACGACTTTTTTGTTGCGTTTGTCGCTTAGCACGTGCTTTGTGTGCAGACTTCAACGGCCAAGTTCAAGAACAAGAGAAATATGAGCACAGAGCATAACAAAAATTAATAAGGATATTTCTCGAATCGACGAGACTCAACTCGTCTCAGTTACCTTTGCCGTTGCATTAAAGGTTTTCATATAATTTTTATTTTTTTTATTTGTTTCTTAAATTTATTTTTTAATGCTAAGCTGACATAACTCAGCTTAGTTAAGTAGACTTTGACGTAGCGTATCAAAGCGAACTTCATGCCGATACAAGCCGTTTCGAGGTGAAAGAAAACAATGAGCAAATAAGGAAATTAACGAGTTTTTTGCTGCCTAATAGGATCAGCGACAGGACAATTCTTTGTTTGTTTACTTAATAAATGCGTTGCTTAAATGCTGTGTATGTGTGTATATGAGTGTATGCGTCTGGCTTCCTGCATTGGTCGCTGTGTTTGTGCTTGCTTGGCTCCTGCCAAACCAAACAAAAAAAAAAAAAAAAACAACAAAAAGGCAATGCCAGCAAAAAGGAAGTAAAGCAGCTGTTCTGTTGCCTCTTTAAATTTTACTTATAGCGTAGTCCTTTTTTCGTGCTAAGGAGTCCATGCATCCTTTGTTATGCTTTGTTCTCGCCTTGAACTCTGTGAATTTGCCACATTTTCGTTGTTTATTTATTTTAATTATTGTAATTTTTTCTTAATACGATTGCAGTGAACTTAGCGCACAAATCCTTACCGCAGTCATCTATGTCTGCTTGGGTCTCCTTTTATAATAAACTGAATTTTATTGCACGATTTTCACAGCATGTCATGACATAAAAACGGCTACAATGAAAGTTTATTGGATGTCACCAACAACTCAATTAAGGCAGAAGTGCTGAGGTGAGCTTGAGCGTTGCACATAATGATCTCAGCTCATAAAATTTAATGACAACGCTTAATTATAGAATCAATAAGAAGCGCCGTGCCGCACACGCGCATCCAATAATGTTAAGTGAGAGTGAGAGAGAGACAGAAGAATCGACCGCACTGCATTCGGTGCATTCTTCGCAATCACAGTCGTCCTCACTATAACTTTGTCAATTTATACGAGTTGGAGCATGTAGAGAATGGTCCTCCACTCCACGTCGTCGTCGTCTTCGTCGTCTTCGTCGTCATCGTCGTCATCGTCGTCATCGTCATCTGCTCAATTGCGTTAATGGGCAGCAGTGGAAGGCAAAATCAAAACGAACACGCCAAAAAAAAAAATCACGTGGAGCTCAGAACAAAAAAAAAAAAATAAAAATAAAAAGAAATTGAAAAAGTATCTGAAAGCAAAGCGATAAAGTATCTGAAAACATTACGAGTCACAAGTAGATGCGAACGAACACAACGATGGCGTTGAGGATGACGACGATCGTAATTATGTTCATGATGATCATGACCATGATATATAAGCGTTGATCCTCGTCGCAAATTATCTTAAGTAGCGCCAAGCGCGGCAGTTAAACGCGATTGAACGCGGATAAAAACGCGTATCTTTTTTGGCCAAAATTGTGCAAATAAGCCAGCAAAGATTGACAGACGTGTCTGGCGCTGTCATGGCCAATAAATAGTTTTCTCGCCCTTTTTTGTCAATGACTTTTTTTTTCTTGATTGTTCATCCTTGCGCAAACTTTTCTTTTCATCTTTTTTTTCATCAAAATTTTTTCATACAATTTTTTTTCCATTAATTTTTTTATTTTGTTTTGCTTTTGTGTTGCTTATAAAAATAAAGGCTCCTCAAATGGTTGAGATGCGGCAATGAAGTCAACACTATTATCCGGCGCGCTTTGTGCGTTGCATTGCTTTGGAAAATGCATTTTCTCGTGTGAAATCTGAAGTGCTGTACACCAGTTGAGGTGGTTGCATATGTGCATCAAGCAATTTTGACAATTAACGTTCCATTTTGTTTTCATTCGCTGTCAAAATATTTTCCTAAAAATTTAAGCAATTCAATTTGTAAGGGAGCGCAATAAATTGACTGTGATCCGTTTGATTAGGAGGGTTGATCGTATAAAGTTTTTTTGTTTTGGATTCGATTACTGTAAACTAGTTTCATTTAACGTTTGAAATATGAGATACAGAACGATGGCAACATGAACACTTCGGTTTGATATTGAACATATGCCCCTCTAGGTTTTTAGTTAGAGTTCAACATCTTCGTCGCTGCCAGTATTCGAACCAGAAGTTATTGGACCGGTGCCTTCGTTGGGTCATCTTATTGAATTGTATTGAATCCTTCGCATTATATTCCTTATTCCACTGTGTTTCCTTATGTAGTTTCAATAACTTTCTCAAAATATTCCTACTAGTATTTCTGGCAATTTGTAATGGTTCGCCAACATAATTTCGGAAGGTTCCTTAAAACTTAAAACAGCATGTGCTACCTCTGGCTATCTACACTATGACTACTTAGCCCGCATGAAATGAATTAGGACCACCTGCATTTGAACTTACATCACGTCTTAACCCCATGGTCCTTTGATACGATAATCAGTGCATTTATACCAATAACACGTACGTGAAATATAGCTCGGTGAACTGGCCAATGCTCAGAGTTTGTGCCACGCACGGCAGCTGTCAAACTTAAATGAGCCATAAACTACGTTAAAGGCGTCTCACTCAAGGACATGGCAACAAAAAAACAAAAAAACAAAAAAAGGAAAATAGGAAAATACTACCGCAAATGTCTACTGACCAAAGGCATAGTGTTGGACATAAATGTTCATAGCGCAGCAGCAATGGCAAGTAAGGGAGACCACCATGCTACCCGCCCAAGTCTACAACTGTTAATAGAAAACGACATCTTTCTACTGGCACATACACTCACATACACATATGTGCTTTCGACTACTCATATACTAAATATGAATCAATGTCATTGCGAACAAAGACGCAGCATGCAGTCTGTCTGTCCATCTGTCCATCCTATTTCTTTGATTGTTTGCAGGCGCGTGAGGCAAACATAAAACTTCATTCATACACGGTGCTCATTGATTGAATCGAACAGGAAGACAAATTGAAGAATTAACACAACAACAACAACAACAACAACAATAACAATAACAACAACAATAACAATGCCAGCTTAGACCTCTCAGTCACAGAATCAGTAGTTCCTAGAAAATCATTCGAAATGCGGCTGCCGAACAAAAACAACAACAACGAAAACAACAACCGTAGTTGCAATCCCTAGAAGTCGAGGTAAGGTGACTGCGTACGCAATATCAGCGGATAATTGAGCCTAATAGGATTTTAAGTGCGTACGCATACAAATTGCGCTCCCACTGAGACGATAACAAACGAATGAGAAAGACAAGACCCAGCAGCAGCAGCAGCAGCAGCGACAGCGGCGATCGTCGGAAAAATAAAGGAAGGAAGCTGAGCTCAAAACTATGAGCTACACGAATTGAAGAATGAACTGGCAAGCGTTCGATCTATTGAAAATCTACCGCAACGTTCCAATGTAGCTAAGCATAGATCCGTTCCGGTCATTAAGCGTACCGCCTCAGATACTTAGATACGCGTAGCCTGCGACTTCGACAGTAGAGAAAGAGGCGAGCAAAGGTAAGCAAAGGTAAGCAAAGGTAAACCTTGATGAGTCAGCTGACTGACAGACTGACTTTGTTTGTGTTTCTGTTTGTATTCGCAGCCAAGATAAATTGTGCGTGTGTTGCGGCATGAAAAATCTTGGGAAGCACAGAGTAGAGCACGTACTGCAACTGCGTTAAAGACCGCCAAAGATAAACAGGAAGAATGACCTGCTGCGCCTGCGTTGAAAGGCACACACAAACGCAGTTGTAGACACAAAATTATCTCAAACAGTAAGAGATTGTTGGAGAGGGATAGTGAGGGAATGCTAGCTGTTTTTGTTGTATGTTATGGCTTATGACGCGCTTTAAACGCACACAATTATCACGGCAATGAAAGATGCATTTAACGGAAACGTTGGTGCTGTTGCAATGAAGTTGTCAGCTAATCGGAAGTATCTTAAATACAAAATTTGTGCAATGACAGATGAAATTAGCTCGAAATTGGCATCTGTATTTGTATGAAACTAAACGGCTGCAATTTGATTTTTATGTTTATTTGGAAAGATTGTCGGTAGTTTTAAACATATAGTAGGGGGAGCAATGCAGCTTTATTTAATGTAATTAGCTAGCATCTTAGCTAGTTTAAGGCAAAGACAGGTAAGAGCTCAGCGCTTTTCACACAATGCATCTCGTTGACTTCTCAGACTCGCAACACGCAACAGTGAAACACGTTTGCGACTGCAGGTTGACCTGCGGCAATTGCTGGTAAGAACGCAGTGGCCCAACAACGACTACTCCTGAGAAACCAATCAATCCAATGTTCGCTTCTACGAGTCATCTTAACCGCCTCCAAAACGAACTCAGTTGAAATCGAAATTGAATCTTAGGTATTCGTCATTGTTGTTGCTTTTGTTTCCATTGACTACGCAGACATTGGCGATATGCATAAATCATCTGCATAAATTTAGTGGTACCATGAACAAGACGCGTCGTCGCTGGAATGCTTTTGTTTGACTTGGTTTTGGTATTTGACGAGCTCCCCAGTTCGTAAGGTAGTCAGTTCTTTGATTGAATGCGTCTGGGGAACTTTATTTTTATTATTATTATTTTCCTACAAAAGTAGGGAATATTGTTAAATATAATTTTGTCATGAAGTTTGTAGCATATTGAGTAAGGCAACGAAGACCTCATATAGCACAACAAATGTCGTATGCATACAGACTAGCCTCTTAGTTTCTCTAGTTAAGGAGTTGTACATTGGTCGGATAACTAGAAGTGTATTTATGAGGAAAAATTACCTATTGGTCACCATACGGTTGAATTGTATTATCTTTTGCTTCTTAACATGTCAAGCTGTAGTTCGAGAAAACTCTATCTAAGATCACAGATATAAGCCCTGAAATTTTCTACATCAATAAACACTCTTTAGCTCAGTTGTATAAATATAAATATATAAACTCTCAACATCCTAAAATTACTGGCCTCATAAAAAATCATTGACCAAATCAAGATACTCATATGAAAGATTTCTTTGTTATTATATTAATAACAAATATGAAAAATTACTGGGTTGTATATGTCCATAACAGTATATAAACTTCATCATTATTTTAAAACACTTTAATTTGTATTATTTGCTTAAGATGATTCTCAAGCTGCATAAATCCTTTCTTTGATTAAAATAATAATGACGTGTGTATAGCACTAGACCGTTACTTAATTCTTTGTCTATATCCTGGGGATACAGCCTTTTTAGTGTGGTGCATCATGAGGCGTAATATAGTCATGAAGTGTACTACAAAAACCATCGCAGCCGTATGTAATGTTCTCTTATTTATTTATTTTTTATTTGTTTTGTTATTGAAGTTTTTTTATTATTATTTTTAAATTTTTTCTTCTTATCTCTCAATACTTGTCTAGTTAGTTGAGCAACAAGTTAATTTATGAGTACTTTAAACGATTTCGGGGATAACGACTCCACCCTCCATCTAATTGTTGCACTCATCGCTTTCAACAGACGTGCGTAGTTCAAAGAACATGTAAGCCTGGCGTTCTACGCTCCAACACATAATTCTGATATTTACGCAAGTGCCGGCTCCTCTTTAAATATTTGCATGCCAATTTCCAAGTTAAACATCATTAGTTGCACTATTCAAGTACAAGCATATTTGCACGGCATCAGCAGCTGCTGAAGAATATCTGCCTCCTTCTGGCGTTCGACCAAAGAACGGACGACTCAAGGCGTGACTTTTAAGTTAGTCTGAAAAAAAATTGTTTGAGTCCCGACAAAAGTGTGTTCGGCTTAGTCAGGTTGTAAGCGCCGGTTGCAGGTACTCGTATCTACAAGTAGCTGAAAAAAACGCCTGTGCGCAAAGCAACTATTGGAGTTGTCTAAGCAGTTTGGCGTGCTGCGCCAAAATGCCAAACAAACATCATCATCATTACCTTTGCCGACAACATTATTATTGTCTTCTTCTAACTAAGCTTCAACTTCATTAACATTGTTGCTGATGATGAGGGTGCTGTTAATGATGTTTATGTTGCTGCTGTTGCGTGCGTGCTACTTGATGCCACATCAAAGCGCCTCAGTTACCGTTAAATGAAATCACTTTTGATTTCAATGACCGATCGAAAGCGCAACGCTTCAACGAACACACGAAATGTGCGATTTTCTGGATGTTGAACGGTGGAGCAAAAAAAGTCTCGTGTTTCAGAGCCACATGAAGACATCAACTAAATCAAAAGCGACAAAACCAAAAATTTCGGGTTTGCCAACAACAACAGCAACCAAATGCCGAAGTGGCGGCCTTCTATAAAATTTTCTTCTTCTTATTTTTATGTGTAGAGCGAAGATTAATAAAATTAGTAATCAGCAAGCTAAAATCAACAAATCGGCAAAACGGCAGCCCGTAACCGCGGCACGATGCCGCTCAGACAAAACGAGACGCACAACTGAAGTAGCCAAAATGAGGCGCAGATTAGTGGCAGCGGCGCCGTTCTAAGCGCTCAAGGTCCTCACGACTCAAGTAACTGTGTGGTCGAACGATCAATTGGTAATGTTGGCGACGAAGCCAAGTTGAAGAAGTCGTCGATAGAGAGTCGAGGCACAGCTCGCTTCTGACTCTGACTCTGACTCTGACTCCGACTCCGACGACTTCCTTGAGCTTCGTTGTGTTTTAAGATGAGCGAAACTAGATAAGAAATCAAAGGTAGCCACATCATCATCATCATCAACAGCAGCATCAGCATCGTTAAAAAACGAATTGATTTGCGATTATCAGCTAAAAGTTAGCGCCAGTTAATCCGAACGCCTGAGGTCTAAGGGGATTTAGTGATTTAACGATTGGTCCCACATCAACTATGACTTATTTGAGCGCACAACGAAATGCTTTGGTTGTCCTCGGGGATCTGCAGTTCGAAATCAGAGTTGTGACTGCATTTATTGTCTTTATTTACATGAGACTTCACTTCCAGTACTATTTGGTAGCGGCGGCGGTGCGCTTTCAACGCCCAAATATGTTGTCAACCTCGAGGCTTATCACAGCCTTAACCGCAGTCGATACCCTCGAATATATACACGCTTCCTCCCAAGACTCGCGAGACAGTGCGACCTCAGAGTAAGCTATTGAGTGGTGTTCCTACTTACTTTTTTTAAATTTATTTTTAGGAATTTTTTTTTTGTTTTCTACCAAGACGTGTTGTAAGTCGAAACCCGAAAAAGGGCAATTTTTGAAATCATATGCCGACAGAGCGACAGACACTTTGGAAGGCATCCGAAGACGTCTGTGCATTGGGCATTGTTCTTTACCACCAGAGAGGGCGCAGGAGGAGTGCGCTACAACGCCAACTACTGTCGCTTTCGCACTTTGCTCATTGTTGCAACAGCCGCAATATAGATGATGATGACGCGAACGACGACGACGACGAAACCATCAACAAGAACAACAACAACAACAACAACAAGGAAGAATAAGAAAACGATGACGACGTGGACGACGTGGACGACGTTGCGGCTGAGGATGAGACTTTTTCGCAGCTTATTTAGAATTCAATTCGATTTCATTGTGCGCGGGAAAATACCAAATACCAAAGCAAAATCGCTGCCTTTGCTTCGTACTCAATGCCATGCTGTTTTTATGAAACAATAACAAAGACGGCGACGAGTACTTTTGACCAAAAAGGTGTCGCTGATTGTCTCTAAAAGCGGCGCTTAAGCCAAACAATATTTGGTCAAGAAGCGGTACCTACAGCAACAGCAAAGGCGCTGCCACCACCTTCAACAACAAACAACAACGGCAGCAGCAACAGTAGCAGCATCATCGGCAGTAGTTGCAACATCACCGACAGTTGTTCATTGTTGTTGCTGCTGTTGCTGCTGCTGTTGCTGTCGCTCTTGGCGACACGTCTGGCATTCCAAAGTCCGCTAAGAAGCCTTTTGCCGTTGCGGTGCATTCAATCGAATTCAATTGTTTTTGGCAGTCCAAAGAGTGCAGAAAAATTGGCAAGCAGACACTGCCGAAGTAGTAGAGGAAGGAAAAAATCGGTAGCAGCAGCAAAATTGTATCAAAAAGTAGCCACATTATCGACAACAAAAGCCATACCGACTAACCATCGTCCAACGAACTTGGTTTTAGCATCAGGCTCGATAGTCTGCCAGCGAGGGAGCCTACACAGTATACTTTGAGCAGCGTCCTTGCTGTCCGCTGCGCCTGCCCTCTCTTTGCTGCTGCAATTGCTGGTTTAAGGTGGCGCATAATAAATGCGATATTAAGTGTAAACCAACAGAATTTCTGAAATTTTATGGCCAAACTTTATGCGGCAATCGTCATCATCCAGATCGTCATCATCATCATCGTTGTTACCGGCTTGCAACAAAGACATTCCAAATGCTGCAAACAATGTCGCATTGCAGAATGATGAGCATGATGTGGGAGAAGATTGGGGTATGGCAAGCAGAGCTAAGTTAGAAATGTGAATAAAAGCAATTTCAGTGTATCGTCATCACCTACAAAGTAAGAGTAAGAGCTCATTACATCAACTCATTTCGAATGTGCTGGGTTACTTCTTAGCGAAGCTCACTATAACTGCAACAAGACAAACCAACCAACCAACAGCCAAGCTGGCTGCCAGTCAAAGCTTCTCCATGTAGTCAAGTAATCAAACGACAACGCCAACTCACTTGCGAGCAATAAAATTTGCGCTTCAGTTGCGAGATCGCATTCAGTGTAATCAGTTGCGATGAGATTATCGAGATAAGCAGCTCGAATGCGACTTGAACGGGGTCCATGCTATGTTGGTCATGTTGAAAGCGGGTCAACAAGATGCAGTCTCGGGAAGAAAATGGAGAAAACAGAAAACGCAAAATAACTTCAGAACTCTTAGGAGGTAGGCGGATGCCTTATACGAAGCAGACGAGGGTAGAAAGGCGGCACGCATGGACATTTAAGTAATATTTTGTGGGTAACCAAAGGGTAGGTTGGAGCCATTTAAGTCAGGAGATAGGTAGCAAGTTGATAACAGGCCGCTAAGAGACGAGCAGGAGGTATGCAGAAGGTTAGCAAGTTGCTCGCAGGAATTAAACAGGAAGGCATGTGTGCACCGCCAAGCAGGCACTCAGGCAATCAGTGAGGCGCTTAACGCATTTTGCGATTACGCGAAGTTTATGAGAGACATTCGGCAATTGGGTGGCCAAAAATGAAATCATTAACACCTAAGATAATAAAAACGAACGAAACCAAAAATTCGAAGTGACCAAGCAAGGGGCAACAACAAATGTGAAAAAGGTTTTGGGACTTGGGTATTTTGAGTAGCAACTCCAAATGTGCCAATGAGCGCAAGGAATTTCTGTTGCATTTGCCACACTGAACCAGAGTGAGGAGTCGGGTAAAGTGTCGTAAAATGAAGAGAACAAAGAAATCCCAACCAGGAGCTGCGTTTATGGTTAAGATACGATTTCAGAGCATCGGCACTCCCCACACATATGTACCTATGTATGTATGGGCAACTAAGACTGAACCGATGGACAGAGGAACAACTGGACAGACAGACACACACAACCAAATCGAATCTCACATCGATCGAGAGATTTCGAGGGATGTGAAATGTAAGAAGATCTCTGTAAAAATGTTTGCCGCCATCGCCAAAGTGATTTCTATCTTTTCATGGGGGGTTTGCCCATTTCAAAATGTGCAAAAATAAAAAAAAATTTAAAGACAATAAAAAAAATGAAAATATAATTAAACAAAATTCGAGAAGCAAAAGTGAAATAAAACTTTTGCAAAAATGCAGAAGGGCAGCTGGCGAAATTGAAGAAGGTGGGCAGAGTGAGCGGCACGCCACCACAGCCGAAAAAGGGAAAACAAGGCAACGAAGCCGACACAAAGCCAATTAATTTATTAAATTGAAGTATTGGGCTGAGGTCTGTGTAGACTGAGAACTGAGCTTGGAACTGGAGCTTTGAGCACTGAAGTTGGGCTCTGTGCGCGTGAGGAATTTTGGCGACAGACGCCCAGAAGCAAAATGCGTGCAAGTCAGCAAGGCAAGCGAGCTTTACGCCGCAAAATACAAACGCCGCAAACCCAAAATACAAACCAAAAAATAATAATAATAATAATACAATTAAATCAAGCAGTACCGGCCAAAATTTAAGTTGAGATACTTTTTTTTTAATAAATATATTTTTTTTTTTGCTAATTCGAGATACTTGTTGTCTTTTTTTCTTTCTTTTGCATTATGGCCAAGAGCAAAAGCTGCGTGTTAATTTTTACCAATTTGCGCAGAAATTGCGCGATCTCAGAGTCATCATTAACATCATGATTACTAACATCCACAACTCTGTGTCATCATCATCACCAAAAATAAGAACAACAATGCTGCCACATAATGTGAAGGTGCAAAACTAATGGATTTCGTTCGTTCGTTCATTCGCTTGGTCATATGTTTTGGCCACTACTGGTTGGTTGGCTTCACCTACCTCGCTCACCCACCAGTGCCGCCAATTGCAAGTCAACATACGAGGCAACGGCGACTATAGCCAATTGAATCCAGCCGTACCGCAGCGCCAACCGTATTACGATGCCGTCGTCTCCTGTGCTCAACCTCGGGCCTCCTTTTGCCTGCTCTGCGACAAAGATCTTCTTATTATATAAAATAAGCACGCAAAAAAAATAAAAATATAAATATATAAATAAATACGAAGTAGAGAAGGAGAAGGCGAAGAAGCGAATCTGCTGATCTTGCGATCTGATAAGGAAATGATAAAAAGGTAGACGCCAGTTTTTAATTTGATTGGAATGGAATTTTTAGATGATTGCAGAGGCTGGCCGTGCCGTTGGTCGCAGTTGGTTGCCGTTGGTCTCGCCGCCACTGGCTGAAAAAACATAAAAAATAAATCATCGATAACACTGTTGTAACGAATCATGTAGACCGCTACAATGTCAAAAGGGAGTGCATCCATTCAAAATAGAAACTTATGTTATTTTTGAATATAAGCCCAGAGTTGGATATCAATTCAGATACTCTTATATTGGGCTTATTTCCGGATAATAGTGGATAACGTATGTTTTTCAAAACCCTATATATTCACCTTTTAAAATAGCTCGAGGTACACCTTGACCTACACTCCGAAATTAAAATTAAATTAAATTAATTTTTATGGCTTTGTATTGGAATCTCCAAAGGTTACTAGATTTTTGAAAATCAGAAAGTAATTTATTTCAAAAATTTATTTCAAAAATAATTTCAAAAATAAAAATAAAATAAAAATAAAGCATTAAGTTTTAATTCTATTAGATGTATTTGTATATTGGAACCACTTTAGAATATCAAAATATATTTTTTAATAACTCAATCACATTTTAAAAGGGCATGAACTCCCGACAGAAGCTTTATTAGATATGAATTTATTATTCCATTATTAATCATTTTGGAATAGCATTGGCAAAGATATCCTTTACGGATTACTATTCGTAGATTATGAACGAACTGTCATCAATTTCGAATATCATTAGATACAGTATATTGTCCAATAATCGAACTAGATTTGAGATTTACCAATAACCTAACGAAACAAATCCACACAATGCGTGAGTGTTGTTAAAATATAGTCATAAAGTCAGTCCAATCATCCTCAACCTTGCCAGTTTTAAAAGGTCTTTAAGTGCGCTACTCAAATTGGTTCAGCTCAGGTCCGAAAGCCAAAGTGCCCCATAAAATTCTATGCGAATATCGAGCTCACATTCCATTGGCAAATTTGCATCTTGCGGCTGTCATTCCGTTTCACAAACACCGTGCGACGGCCGGTCAGCGAAGACGGCGGCGTCGGGCGCATTCGCAATCGACGGCGACGGTGGCGATGACTGCGCCAAAATGTAGCCAAACGGTGGGTATTTAGGCTCGCTGGCACTCAGTTGGCTCAGACCAAGCGACCGAGCGACCGAGCCCACCGACCCCTTCAGTAACGATCGGCGGTCCTCGAGGATCTTTCATTTAACTCGGCTTGTTGTATGTAGAAGGGAAATATTGTTGTTATTGTTGTTGTTTTTGTTGCTGCTGCTGCTGCTGAGCTGCCGCCACCTTAATTTATTTCATCTCATGCAATAATTTTTGTGGTTAACAAGTTTTGGCGGCATCGTTAGCGTCTTCACACGCTTCGCGGGATATCAACACCATTTATTGCCGTTTTGGTATCTGTGATTTTTTTTATATTTTATTTTCTTTCATTTTTATTTTTGTATTTCGTATTCAGCTTCAGCTTCTTCTTCTTCTTCTTCATCGTCTTTTCCTTTCATTTGCCTCATTTTCATTTTAGTTTTGCTGCTGTTGCCGTTGTTGCTCTTCATTTCGAGTTTGCGTTTGTTAATATCTTTTTTGTTGTTGCTATTGTATCTTGCGCATCGTTGCGGTTTTATCTGCGCTCTCATATAAAAATCGATTGGATTCCCGTGAAATTGATAAGTCAAGTTACTTTTGTGCGCTCCTGTGGCCAAAATGTAGACACTCTTAGGGCATTGCGGGACATGTTAAACGAATGGGGTTTGAGGCGAATGGACAGACCGACAGATGGCTGACTAGCTGACTTTAGCTGGCTGTATGGCTGGCTGTCCGACTGACTGGCATCGTAAATTATTGCGTTGACTAGTTTTCTACATTAAAAGGCAGACGCCACTTTCGTGAGCCAAAAACTCTTCTAGCCAACAGCAGACGACCCACACTCGTAGTCAGACACCGATTCAGATACTCAGATACTCTCACACCTAGTATGTTGCACACAGTAGTGTTAAAATATTCGACCACCTAGGGTCTTATTGGAATTTATTTGGTCGCCATTTAAGGTATTCAAGCAGCGGTGTTGGCGGCATCTTAAATTCATTTCTTGCGGTTATGAGATGAGATGAGTTGAGATGAGATCGGAGCCGACTTCAGCTTTGGCGTTAATTGATATATTAAGAAAGAGAAAGAGAAGAAGAAGAAGACGTAGAATCACTGGAATTGTGAAATCGCTTTTCGGCAAAGGAATTTATGCGCTTTCGCTAATGACGTTGACACTAATGATTATTGTATTAATGACGGTACTCATAATGATGTTGATGTTGATAAGATGACTCAGCACATGCGGCGGCGCTCATTTGTTGTCGTTTGAATTCGCCTTTTTAAAATTTATTTTTTTTCATTTGATTTTTTTTTTTGCCCTTACTGCTGTCGTCTGTAGAAAATTGAAAGTCTTATTTTTAACTTGTCGCGACGTTAGGTCTTCGTCTATTTCTGGTTTCCCTTTCTAGCCGATGTTGTGCTGTCTATTCTGGAGCATGGTCGTTGGGCTGGAAAAATGAAAAGCGGCAGCCACACAAAAAAAGTGATATGAAAAGAATTTCAAGTTAATTATCGTCGCTTTATTTTTGGCATAAGTAATTCTTGTTGGTTTTTGCCTTTTTTGCACACTTGCTATCTCGCTCAGTCATGCTAATGTTTACGGCTGTCTACTTCAGCAAGTGCGTCAAATCATTGCTTTTCTCGTAATTCATTGTCACGTATCTAAAACCTCAAACTGTCAGGCGATGAGATTCTGTTTTTGTTGTTTTCAATCAAACACACATACAAATGTGCATATTTCAGAATGGCAAGCAACTCTGTACATCCCAACTGATTTGGCCCTGCTTACAATTTGTCAAACTCGCGTGCTGTTTGTCACGATATGAGAAACAAATTCAAATAAACTATAATTTTGATCTAATTTTTTGGTGCTTCAAAAGTCTCACACGAGTTCTAGATCAAATTTATAAATAGACGAAAGCAAAAACATACATACGTTCGCTGGTATAATCGGCGCCGAATCAAGGCTGAAATATTAACCAACCAGTTCCTGTTCAATTTTTTTTTTTATCTTAGGCTACCGTATGTGTCAATGAAAAACGGAACCATTATAGGATCACACGTGTGTCTGTCTGTCCCACTTTTACAGCCAAATTGCTCTAAATCTGCTGGACCAATTAAGTTGTATGAAAGGGCTTGTTGCAAAGGTGTCAACTATTTTTTTTATAATTTTAGAATAAATAGTTTTAAAGTTATTTAAGAAAAGAGACAACAACAAAATAATGATAAAATATATAAAAAAAAATGTAAGGTGACCGAACGATGGACGTATTTGTGTACATCAAAAATTAGTTTTGCCAAAAATCAGTAAACAAATGTAGGGATCCTTGGATCTTACAATTTTCAGAGTTTGTCAAAATTTTGTCTCGATATGTTAAAAAGACAAAAAAGTATATCTCATAAGAATTTTACTTTGAGCCATGGTTTTATATATATGATTCCGTAATCCTAGGTACTTTAAATTGCCACATTTTGTATATTATATAATACTTACAGGGGCCCCAGCCTAGCTCGAGATGTGTGTAGAATGAATATGTAATCGGCAAGTGAAAAGTTCTTTAGTCACATGAGCGATTTCTGGTAGGGCAAAATGTTATAAGTTCGTGTTTTGCTATTGTTTATTTCCTGTGTGCTCATTCGCTCGCCTTTTTCGTAATTTTATATACATATATAAATGAACATACATACTACTCGTTTTCTTAGGGTAATTTGGCCTTTCCTCTCGTCAATTCTTCTTCGATTCGTCTCCAAACGCTGACTATGCTCTTTCTCAGTTCCTCATTCTTCCTTCCCCATTGACTCTACGATCATAATTTATATTATCCAATTAAATAATAATTTTTTTATATATAATTTTTTCGTTTATTTAACAGATTTTCGATTTCGAGTTTGACAAATCAAATCAACATGTACTGTTCGTCGATAATCCTAACCATTCCCTTTCTATTCTTTCGGCATTTCAATCTTCTGATTCTGACGCACGTGGTTAAGCGATTTGCAAACGATCTGCTTTGCTTGAGAAGCTCGAGTTCGCTTATGGAACGTTGATAGATCCACTAAGTGATGAACCCGTTTGATACATATTTTGTGACGAAGCCATTAAAACGATATAGATTTCAAAACCAAATAAATGGTATAGAACAATCTTTCAAAAACACAACTTAATGGTTCAGTAATAGATTTGCCCTACAAAATTAATTTAATCTAATAATCTGAATGCGACACCAAGTTTTGCCTAAGTCAGCTTCAGATTGCTTATCGAATTCGTCATAGTCACACACTCAATGGTTGTGCGTGTGCATATTGAAGATAATAGCACCACCTTCAGTTCAACTCAAGCGTCTACGACGAAGACCACTTGCAAAACTAACAAACTGTGTAATTATAATGAAAGTAAATGAGATTCAAATTTGTTGCACTTGCACTGTGGCATAACCGCAGCCAACAAAAGTTAGTTAAACGCTGAGATGCATGTCGAAGGGCTTGTGGTGCAACAATAATGTCAGAAACAAATTAACCCCGCTACCACCACCGACGAGCCATTAAAAGGCAAATGCCACACATGGTAGAAGAAGAACTCAGCCAAGTCGAAATTGTCCAAAAGTCGCGAGAACAGAACGAGCAAACCTCAAAGATCGACGTTAAGAGATAAGCGCAAACAGCAACAGCGTGAGGGGGAAAGTGTTAGTGGTGGCGCAATCTTCCGCATTATGAACCATTGTGGAAGTACGTCGAAGACTTAACTGTCTTCGCATACGAAACGGAAAATGGTAATGGAAATGCACTCGTTGCAACGACAAGTGGCGAGGAGACATCGCTACAGAGCAACAATGGGAAGTAAAGATGAGACACATAAAAGTGCAGCAGGTTGTTAGCAACGCAGCGAGTGCAGCGTCAGCTCTAATTTCAATTGGTGAGTGGTTGTTGCTGTTGTTGTATCAGTTATAACAACGCTCTCACTAAACCTACATCAAACTTCTTCAACCTCGTCTCACAACAATTTGTCTCGTCAGAGCACGCCTGGTTAGCAGAGCAGCATTTGGATGTTGGATGTTTAAACAGGCGTTCTCGCTCCGGTCTTCGGTCGTTGGATTCGTTGGGTTCGCGACGCACCCACGCGTGACGTGACTCTTCACTTTAGTTGTAGTTCACCTCAGCTTACCTCACATTGACTCTAGTTGAAGTTGATGTTTGGTTTATTATTTTTATTTTACTCTTTCCTGTCGCACGTTCTTTGGTGTCATCCGGTAGTGCAACAAGCTGCCAGCGCTGCCACTACTTAATTCCTACCACGCTGCGCTCTGTTAGTGCATTCAAGCAGTTTTAAGGCTATTTTTCAACATCAAATGTTGTTAAATGACTTTTGATGATTTGTTGGGAACACTTTTTTTATGTATTTATTTCGTCTGGCTCTGTCTACTTGCGGTTAAGTGAATGTGTGAAGAATTAAAGGGTGCGAAAAATAAATTAATGATTATTTTAATTTAGAATTTGTTTCCTTGTACACCAATTTTTTATGAGTCTGTCGCTCTACTACGCTCGCTACTCAAGGTGGTTCCTTATAAAAACACCATATTTCTACATTTCCATCCTTTCGCGTTGCTTTCCCTTACTTTTAATGTATATACTCAAGTATCCGTCTATATATTCTTCTATCTATCTATATACCTGCCTATTCTGTACACCTAATCCATTTCAGTCTTAGTCCTGATTCGCGTCTTCCTGTACAAATAAATCTTCTTTATTCTGCTCCAGTCGGTACAATACCCCAGCACCCCTTTTACCATTGAATGTTCAGATTTTCCTTGATTTGTTGCGCTGATGACGAATTCGGTTAAGCTGCTATCAAAGGTATTTCCTTTACTATGTCAGTTAGGATGCCCAGTAACAACAGCAAATACCAAAAAAACACATTATTTGTCGCTTATCTACACAAAGTGATTAACTCAATCGCTAATAATTGCTTGGTAATAGTGCCACTTGCCATGGCACGGTTAGAGTTTTTCGTGTCTACCGAAAAACAATAAAATTATTTGATAATAGAAGGAGATATCTCGTCTAAGAACAATGGACAAAAAATAAGTGCTCTATAAGAAAAATGCATCCCTTAAAATACTTGTTCTCTTACATTGGAAACCCCTTTCAGGTGGTCAACTTACTTAGGTTGATACTTTCCCTACTTTTATTTTTATGCATTTTTAAAAAAATTAAATCTGTCTTGGTTGGATACCTTCCCAAAATTAGGTGTTCACTGTATTATTATTGTTTTTTCGTTATTTACAGTTTTCTTAATTTTATTCCGTCTGTTTTGGCTTTGAAATTATTACATTAAATTGACGCTGACTAAGTCGATGCATTTATCACAGCGGCTCTTATAAAAGGTTTCGCCGCCATTCACCAAAGCTTCAGTTATTTTTAGACGCCTTAAAGTTGCTTTTGTGACTCGCTTATCTAGGAAGAGATTAGCTTAACCTCTAATAATAGTAACACTCTGGTGTACAATGAAGACTGTCCCCTCTCTTGTTTTTTGGAATATATAAAAAAGTACGCCACTTGGCTGAAAGCAAACAACGAATTGAAATTGAGCATAAGAATTGATTGTATTTAAAAGTTGCAAACTCTAGTCGGACTCTAGTCGGACTCTAGTCTCTTGAATTGACAAATCGTGCCTAGCAATGGCTGTATGTCCAAGAGAGCTTTCCCTGTACGTCTTAATGACGTCGATTGCGCGTTACCCCTGTATCTTTTTGGATTTATCAAATCCGAATATAGAAAACAATGAAAAGGGAAATGCCGAGCCGTGCCGTCTGGAATGTGTGTGGCGCCTGATTTTTGTTGCGGCGCCTTGGCGTATGATTAATAATTTGTGGTTTTACCCTATATTCCAGCTCGCAAAACAAACATTTGATTAAAACCTATAGCTCGCGATAAATACTTTTGAAGTGCCTTTGTCATAAAACCACACAGAAAGTGCGAAGTGCAAATCTATCTCATTTACAGTATATTTTTATGGTAAATGCGGCACTTGTCTGAAATCAATTTATTCAAAATAATAGAATTTTTTCTTTGCTGTTGCCGTGCGACGTAGCATAATTATTATTTTTTTCTTTGTTTATTTTAATTTTTTTTTTGTAGGCGTTTGTTATTTGTAATCTGTATAAAGGCAGCTTCGGTGCTATCACATAAAATTTTGAAGGCTTGTCATATCATTGAATCAACTATCTGGAATCAGAAATGGCAAATCCAAGGGGTGTAATATTTTGAGGCGTCGCGTGTGTGTGCTGTCCATGAAGTTAATAGCCATAATAATGGATTGATGTGAGCTTTCAGCTATGATCAGTGCTACGTGATCGTTGGAATCAATCGCCACACATGTATAATAGAGGTCCAAAAAAAAACCATCGAAGAAACATTGAAATAGCGCAGTGTTTGGATTTGAATGTCTGGAAAATTGCCATAATTGCATTGGCAATGCGCTAGTTCATACAGAATACCGTTATACAGTAACAACAAACTGCCCAGCTTATAGTTAGCTAACATAAATGTTTTTCTCTATCGTCATTATTTACTACAACCATTAGACGATATGCAGCAAATTGTATCAAAGGGCAACATAAAATCTCACACAAAATGTTTAACAAAATAATTTTTCTTTTGCTGTTGAATGAATTGGGTTGTCGTCAGTAGTGGCGTTAACAGCTTGTTTATTTCTTAAGCGTTACGCATCTTTGGCTTTACTGTGGATACGTCTTCTCGAGATCCTCTTTCCTGTGCACAGATTTTCCAGATTCCACGCACACAGATAATATTTGACACTCGTAGCTACTCTTTGACATACACAGATCTCCTTTGCATACAAATTTACTCCTCCTTTACATTCACCTAAACAGATAACAGATATTTATTCCTATGCACGCATAGATACAAATTCTTGCTCAACGCTCAAGTCAACAACACTTGGCCGCTGTGAGGTTTTCCTTGCATTTTGTTTATTCTGGTTTGTTTTTGTTGTCTTCTTTTTTATAATTTTTTGGGTTTGGGTATCTCCGCCCTTTTTCGCTTCTGTTTTTCTTTCAGTTTTCGTGCGTTTTTCACATCGTTTTTCCCCTGGTTTGCCTTGAATCGATGCGTTGCGGTTCGGCTCGGAAGTGAAAATAAACGCTCGCTTGGAGGCCTTTGACGTTTGCGCTTGCGCTTTGATAAAAAACAGTCTTGTTGGTGTTGTGCTGTTGAGTTCCTCTGGTGGTTGTTGTTGCTGTTATTATTTGTCATCGCTCTGTATGTGTTGTTGCTGTCGCTTGATGATGATGATGCAATGACTTTGCGGTTGGCAGCTGTTGTCAGCAAGTGCACACAATATTTGCCACACCTCCGCCCTCATTTGTGCGGTCTTCTCGTTTGTTTCTTTCTTCTTTTTTACTGTTTACCTTTTTTTTTTTTGAGTTTGTTGTTTGTACTTTTCCTCTTCCGTATATGTATGATATCTCTGTATTTGGATGTCATAACCGTTGCTTCCGTTTCGTGGCACATTTATGCATCAAAACGATGAAGTGACGTTTTCTTCTTCTTAGTTTGTGTGCAAATCAGCTTGTGAATTTAAATACAAACAAAGATTTCTCTCAACACATGTGCTTTCACGAAATTGAGAATTATTCTAGCAGCGACCATAATAGGTCTAATCTAATCGCAATAATCATAAATTTATATATTTTATCAATTAAGAAATGGCTCACACTTTTTTGCATGCTACAGACCACACGACGAAGCGGAGTATACTGTTGGCGTCTTGTAATAGTGCAAAAGATTATTTCCTAAAGGTTTGATTTGGACTTGCTACCCCTCAAGTGTCTGGTTCTGTATCTGACGATCTCTATTGTTGGTAACGCGTCGTTTCGCAACAAGTTGGACTGGAATCTTTGAAGATTTTACAGATTTGAATTTACCGCAGTACTCCATACCTGTATACTATAAGAGTTTCCGAAAACAGCAAAGTTGATTTGCGGCCTTTAAAGACAACAATACAAGAAAGCCCGTTAATTTCGTCTTTGCGATCCAGTTATACTAGGATCCAACATTTTCAGCATTTGTGTATATGGAGATGTAAAGTTTGTCAATATTTCAGTTCCATGCATTAAAAACTAAAATAGACTTCAATGACTTCAATAAAAATTAACTTAAAACAGATGCCCCGGAATGGCAAAATTCTTAAGGCTATACCGTAAAGCGTGCACGAAAAGTGTTTCGATATCGAAATACTTTTTCTGAACCATTTTAATTCTCTGGTCTATGTTTATAGACTTCAGATTATGTGCTCAAAAGATCAACTCGATGCTCAAAAAAAACCTATTTGAATCTTTGGTTTGTATGCCATATACCCCCATATACTTTATACTTTATGGGGTCACCGAAGTCCCCTTAACTATGTTACACATTTCAGAGCAAAATTATAATACTATTTACAGTGTAAACGCAGAGTACAATAAAGCCAGTGTAGAGCTAAAAATGCGACTTAAGGCGTAAAAAAATAGAATTAAGGCAAAAGAAAACACTAAAAGCCGCCAAAGGTAAAAGAAAAATAAAAAACAAAATCATTTTACGCACACACATATAGATAAGAAAGAGACATACAGATACACAGATCCGAATACATTGTGAGGCCGCTCATATAAACAAAAATTTCAGCATTTTCCCATGATTATTTGCTTTATTGTCAAATGTCAAACAGCTCAAAGCTTTGCTGCGAACGTTAACGCTGATGATAATGATGATGATGATGATAATATTGTTGAAAAAGGTGGAGCGGTGTAAAGAGAAAAGATGTGTGTGTAAACTTAACGTTTTTATGGTTGTTGTTGTTTTTGTTAGCCAAACGAGTTGCGTAGAACAAGTGGAAGCTTTGTATAACAACAACAGCAACAGAAGCGTCAGTAGCGACAACAACAACAACAACAATAAACAAATAAACAGTAATCATCACAAGTACGGTAATTGTCACAACAACAATGATAAAAACAACAACAAAAGGAGTCGTCAAGATGACAAAAGACAGACAGTAAAAACCTAAATAATCATAAAACGGGTTCAAAGTCACCAAAGAATGGTTAGTGAGGGGCAAGAAAAATGTTGCACGATAGTAAAAAAGTGTAGAATGGGAAGCATTAGGAGGTCAGTATTAAGAGGAAAAAATAAAGAAAAAAGTTTGCCAAGACTGATTGGGTTTTCGTCCCGGCTTAAGGACCCAGTGTCCCGAAAGCAGAAGCTAATTACATCAACAAAAACCAATTAAAAACAATGCCATCTTTTGACCGAATTCTCCCAACGGCAAGAGAACCTCTAAAGGGTAAACTATCTTAGATATATAATACTGTTGCCTCGATAAATCCATATAGATTTTAATTAGATAGTAAGTCGCTATGCAAGCATTAGAAACATAAACTCCTTTCAATATTGTTTTATAAGCACAATTCATTTTAAAAAAATTATGCGTGAAATGAAACATTAGCTATGAAATGTTCTACGTTTCAAAGCACAAGCCCGAAATATACTACTCCAAACAGCAAAAATGCTGTATGTAATGCACCCACTTAAGCAATAAGCATTACCATTGCAACATAAGTCTAATCACTAATATAGTACACATATCAATGTTAACATGCTGCTGTTTAAGGTTTCTTGGTTGTTTGCTTTATTTTTTAGCTGTTCTAGAGGAGTTTTAAGTAACTGTAGCATTAAAATTTGGTACATTTCATTTGTTTCATTTCATTATGTTAGAATTATGTCGTCATAGAAATGCACCAAACATTGGTGGATTTACTTTGTTTTTTAGTTAACATAATTTTTTGTGTTATAGTTTACGCTTATGTTTCCCTAGCTTCGTTGTGAACATAGGCGCAGTTTTTGAATGTATCTTTATCTTTTCGGCAAGTAAAAATTACAGGTTGTGCTGTATCGCTCGCTCAACTACTCTCGCGCTCTCTGTATCTTTTCAACTCCCGCCGAGAACGGTTCGCATTCGCGCGTGTAGCAGAAACGAATCGAAAGAAGCAAAATAACCAGATGCATGATAGCTGAAAATTGGATTTCAAAAAGATTTGTGTGTTTTGTGTAAGGCAAATACAAAAAAATTTAATTGAAGTTTTTCAAAATCTATTTAATTCAGAAATTAAAAAAAGAATGCCAAATGAAAATGATTAATTTCATGCAAAACGATGACGAATGAAAATGATTTCGAAAGTTTTTGAAATTCATAAAAATTCTTGAATTAAAAGAAGTGAATATTTTTTTATTAGTAATTTAAATTAGTAAGTAGGAATCCCCAATAAAAGGACTTATTTGAAAACAAAACTTTCGTAAACATTTCTGAAAACCCAAGTAAACACAAATAATAACTGCAACGTCTTTTTTGTAACCCAAAATCGAAAATTAAAAATTAAAAAACAATGCAAAATCAAACAGTAGTAGGAAAAGTGTATTAAAAAGAAAATCCCCAAAACGCATAAAAACGCATGAATTTTCCTCAACTTTGCACATACTCAAAGTCAGTGAGTCTGAACATCTCGGCAAGCGAAGGCGGCGCTGGTGGCGGCGGCATTGGAGGAGACTTTGCTTTTCCTCGTCTACACGTCTGGCATGGTCGACAGATACGTCGGCGATAGAGACGAAAAGTCGACTTACTCCCGATGCCGCCGATGTTCGAGATACGCGATATATGCGGCGTGCTCTGCTTTTTTTTAACAAGCAAAGTCGACTGAAATTTGTGTTGTTGTTGTTGTTTTGTTTTTCTTATAATTACTTTTGTCTAAAATTAGAAAACGTGTGCATGTATGTGTCTGGTATATCGCACATCATCATCGTCATCAGCAACAGAAACAGTAGCATCAGCGGCAGCGGCAAAGAATACGGCCTGAAAACCAGGCGATGAACGAAAGTAGCAACGCGAATCTGAATCAAGCGACGCCGACGACTATGACCATTTACTCAGCCATATAGACAGACAAACAGAACGGCCAACAAACCAACAAACTAACCAATCAACAACAGAGCCAAACAAATCGGCCGAAACTGCTTGCGCTATATAGGCTACAAACGACTTTACGCATCGGGATACTCGGCCAAAAGTAGCTCAACTTGCCCTCTGAGTGAGATTTTCCGAGCACCCAACAGACGACGGCACATGCACACGAACCCAAAACCAAACGAACCGAGCCAAGCCGACACAAACCGAACTTGTAACGAGAGAAACGAGCATCATTCGGCTGTCGATCGCTGCGCCGAATACGCGCGCAAAAAAAGTCGAAAACACCGAAATCCGAACCGATCTGAACCGAAACAAACCGAATTGAAATGAAATGAAAATCGCGGAAAAAAAAGTTTGATGTGAATGTGAGGCGAATGAACGAATGTGCGAAGAAATTGCAGCTGGGCCAGGGTTTTCTTTTTGTATTAAAGAAGAAATTAACCAAAAACGACTCGAAAAGAACGCACGAAAAAGTAGTTCGAAAAAAGTTCATTGCAATGCGAGTATATACAATATGAGATACTATTTGTTTATAATAAAAAAAATAACTTCAAAATGTTGCTAAGTTCATTTGTCGCTGGTAGCTGTCTGATAATGTTGCTGATTATGTTGATGATGGGCTTGATTCATTAGGTGGATGTTGCAATTGATGGTCTACGAGATACTTTCCAGTAATAATGCAGAAAAAGTAGCCCAAAACAAATTGTATCTATAAAATGCTGCTGATGATGATTGTGGCGTTTCATTACGTTAATGTTGATAAAATAAATGTTTATTATTAATGAGCCGAGCAGCAGAAATTAGCGGTAACTTTAAAGCTTAAATCACTCAAGAGTGACGAACGAAAAAATTACAAAAAAACGGTGGACTTAAAACTAAAGAACATAATAAACTAACAAACTATACAATTCTAAATGAAAAATAAAATAAATAAAAAAGTACTAAAAATCAATTTTTGGTTGAGGTACAATTTTCTCATATGAGGACCGAAATTTTCGAATAAAAATAATAAAAATAAATTTAAAAAAATAATCACTCTTGAATGATTTTTTACTGTTTTGGAATTGCACAAAAGAAAAAAAAATACTAAACAGCTCAAATCAAATAAAAAATATTAAACAAAAATTTGTGTGTTGTGCTTAAAGTATTTTTTCTGTGACTTCGAAAAAAGGATATTAAAAGCAATAAAATCAATCATTAAATCGCGAATCTGTCCACGTTTTTTTACATTTCTTTTTACGACACAAGTGGCATCAGAGCAGGAACCAACAATGACACTCAGTCATCAATAGGAGAAGCAGCAGCAGCTGGGGCGGCGGCACCGGCAACATTTATTTATTTAAAGATATTTTCATAAATGTTTTTTATCTGCAGCAAAGCAAGCAGTCGGACAGCAAGAGAAAAGTGACTCATTTGAAAAATGTATACACGTAAAAAATTAAAAACAAAATCAACAATAACAACAACGGAATATACAATAACAACGACAGCAACATTAGGAGGAGTAGCAACAGCAACGACAGCAAAAAAGTATATTAATTTTATGCTAAATTTGTGTTATGCCAACTGAGACATAAAAATAACACGAAATAAATAAATAACATTAATTAAAATATTTATAACAAAAAAAAAATGTTGCGAAAAAATAAAATTTGATTGAAAAGCATCTTCTCGATTGTGTGTGTGTTTCTGTGCTTTAAAAATGTTACTAAATATTTGCCAAATCCATCGAAACAAATCAAATTATCTTAAGGATAAACGAAAATTGCCGAAAGCTCAACGAAGAGTACGTGGCAATAAAGTGGACACATATTAGCAGACAACAAAAACCTGAACAGTGTTGTGAAACGCTTAAAAATAGTGGTAGCCGTAGAAAAAAAAATATACTAAAATACTTTTAAAGCTAAACTCAAATTGCCTTGAAGCGAGTCGCATTTCATTGAGTAGAGCAACAAATTGTGGAAAGTGCGTCAGCGAAAAACTCAACAACAACAACAACAACAACTTGCAACACTTGCAGCAGCATCGATTTGCGCGCAAACAACTCCCAGAAGACGCCATGTATGCGCGAGTATTGCGCAAATGGAGTCTAAAAACGAAACTAATGTCATTGATGTCGCACGCCTATTACATCAGCGTCAGCATGTTGCTACTACTTGCATCGTGTGTGCCGACAGCGACAGCAACAGCAGCCGCTGCAGCAACAGCAACTGTGGCAGCAACGGCAGTAGCAGCGTCAGCTGCATCAGGAGCAATAACAACAGACACTGCCAACAGTGGCAGTCAAATTCAAGCAGCTGCCATGACAGCAGCCACCTACAACCGTATTCTAGCATCAGTAGCAACAATACCCGCACATCTAACAGCAGAAATAACACAGAACACCAACAGCAAGCGCAGTCGCAACAATGCAGCAAATGCTGGCGACGCCGTCGACGGAGACGACGAAGAAAGCTACTTCATTGCTGTGGCTAGTAATCAGGATGACAGCCATCGAATCGGAAGTAGGAGCAACAGTTTTGCAAATAGACTTTTCAATAGTCCCAGTAGTAGCAGCAACAGCAACAGCAACAGTGGCAGCAGTAGTAGTCGTAGTAGCAGTAGTAGCACCATTAAGTATACTAGCCTTAGTAAAGAGCAACAGCGGCAGCGGCAGCAGCAGAGCAGGCAGCTACAGCAAGCAGCAACATATGACGATAGCTTAGTTTACTCATTCTATTATAAGCCAAGAACAATGCAAATTAGTAGCAGCAACACAGCAACAGTATTTGGATCAAGAGAAAAAGAAATTGCATTAGACAATGTTCCGGAGATAGACTCATCTGCACCAGATAGGTTTGGTGACGATGTTGTGGAGGCTGCAAATGACGATGAGTATGATGAGGAGGAAAATTTTAATATGGAAAACGATGATGATAATGTTGATGATTCATATGATGATGACGATGATGTTGTTGTTGCCGAAACAGCACCGGAAACCGCAACAGCAACAAAAACAATGCAAAAAGTTCCAAAAACAAAAAATAGTCAATTAATTAATTTATTAAATAAAAATGAAAACCTGCAACAAAATAATTATGCGATACGTAGCAATAAAGCGCGACGACACGTGCAACAGTTGCAACAACATCACAGTCCAGTGCGGGAAACTGGCAACGGAGTAGCACAGGGAGGAAGCAACATTAGCAGTCTGCCATTTCGCTATCTCATTGAATCGTATGAAGTGCCGACAATAGGCGATGGTGAACACCAGCAGCAACGTGTACACGAACATCAAGAACAACAACAACAACAACATTTACAACACACGCAACGCATGCGTCTGCTGGCAGCGCAAGCGGCGCGCAATCGACGCGATTCACGCACATTCGGCAACAGCGGCTTGGGCGGCGGCACGTTGTCGCTTGGCAGCAATTACAATTATAATCAGCAATTTCAGCGATTGCAACAGCAACAACACTACGCCAAGCTGCAACAGCAACAACAGCAACAACAACAACAGCAACAGTCGACGCATAATCGACACAATCAGGAATTGCAACATCCCCACCATCATCATCATCATCGCCAGCGCCAACGTCAGCGTCAACGCCAGCATCAACGCAAACACGGCCACCGGTACTGCTCGGCACGCGATCCGGCTCAGCTCGCCTTCGAAGCGCCCACCGTCTTCGAGGGTAAAATTGTTTCAATGACACCGGATCGACGCACGAATTTTTCGGCGACCGTTGAAGTTAAGGAGATCTTCAAACAACAGATCGGCTATCGATTGCAAAAGTATCTGCGCCTGCAATTCGCCTATCGCAACAACAGCGGCGAATGTGACATCTATCGCGAGCAGTTGCGACCGCGTGGCCTGGTGCGCGGCGATGAACTCGAGCAGGGACGTATCTATTTGATGTTTGTGCAACAAATCGATTTGGGCAATTTTACGATACTCGGTCAGCCGATACGGAAAACGCGACGCGTTGTGGATGCCGTCAAATTAGCTGTGAGCGAAAATTATGGTAAGTTGAAAGTGATCTATATTGGCTAAACTGAATTATTATGATTTTTTTATGGTGGGTCAAAATAGCTCTAGATACTTTTGAATGAGATTTATTTATTTATTTTTTTTTTTTTGATAGCCCAAAGAATTTTCTAGTTGCCACTGATTTTGATTTATGTGGAAATAAGCCATTGATAAAATCTAAGCAGTTGTTGTGTCTCCACTTGTACAGCCACAGCGAATTGCAACGGAAACGTACTTTTGTCTGCAACAGTTACAGTTGCGCTCTGCTCTCTTCAATTTATCTACCCATGCGCCAGCAACATTTTGCTGCGCTGCCTTTTTTGTTGGTGTTGTTGCTTCTTCAATGTTTTTAATGAATTTTTCTTGGTGCTTGTTGTTATTGCTTTAATTTCTTATTTGCCAACTTCACGCTCTGCTAATATTCACTAGACCGAAATAATTTTATGCAACACACACACACACCCACCCAGATATATATATATATGCGCAGAGAAAGAGAGATAAAGCTAAAAAGATACAGATGCGCTTTGTAAAATGCAATGCTGTAGTTAGTTAAAGTTGTGCTTGTTGTTGTCGTTGTTGTTATTACACTACTCTACAAGTCGACACAGCATATGCGCGAAAAAGGGTTGCGAGCTCTGCTTCTTACTCTTCTTCTTGCTCCTCTTCCTTACGCTGCAATTCTTTAATTTTAGCGCAAAGCAATTTTTACATTTTGTTGCCAACGGAAAGCTAAGCTTGCCATTAGTTGTTGTTGTTGTTACAGTTGTAGGATTTTAATTATTTTCGTATTAATTTCCAATGCAATAATTTTCATTGTATGTCGCAGTCGACGCCGCAGTTGCAGCCAACATTAACGTCGACCTTTGCGGCAGCTGCTTCAATTTGGTTCTGTTTGTTGGTGTTGGTCTGTCATATAGGCCGGCTTACTTTATGTTTTTGCCTCTTTCTTGTTGTTGTTTATATTGCTCTGATCACTGTTGCGTTGCGTTTCATGACGTCTGACGTTGCTTTTTCTTTGATTCAAAGCTGCACTTTTTTCTGTAGTTTCGTGTATCTCATTTCTACGTGAATTGTTTTTTTTTTTTGTTCATTACTTCCACAGGCCTTTCATTTTATTTGATTTATTCTTGTTTGTTGTTTTTGCATTGCAATGTCTTCTGCTCTTTTTTATTATCATTATTTCTGTCTCTTATAAAATCAGCTGCAATCAGCTGTTCTACTCGTCTCGGTTTCAACGTACACACTTCGTTTGAGTTTCTGTTTATTTTGTGGTATCTTTTGATTTAATTCTTGTGTTTTGTTTTCCTTTCAGTTTTCAAAATCTCAACGCATATTTTCTTTATAATCATACACAGAGATACGCACGCATAGTCCGCAATATATCAAGTTCAGCATTATAAAAATGAAAACATCAAGAAATCTTTAGTCAAACACAAATTGTATAAAAATGAATTAATTTAAAGCTCTTTTTGATTCTTTACATTTTTTTTTATACACTCAACTAAGTTCATAGATAATTTTGTATCTCAATGCCTACACCTACACAAAAACATGTTCAGCTACTTTTTTTTCATTTTAAAAATATGCGCTTTTTGATTTGATTGAATTTTGCCGCACACAAATTTATTTGGTTGTATCTTCCAAATGTATCTACATATCTACATATCTGTTGTTTGTATTTTTTTTTTCATACATTTTTCGCTGCTAATTTCAATTAAATGTTTGTTTATATGCAAATGTATAAATCGCTTTTGAAATTTCATTAAAGATTAACATTTCATGTGTGTGTGTGCGGGTGTGCATTTGCTTGTTTGCTTGATTTGCCAGAATTGATGATATCGCGGCAAACTGTGCTGTTATCTTTATGTGCATTTCAATTGGCTTGCTTATTTCTAAAATTTGTGTTTGCGTATTCTAACTAAGGCTTTTTGTATAGATACAGTAATTAAAACAGCAGCAATTTTTTCTATCTAAAATTAGTCCGCTTTGCAAAAATCTTACAATTTACATATCAAGTTGCAGCTCTCTCTCAAATCACAACTTAAATTGTGTATTACCGCCTACAACTGTATACCATGGAAGAATTTTTTGGAAATGCCATAAAAGATACACTTTCCAAACGCGCCGAATAAATCATTAAGTTTCTTGCTCTTTGTTTTAGAGCCAAAATAGGAGTTTTACTATTAAAAGCCGCCAACGGTTAGCAAAAATCTTCTCTCACACAATCATTCGCACTCTTCTTTACAAAGACACGTTAATTATACGCACCGTAAAACGAAACATCGTTCCCTTATTTCTATAATTTACTAGTTCGCAAAACAAACATATTTGATGCCCAATTTGCACTTTCGCTACTCTTTTCCGCTACGTATGTATTTGTGTTTCGCCACCTACAACTTGTATTATTTACGTGGTTCTTCGTTAATATCATCGAATAGATACATTCAACCAACATGAGGTCAAAACCATGTCAAATCGTTTAGACGGTAGCAGCAATGTGACGCAGTTAGAAATATCTTCTTGGCTACAGTGAAACCTCTTCAAACATAGATATTATATTTTCTTTCTTTTGTTGTACATCTTAACACAGACAACCCTCTAAAGCTAACGACTCAAAACTGAATGTTTATATGTATGTGCCTTTACTGTATTACAGTTTTAAGGTGCTAAATAAATTAGTGCCTAATAAAATCGTCAACGTTTTGTTAGTGGGTGCTAAGCTTTTTGTTTGATCATTTCATCATTGAGTTTATTTGCTGCCTCATTTTTTGGTTGGTTAAAGGCAGAGACAAACTGGCGTAGCTGAGACAAGTCTTTTCAACATTATTTTTATCGTCACTCAGCAATACCTTCACAGATTAAAAGAAAAAAATTAACTCTTTAAACGAAATAGCAAGAACATTTGTTTTAAAAAAATGATAAACACCTATTTTTCTATTCGAGGTTTTTCACATTTTCCGTCTATTTCTCGCACACAAAAAAATTGGAAATCAATTTGTGGTTAGCTGCAATTGGCAACAAAGATTTTCTTTATTTATATCTATATAAAAAAGATACTTTATCTTGTTGCAAAAATGAGAAAAAAGACAAATGATATTTTCATTGTCAAATTCTATGACAGATACTCATCTGTGTGCTCAACAGATACTTACGTATATAACTACACTTGTTGTTAGCCACAAGTTTAGACCTTGACTGTTAGTGTTGATTTACAAAAGCCAAACACAACAACAGAAACAACACGAAAACAACTCATGAAACAGACAACAATGGAAAAACAATGTAGTGGCGAATCCAGTGAGAAAAATATATGTGGAAAACCAACTATGAGTAAAATTATTCATAAAAAATATCTATAAAAAATATCTATAGTATGTATAATAAAATATTTCCAATAAAAAATATATTATTACTGACAAAGTTGCAGTACAGAATAGCAGAACAGCTAAACAAAATGATAACAGTAGCCACTAAGGCTTTGAGCTTAATAAATCAATAAAAAGAAAAAAAGCGCTAACATTAAAAAATCTTTAAAAATATTAAAAGCAATAATTAAAAATATAAATAAAAAAAATTAAGCGTAAATAAAGAAAATCAACCGTAAAAAATAATAATGGAACAACTCGTAAAAAATTAATAAAGTGCAGTTGAATCGCGATAATTCCTACCCTAATAATCTTGAAATGTCAAAATGATAATAGAACCCATCTAACTACGCCAATTTTTTATTTAAAAAAAAATTTTTTTAGAACTTTTTGTACCTGCAACACGACCAATTATTCGTTATATTTTTATTTTTTGCTTTTATATAAGAAGCTTGTATAATGATTATTAATACAAGCATCACACACACAAATCTTCAGCCCCAAGCAACGGCGCTCAACAGTATCAGTGAACAACAACAAAAAATTGCCACAATCTTGTATCTTTTCATGTCGTTGGTTGTAGTTAACGCCTCGTAGAAACGCTCAAACTGTTTTCAACACGGTTACTACAATTTTTTTAATGTGTTGCTGTTGCTGCTGCTAACACTTCTTTAACAAGAGACAGCAACGTTAAAGATGACGATGTTGATGATTGTGTTAGCAACTTGTTGTCCGTTTGACTTTGGAAAAATGTATAACAATGATTATATAACAAATACAACAACAACAACGTGTCGTAAACATCATCAGCAACAACAACATGAAGTCATCAGCTCTGTTGCCTTTGAAATTGATTTTGTATTGTTGCTGTTGGCGTAAAATTTACAAATTACAGTCGCTGGTTGCAAAAGTAAATAATAATAAGAAGAAGCGGTAGTAATGTATTAAAAAAAAATTGTTTTAATCAAAGTACGAGTATTTAAACTAAATCTTGCTACCAAGCATGCACAGAGATACACAGATGCACAGGCTGATGCTCAGATACACTTGCATATTTAGGTCAGCAGCTAAGCAAGCGTAAAAAAACTAACAACAACGAAAACAACAACGCCTACAAAAGAAAGCAGCAATATCAACAGCAACAACAAAAACAACAAAAGTGGCAATAACAAAAAAAAAATTATGATGAAAATGAGGCAGTCAAAAAATAGAAAATCTGTTTGACGCCCGCCAAAGTGTCACACGACGACGCACGCACACTATAATTCATCATCATCTTCGTCATCAACGGTAGCAACAACAATAACAGCAAGCAGCACAAGTAGCAACAACATAACAACAACAATAACTATAAAGCGTGAAATCTGATGTCTTCTTCTGTGTCTATTGTCACCGATTTCCATCAGCGTGACAAAAAGGAAAACCCCATGACAAAACTTTTCCATGCGCAACGCAAATCTTTTTCATGCTGTTGTTTCTGCTGCCGCTGCTGCTTACCTGTGAGATACCAAAACCTCATGCCACCCACACCCTCTCATTCCACACATATTGGCGCCAAGTTTTCTTTGAGTTGAGATCTCTCTGGTAATTAGAAAAGCGACAAGCGACAACTTTTGGTGTCGTCTGTGCCCCAAAATAACGCAAAAGCAAACAACACTTGTAGAAAATATAAAAAGATACTCACTTTTTCGAGTGCTGTGTATAGATACATTTCTAATATGACGCTAATATTTATGTTCACATTGCTCTTCTCTCTGTTTTGGGTTGCTATTTCTGGCATAAAAAAAACTTCTTAGCAACCTCCATCCATCGTCATCATTTTTGTTTTTGCCAAAAAGTATCTCTTTTAGAGGAAATTTGTGTGTTGTTGTAAAATGGAAATAAAATTATGAAAGCCAAAGTTGTTAAATTTAAGTTTTCTCCTCCAAGCGTATTTATTTATTTATTTTAATTTTTAAAAAGCAACAACAACAAAAAATGGAAAATAGTCAAAGGAGAAGGGCACCAAATTCAATTTTCTGTAGGCCTATTTTTTGTCTCTCTTTAATATTTTTTATTTATTTATTATTTTTTTCATAAAATCATAAAACGCCTTTTTTAAAAAAAGTATCTCAACATTAGTAACGCTCAGTCGCTAATGACACAATCAGTCTAAATGCCCAAATAACAAAATATTACAATAAGAAAACGGCACACAAAAAAAAATTACTACAAACTATCAATGAAACCGTTTGTTTGCGCTGGTTTAGCTTGGACAGACTGTTCGAACATACGTAAAAGCAATTAAAAAGTATCTCAACAGAGTTGCTTAAGTAATACAGATAGTTTGTTGCTTATATGTGTGGGCGTGTATTGCAAGTGAAATAAAGACAACGCAGTTTCCGTTGCCGTTGACATATCTTTCAGTTAATTGGTGAAATATGTCTGTCAGCTTCAAAAGTACTACCAAAGAATATAGACAAAAGTACAGTAGTGGCAATATTGCGGAAATGATATAATCGTTTTCCGCTTCCCGCGTGTTTTTTTTTTTTTTAGCTTGGATATCTGATTTGCCGTTAATGTATCGGACAGCAACACCAGTCATAGATGCACACACAGTGGCTTGCATTGTAGCTTGTATATTTTCATCTGATGTCTAACTTATTGCAGATGTTATCGATTTGTGTCAACGTTGAATGTGTGTCTGGCATCATTATCATAACAACAACAATATAACAACAACAAGCTCGATTAACTATGAACAACATTAAAATCGACAAAATGTGGCGCCTGCTTAGCGAAACTCATTAAAGTCAATTTGACCAATTTGGATTTGATTTCAATGTTGGTCACATTTGGGCGGCACACATAACACGCGTCAAAGCGTACTGACTGAGCTGCGTCAGGCTGAGCTTAGTTGTGTTATGTTGCATTCAATTTACTGGTAGCTTCGTCAATGTAAAGCTGTGGTGAATTGAGCTTCATAGCCTTGTTATGGGTAGGTGTGGTGAGCTTAGTTGCATTGAGTTTACACTGAGGTGAGTTGCGTTGAATTTGATTGAATTCAATTAGTGTAAGGTGAGGTGAATAGAACAGGAGTGAGCTCAGCTGAGCTACCTCAAATTAAGTTCAGTTGGGTTGAAGTGAGGTGATCTGCTCCATTGTGGTCAGTTGTTATGTATAGAGTTGCATTGAATTGAGCCCCAGTTAATTCTGTTAGGGGGAGGTAAACTGAAATTCCGAACAGTTGAAATGAGGCGAGTTGCATCAACTTAACTTGAGCTGAAATCAAATGCGTCAAGTTAAGTTGATCAAAGTTGGTGTGAGATTAACTGTGGTGAGCTGAGATAGATTTGAGCTCTACTGATTTGAGATTAGCTTTATCTCGTTGAGTAGTACTAACTTAAGCTTAATTTACTTGAGTCTCTTTAAAATTAGGTGAAATGTTCTGCGTTGAGTTAAATTTTTTGAATTGAAACTATGTGAGCTAAAGTAATTTGGGATACGCCTAATTAAGCTGAGACGAGCTTCATTGAATTGCTTAGACACTAGTCAGACTACCACAGCTCCTAACCAAAAAAAAAAAACTCGCATTATTAAATCGCCGACCTTTGAACTCGTATCTCTTCAATGCTGCCATAAACTAAAGAGTCGCGCCTCTCTTGACCAACACAAACGCAGTGATTGAGAAGAATTGATGATCCATGAATTGTTATCGCGATCGTTCGATCGATTGATCGATTTTCTATTAGTTTCCCATAATTTAAGTTTGACGTTTAAACGCTCAAAATTTCGGTTGCTCGAACGTGTGTTTTCTTTGTCTCTGTTATTGTTCGGCTTCTACTCGTTTTTAGTTAATGATGGAAACGTCGCCGCAATGGCTGTGCTTGCTTTATTTCCCACAATAATTAACGCCGCGGCTCGGGTCAAAGTGTTGGCGTCGTTGGCGGCGGCGCGCTTAAAGGCGCGCTCGAATTCGTTAATTGAATTCGACTTCTTCTTCTGCTTTGTCGTTTTCTTCTTCATACTCTTCGAATATAACTTTTTTCATAGTTAAATATGCGATACGATTATATGATTTTTTTACGCCTAACTATTTTCAAATTATGACTTCCTCAACCAAAGTCCTCACTTGCTGCATTTGCATTTCGTCTTAACCTCGTCTCAGCCGCAGTTGTCCTCGTCCTCGCCGTCGTCGTCGTCGTCGTTACATATGATGTTGCCATTTGCAGTTATTGCAACGTACGCGTTCAGCTGTGCTATCTTAATTACGCATTAATTACATCAAACATTAATAATTCCTTATGCCGGTCGTCGTCGTCGTCGTCGTCGTCGTTGTCGTTTTCTTAGTTGTGCGCCTTGCCGCGGTCCATCATCCATCTACTTCATGCTGCAACACCTCCTGCTTCGTATGCCGCTAAGTTGTTGCACACATTCCTGAGCATTTATTAAACCCGAACTCCGCGATTCTGGCCGGTTCTGTCCAGCGTTACTACTGGAGCATTCTGCAATATTCGCGCCTCAGTCTGCTTGTCGACGCATTTGCGCTGCATCATCATCGTCATTGGCAGCAACTGAAATAGCAGCAACAGCAGCATGTGTTGCATGTAGACCGTTGCTTAAATAATAACAACAACATATGAAAGCGAAAATTTGCCTTTTGATATTGGCATGCAACAAATACAACACAAACAGCATGCTTCACCACAAGCCGCTTTGCCGCACTTGCTTTTGAGATATGGTAAGCCATATTTTTCTGTTTTTGCAGTTTTAGTCAATTTTGATCATAATCGCATTTAAGCTGATCAACTTTGTTATTTTTGTTGTTGTTGTTGTTGTTGTTGTTGTTGTTGTATTCGTTTTACATGCACCAGCAAAGCATAAGATTTGTTGTTTTTCCTTTTGGCATATTTGTTGAAGGGATGTTCTTGTATGTTTTGCCTATTTTGTTGTTGTTGTTGTATCTAGTTAAAATATCATCGTCAGACCTTGCAGTAGTTGACTTAATCTGCCAGATTGAGTTGGCTTAATGTGTTCTTAAACTAAAGCCGTCTGCATTCTTCTTATAATGTGTAAGTAAGTAAAGGAGTGAAAATGAAGAGACTTCGAATGTTGCTAGGCATGTGGCGATAAAAGTGATGTGTATATTTTGGTAGAAAAATTGTTTGATATGTTTTGCTTTAGAAAACATTTATTTCCTTTTCGAATCGCAAGGCATGTGACGACTAATCATTTGATGAAGAATTATTTCTACTACATTTATAAAAAAAGCTTATAAAATTCGTCTGACAATAGTAGGAGTGAAATAAAATATAAAAAATACAATTTACAAATTAAAAAAATATTTTTGAACCTCACGCTTCTCTCGTTCAATTCTATGTACCTGAGTGATTTGCTTCACAAGTAAAAACGTGGGAATATTTTTACTAAACACACCAAATATTTAATCCGGCACGTAACACATGCCACCAAACGCAAACACACAAAGCCACGCTTACACACACACAAGTTGCAACAACAGGTAGGCTGAATTTTCCGCACTGTGAGTGGCACAAATCGGAGTTGGCTTGTCCACGACATGCCAAACGAATTATTATATATGACCTTACTGCAAGTGCCTTCCCAAAACGGCGTGAAATTGGTATTTCCAGAGCAGACCGGAAATTCGTGAAATCCCTTGCGATTAGCAAAAAAAAACATGTGTTCAGCCTTCTCAATGTTATGCTGCTGCTCTTATCCTGTTATCTTTTACATTGAGAGACGCTGAGCGCATTGTATTTGTTGCGCACACAAATGCTCTGTTCGTCAACATGTTGCTCAACATTGTTGCTTGATACACAAAACAAAGCGCAAAACGCTTCTTTAGAAAACGATATTAATGTGAGTCGAATCCAGTCGTGTTGTATTGAGTTGACTCTTGTGGCGACTTGATTTGACTCTCGATTGTATCTTTCTTATGTGCGCATGCGTTCGATTGCGTCGTTTGTGGCTGCGCCAACACTGCACAGCTCACTCGCACGCTCGCTTAGTTGCCGGCCGGCATGCTGACCGTGTGCTCAAAACAAAACAAAAACAAAAAAAATCGAGTGAAAAAAATGTGAAAAACGCGCAGCTTCAACTGCAGCGGTGGCAGCAGCTGCAGCAGCAGCCGACGCCAAACGCGTGTGCAACTCACGGTTCCCATGCATTTTTGTGACCGCGTGTGTTACTTTTTTGTTGTCTTTTTCCTTTTTTTTTTTTGTTGCTGTATTGCACTTTGTGAGTAGCATTTTTGAGGCATTTCATAGCCGCAAGCAACAAATTTGCAGTGTGTTGTTGATTGTTGTTGTGGCTTGCGAATGTGCCACTTCACCTTGTGCTCGAAGTTATTTAAATGGTATTTAAATGCGTTTAAAGTTATTTTTGTTTTAAGCTTAATTCAATTTTTCACCTTTTTTCATCTTTATTTTTCCTTTGATTTGTTGTTTTTGTTTTTATTATTGGCAGCGTTACTCGCATGCCAACGGCAACGTTTTTATGAGCGTTTAATTAAAAATGCATTTAGTCTTGACTCAAGCGAAATAAAATCAAAAAATAAATAATCTAATATAAATAAAAACCTACAAAAACTGCTCAAATACTACTTTGTATATATAAATTAAATAATTGCATCGAATTATTTGCTTTTCTCGTTTTTGTTGCTGTAAGATTTTCGTGCTTTCTGGCATGCGACTTTTTGATAGCTGACATCATTTCCATGGTGTGTATATATGTGAATTTATCTGCGTGTTCATATGACATCAGCTTTGAAAAGCATGAAAAAACGCTAACAATTATCCCAATTTTCTGCAAGTTTTATGTAAATAAAATTGCAATTTTTCAAGTTTTTGGCATCTACAATAACTGAGGTAATGAGACACTGACTGAATAAATTGAACACCTAAAGGAGCTTCACTAGATTTATATAGAAAAATTATTTTAGGTCACTAGAGTCAATTATGTGAGTAAATAAATTTATTTTAAGCGAATGGACACCATTATTAGGCAGGCACTTCTTTTAAACGAATGAATGAATGACTATCTCTAAAATATAAATCTTCTTTGTACTGGCAAATGTGTGAGTGATCTGTCAACAAGTTTGTTCACAGTCTCAGATTATATAAATCAACCCATGAGGATGTTTCACAAATTAAAAGTGGCTTGACATGCATTTCATATTGTTCGTGTGCTTGTCTCTATTGTGTCCTAGGCTACGATTGTTATTAGGTGTACAATTAATATTTTACCGTTTCAAATCATAAATTGAACATTTAATGTGAAAGAATGGTACATTATGCTTTAGTGAAAGTAAAGTTTCCTTGCGTTTGGCACGAATTTTCCTCCAACAATACGAATTCCAATGAAACACGATGCGCCTGACCTGCAGTTTTTCTCAAATTAAAGAAGTAAATCGAAAGTCCTCGTATTCGATTCAAAAATAGCCATTTTCACACGAAAAAAAATTGTGTTGATGATACAAAATCGCGAATATTTTAAGACTATGATGTTGCCAGATGTTCAACCTTACGATGACTGATGTCACTTTATCTTGTAGGAGTAGACTTATTTGTGCTCCTATGTTATTCGGGTTATTCCAAATAAATTTTACGATAAATAGAGCAATAGAAGAGATGCAGGCCAATAGCACTGCAACCAGATTTTGGTCTAGGTATTTGATCAAAAATTATAATCCAATAGTCTGCTCTTGCATGCTGGTTTTATCTCTATCATGCCTGACTCCTAATTTATTTATGAATAATAGGTTCACCATATTTTCTCCATTTTTTAATATATTTTCCGTTTCAGAAGTAACTAAATATTCTTTAATGAATGAAAGTTTTATTAATAATTGAAAACACATTATTTCATTCACTCAAACTATCCATCTCTCTTTCGTACAAGTTACTTGATCAAGCCAAACATTTAATAAATTGCCTGAAGTTTTAAGAGATATCAGAAACCAAATTAAACAAAAAAAAAAATTGCAAAAAAAAAAACGAATTCCCCAAAAATCCCCGCTCTATATTGTTAAAGACCGCAATGTTGCTGCAACATGTTGCTTTAAGCAAACCAAGACAAATGCTGACACAGCCTCGATGATCAACAAGAAAAGCAAAACAAACAAGTAGAAATAAGAAGAAGCAACGACAACAAATATAACAATAACAACAAACACATCAAGTAGTAGTAAACCGACATGCGCCCATTTAAAAAATATTTTCACACACAAAATTATTTAAACTTGCCACATGCGGCACAAGCAAACAAACAGAAACGGCAGAAATGACAACAACAACAATAACAACAGCAGCAAATAAAAACACAAACAGCATGCATTGCTGCAATTGCTGCCGGCTGCTTGCATCAGGTAGGCCAAAAGCAATAGCAACAACACATGCGAACATGCCACACACACCACATGCAACAACAACAACAGCAACAATGACAACAAAACAAATATCGTTGCAACTGCTGCTGCTGCTGTTGGTGCTGTTGCTGCTGCACATGCTTGACCGCATAAAGCATAAAAAGCAATTGCAACAAAAATAGTCAAAGTCGTCGTAGACTAAAACTTCAGACGATGCGATGATGATGATGATGATGATGATGATGATGGCGATGAAGAAGTAGATGAAGAAGTTGTTATTGTTGCAACAGATGGTGAAGCAGCGGTAGAAGAGATAGAAGGAGCAAAGTAAAGTTCGTAGTGTAAGTCGAAAAAGTCATTATATGCGACTTTAAGCGACACATTCGCCTTAAATAACAACAACAACAACAACAACAACAACAACAACAACTGCTTCGACTGCTCTTACTGTTGCTGTTGTTGCTGCCACACATTGCAAGGAAGCCAACTGTGACAACGATGGCGACGGCGGTGGTGGTGGTAGTATTTTTGCCCAGACAAGCGAGCCACCTATTTTTTATTGCCACAATAATAATATAGCAACAACAACAATAACAACACCAACTGCAACTTCAACTTCAACTGCAACAGCAAAAGTCGTCGACAAACGTATAACAAAAACAAAAAAGTTATTTGACTCACACAAACACACACACACACGCATACAAAATCAACGTGCGCGCTTCAATTTCCAGTTTTTGGTTCCCACAATGCAAAAATTATGCAGCCAAGTTAAGTCAGTCAACGCGACCATATGTCTGTCCATTTTTTTCTTCTGTCTGTCTGTCTGACTCTGTTTGTGTGTGTGTTTTTTAAATTCGTGTGTGTGTGTGTGCGAGAGAGAGAGAGTGTGTGTGTGTGTGTGTGTTTGTGTCTGTCCGTTCGTCCCATTGTGCCACTGTCCACATGACGTAATTAGCATAGAGTAGTCGACGACGAACGACGTTTTTGCGACAAAGGCGATTTTACCGCACAACGCGCAGACAAACAAGAAGGAAAACAACGAGTGAGTGAAAGACATTGAGAGAGAGAGAGAGAGAGAGAGAGAGAAACAGCGAGATTGCATTTGTATGAGATCGTCAAGTTGGAAGCGCAAACGAACAGCGTTGAAACGCAAATAGTAAGCATCAGACATGAGCGAACAAGCAAAGAAACGAACCAGTCAGGACTATTCGCAGGAATGCTGCACTGCGCTGCGCTTGGGAGTCAGTCAGCAATGCATGCTTAGCGTGCGAACTTCCAGGCTGGCAGCAACGCTGGAATGCTAAGCTGAGCTTGGCCCAAAGCGTTGCCGGTGTCTGCGAATGCTAAATAGTCGGCCGTTGGTTGCTTTCGGGGCAATAATTCATGTTGCCGCAGAGACGTAGACGCAGCCATCACCAGCATTTGTAACATTGGCAGCAGCAGCTGTTGCACAGAGTTGATCGTAAAATATTTTATGGTTTTTTTTGTTGTTGTTTTCGTTGTTGTTTTTTTTTTTCTTCTTGTTCGGCAACTAAAAATAAAAACATTTTTCATTTAATGATCGTTATCAATTCGATTATTGATTGCCATTGGAATGAGCAGCGCCAGCGCCGTTCGTTCGTGGTGGCCAAAACAAAAAACGAAACAAAGCGAAGCGAAGAGAAGAAGAAATGAAATGAAATAAAACTAAAACGAAATGAGTGTATGGGAAGACAGAGTTGGTCGCACTGAACGTACTCGTAGCATAGGTTGACAATGACGGCGATGTTGGCAACATCCTTGTCAAACCAAAAGTCAACCAAAGTTGCTTGCTCCACCCTTTCATTTATGTTACATGCGCGCCCGCTCAATTTAAATGACATTATCAAAAGCACTGGCTCTCTCACTCACTCGCTCACTGTGATGTGTGTGGTTGCATGCTTGCCAACATGTTGCTGTACGAGTAACAATGTTGCCTAACTGCTGTTAGCTCTAACTCTGCTGGGTTGTGCTTTTTTTGTGCAAGCAGAAATTCTTAACATTTCTTTTTGTTGCTTTTTTTATGCCTTCTTATCATTCAACCACTTATTACGTAATTATTTGGGCAGAGTGAAATATATTTTGCCCAAGGCATTTTTGTAATGTTCTTGCCAAGTTGCGGTAGCAACAGCAACCTGCACCTGTTTGCATCAACATTCTTACTTGATGACTGTCAAGTTGATGCTGCTGTTGCTGCTACCTCAATTTGTGGCAAACTCAACTGGTGCACACGCTACAAAATGCAAATCAATTTGCATGCAAGCCGCACATTCTTGTTGTTATTGTTCCTGTTGTTGCTACAATTTTGTTGTTTAGTTGCCGACACCCTTTCGCTTCCTAGTAGCACAGAGGCGTAAATTAATTTTGTCTGCGGCTCTGCCTTCGATCATCGTCGAGCCGACGTTGTTCCATTTCATTGGAACATTTATGCAGGTAACTTTGGCGGCGCTCATTTTTTATGCGTGCAACGTTTTCTCTGCTTATTGGAATAATAAATTCTTTTGTGACAGCGTCGGTTGCATCTGTGGCAAGTGAGATGCATTCTTTTGTATTATAATATTAATGGTTTGAGACTAAGCGTAAAAGTGTCGACTTAAGAGTGTAACATATAATTTTTGTGAATGCAATAATCTGCCTTAATTCACATAGCATACATCAAAACTCAATTTCAAGAATTATTTTTTTGTTTTGTTGATTAAATCGTTAAATCGTGCTTTATATTACTCACACGCCGTGTGTTGCACACAAATCCAGGCAAAAATGCGTAAATATCTAAATTGCAGCAATCACCTATCTATTCAACTACACATTGCTCTATTTATCTGTCTGTTCAACTATTAAATCATCTATCTGTCTACTTTTCTGTCTACCAGCGACATACCACACCGGAAACTCGCCGCAAGCAGCTTAGCAACAATGTTGCTGGCGATATAAGATTTATAGCAAAACGATTGCGGTGAATTTCATTATTCCTTTTTTTAGAATTTCACTTTGATATCGCAATATGGTTTTTTTGTTGTTTGCTTGCTTTGCTTATGTTCAGGCGCTGAATAAACAAAAATAAATAAATCGAATTAAGGTGATTGCACCGTCGTCGCCATCGTGTTTTGCGCACAGCGTCGCTTGCCTCCGCCTTCTGCTGCTACTTTGACTACTTCATTTTTGCCTTTGCACCTTTGCCGTCACGCCCCTTTCATTTGCGGTGTGCAACAAAAAGCGGCTGGTAAAATAAACACATTCACTTTATTTGCTTATTTTTTCCGCTTTTCGGCTAAAACACGCGTGAAAAATCGCCAACTTTTCGAAGTTTTCCATGCCAGCAACGAAATTAACAAAAACAAGAAGAAACCAATCAAAAAGATGGCCGCACACAATTTTCGCATAATAAAACTAACAAAAATAAATTTTAAAGCGCCACTCAAACGCAACATACAGATATATATATATATATATATAATATTTTTCCAGTTATTCACTGAAAGTGCGCTTCTTAGAATGGACCCCATATGCCTCCACGGCCCATCTTCATCACTTACAGTACTCACATTCGCACTTGCAGTTTCAACAGCGCGTATAAGCAATATTTTTTCCACTTTTTCTTGTGTTTTCTTCTCATCACTTTTTCACACGACTTTTCCCAGTTGGTTTCTTAATTTTTTTGGCATATTACAGTGGCGACTGTAGTTGTCAGCGACTGTAACTGCGACCGTGTCATTTCTCTATGCTTCGCGGCATCGATTTTATAGCTTCCTCTGTTGACTCTATGTGCGCTTGTATCAGCACACTTTACGTTTTGGCATTTTGTCAATAGCCCAGTGAAGTCAAGTCGTCTATCCCATATTCGCGTTGCGCTCACAGACATAAAATAATTGAATTATAACCGAAAAGAAAAAAAATTTATTGCTAAAATTTCGACTACTTTAAATCGAAAAAAAGTAGAAAAAAAAAACTTTTATTAATTTTTCTGTGCACCCATAAAAACACGTTTTAATAAAATCCAAAATTAAATAGAATAATAATTTTTTGCGACTGGTTTTGATAAAAATTCATTACGACAGCAAACTACGTCAAGCGACGGCGACGCACCCCCGCAACAATTAGTAAATTTCAAACTGTGGATAAAAATCGTACCCCAAGTTAAGAAGAAGACAAAACAATTCATGGATTTTCCCACGCTTTGCACCAAAAAAGAAAAAAAATTAAATTAAAATTACCCAAAATTCAATTTGTATAACCTAAAAAATAATAAATGCCAGAAAAACGTTATCTTCGGTCATGATGAAGGTGTTATACTCTACTTGTAGTATTTGTATATCATCAAATGAAGCCTTCTGAAACTTTTCCAGTAAACCTATAATATTAATATTATAAGGGTTTATGTAAAAGGACCTTAAAAACCTATCACTTGTCATTATGTTCGTCCACGCTAATCTCCGGAAGTACTCAACCGATTTCATCGAAATTTAAGGAATGTGTATGGTAGGTTACAACTTGAAATATAGAATTGTTTCGGATGCAATTGGTAGCGCTGTTGTGAAATCATATTCTCGCTGATCGAGAAATCATATTCCCATACTGAACCGATTTTTATATTTTTTTCTTAAACAAATGAACGAACAGCAGCTAAAAATTTCTATGTTGATTAAATCAAACTCCAAATGTAACAAACATTGCCTGAATAAATGATGTCATTGAGAAAAATCGGCATTCTTACATAAACAAAGTTGTCAAGTTGTTGCGGGAAAATTCAAAGCGGAGAAAGTATTGCCGCCACGCATTCTAATGGTACCTTCAGTAGCATCAATTAAATTTAAGTGTTCAAAATTTGCCTTTGCAAAGACCCTAAAAATGCTCAATGCAAAACATTTGCCATATTTGTATTGAATCTGGAATATCCATTTTTCTCCCACGGACAACTTTACTTTCTATGACAGAACAAAGTCTGCCTACCGGGCACACTTGTACTTTTATATTATACTTTATAGAGTCTCTCATGTCTCATTCACTGTGTTACAAACGACATGAGAAAGTCATAATAATATTCAATACTCTGTGAAGAGTATACTAATAAAATAAATTAAACTTAAAAACAGAAAAAGCAGACCTCCAAAAAGTACTTAACAAAGTATTTACCTGCAAAAATGTGTGCTCGAAATTTTAATTATGCTGCGTCAAGTTTTTTTTCCAAATTTTTTTTTTGACTTTTTGGACTACGCTTTGAAAAGCCGCCAAAAAGATATTTTATACTTTATGCTCATTTCGCCACAAATTGAATCGAGTTCGGTTGCGTTGTGTTGTACTGAGTAGTGTTTGTAGCGCCGCGTTGTTTTGGTGATCGCACCAAAAAATTACTCCAATTGGAGCAAAAAGAAATAAATAAAACATACAAAAAAATAAAAAACAAATAAATAAAAAATTGTTTTGAAAACACGCGCAATGCATAGCAATTGAGCTTTGTGCATTTCGAGTTATTTTTGTAGTTTTAATGTAAAAAAAAACTTTTTCTTCTCATTACGATGTTTGTAATTGAACTCTGCTCAATCTATAAGACACTGACTGAACATTTGGATGTACTATTCTGAATTTTGTGGCTACAACTATATGAGAGTTTGTTATATATGTAATTTTTTAGAAATAAAACGAAACGAACGAAACATCTTTGTTGTCTTTGTATCCAATGCATCATCCAATTTTTTTACGGGAGAATCCTTTATCTTAAATTGTAGTCTCAAACAAATCTCTTTGAATGGTCTAATTGCTATATTTTTCTCTAAAGTTGTAGTATATTATAATAGGCTTCAAGAGCCCAAATACTAATGGTCGGCCATGGGACTTCAATGTCTCTCTTCATATATTATTGTTATCCAATTCAATCTGACGAATGATTGTAACTTTTATTGGCTACATGAATGAATTAGTCTATATTTAGTATATGTTTAATGTATATTTTCAATATATATTTTTTATATCTATTTTATGCATAGCTGAGAATCGAGAGAGGCATTTTTATATAATTCTAGGAAAAAACTAAGATTCTATATGAGAGGTGTGTCAAGCCGAAAACTCGTTAAGCTGTTCCAAACAGGGAACAAAATGCTTTCACTGTATTTCTATTAAAAACAAATCGTTATGCTACAATATCATCACGCCAAGAAACACTCCAGTGTCATGCGGCCTTAATTATGGTTCTTCTATACTCATTTATTTATTTATTTACAAAATGTTTCTATTTGCTTCTTTAACAGTTTTAACCTAATTTTGCTGCCCAAAATCCCAACTTAAATATCCGTAAATCAAAGAAGTTTCGCTAGCACATCAAAGCAGTAAACACTCAAATTACATACCATAAGTGCCAAGTGGTTCCTAAACAGTCATACTTTCATAAAACAACTAAACACGTGCTTGACTTGATTTCATTGCTGATTGCCGACTTGAATTATTTGTTCGCCTACAATAATGACAACAGCCAACGGGAGGTCTGGGTGACCATGGGGGGCACACGTTGTTGCTTATCTATACCAGTGGCACCCAAATACTCATATACAAATGTAGCGCGAATTAAATAGATAAATTAGCGTTAAAGCTAAAATGCCTCTGTGCAATCGACTGCCCTCACTTTACACTCGCTTCCGCGCGCTTTACACCGCATGTCGTATGAGTGATGCTCTCGAACGATGGGGTGTGCACACGTAAACCAGAACGTGTTGATGACTATGACTTTTTGAAATGTGATGCTGGTGGCACGTTACAAAACGTGTTTGAACACGTTACAAATATGTGCTTGTTTTATGTTTTTTATATATTTATTTAGAATCTTGTGAATTTATGTGAGATTTTTCCAACGCGTCGTATGAATGATTGTTTTCGTAAGAAGCAAGACAATTTACTTATTCGCTTATAACGTTTGCATTGCAAAGTGTCCAACAACAAAAGCAATAATAAAATAAATCGCAACTACCGTGTTTTGTTTGGTGTTGTCAACAATTTGTTGTTGTTTCTATTGTCGCTGTGATTGTGACTGCTGCTGTTGCTGTTGCTGTTGCTGTCGCATCTCTATTTAGGCACAAAAATGTTGCAGCTGCTTTTCCAGAAAATAGTTCAAGTTAGTGTGACAAACAACTATTTGGCTTTATTGTTGTTGTTGTTGTGAATTATTTTCTGTCTATGTGTTTGCCTCTTCTCTTTGCCTTCATTATTATGCAAAGAGGGTTGCACTATTTACCCAAAAATGGTGGCAACTAATGATGATGATTGCAAGCAAACAACCAAGCGAGCGAGTATGCGAGCAGCAGCAACAGCTTTTTTTTCTATCGCCATAAGTGCAACTTGTTGCGACAACAATTTTATTTTTTATATTTGTAAGCGGTGGTTGGCTTTGGCAGGCAACTATTTCGCTGCTTTATTGCCAGTGTGCGGCTTCAAGTGATCGAAAAAGTAGTCGAAAATTCATCACAACATATTACGCTTTATTTGAGCGTACCGTGGTAATTAACTAAACGAAATTGTTTTTAAAAATATCGACTGAATGCACCGTTCCGAACATGGTAACAGTGACTGTTAATAACCCCATTTAAATGCTTTGGTTGTCTTCAATTGATTGACAGTAGCAATAATAATAATAATTATAATAAGAATAAGAATGATAAAAACATTAATAAAAATATTAACAATAATAATTAGAATAATAATAATAATTTATTAATCTTTAAATTATTTAGTTATTATTTATTTGTTATTTATTTTATTTATTCATTTTTATTTTATGTATTTATTTATTAATTTTATTTTTTATTTTTGAGGAAATATAATATTTAACTTTTCCTACATTTTCACTCATCCACGTAATCGAAAAAATTTCATTTATTCATTTACATTAATCACTCAAGCTCAAATGGCTCACTGCAAAAGTGTCTTGGTTGGCGCTAAATTTGGCTCTACTCGCAGTGGGAAATGATTTCTGAATGTTGAGCAAATAAACAAAACTAAATAAAACAAATTCAAATCAAATAATTTTTCTTGCGAAAATTTGCTTTCTGACTAAATGAAGCCAATTTAACGAATATCGTTGCTTTAAACAGCATTGTTGTCTATTATTTTTCGCGAATTTTTATGGCTTTGATTTATGGCGTGCGATTTTCAGCGATTAGCAAAAGTGGCTGACTGAGTGAGTGAGTGAGCACTACCTCTGAGTGTGCTGCATGATGTTTTTTCTTATATTTAAATTTTACTGATTTTTCCGACTGTTATGACACATGTCGAAAGCATTGCAGGCAGTCAGACAATCGAATCATCGCCATAGCATTTACTTTGTTGGAATTGAAACATATAATAATTTTCTGCTTTGCTTAAAGGAAAATATCCAATTAAATGAAAAACCACTCAACAACTTTGCCAAAGTGGCAAAGAGGAAGGCATGAAAAATAAAGGGGGAAAAATCGCTACAAACACTTTGGAATGATTGTGAAGTAGCGTACGTCTGGAAGCACTTTTCAAAAGTGGCTATGTTGGCTGTCTGCAAATGCATGGACTGATCGAAAGGGAAAGAGACAAAGGGACAGACATATTGACGACGCATGTACCATAGTACACCCTAGGCGAACAAAACATGCGTCGACAATGTTCCAGACGATGTTGGCACGACATTGTCGTGTGCCAAAGTAGCAACAACAACGAGATCTACGACAACGAGGAAAACATGGATATGACGAAATATTTATATGAAATCTTTCATGTTTCATAAATGTATGTACGATTTATTTTTAAAACTCAACACACAAGCACAGATGACAACATTTTACACAACAACATGCGGCGACAGCAGCAAGAATAGCAGCAACAACCGAAAAAGTAGCGCCAGACACTGAGCGAAAGAAAAAAAATAATTTTTTTTTTTCTAAAATCATAGGAGACTGTGAGAAATAGTACGATTTTTAATTGCTTTTTTTTTAATTATAGAAGGTATAAGTGAAAATTTAAAAATTCATTTAAGTGACTCAAAGTAGAGCAAAAAATTAAACTTTTTGAAGCAATAATAATAATAATAATAGTTATAGTTTTTTTTTTTTCATAATTAAATTATAACATTTAACGCAGTAAACTGCATAACACATTTGTTTGATTAAAAAAAAAATTTACGTGAATAGTTATAGTAATTAAAGATAAAAAAAATTGTTTACCTTAACCCTAAATATAATTTTCTTATACAATTTTTGTATTCTACAAGTGTGGCGCCATGCTGTGTAGCATGTACCGCAAATCAAAACACACGGATCGTCAGCGGCAAAAGCAGCATCAAAAAGTACGCGGCATTGAAGTTAGATCAAAGGACTGACAAATCGAAACACAGATACACGCACATAGAAACAGACATATACACACAAATAAAGTTGAAAATACAGACATATGAACTCACTATATTTTTACTAGTCAACCCTACTCTGTCGTCCAACACTACATTTTATTTTCTGTCTTTATACGCAAGGCATGAAATTTGTAAAACAGTGAAGGAGACATTGAAAACATTATATGATGAACATTTCTGGATCCTAGGATTACTGAATTATTGAATTACATATAACCCACTTTTCTTGAAATTTTGTAGCTAAAGTTTTTACAGACTTTATAGCAAAGAGCCTAAGATAACTGAATCTTGTATCGCACATACAAAATATTTTGATTTTAACATAAATAGTTGATATTTCGATATGTCTTATATTAAAAATTGTATTTAATGTATATTTTATTTTTGTATTTATGTATTTGTATTTATTTTATTTTTTAGATTATCACTATTATTCTTATTTTTTTATTTCTTTACTTTTCTTTGTTAATTTATATATTTTTTTTGTCGTAACCTGTTGGCATTAGGAGCCACGGACATTAAATCTGAAAATTCAAAGGTTCTAATATCACTCAGGACGTACACTGAAGAGCATTGCAACTTCGACATAGCCCAATTGAATATTCTCTTTAATTTTATACTTTCTTCATTGGTTTGCTGTACTCATCTAAGAACGAGCCCCCCTACTCCTTTAGCTGATACCGCGCATCTTTAGTTCTGTTCTGCTCTACACTATTTTTCCTGCTCAAGTTTTACATATAAAATGTGCAACGCCGTCTGCAGTTTACTTTGAAGCCGCAAGCGATGTAGACAGCGGTTCTTTGTTGTTGCTATATTTTTAATTGCATGCCACATCCATCAGTAGGTACACGCCTCAGAACTAACCTCTCACACCTGAACCACACCCACCGTTCGCATGTCCTTAACATATCAAATTAGCATGCTTAACTTCTGCTAATTGACAGCGAAATGTTGAAGTGGCAGGCGTTGCAATTAAAGGTGTTGAAACATGCATGCCTCACACAAAAAAAAAATGAATTCAAGCTGTGAACGCGGAGGGTATCCTGTGCGTTTGCCTTTGAACTTTTTTGATTTGATTGCCTGCTGCCTTTCAAAATCATTATCGGTTTTGCAGTGGAGAGAAAGAATTATCTTTGAACCTAACATTTTTCGTATTTATAGTTTTCCAACAATTTATATGCTCCATTTCTATAAAGTCTAAATTTATGCGCCATCAAATGACGCCAACACACACACACAGAAACACACATAGACACAGTTGGAGAGCCGCTTTGAAAGTGATTTCGATTGCTGCTATTCTTTATATACACATAGATACACTCATAAATACCTAGATACTCAGACACCGTTGGTAGTCATAATGATCACTCACAAAAGGGCGCACAGTGCATTGAGGCCATGAGGGTGTAATATAAATTTATGAGCAACAAACATAGGACCTTCGAAAATCGCTCAAAATAGTTGAAATGAGAATGAAAAAAGCAACAACAACAAAATAACACACACAGAAGCATATAAAGATGTATAAGTACTCAGCTAGAAATCAAACACATTGAAGCGCCTCAGCTACCACAGTTGCCGCAAGCGTCGCCATTGAAGCGCAACCAAATTAATCTTTCATCGTCAATTACAATTAATTATAACACCGCCCTCGCAACGACCCCTGCCCTGCCACTCTGTCGAACGTACTATGAAATTGTGTATTTCCAATGAAATAAACTTGATAAAAGTATTCGATTTGAGTTGAGTTAATTTGTGTGTGTGTGTGTGTGTGTTTCGACTGTTCATCTTTACTTATGTCGAGCAGCTGTTTCGCTAACGTTTTAAATTGAGTCAGTGTGGCAATCATCGATGAGTGGCATTCGGGCAAGCGGCGTCATGGTGCAGGTTGAAAGCTCATTGGACTACTGATTAGCGCTGCGGTGCGCGTGTCTTTTGGCCATCATTAAATTATAAACATTTCTATTTCGCTCTAATAATGTATGTTCACTAAAAAGACCTATGCATATATATTTTTTCTGTCTAATTCAATCAAAAATCTTTTTTTTTATATAGTTTATCGAAAAAAACGTTTCCCGCGCTAATTACAAAGATGAAAGCGTTTTTCTTTTCACCTTTCATCTGCGCTTGTGTGGCCTTAGCGGCAGCAGCAGGTGGCGACCGCCAATACTTTTAGTGTTGTTGAGCTTATGAGGGCGGTTGGGTGCGCTTAAATTACACTTGAATTGTGTTACAATAAGAAAATTACAGCAACACACACACTCAAAAGTGTTGTAAGCATTTTTTGATCATAACATAAAAACTTTGCTACAATTTTCTCTCACCTTTTTTCATTTATTTTGTTCCTTTCAACTTTTACTTGATTGACTGACGAACTTCATGTAAGCGTCTTAAAACTATTAAACAAATCTTAATTAAGTTGAAAATTTTAAAATGCGCCAAAGCCCAAATCACACAATAAACATTTCACTTTGGCTTTGTGTAATGTTCAGAATAATAAACTCAGAACACGATGTGGCCAATAAATATTTTAGCAGCGCCATTTGTGTATATCAAACACAACACGAGTTGCAGAGCAATTCTAGAGAAGTCGGAAAAAGGTAAATAAAAAGATAAATATTAGTAAATATTGCACCCACAAAACCAAAAAAAAAAGAAGAAAATAGAAGAACTCATTCGCAAATTTATTGTTGGTGCAAAGTGCAATCACAGCAGTTGCAAATGTGCGCAGCCAAAAGTGGTGTGGAAAGCTAAATGGCTGGCGAAAGTTTAAACAAAAGAGAAGTTTATTTTTCTAAGTGTTGGAGAACAGTCCTCAGATGTTATGACTCAAAGGGATACATTTAAAGAACCCTTCCGTTTGCCATTAAAATATATGGCATATATGTATAAATAAATAAATTATAATTTGCCTAGGAAACTCGTGTAATATTTTGTAATTGATTTATATATATATATATATTTTTTTATTTTTAATAATTTGCCGATTAACTTAAAACAGAACAAAAAAAATAATCAATTAAAAAATAAATGGATACGCTTCAGTACTATTTTTTTACAAATTTAATATATTCTGCTCTGTTAGTTTAACAAACATATTTCTTACTTGTTCTCCATGTAACTTTCGGCAAGTTCCCTTACCCATCTTTGCCTAAAAATAATCTACTCTATGCTAATAAATGAAAAACAAAACGAAAGATCGGCTTGTCGATTATCTTAAGACGGTACAACGTTGCGTATACTCAATGAGTCTGCAGCACTGCAAATTAATCAGTTGCCTTGACTCGCTCTCAGTTCGCTATTAATCACCAAACAAGCGAAACAGTTGCTTCCGCCATTTTTTCATTGTCCGTGTTATTATATGTGCTGTTGCAGTTGTTGTTTAATTAAACAAACGAGCACAATGAGCGACAAATTCAACCATAAAAAACATTCGATTTTTGTCAAGATACAAAAAAGAAAAAGTATAGCACCAAGAAAGCAAATTAACACTGCCATTAATTTATGAATAACGACGTGTTGAAAATGCTATACTCAAAATGAACGAATTGAATCGAAACGAATCGATTTGACTTGAATCGAAATAAAAAAACAAATCGAATACGAATTCATCATAAATTCCCGGGAAATTCCCCTCAGATAAAATCAAAGCGGCAAACCGCAATCATTTATAGTGGCGTGTTTAACATTATTCGTATCTAAAAACAACTCAACGAACCACATGACAAGAGCATTGAACATTAAATAGACAACAACACGAGGAACTAAAAGAACTAGAAGAAGAGGAGCAACAACAGCAAAAAAGTTCATGTTCATGTTGCGCTTGAGCGAATTTTCGGCAAAAAGGTGCGTTACTCATCAAACGATCGATTGATCGTTCTACACTTTTCATTTTAGCTTGAAACGCTGGCGAGCGACACACCCACACAATTAGGCTGAAAACTAACGAAGGAAAAAATAACAATAACAACAAGAAGAACAACAACAAAAAGCATGTTCTGCTCATCATGAATTCGGCGAAAGAAGCGCGGAAAATATAAAAGGCCAAAAAATAAATAAATAAATAAATAAATTGGAAAGAACTGAAATGAAACGAAATTAAAGTAAATGAAATGTGCATTTGGCAACAATGTTGCAGCGAAATGTATTGCGATGCTGACTGGCATTGTAGCAATCATAAAATTCCCACAGTCGATTTTAAAGCGGCAGCAGCAGCAACAACAAGAACAACAAAAGTAAAAATCTTGCATGTAGTTGCCACTTGCAACAACATCATTTTTGCTTGTGCCACCACGTTGCAACGTTGCTCCTTCGGTGCATTTTTCACTTGTTTTGTAGTTCGTTTGTTTGTTGTCCCCTACTTTGGACATTTAAGCCACATTTGGCATGCGTACACAAACTGTTGTCGACGACGATCAGGAGCAGCGCCTGCCGACACAGCGACTCAGTTTGGCCATGAAAGAGCAGACCTTGTTTGCAATACAACAGCAACAACAACAACAACAACAACAACAACAACAACAACAACAACAACAACAACAACTCAAAAGCAGGCTCACAGCTCCACTTCACCAGCCCACCATGTTCCTTTGCCATTGGACGCAGTTGCATTTGCGCGCGCTCATCGTCTGATTTATGCGCGCGCAACAATTTTTGTGTAGGCGAAAAAGAATCGCAACAAAAACAACAACAACGAAATCAGCAAAAAAATGTTGTTTCAAAAAAGCGACCAACAAACAAAAGTTTGACAAGCGAACCAAAAAAGAAAATTGAGAAAAAAAAGTTGCGCAGAGAAAAGATACGAAAAAATGCAAGCGTGAGAATTTTTCTTATTGGACTTCCTTAATCTGGCGCGCTAAATAAAAAAAAGAAAATAATAATAATAATAAAAAAATCAAATAACTAAATAAAAAAAAAAGAACATGCTCCAAATTTAAGCGCATTCGGTTTCCTTATAAAGTTCGCACCTGCATGCAACAATTGTATGGACGACTATACGCTGTACTTGTTACAGTATAAATATACGAGTATGTGTATATGTATGTGTGTGGGTTTGTGTTGACCATTTGCTTGTAGCAGCAGCAGGAGCAGCAGCAGCTGTTTGAAACATTTTTCGTTTCTATGCACCCAACGTACGACAAACGCGCATGTGATATGCGCAGGCGCCACTTTGCGGCAGCGCTACAGTGTTGTCCAAAAACAGAGCATACGTTTCGAATATGCTTAAGTTACAGCTTACTAAAAAAGAAAATTTCGGTTAGTTGGTTCAGTTTCAGACATACCTTAGGGTTGGAGATCCGCGTCTACCCCTTAGATACCAACTTGCTGAGACAACAGCACACTCCCGCGATTCCTTAAAAGACTAAACCCTCTGGATCACCCTTTCAGACCTTTCAATGAGTTATCCATTACTATGAACTCAAACATATGCTGTATGTTAATTTTTTATTTATAAGTATTTAAATTTCTCTTTTGTCAACAGATATTCAGTCGAATCTCAATTTAATCTCTTTCGAAATACCTCCCATAAAACTAATTTACGATACTCTTTAAATGTTCTCTGAGCTTAATTGCTTAAAATTGCAGTAACACATGCATATAATATAATTAACTTAAATTTCCTAATGCTATATTTTAAAACTAAATTAAACGCTTAACTTTCACTGTTCGCAATTTTTTCGCCATCACTGTACCTCGTTTAGGGTGTGAGCAATGAAAACTGCGCTACCAACTAAATAGTGTTGTAAACGACATTTGAGTTCAGTTGTTGTTGTCATCGACAATATAGCTAAGATCATGATTGTTATAGTTTTTTTTTATATTTTGTTTTTTTTTTTCGTTTTTGTTGCTAACGGGTCTTTGATAATAAAGTTGAAGGTCGTTCTAAATTGGCCGTGTTTGCCTGCACAACAAAACAAAACAATGTTTCTAGTTGTTGATGCCGTGATTGTTGTTGTTGTATAATCGTTTTATTTTTTCCTGTTCTCACTCTGCAACACATTTTCACATTTTTCACTAATCCGCGTTTTAATTCAATTCAGCTGCGGCTGCGGCTGCGGCTGCGATTGCGACTCGTTCGCATCGAACCGGACACATTCACTAAGGCAGCTTGATGCTGTGCGCATTTTTTTCTGCTTGTTGTTGTTGTTGGCGCTTGAATGTCGTTTTAGCATTTTTTCAGCTCATTTGACTAATTTGCGCGCACACGGCTTTTAAAGCAGCGTGGGAGCGTGCAGCGTATTTTCGTCGCCGCTGTTTGGCAGTTATTGGCATGAAATTGACTTCGGTTACGGTGTTTTTCATTTTTCGTAATTTCGTGCAAATCGTATGAAAAACGACAACAACTACAACAACAACAGAGAAAATCATAGATAAAAAACGGCACAATTGCGGCGGCTTTTAAAGTTTGAAAATTCTGTTTTTATATATACGAATATATATATTTTTAATGTCTTTTTTAATTTGGAGTTCTTTCAGTTGTTTTGTGGCAAAAATCTCATAGATTTTCACACAGTGATAAAGCAGCGAGCTACGTGCCACAAATGTTGTTGCTGTTGATGCTGCACGCTGCCATTGCTGCTGCTGAGTTGTCATAAGCTGCGCAAGTTACACACTTTTGACGTGCGCGTTTTTTACCGCTGGTTTTTGTTATTGTTGTTGTTGCTTGTTACTTGTCCATCAGCTAAAAACTGTCTGTCTTCCGTCACTCACGCACTAAGTCAGACAACGCAACACAACTCACCTGATATCAACTCACTTCACCTAACGCTTGACATCTTCTGCATCTAGTTTTGGCGATAAGCAGACAACAACGCAGGCGCGCCACCGCACACCATCGCAATAATAGAAGCAGCAAACGAAACAAAACGAAAAAACGTCATCAACTTTGACGGCGACGTCGGCATCGTCAGCTGCTCAGTTCGCTATGCTGCTGCGTAATGTGCTCATTATCCTTTTATGCGAAATTGGGTTAAGTCGTTGTAGAAAGTATGGCTCCATCTGCGCAAGAGACTCCGGTGGAGAGAGGGAGTCGTGAAAGCAATTATTATTAATAAAAAAAAAGCTCATATAATATTAACTAATTTTAGCAAAGCAGTAAGGCTGACTATTTTTAGCATAAATCGGTTTTCACCAAAAAAAAAAAAAAACACTAAAGAAAACGTTGACTGACAATCATCTTGAAAGCAGATTAGGCCAACATGTGATTACACACTTAGAAATGGATAGAGGGAACGATAGCGATAGAACAAAAAGGAGAGAAATCAAACTATCCCCAGCCGACCAAACGTTCTAAAATTAATGAATATATACTTATACTTCTGACATAACGAATCTGTATCAGAACTCAAAAAATTGTCGAAACATTTTCGAATATTTCGCGAAAGATATGTTTTTAAAATAATTTATTCATTTCAGTGTCGTTTGGGCAATGGATCAAAGACTCAATTACAAAGTAAAGCTTAGTCATGGTCTTACAACAACAGCAACAAAGCTCGCACTTGTTGCTGCTTAAAGCAACACAAAAGAAAAGGAGTTTCTTCTTACCTTTGCGTTGGGAGCCCAGCCCAAGCAACAACGAAATCGTTGATGACAAAAGTCAACTTGAAGTTGAAATTGTCTCAGGGCTGAGGTTGAGCTCACCCACGTAAAAATTGTAATTTTACCGTGGCTGTTGTTGTGCTTTACGAATTCCACATTCGTTTGTTGCATGAGTCAAGTAACCAAAAAAAAAAATATATCGAAAAAAAAAAGAAGAAAACATTAAAAAACAACAACAGTGGAAACGAAGAGACGCCGCCAACTCAGTTATCGCGATCACGTACAAAGCGTAGCTTGGCCTCTGTGCCAACGACTTTTGGACGCGCCTGCGTCTGTGCCTGCGCAAATGCCCAATCAAGAGTGTCATCATCATCAACAACAACAAAAGGAGATCAGCAGCAACAACAGAAGTAGCCAACAACAACAACAACCAAAACAACTAAAAACTGTCGACTAACAATTGGCAACACAATTGCAATGAATGTGAAGTTTCAATGCCACAGGTCTGTCTCTGTCTGTCTGTCTGTCTATATGTGTCTGTCTCACTTTAACTTTGCAACTTGGCTAGGTGAGCTTGGCGTATGCAAAATAATGTCGTCAGAAAAATTGATCGATTTAAAAAGAATTAAGATCATCAGCAACTGTCTGAATGCCAGCCTACCAACGACGCCACCATCGTCGCCTATGTCCTCGTCTTCTTCTTCTTCGGCGTCGTCATCGTCGTCGTCGTCGTCATCGACGACAGCGATACGGACTGAGTCACACTGACTTAGTGAACGACTAACTGAGATATGTACAATACATATGTACGTGGTAACAATGTGAGGCACAATTGTCGTCTGGTCTCGTCTTGTCTGGTCTGGGATTTGATCTCTTTTCTTGTTGTTGTTGTTGTTGTTGTTGTTGTTTTTATTGTTGTTGCAATGAATGCGCCCTACAGCAGTGACAGTGGCGGTGGACTTCTACCAAGTGTTCTGGCTGCAACTTAATTATGGCTTGTTTGCTTAGCTTAGCTGCCACTCGAGGCAGCTTTCAGTGGCATCGCGCAGCGTTGGGAGGTATGAGTTGTCATTGCTGCAACAATTGTCGTTCGACGTTGAATTGTTGCATCTTCAACGTCGTCATCATCGCTCTTTGTTACTGAATTGACTGCGGCGCTGCTTTTTTTCACTGATTGCTATCAGTAATCAGACGTTTTGTGGCAATAACAACAAAGAAACAATGCTGAGGACTTCTTGCTGTGCAAGCCACTACAGAATGACGATAATGATGATGATGATGATGATGATGATGGTGATCAGAATAATAACAATGATGATGATGTTGATGATGAGTGCGCACAGTTTATAAATAAAGCACATTTTAATTAAGCAAAAAGCGAATGTGAGTTTTTTCAGTTTTACTTATGGATCAGCCTTCAATTACGCTATCAGTCTCACACTTTTTGTATATAGATGTTTGTGTATGTGGATAGTAAAATTACCTCTCTTGAACTGAATACTGGGAAAATAGCATGAGAAGCCATTGGAGTACACAATTTTAATTCGATTTGTTTTATTCATTGTTTTTGTACTGAGAAGTTCAGCATGTACCTATTTACATCCGGTTAAAAGGAGTGTCTACTAAAGAGGCGTAATTTTGTTTCGACTTTAGCGTATGAAGAATGCCCGCCCTGGGAAATGATGCACGTTCAGCCCATTGTCATTGCTTAATGAAAACAGTGGAGAGAAATCGTAAAAAAGTCGAAAGGTCGAAAGTCCTAATGCAGTACTATGTCTTCCAGATGGTTGCTTAAAAACACTCTGACGAATTGAAATACTGTCCAATGACCTACACTCTTGTCAGATTACAACCACATAGGTTGCGCATCCAAGAAATTCAAGTGTCGTCCTTTTGAACATCAGCACCTCTTCTCTTTGTCTTTTCTGAAGTAATCAAAGTATTTCACATCGTAATGTGCCGACACAAGGCGACTGGCGAGGTATCCACCAGTGGTATCTATAAGATTACCCTTCTATTTGGATGGACCATTATTCGTTAATAAATGTTATTCATTCCTTTTATTTGGTAAGAATTTCTTTAATTCACATAGACTTCTCTCTCTCTCACTCTGCTGATGTCTCTCACTGCCACCTTCACATAGCGACTTCCGTTCCCAATGCACCTTGCACACACAAACACGCACACAACAATACGCTTTCTCACGCTGTTGCCAAGCACTACCAAAGTACTTCTTCACTTCGCATATATATCCGACGCTTGTCGCTCTCTGCAATGTTTTTGTTCACACGCCCCCGAAGAAGAACTCATAGAAAAAGAGGCAAAAAGAAGAAGATGAATTCAAACTCACCTTACATTATTTCAGCATCAAGATCACAATTTACATAAAACTTCTAGCAAATATTTACTCAGCTCTATGTTTGTGCTCATGTGCGCAGCCCATGTGTGTCCGTACCCGTACACAAGTCCGTCCGTACAAGTGTCCATCGTACTCATTTCTATGCAATCCTGTACAACATTGAACACAATGCATTATTTTATTTTCTTTAATAGGCTCGATAGTAAGCGTTGTTGTTGTTGTTGTTGTTGTTGGTGTTGTTGGTGTTGTTGGTGTTGTTGGTGTTGTTCTTGTTCTTGTTCTATTTATTGTCGCCAGCCTGGCTGCTGATAATGAGTTGAGAACGCTTCTGCAGCAGCATCAACTTTTGATTATTTGTGTCTTTTGCTTTGGTTGTTGTTGGTTTTGTTTGCGTTCAGTTTCCTTTTTATCAAAAAAGATGCTGCGGCGCCTTAGTTGAATCGTTTTTATCTGCGATAAATGAAGCAAATACCATAAATCAATTGAGACGAAAGTATATTGTGTGACGAAATTTTATTATTTCAATAGCGCGTTGCGATAAACAGCAACGAGAAAATGGACAAAGATAATCTTTTTTCGCTCTCTGAACCTATCGCTGCGGACATGAAATACTCATAGTTTTGTGTCAATTGCACACCGTATATGAAAGAGAGGGGCGTATTGAATGGAGTAGAAAGAAGAAGAATGAAATGATTAAGAAGAGTGACCACGGTGAATTCGTTTAGAGAGCACTTCCAATTGCGAAATTCATGTCATGTACTCTTTTTGTAGTTACAATTTAACAAATATAATATTTTATTATAATCTATTTTTAAACCATAAGAGGATGTGTCGGAATATATGACGAGCATTGGCACTGCCAGAGTTAAATTTAATACTAATGTCTGATTGCCTTATTGACGCTAGACGCTCTTAAAGCTAAGAGGTTAATATCAATCGGGATACACTAGTGAACTCAATCTAAGTTATAATAAGTGGATTTCTGTCTTAAATTATCCACTGTCTTATAGAAGTCATCACTTTCAATCTGATACTAAATTATCCTACAACACTTTATCACGAACATTGATCACTAATTGAAATACTCACAAAGTAAAGTTAATGTACGCAAGCTGTTGCAAGCGGGAGAGAATATCTTTATATATCTGTATGTATTGTAAAAGGCCCACTATGCTTTCCCAACGACCTCAAAGACATCAATGATTTCACTGACTAATTGGAGAACTCCTTAAAAATTTATGATCCCACAATCTGTCTCTTCAAATTAAAGATCATAAGCCGGTATAATGACCGTTTACAAAGACCTCCACGAGGAGCTCCAAGCGATTTCAACCTAATGGCCTTTTGATACGCGGCTTCTAAAAAGGGCATTGGCTCCTTTTCTAATAACAAACCTTTTTACTTCTATAAATTATTTACACTCGATGTCAGTGAATGCACTAATGCTGTGGTAAAAAATTAAGAGACTTGTCTAGGCTCCCTAGAGGAGTGAACAAAGAAATTATTATTTCTTTTTCGATTTTCTGGTCCGGTGGTTAATGTTTTCCAAATAAAATAAATTCTACAATATTTTTTCCATAAAATACAACAAAGATTTTCACATTATTAATTTCAATCTAATAGAAACTTTAAAGTTTTAGGCAAAATCATTAAAATTTCAAATACAACAAATACAATGGCGATCTACATATTACATATCCAGTTTGAATGTTGTTTAATGACAATAACAATCGACAATTTATATACTCACAGCAGTCAGAAATGCATCTTGGAGCTCATCAATACAAAAAAGAGAAATAATAAAAAATCTTCAAACAAGACTTGCCGACCTTTAGATCCATTGCGTTTACCGAAATAACAATCACACAAATTTATCCCGAGGGAACTCTAACTAACTCTACAACAACAATAATAACATTTTTTCCTTTGCTTGTATTCCGTTGGGCAATGCAACTGTAACTTCCGCATTGCATTTCAGCAGAAAGCCTTGCATCACTTTGCATAGAAGACTTAAAATTTTTATTGGCCACTTCCGACCGAATTGTTTATCACCAACATCGTTGGTAAAAATACCAACTTTTATGAACTTCAGCTGCTATGAAAGAGAAAAAATTCGCATATAAAATGCCAGAAAAAAAAAAACTTAGATAAAATGCAGAAAAAAATGGTGTTACATTGCTTATAACAGTTCAGTTCACATGGATTTGGGCGGTTTTATTATAATTTTTTTTTTTTTTTGTGGTATCTGCTGCCTGTTTAGATACATTGGAACAGCTGGCAGAGCGCTGGTGGAGAGATTTGCATGTGGCTCATTTCGATTTACAGTACAACGACAATGCCGACAGCGACTCACCGCTAAGTATCATTCGCTGCTTGGCATTTTGGTGTGGCATACGAAAAATCATGCAACGATTTTTTTTCTTCTCTCCTTGTCACTACGCCAGCAGTTGTTCTAATCTGATGTGCTGCGGTGCTTTGTTTGTGGTGCAATGCACTGTGATACTTGACTTAATTAAAAACGAAGGCAGCAAAGTTTTGCTTAAGTGAATATATTTACAAAAAAGAAAAAAATAGATTAAAAAAAAAAATAAAAACAAATCACAAACACATACAAAGATAGATAGAGCGATAAAGAAGTATCTATCAAATTCGAGTGCATTAAAATGTACTTGCAGGCATACAGCAGACCATGCAACAAGAAACGTTGCACTTGTTGCACCAATTCGTAGACACCAACTTATTTATCCCTTGCCATACGTTATTGCTGCTGCCACTCGTTGTATAGCAACAGCTGCGCTGCACACATCGCCAGCTACTTAGCCTTTAAGTATCTAAGTGCATATCGCTCATTGTCTGTTGTAGATACACTAATTCCGACAGACAGACAGCTAGTTGAATAAGATTTCTTCTTCTTCTTTCTTTTCCTATTCTTGTTCTTTTTCTACCTTTTTTTTTTAATGAATTTCACTAATTTTTCTCACATTTCGCATGCATTTGAGCAGGGGCGGTCATCCCGGTCTGCGTTTAGTTGCGCTTGACACGCAAAGCGGCCTCAAATTGTTATTAGACATTTTCCCTAGGCTCTCAGCACGCGTTCGGCTATTTTCGCCTACACCCCACCTTATGCCTGTTCTACTTTATCAATGCAATTGCCAGCTCGCACACTAACTAATTCACTCGTTCATTCATACAATACAATTCATGCCTGCATGTGTAGGATGTTGCTATCTGAATCTACTTCTTCATCGTTGTTGTTGTCGTTGTTGTTGTTGTTGTTGTTGGCAATGTGAATTTAGCGCATTTTTATTTTCATTTACATTAGTGTTTTTCTCCTTATTCCCATTTTTCTTCATTTCTATTTTCCCAAATGAATTATGCAATGTGTAATTTTCAGTTTTATTGCAGACAAAACACGCTTCGCATTCATCTTGTCTCGTCGTTCGCCAAGCGTATAAAATATTTTATGCGCGACTGTTTCCTCTCGATTGTTTTCCTTTTGCAACTTGGGCAATGTTTTTCCTTGTCTATATTTTCATTATTACGGGTATAATTCTTTTTAGTTGTTTATTTTTTCTCATCTGCAAATGTAATTGTTCGCCTTGACGACTATCAAGTTTGTAAATGCAAAAGTCAAGGAAGCCAATTAATTAGCTCGTTTCGAGATTCGCCTCTTAATTAGCGCATAGTCTTTCACAAATATTGAATTCAAATATTTGATTTGCTATGGGCGAATGTCAAATGAGCCAACAGCCAGACACCTACACCTAGACATATATAGGTATATACACCTGTCTGGCCGAACTCAAGTTTCGATTTTATATAGAAAAATAAAATAAAATAACGTAGGCCAGTCGAAATGGCTGCCAAGTGACCATGACGATGTTGTTGATGATCCGCGATCGTTTCATTCGAAATTCCCGCAAGCAAAGCATCAGCTTTGCTATGCTGAAAATATGCCAGAACCAATAAAATAAAAGTAATAGTACTAAAATAAATGACAACGACATCTATTAAATTTGACACGAACAGACAATTTATGGCTCTACAAAAGTATACTGAATGCAAAAATACCGAATGAAATGAAAATGCGCCATATTCTCGAAAGTGTTCCAAGTATCTAGTAACGAACTTAACAGAAGCGACAACAATTAGTACAGACGAATACGAGCGGAATTATGAATCTCAACTCATCCAGAAATATTGACGAAGGCAAACTGTATGCGTGTATGCAAGCGATTTATTTGGAACAGCTATCATAAGTTAGTAGTATTGTGAAAATCGGTCGAAGGCCAACAAAATGATTTGGTTGAACAACCACTTGTAAAGATCTGTACACATCTATTTTTGTCTATTTATTGCCTTGTTCACTCTACTAGGGATCATAGGGCGTCCCAAAAGTCTCTTCAATTTCGTTATCCAAGACCTGTGTTGGTTTCTTAAATCGAGTAGTGTTGTCTGATAGGGTGGTGATTAGCCTGCCACTATCAGTCCTTGGTGATGGCAGTGCCAACTAGTGTCGCCCAGTAACAAGAACGCCACCTACCGTAGGTTGGATTAAGTGACCCATGTTCATAAATCACACCTAACCATACATACCCATGACCATAATTTATGCCTCTGTTGCGATTCGATGACAGAGGTCGGGCTCCGCGGTTGGCAGCCTAGTCCACTTCCACTATTTTTGTCTATTATATTTGCCAAATTTTGTTGAGTTGTAGAGTAATAGATTAACTTAAGTTATAGTTAGTTTGCTGAAAGAGTTAAAGCTCTAAGGCCGTCCATAGTGAGGGCCAACAAATGCAAATTGTATGCAAATTACCTTCTTATGCTAAAGTACCATTTAAATTCTGCACCAAAGTCGCGAACTTTGTGCTCTGAGGCCACAAAATAATGAAGTGCTGGATGAAGTGATATCATATACAATACGTCAATTTATAATTGATATTACATTATTTCAGTTACCCAAATGTGTTATCTCCCTTATGGATAACTCAAGAAAAAGGCCAATGTCATACGGTCATACGGACATATGGCCAACGTCTTTCTAATTCGTATAGACTTTGATGCAGTTTAAATGCAAAAAGAGCCTTTAACAGCAAACTCACGCGCACCTGTTTACACAGTCATGCCGACACGCACGTACGCACACACTGACTCAGGCACGCATGAACGTCTGCTAAGACGAACTGTCAGCACGGAATTTGTCGCCTCGTTTTACCACACTCTTTTGTAAAAACTATTTATATAATTCAAAGTAGCCAAATGAGTATCTCTATGTGTGTCGTTTTGTGTATCTTCGTGCTTATGCGTGCAGTGCGAACACCTAAAAAGCGAAATCTCTACTTTAATATGGTACCTTCAAGCGTGAAACGACAACGGCAAAAAAATAAAAACAAAACAAAAAAACAAACAAAAAAGACAGAAAAACATTAAAGAAATAATTATGATGAATGCGTTTTTATTCTGCTTATTTTAGTTTTCTTTGGTTTGCTTTACTTTACTTTACTTTACTGTAGCTTAATTTACTTTGGCATTTCGGTATTTCCGTTTTGCTTTGGGCTGCGCTGCTTTATCGAGCATAAAATCACATTGCGCAGCTACGATTTGTGGTCAGATGAAGTTGCTGCTGCGGCGTTCGATGTCTGCCTTTTCGACTTTCGGTTCAGTTAAGCTTGACTTTTCGTTGCGCCTGCCTATAAATCAAAGCACACTTTTCGGGGTCAAAGCTGTTGATGGTGGTGTTGATGATTTAGCAGCGCGTGCGACCTTCTTCAAATTGCGAAAGTATGAAAATCCCATAAAGTGTCTAATTTATTGTATTTAATGTTTTGAGCTTAATTGCCTGCTTTAATTATAAAAGTCTGCAGCTGTAGCCAAGCACGGCGTATGCTTAATATGTGCGTCAGTGATTTTTGGACTCAAATAGCTGTAAGTTTAGCAAACAATTTCGGTAATTTTCCCAAATTGCGAAATTCTACACTCTGCGAAAAATCACATGTGTCGAAAATTTCGCTGAATTTTATTTGCGTAATAAATCTAGTGAAAACGTTCGACATCGGACGAAATTCTGATACGATGTCGCGCCGAAGAGTGGCCAATAAAAAAAATTCATCAAAAAAAAATGTTAAACAATAAAAAAGTATCTCATGTCTTAATAAATGTGTCAGTGTCACTTTGGACTTGATTTGACTGAACATCGCGCAATGCTAATAAATTAATTAATTTTCGAAAATTTAAAGCCAACAAATTTTTGATGAATTTCGTGCATATACAGGAGAAAAATTAAAAAAAAAAATTAATAAAATTGAAATAAACACAAAAAACCGGGCCAAAAAACGCGTGCCTTTTTTCGAAACGAGCAACGCAAAATTTTGTTCGCTTTGAATATCTGTTTCTTCGAAAATGGGTTAACATGCGAGAGAAGCGGACAAATAATTTCTTGCGTTTTTTTCTCCTATTTGCTATTTTTGTTATTGTTATTACTCTTTCAACTCATTTACGCATTTATTTAAAAACATTAACTGCTGAATTAAAATAAAGAAAAATAAAAAAGAATTATGTCTTTAATGAGCCAAGCAACGCGAAGATAAATTCGAAATTCGAGCCAAACGCACTTGGGCACATCAGATGGCGCTCGCTCACTTCCGCTGTGACTGACGAAGGTGTTCTGCTGTTGGCATCGCTCCACTCATCATAATCATCAAGTTAAACATGATCAAACGCGTTGTTTGTCGTTTGCAATTAGTTTTTATATAAAATCTTAATAAGCGTGCAAGCGAGTACTGAATGAAATTCAATGCAACCGCACTGATTCATAACTTATACAATCATACAAATGTGGTAGTCTTTCGCAGCAATTGCAGTTTTTCGCCCTCCTCATTGAATATAATTTGTTTCTTTTTTTATTTTTATTTTTTTCGTTGGCTTTTGATGGATTTCCATGAATCATTGAAGAAGCGTCACGCTCGACTCGAAATATGCAAAAAATATATTTTTTCACTCAAAAAGCAGCACTTATATAGCACTCATAATGATGATGTATCTCTGTGTGTTTGTGTGTGTGTGTGTGTAAAAAGACTGTCAGGCGGCAAAGTTTATCTTGTTGTTGTTGTTGTTGTTAGTGTTTTTGTTGCTGTGCCAGACTTTTCCGGAAAAGTGGCGCGCCATGCTCATCATCAACAACAACAAAAATGTCATCGTAGTCGTTGACGTTGGCTGCTTCTGCTTTTCTTTCGCATCATAGTTGATGCTCGGCAGTAGTCTTACTTATTATGTATGTATGTATGTGTGTATGCTTAGTTTCATTTTAGTTCGACCATTTTATAAGTTAATCATAAAAAAGACAAGCAATAAAGGCGAACAAATGCGGCAGTAAATAAACGAGTTTGTTGACACAAGCCTCAGCCACACACACCATGAGCGTTTAAAGACTAACGTCGAGCGCCAAAATGGCGCCAAAGCAGTTTGTTAACAAATTTACCAACACTGTGCGAAATACAAAAGACATTATCCAAGCTTGAACCAACGCTTTTTATGTGACGCTCATCGACTGGAGTCAAATCAACGCCAAACCTTTTCAAAAAAAATAAAAATAAAAATTAAGGAGAATAATCAAGAAAGAAGCAGCAAAAAGTGGGATACTTTTTATGAGCGCATAAATTTTAATTTCAAGTCAAAAACACTTTAATTCGCTCATAATTAAGTCATAATGAGATGCCAATTTCATTTTTTACGATTGCCTCAGCTCATTGTATGAAGAAGAAGGAGGTAAAAGAGAGCAAAAATTTAGCGGCAACACCGGGAACACATTTGCGGGCACAAAAAGAAATCAGTTGATTGTCAACTGTTTTCTTGGCTTAGCACTTAGGTTTTTTATTTATTTACTTTTTTATATGTTATTATTTGGTAGCGTGAGAATTCCGTGCGCTTAGCTGAGATCGCCAACATACTCCGCTCTTCAACACCTTTGTTCGAATTATTCGAAAACACGCAAGTTGTGAAAAAATGTACGCTGCTGCCGGCGAATCATCAAAATACTTGTTTATGACTTTTAATGATGTCGTTAGTGTATAAAGCACACCGCACACTACTCTTCATTTATCCCTCGCTCAAGTGATTGCGCCAATCACTTGCACTCATTCACTCGCTCTCGTTGCCCTCTGCATTTTAAGGCTTTGTTGGTTTGTGTCTGGAATTAATTAGCATGCAAAAAGCGACTTGGGTGATGAGCGTCTCCGTGAGGAAGGGAGTCTGACGTCGGACGTTAAGCGAATTGCCATAAATAAATTAAACAAGTAATTTAATACTTTTCATTAATAATTTTATAACGCAGACATGCAAGAAACGCATAAATTTTTCGGTATTAATTTTATATATGTACTTAGTACATTCAAACGAAAGGGAAATAAATAAATTTTAAAGAATCTTCGTATTCATTGAATAACAACTCAAAAACATTTCTTAATACAGTCAAACTTCCCTATAGCGAATCCTTGTGGAACCAAAAAATCACTTTATTATATGGAAAATACGTTATACAGAAATCATGTGTAATTGAAATGATACGTATTAGAAAAATCAATTCGTAATAGGGAGAGCTTAGTTATATAGACGTTCGTTCTAGGGTAGTTCGACTGAATTTATATGTATTATTTAAATTGAAATTATTCGCATGCCATTTTCTCACTAGCACAAAATTAAGTTGCAAAAACAAATGCATACAAATAAAATTAAATTAAATTGCAAAATTTGCAAATTCAAAATATATACGAAGGATGATTCATGATTCTGCTTAATGGCAAGCAATCATGCTAGTAGCAGGTCTAGTAATATCACCGCGTATAGCACACTACCACACACGATCACCCGCATGTGTGATGAGATTTGTCACCAAACCAGCCCCAAAAAAAAAAAAAAAAAAATCAAACAAAAAGTATAACAATAAAAACTACACAAGTAAAAATAAATAAATAAATTTAATTTAAATTCGATTGCTTTTCGGTTTTTAGTTTACTTTGTCAATAACAAAAGCACACGTGATAACATTTTTTAGCATTCATTCTCGGTTGCAACTATTTTTAGTACAAATTTGCTCTATATAAACAAATTTTATCGCATGCGATATTCGGACAACTCGCACGCGTTCTTTTCGCCCATTGCCAGTGGTCAGCGGTCGATGTCGCAAGCTGATGATTCATCTTCATGCTTGATTTCAGGCCTTGATGGTGGGAGACTTTTTGGCAACCTTTTCAGCATTCAATCGATATTTATATAGGTTTATATTGTTGTTTTTCTGTTTTTGTTCCTTTGCTTGTCTTTTTTATAGATTTCCTTAATTAAGTAATATTAAAACAGAAAAAAATTTATCGCCTATATGTGTGTTATTATAAATAAACTATCACATGTTAAAATTGTTTTGTAATTAAATAGTCATCATCACATGGTTGCATTGACCCCGGCAATGGCACTTGTGATGGCGCCAAAAAGTTTACAAAGCGAAATATCGAAAGCCCAACTGCCAAATCTCAAAATGAGGCTGACAGTGGAAAATTATTCGAACCTGAAACTACATTAATTATGAGATCTAACGAATTGGTATATAATACCTTATTGCAACCTAAACTAAGGTTCAACCTTAATAAAATCACAAATTAAAGCAGCTCATTAAGCTTCTTGATGTGTAGATAGTGGCTCCTTTCCCTACTAGGACAACTGCAAAATATTGTTTGGGGATGTCCACATATATTAAAAATTTCCTGATAAATTATATTTAGAATACTTTTCTTGACTGATATTTTTATTAATACTAAACACTGGCCTGAAGTAGTCGCTCTCTGGGCTTGAACCTCGGATCTATTGCTGGTACTTGACGAAAACTGCTTAATAGGCGATTTCTACCAATTTAATCTGGTTAATTTTTAAACCATTCTGCTTAAAAATTCTTCCAATTCTTCATGATTACAACCTCATTATCATATGAGGGGGACACTATGATACTTTACCAGCTAAAATAAACACTTCGATACGCTTATCTCACAAACACTAATCTGGCGTCTAAACAGGCGGCCACAAAATACAGTGGAATTCTTATTCTCTTGGCCTATTAAACAATCATTTTGCTGAAAATTAATAAGAAAATATTCCAGGAACGCGCAGCTAGAAGCCCATTAAATACTCTCGAGGTCACTTCTCCAACACTGGCACTCGTTTTTGTTTTTGTCTTTTGGCTAAAAATACAAATTTTTCTAAAATTGTTCGCAAATTTCACTTCTTCATTGTACTAAACTCAACGCCTCCGTTTTTCTTCTCGTCCATATTTTTTTTACAGCACAGCTCGCATTGATACGGAACATAACCGCGAGCAATCAAACCGTTGAGAACGGCAAGGAACTGCGAATCGTGTGCAAAGTTCAGGGACGACCGCCGCCGAAGGTGACCTGGTTCAAGGATCACAAATCGATAAATCGCAATCGAAATTTGTATCAGTTTAAGCACTACAAGTAAGTAAACGAATAGCTCTTCTATTAAATATATAAAACACACAGCTAATCCAATGATTGTTCGACCTTTTGCAGAAAACGTTCCGAGCTGATCATACGCTCCTTCCACAGTTCCGATGCTGGACGCTATGAGTGTCGTGCAAAGAACAAAGTCAATCCGATCATACAGCGCCGCGCTATCATGATCAATGCCTATCCAGGTAAGTTGGGCAGGGGCCCAACATTCCGCGCGGGCGGAATGTACAATGTTGATGCAACAAATTTAAACGCTCCAATTCATTTCAAATTTATAGGTGCACTTTAAGGCACTCGTTTATTTTTATTTTATTTTATTTTATGTTATTTAATTTTATTTTATTTTTTTCTTTTTAATAATTTTTTTTATTTATTTATTTATGTTATATTTCTTAAATACAATTTTAAAAATAACCCTCAAAAATTATTGCTTGAAAACATTTTGAAAACGTTATGCTTTGATTGCAGTGTCGCGTCCCAATCCACCGCCAATTTCGGGCGGCGCTGGCCACGATTGCCCGGATAATGTCGCCGAATTCTGCTTTAATGGCGGCACATGCAAATTCGTATCAGAAATTGGGGACTATTTCTGCATGTGAGTAGTCTCATAAAAAATAAATTAACTGCTTCGCCTCGACGAGTAAATGTACTTCACCAAATTGAGCTTTTCCGACTTTTTCCTGACTCGGTCGGGGGTTCTTGCTTTTCGAGGAACGCCGTTAAAAAAATAGAGCGTAGAGAAAAAATTAAAAGATAATAAATTTGTTTGGCTACAAGTAAGAAAAAAAATAATATAATGGTGCCGAAAATGAAAATTTTCACAGAACCAGAGCAGCCAAAAGAGGCAACGCGGCAGTCGCGCAGGCACTCAGTCAGTCAGTCAATCCGTCAAGCAAGGCGCGTATGAGTGCACTTGAGAAATTGAAAGTGAAAATGAGTTCCACTTGGACTTTTGTATTTTTCTTTTCTTGATTTTCCTTTATTTTTTGGTTTTTTGTCATGCGGTGCGCCATGACGAAAAATCAAAGGAAAAATCGGAAAAATAACACCATGCGTGCTGCCGTGAGTGTTTGTGTACGGTTTTATGGGACGCGCCGATAGCAACGCCTCAGCCACGAAATGCACTTGGCGCTGGATACGCAACGTGTGGCAGGCGCAGATACAAACACACACACATACAATCACACGTACTTTTTTCGAGCATATAAATTGCGGCGCTGACGGATATAATTCACATTGCATGCAACAATTTTGTAGATTAACGCGGCTACGTTGGCTGCCAAACAAAAAATTAAATGTAAGAAAAAGAAGAAGAAAAAAGCAAAAACCCCCCAACATCGGGAAAAGGACAACGAAAGTGTAACTGAAGTCATTTACAATTTTATTAAATATATACAGTGAAAGTTTTTCTTTGGATGAAAACTTATTCTAAAACTAAACTGAGCGTTGATCGAACTTCACAGCGCACAAAAGTTAGCTTACTGTGAGTGACCGTTCAATAGACTTTTTACTGTAATTGCCATATTTAAGCTGATACGTTTTAGAATACTTGCAAAGGCTGCACGCTTAGAAATTTGATTATCGAAGAGCCAGGCAAAATAAGTGAGATAATAATAATGAGCGTCTATAAACATTTTCGATAATTGTTAGTGATTAAAGCCTTAAATATTTTGTGCTTTATATCATATGTTACAATAATAAAAAAAAGGATTTGAGTTCATTAAATGTATCAGTTTATGATGGCACACTGTGTATTCATTTGTAATAACTATAAATTTATTATTTAAAAACTTTAAATTAATTAAACATTTTTTTCTTCCCTCTATCGTTCTCCTATCTTTCTCATCACTTCGCTCATTTTTTCGCCTTTTCTTGCTTTTGCTTTGCATATTTACAGCTGCCCCGAGGGTTTCGTCGGACAACGCTGCGAGAGTAAGGAACCACCCAATATGCCACCCAGTACGTACAGCAATGAGCAAATTTGCAAGATTTTAGGAAGACCTTACTGCTAAAATAGGCACTTCTATAGCATCGATTGTTTTTTGATTGATTGAGAACGACGCGATTTGTCCGAAACGATAAACCAACCAAAACCAAAAAAGAGAATATCAAAAATAAAACGAATTAAAAGAAAGTGAAAAACAAGTGAAATCACGAGCTCCGAACACACTCAAAATGCAAGCACATCAAACCAAATATAGTTTAAACAAAATAAATAGAAAAATAGCATGAAAAGTACAGTACAAATACAGTTAACTATGTAACGGTAACGATTTCGGACAAAACCGTTACACGAAAAACGCCTAAAATATCCCAAAAACAAAAAAAAAAAAAGATTAAATGAATAAAAGAACGCAGTTCGCCGGAAAACTTTTGAGTAAAGAACCAAGCAAGCAACACATTCCAATGCAACAAAGTAAAGTCTTAATTAATTAAAGAAAAACTTGATAAAAATAAAAAATGTAATTTTCACTAGTTTAGTTGTAATTAATAATTTCACATAACATTTAACACTAAAACGACTCTTATATATATTTATCATATATAGAAGAGATATATATAAAGCAAAACAAAGGGTGCTATAGAAGGTTTATTTTATATATAGAATTTGAAGCGTAAAAATTGTTTATTTATACAAAACACACACATACACACGGAACAACAAAACAAAACAAAAAATTAATTTATTTCAATTCTCCAAAAGAACAAAATCAAATCAAATCAAAAAAAGAAAAAGAAAAAGAAAAAATTAACGCGTGAATAAAACAAACAAACAAAGAATGTGGCATGCTGTCATTGTCCTCTAATTTGTTTGTTTGTCGTTTCCTTAATTGCTGTTCCTACACACACACACTCACAAACACACATATCATCACCACACACAACAACACAGGTACATACAATTACAGAGTGACACAAGTGCAGTGTGACTTGTGCGGTCTCAGCTCGAGACTGCGGAAATCCTTTGGTTTTAATACCACCACATTTTGTAAAAAATCTCTTTTTTGTAAGAAACAGAGGCTCTCTTAAGTTATTAATTTAATTTATTTATTTAAAAAAAAACAACAACAACAACAACATAATTATGAACAACATAAATTATTTTTATGAACATTTTCTGCTCGGTACGGTTTTGAGCACTTCATCGCAAATGTGCGTCGGCAACGCTGCGCATGCCCTGTTAACTTTACTTACGGGTCATACTCTCATTTCCAATGTCTGAACTTTCATTGATTTTTTTAATTATTTCATTATTTATTATTATTATTTTCTTTTAACGAGAAACAAATCAAGTCGAATACCCAAATATTAATACATTTATTGTCTTCTTTTTACAATGTTTTATAAATTTGTATAATCGACTTATCTTTCCACACTCTGAATGCTGTAACCATCTCGGCATCGAGCCGCTCGGAAATTGAAGCATTTGTATTTTTTACTTTCTGAACCTTAAAAAAAAAAAACAGTTTTTCGCAAACGTAACCATTCTAATCCCGTACCGGAGTGATTTTTTTCCACCCAAAAAACAAACGATTTCATAATAAATTAATTCAACTTTCTATTGTTATGACAAAGGCTGAAATTTTGAATTTGCTCGATTCTACAGAGTAGCTGAAAATATATACATATATACGAACAAGACAGAGTCAGATAATATATTTTGTTTAACAACAACATAAGAAAAAATCCAGGAAGAAAAATTGCTTAATACAATTCATTGAAAGATAGTTTTTCTATCATGCGACTTTTTATTTTGAATTTGAATTATTTGCATTTTATTACAAATTTTTCAAATAAGCTAAATCTACTTTCAAATAAGCTTCGTAAACCGAATCTATAACTTTCAGCCAAGTTCGAACACTGGAAAGAGCTTCTTTTATAACAATACTTAATTCTTTTTTTGTAAGGGACAGAAGAAAGTTGTATCAGTTATAAACAATATTACCATGACTTTCGTATATTAAAAAATTATTTGATGTTAAACATTAATTATTTGATAATTTTTTCTTACCAATAGTTTTTTTCCTTGTGATTTTTGTGGAAAGTCTAAAATATGTATTGGCACTCATACCACAAGAAAATTAAAATTTGCAAATACCTCAGTAACTTGCTATTCCTTGGTTTTTCAAAGTTCTTTCAGTACTACATGCTCATACGTGTGGCTTTGCCACATTCGCACATGTTGCCTACGTTATTGGCTACTGTGCTAGTCTGCAGAATAAAGTAAATTCGAATGTTCACTAAGAGTCATATGGTTTTAGCCTAGTGTGATTTCATATAAATATCAAGACATCCTAAGTCCAACGAAGCCAATTATAAAGTTGGAATATAACAAAAAATTAAATTAAATACATATTATTTTCGAATATTAAAAATTTTACAATTTCGCCTTGATTATCGACCATACTGCGCTTCGAAAAAATCATAGCGAAAACGGAATTCAAACAAGATTTTCATTTTGCTTTAAAAAGAGTTATTCAAACAGATATAATATTTTATTTTGTTTTTCTATCTTTGTAGTTTGCAAAAAAAATAAAACTAAATCATAATTTAAAAAAAAAAAATAAACAAACATTTAATAGTAACAATAACCAAAAACCAACAATCAAAACAACAACAAAAAATACGACAAACCATTTTGTATAGAAAATGCATTTTTCGTTTAATTTGTTTAATTTTAAAACTATTTTTAATGCAATAATTTTTTATTATTACCATACATTTTAATATACATAAATTATTAACACTTTGGCTGTAGATTTTGACAAAAAGTTTCTCTTCTGGTGGTTGTTAATTACTCTTGTTTTTTCAATACTTCACCGATATTAATTTTCCAATTACTTTTTTTGACTAATTAACTCACTTTTTGGGTAACTGTTCTTTTTGCTTATCTCTCTCCTTAGTTCATTTTTGTTCTGGTAACAATTTTGTTTTTGTAGCGTTTGCAATATGAAAAAATAAATTGAATTTTGAATAAAAAATTTGAAGAAGTATAAGAGGAAGCAAGAAAGCAAGTAATTAATTATTTTTTTATAATTTAATCTCTTCACAGATTTTTTGTTGCAATCTACGGCCAAATACATACCTTTAATATTAGTTTAAAACAATAAAAAAACAGACAAAAAATAAATTTAAAAAAAAAAGAAGAAATTAATTCATTTAAACTCTTAGCAAGTTTTTTTTTCGACAAATGTAATTTTTTAGTTGTTATAAAAAGTTAATAATTTGTTGCACAATTTTGTTACTATTTTGTTTTGTTTTGCAAATTTTTTAAAAAAATTGTCCAACTACAAAGTATGAAAACCAAACAAAACCGCCTACTCAGTCGACACACTGTGCACAGCATCATCCAAGCGCGTGTTGCGAAAAAAAAAAATTATTATGAAAAATCCTTCTCTTTCTGTTCATTGCGCCGACAGTATTTTTTGTAATTTATTTATTTATTATTTATTATTAAAAAAAATATATATTTAAAAAAGTAAAATAAATTCGCAGTCTTTGGTACTTTTTGTATTACAGAAAGTTTGCAAATTTCACTGACAAATGCTAAAAGCAAAGAATAACTTAATTTTTGTTTTTAGCGAAAAAATTAATATATTATTTTAAAAAGTCATTTAAGAAAATCATTAAAAAAAATAAAAATCGAACTTGTAATAAAATTTGTAAATATTAATTGTAGTAGTTGTACTTATTTTGTAAAATTCACCTCGGCATAGTTTTTAAGTTAATTCTTAATAATTTTAATTAATTTTTAATTGATTCTTTAAGTAAAGCAAATACGCGATAGCGGCAGAGGAACAGGAAAAAAACTACTTCACTTTGTTTGTCTTAATTTGCGAAAATAAAATGAAAATTTATTTTTTAATTATTTTAAATTGTGTACGAATATTTATTTATTTAAGCGAATTATACATATATAAATATATAAAAGATAAGAAAAAATTAATTGCCTAGAAATGCAGTTTAATGAAAAACGGAAAACATCATACCAAAAATATAATGTAATATATGAAAATATGAAATCGAATGAGGGACTTATTTTTAGTTTGTGTAGAAATGCGAATACTTCACATTTTTCATTTAACATAAAATTCTTTCGCTGTTTTAAGTTCTTAACTGAATGTAGTGTTATTTTTTCACTTGAAAACAAAATACATAAAATGAAAAAGTTATAAATTTTATTGTTTCTCTATTTTATTATTTAAAAATTGGGAATTTTCGAGGTTGTTGAAACTGAAAATGGAGTAGAAGTTTAACTCTAACTCCCAATCGAATTTGTTTTTATAAAATATTTATTTGCTTTCCATTCGATTCAACACAGGTTCCACATACAAAACCGGCTACATTGCGGATGATCCCAGAGCCTATGAAGGAAGCCAACTGCCAAGTGGTTTCACTGTAGAACGCAGCAATGTGGCCATGCAACAGGAGGCACGCTGAAGCGCAGAACATTCGCTGCTTTGAATAAACTAGAATTATTGCTAATTATTGCTAAAATAAATGAATTGATTGGATATGATCTCATGCATTTAATAAAATTGCTTTGTTAAATAAGAAAAAGACTTTTAATTTTATGGCATGTGAATAGACTTCTAATCCCCAAGAACCTGGCAATTATTGAAGAATATCGCTGTCTGATAGTTTCTTACAATATTTCCAATCATTACATTTTGCTAAAATCGTACAACTATACCGGTGGCTGCATACAAAACGTTGGGAAAACCGTTAGCGTACATAAATGTTATGTGTGCTCTCGAAGACTTCAGTTGCCTTGGCTGGTCATAATTTAAAATTAAATGAAACAATAATAAAGTTAAATTCGATAAAGTTCCTAGAATACTTTTATACTCATCAATGACCATAGGCTCGGCTCAATATGTCAATAAACTAAAATGTTTTTCTAATAAGACGGTAGACGGTTTTAGACGCATCTGACCTGTTCTGACAAGCAGCGGATTGGAAAAAAAAGAAAAAATACTTCGTGGGAAATTTTAGCGCTGCAACTCAGAAACTAATACACAGACTGGTCGACCCACACAGCTCAATCAACTTGTTTCGTTGAGCTGATTTCTTAATCATTTATATATATAAAATTAGATGTATGTCTATATGTGTGTACGCTATACACGCCGAAACTGCTGCAACGATTTTGATGCAATTTCCAGGGAAGCTCTAGAATAGCCTGCCGGGTAATACTGTTTCGTTTCGTGCGTTAGTGTATCGCGAAACTCGTGGCGGATGGAGAGAAATGAATTGAAAAACCTACAAAAATTTAAGTCACAAACCGCTTTAACAATTTGAATACGTAACGAAGAAGACTTGAGTAAATTTATTAAATAATGGACGTGTTTATTGTTCAATGAAATTTTAAAAAAAAGACTGTCAAATAATGCGACCAAAAAAGCATCAATTGGAAAAAAATATCATAAGAAAAGCGAAAAAGTAGAAATAGAGCACTTAAACAGAAGAACATCGAGAGTCTCGGCATGGACAACAGCATGCCAAGAGGCAGCAACGCGCCGGGTATCTGCTAGTATATATATATATAATACATAACTTTTGGAATCTCCGATGACGACTTTACTTCAATATGTTCTAAAATATACAAATTTTAACATCGAAATAAATATCAGAACAGCGTTTACAGTCGAAGCATGCTAAAGCTCTGTGGATTTAAAATTCTAACGACAATCAGGGCTTCCAGAACACATTCAGCAAAGCAACGTCAACGAATTCGCCGTAAAATAGTGTTGCTTAGTAACAAGCCGGCCGCACACAGTTCAACATTTACCAACACAGACACGCGACTTACTATTTTTTGGCGGCTGTAATTCGAATGTTTTTCTATTAATTTCTCAGGATATACTTCGATTTGTTGTGATTGTGCATGCTACACAGAATAAAAATGTCAACTGCACAAGCAACGAAGAACTGCATAACCCTAAAAGGCTCCGCGCAAATCATCGTCAAATATCTGAGTAAGTAAGCAGGCTCTTATTTGCAATATGGAGGTCGGTTTGCAATTTTCACAACTACGCAACTTTCGATTCGCATTTTTCTTTGCGCGTAGAATTTGGCATCAATTCGATTTTGTTTCAACGCGGCATTTATCCGCCGGAGAACTTTGACAATACGCAGCAATATGGACTAACGATTTTGATGTCTAAGGATGTCAAGATTATCGAATTCTTGCAGAAAGTTTTAACGCAGACGGAAGGTGAGCATTGGCAAATACTAGTTCACCGTAGACTTAAATGAACAAATTAAATCAACTTCTCAGAATGGCTAGCAAAAAATATGATAAGCAAAATTTCAATGGTGATAACAAATGCGCACACAAAGGAGGTGCTTGAATGCTGGGACTTCAAAATGCTAGCCGAGATAGGCGATGCTAATTCATCTGACCCAACAAAATGCACCTCCTCGAAGGAGTTGCAACGCATACAATCTGAAATACGCGATGTCATGCGTCAGATATCGGCCACAGTGAGCTATTTGCCGCTTCTCGACTGCATTTGCACCTTCGATGTGATGATACACACGCTGCAGAACACGGAGATACCTGAAAGTTGGGACGAAACTGGCGGTGGGTGATGACGTTGGTCTATACAACAAATAGCATCTTTTAACCGTAGTATTTTATTGCTTATTGCAGCTGTGTTCATACAAAATGCTCAGGCGGTACAACTGCGCTCATTCTCGACGGGCCTGCACAAAGTGGAAACTGTAGTCAACTACAAAATGAACCCCTGAGCGATTTCGACTTCTCTTTACTTTACTTTGGCGTCTGTCTTTAGTTTACTGTTCTTTGTCTTTTGCTTTAAAATCTTGTGACATTTTGCATTAAATAATTGAACTCATTTATTTCGAAATTTACAAATAACTAAAACTTTCCCTTAAGACTAAAATTGAGCGGCATTCGCCGTCGATCGAACGCCAAGACAAGAAATTTGCTGTATATTCTAAGTACACGTTGGCTAAGTATGTTTCCCGCATCGACCGCATTCAATCAGTGCCAAAGTACTTTTGACCGAAATGATTTGGCGCAACGGGATGGAGCTCAGACGTCAGAATCTTGAGCTTAGGAAATGCACCGACAACGCATCTGGCCGCAACCGGCGTACAAAACAGATTTGACAAAATAATACAATTTTCGGGTACGCCATGCTCGCGCAGCACATTGACCGATTGTAGCACCGTGTTGCCGGTTGACATAATTGGATACATCAAAAGCACCTGTCGTCTGGCAATGTCATCGGGAAAGCGTGCATAGACCACACGTGCTTCATGTGTATTTGCATCGGATTCCACTAGAATTTTGCCAATACGTATGGAGCGACAACAGTCGCGCAGTCCTTGCTCCATAGCCTCGCCTGAGCGTATTATCGAAACGCCACAATTGCCGGAACGATACTTCAGACCGTCGTAAATGGCACCGGTTGGGGTTTCAACGCTACAATCTGTGTAGGGCAGCTGATTCAACGATTCCTCGATGACTAAGCGTATTAAACGATCAGCGTAGAACTTGAAATCGCTTCGAGACGTATTTCTGCAATAACTCAACCGTGATGCAATTAGCATGACAGTAAAATTGGCCAAATTGGCCAAAATGCATGATTAAACTTACTTGTCCCTTATAATGGTAAGTAGTTCGCTGACTTGGGAATTGCACTCAAGCAGCTTCATATTTCTGCCATATTCAGCCTCAATCTCTGCCGCTGTAGCTGCAGCTGGTTTGTTTAGTTGTAGTTCCAACGGTATTGTTAAAGTTGTATCTACACGCAATCCTATAGCTTCATCGGTGGACACAACCGCATCCACCTCTGCCGTTGTCACCGACACCGGCACCACTGCAACAGCCTCGTGTCCACCATTTGTCGCAGCTGCTGATTCCTCATTAGAATTGGCGTTTGAAGATTCCTCTGAGTTGGTGTTAGTGCCATTACCACTGTCACAAGATACTGTACACATATTGTTTTTGTCGTCGTTGTTGTTGTTGTACTAGCAGGTTATTACTTTGCTTTATCGCAAATTCCTATGCGTTTGTTTAACTGTTGTTAGCGTGCCGATCAGCTGTGCTCCGATATGGATATCCCTTAACCACGCACACAAAACTAAAATAAATGTATCTATGTGCAACACAATAGTTTGACCTAGTTTTTCAACACTAGGGAAGAGCATCTGCGCTACACTCCTAAGAATGCTATTAAAATCAACTGACTACTCTCATAGAGTACATGAAGTAATTGCATATTTATAGAAATGTTTGAAAATGTTAAGTCAATATTTTTAAAAAGCTTAATTGCTATTATTGCCGATAGCTACGTTGACCTTGAACAGCTGATTTGTGATGTTGCCGTATGCATATTAGAAGTGACTAATGTCATTTATCTAATTGTATAGCACTAACTTTTTGTTGCGCATAGCGCCTATTTAGCGATGTCCTTAACTTATGCAAAACAAACACAAACACTTAAGCGATCATATGCACAATTTTAATGTGAGGCTTTCTCTTAATGATTTAAGTATGAAAATCTGTATTTATGGAAATTTTGTATATAGGCAGATTAGCTGCACTTTCCTGTCAGTTAGCAAAGTCCACCTCCGGTCCTATACATCGTCCTTTGTTTAGTGTGTTGTGTTAGGGTATCGTTAGGAACCTGTATCGGCACATCGCTGCTCAGAGAGCACAGTCAGTGGAATCGCGCACCATCACTACAGCCATTTTGTCATTTTTCACCTCGTGTTCGTGCAAGTGAAAAGTTGTTTAATTCGTCTCGAGCCACCAACAAAGAAAGTGCATTTTCGAGCAAGTGCAGGCCTGAAATAATTTATTGAATAAAGTGTTTAAGCAAAACAAAGAGTTTTACTCGTTTGCTGGCTCCGTTGTTTTTCGAGTTAGGAGCCCCGCGAAGGCTGCTCTGAAGGCCACCAAACGGTTGAACAACTAAAAAGAAGCGCGTCATAAACGAAAATAATTTTTTTTATATCAAACATTAGTGCATGTTTTAATTTCGTTTAACTACGTCGAAAAGTGTTAATCGAAACACGCTGTGTTCAATCGAAAAAAAAGATATTGGATATAAAGAAACGCATAAGTTAAAGCAAAACAAAAAGTGTCTGTGAAACGCTAGTGGAGTGTAACAACGATAGGGGACATCTTTACGTTTACATAGCCCCTACGGTTCATTGTTCAAATTATTGTACACTCACGCATACGGTGAGTTGTAATCTTCGTATGCTTTTTTGTTTTGGTTGTTTCCAAAAAAGAGGAAAAGAAGTTAAATAAAAAAAAACAAATAACGCAACGCGCCGTGCTTTTCCGCGTTTTAGGCGAAATTCACCACAGTCACCGTATTCTTCGTCATTGACCGCAACGCCACTAGAAACATGGCCGACGTCAGCGATCCCAGCGAACTTTTCGATCTCGAACTTCATGAGGAGGATAAAGCACACGATTCCGAGGATGACAAAATTGAATTAGACGATGTAAGTACTCAGTACTCTTTTATTGTGTTACTTGTTATGACGTGTAAAAGCATTTTCTACTACGCATTTTCATTGCAATTTTCGTGACGTTTTCCAAACGTGTGTTGCGCATTATTTTCTTGTTCTTTATGTGGTATTTTAATGATGAAATGGCATGGGTGTGTGGTGGGTTTGCTAGTGGGAGCACTGCGCAGCAAAGCGTCTTTGTTTAACCAACAACAAAAATATATTACGCTTTATTGAAATTCTCTGTATAGCGGGTCAGACAGACGCTTCTATTTTTTTCTACCTGCGACAAAGTCACGAAAACTTCTTTGTTCGCAAGAACAGTCCAAACAAAGGCCAAGAAAATGGCAGACGACAAATCTGCGCAACCGTCCGTCCGCCCATCTGTCAGAATGCTTGCCTGTTCTCTCTCCCTCCTTTCGAATGTTCATCGACTTATCCGTTCGTTAGACAAAGACCTTGACCAAGCCAGATCAGCAGGACACCCAAAAGATGTTTGTCCTTTGACTATTTTATGTTTTTTATAAGGTTTTTTTCTTTTCGAAAGAATCGCATCTTTTGCAGATTACCAAATTTTTGAAAATTTACGCTGTTTCGCTTTAATGAAAAGAAAATCTGTACACTTCAATTTATTTTTTTCTTGTGTAACTAATCGTTTGAAAAAGCTGGAGATCCATTTCAAAAATGTAGTTTTTGTAAAGCTTTTTACAAAATGTATTCGTTGTTGTATCCGGGCATATTTCACAACGCTTACAACACCCAACAATCACACAAACACCAAACACACACGTACTCAATCAATGAAACACAAAAATTCCCCGTAATTTAAAAAATATTTTTTATCGCTTATTAAAAATAATAATAGACAATAAAAATATGTGAGCTGATGATCATTAAATAAAGCAACGGTTGCAGCAGCAGCAATAGAAGAAGCGTTGTTGGCAGAGCACTCTCATCAAGTGAAAGTTGCCGCGGCCACTGTAGAGAGAGAATCAAAGATGATCCACGTAGTTGATAACCGTGTGCCAGCACACTATCACCCTCCTCCTCTTCCACTATGCTCAACCCTTATCACTTGACTACTTCAACTTTGAAATTAGTCAAAAACAAGTGAAATCGTTAACTTCGGCTATGCCGAAGTCGTTATACTCTTGACGTACCTCGACCCTAAAAATTCCTATATTTGAAAGCACAATGATATCAAATTATTAATTTGATATTATTGATTTAATCAAGTGAACCTACGGTCTCTAAACCTTCAAGGATTGGGTGTAGAGACCAGAGTTCTGCAAAGAGTAGCTGAACTATCGAATCCACTTAAAATTTGACTGTTTGTCAGTCCTTGAATTATGCTCGCACTCTCAAAAACTCATCCACATTCACGAGTTTCGCTCATGTTAACCACTCGTGAATGGGCACGAGTGAGCACCTCGTAAGTTTAAGCTTCATAATTTTTTTGATTATTAATATTTTAATATAATTCCAATTTTGAATGAAAGGCACTAATACTTGTTCAATCTTCGTTTCCACTTGGGTTGCTTGACACTTCATTTTTGTGTTATTTCTAATTGATGGAAGATCTCTGGTATGGTCTTGAAGCAATGTTCATCCAAATTTTAGTTGGATGTTTTCAAAGGCTAAAAAGTATATAATCAAAGCAGTTACCCTTGAATCTTCAGTCCAAATTTCGATTCGTTAGGTAAACAAACAAACGTTTTTCTAATATGAATTTCAATTTGAATCTAGGGGATTCCCTGCCTAGTTGTCGAATTCTTGCAAAATTTCAACCCTATCTAAAAAACTAAGTTACGAATTTGCATACATACAGACAGACAGACACACCAAAAAGCTTATATATGTAGCTGGATCGATTTATCTCAATGAGATGCTCCAGAATATATTTATTTAATGGGGTCTTCGATATTTCCTTCAATGTATTACAAACCATGATAAAGTTATCGCCTGAAGTCCTTCGTTGCTCTGGCTATTAAAGGGTTTAGGACTATAATAAAAATAAGTAAATGACAAAGTAATAATATTAATCTCAATGTGACAAGCTGTCTTTTTGGATGTGTTTATTGTTATAGCGATAAAAAGTAAATTAAGTACACTACACTATCGATAACAACAAAACGACAAACGCCCTTCAAAATAATCTGTATCAATTACTCTATCGACACAAGTGCTCTAGCATACAAAATATAATATATGTATATGTATAAACATGAATATCTCGTGTTTTTGCTTGTGTGAATGTATGCACTAACGACTTCAAAAGCAAAAAACGAACGACTAAACCAAAAACGAGCGTCACAGCGCAGTCAGCCGGAAAGTACCTAGATAGAAGAAGCATAAAAACAATCAGACCAACGATCACAACAAAAACAACAACAAACATAAATTGATCAGCTAAACTTCCCACTTGAAAAAGTTGTTATCACAAGAGAGGCGAAGAATAAGAAAAAAAGAGAACAAAAAATATGTTTGTTTACTGATAAGCTTAGCAGCAGCGACAGCAGTGTATTTGTTGTGTACTCGCCATCGTTCGTCAGTCAATTCGTCCGGCTGTCTCAGGGTCCATTCGCACACTTTCATATGCGCGTGTTGCAGTTACTGTTAGCATTCACTCGTAGGAAACGAATTCTGAACTGCATGTATTGCAATTATTACAATATGAGAAAACCTTCATTTTCCTTTAAATTATATTCTTTCTTCACTCTCTTGTGCTCCCCTCTTGTGTTCACACGTGTCTTAGCGAGTTTTACTGTTGCATATGCTTGCTCTTCTTCGTCTTTTTCTCGTTCATTGTATTGCAATACTTTTTGTGAAGTTTGTTGATCCTTGCCTTGGTTCAGTGTAGAGCAGCGTGAATGATAGTCGAGGCGTAAGCGGGCATGTTGTTGACGTCTAATTTTTGCGGGTGTTGCTTTCGCGTCATGCTTCAATTCACGGGAGAAACAGATTTTTTTTATCGTTGCTGTTATTGTAACTCGACATTTATTTGATTTCGCAGCAAATTATAAATAAAATAAATTATAATAATCATGTTAATTAGTTTTTTTTTTTTGTTTTTTTATTTATTTTTATATATATATTTTTTTTTTGTTAAGCGATCTGTCTCTTATACACTTCATAATAAGGCATCGTAGACCCAATAAAGTACATATATGTATTCTTCATCAGATGAACTCATTTCTATCCGTCCATGTGTATGACAATGAACACCTCATTTTATTGTTACAAGAGTTAAAATACAATTCTTCACAATACGACAGTCTGAAATTTATTTGAAAGGGCGTGTGAAGAGTATTGCAACTTATTCATAGCCGAAGTTATCGTTTTTTCTTGTTTTTTTTTTTCTTATCGATTACGCGCGCCGTTAAGGTGAACTGGTTTTTGTTTGTGTGATTTGTTTTCTTCTATTCGCATTCACAGCATTCACATTCTCAACAATGCAGCAGCGACTATTTTTCGAGTTTTTTCGTCGCCCCCGCCGTTGCTTGCAATAAAAATTTAAACTTAAAATTAGTGTTTGTGTTATTTGTGTGTGTTTGTGCCGATATTTTGGTGTTTTAAGAAAGTTGATCTATTAGCGCCGCATCACAAGAAATTTACATAGTTGGATACATACATATGTGGATGAGAGTATATCAGTGTACGTGTGTTTGTGTTCGTTCTCCCAATTCACCGCACATCATGACCAGCAACAGACATGAAAAGGCGACCGCGGCAGTGTTTGTTAAGTGTAGTGTCGCCGACAACGAACGATTCAAACGGCGTCGACATCGACTGATTATTTGGCATTATTCCAAGTTCTATTTTTATATTGAGTCATTAAAAATGATCAGCCGCAGATATAAAAGCAAAAGCAATGATATTTATTGGCAAATACTTCTCACTGCTCCTCTACTCTCGTGCATATCAGCGCTTTATTCTACTCTATTCTTATTCTTCTATTTTGGTGCTTTGGTTTTTCTTTTTAAATGTTTACTTTTTTACAATTGCGTTTCTTGGGATCGTTCAATGTAGTTTTTCACTCCTTTAATTGTTGGTTATGAGGTTCGTTCACTTTCTTTTTGTTTGCATTTTTATTAATTGTTCAATTTAGAATACAAAACCAAAATAAATAAAAATTATTGAGAATATTTAAATATTTCATGAGAACTCATTTTTTTCTTCTCCTTTACAGGTCGATCTAGAACCGGAATTGAGCATAAACTTACATCAAGAGTGAGTAACACATTAGGAATGTTGCTTGCATACCATAGTGAATAACGATATCTAATACAAAAACAAAAACCACTAACTGACAAGTCGACTTTTAAAGTGCAAACATTACATGACCAACTCTCTCGCAGGCTAGTGTCATATTTTAAAACATTAGACATATGCAGCCTATAGTGTTAAAGACATAAAAAAACCTGCTCCTCGGTCAAATATCCAAAAATATTGAACAATTTTCAACAAATCAAATTGTTTTAGTACCTCGCATTTGTCTCAATAAATTTTTACGAGAAGTTAACTAGCTTCTAACAAAACATTCGCATTCTCTGGGCCCAGCCCAAATCGCTCCACGGTCAGCTGTCTCGTCTGTACGTCTGCCAAGAGCAACAATTCTTTTACATGCTCACCAACACTGATTGTAATCAGTTTGTTGACTCGAGTCGTTTCAACTTGAGTTTATTTGATGCGAACAGCTATAAGCAAACGAGTAAGTGAGCGAGCGAGAAGGCGCGCTCCATTTATAGAGCCATTGGAAAAGTACCCGTCGTCTGGCCGGCTAAGGCATGGCTTTTTGTTTTGTTTCGTTTCGTTTTGAGTATGATGATGATGGTGTCATATGCAATTACTTCCGCGCCATAAATCTGCCTAAATAGCAAGGGCTTTTCTCGTCTTTGCGCTATGAGAATGGGCACCTGTTGCGGCAGACCGTCCGACCCAATAACAAAGGCAACGACGTCATTGATGCCGCTACTGGTGTTGTGCGAATACGTTATCAAGTAGTCATGATAATAACTCTATATCGAGTAATATAAATCTAAATAAGTTGTCGAAGTGTTTACAGAACAGGCTAATTCAGATTAAGACGATAGTGGCAGGATGAAATTATCGGTGGGGATTTTGATCGAAAGTGCTTCATAGAAACTTTAATAGTTTATTTATTAGACGGACCCGCCATAAATGAATAATTTAATAATATCACTATCGTCTCGTCTCCTAATCTCTTGTAGCAGCAACGATGGCCAAGAGACCATACAGCTTAATGAGGATAATGTTAATCCCGGGAAAATCAAATTGGGCCCAGAGGATTTTGAATTGAAGAAGGTTCTGGGTAAAGGTGGCTATGGAAAAGTATTTCAGGTGAGTTCATTTTGTATTATGAATAATAAACATGGTTTAATAATTGTTTTTGTATTTTCTATCAACTCTCACAGGTACGCAAAACAGCTGGACGTGATGCTAACAAACATTTTGCCATGAAGGTACTTAAGAAGGCTTCGATAGTCACAAATCAAAAGGACACAGCACACACACGCGCTGAGCGTAACATACTCGAAGCAGTGAAGGTAGTGAGACCAATGGACCGATACAATTGTTCAATTGTGAGCACACTTGCTATAAATCTAAATCTCTTATCTTATCAAATAGCACCCGTTCATTGTGGAGCTCGTCTATGCGTTTCAAACAGATGGCAAGCTCTATCTTATATTGGAATATCTTAGCGGTGGTGAACTGTTTATGCATTTAGAGCGCGAAGGAATATTTCTAGAGGACACAACATGGTGAGTCCCGTCCGTCATTGCAAAGAAATTTCTCTTACGACTTTTAAGTAAAATTGTTCATTATTTTACACTTTCAGCTTTTATCTAAGTGAAATAATATTGGCCTTGGGACATCTACACAAATTGGGCATTATTTATCGAGATTTAAAACCCGAAAATATTCTATTGGACGCACAGGGCCATGTGAAGCTAACAGATTTTGGTCTTTGCAAAGAGCACATACAGGAGGGTATTGTTACACACACTTTCTGTGGCACTATTGAATACATGTAAGTGTTAGTGGCAAATTGCTTAGATAACTTGATTTCTAATAACTAAATATTTTGCTTAACCACAGGGCGCCCGAGATACTCACACGCAGCGGCCACGGCAAAGCTGTCGATTGGTGGTCTTTAGGCGCGCTCATGTTTGACATGCTGACGGGAGTGGTAAGTGTGAAGTAAATGAACTTTTTGAACGAATTACAAATTGATAACCACCTTACTCTTTAGCCACCTTTCACTGCTGAAAATCGTAAAAAAACCATTGAGACTATACTAAAAGCTAAACTGAACTTACCTGCCTACCTCACACCAGAAGCTAGAGATTTAGTGCGCCGCCTCATGAAACGCCAGGAGCCACAACGCTTAGGTAGTGGTTCAGACGACGCACTCGCTGTGCAGGCGCATCCGTTCTTCAAGCATGTTAATTGGGATGATGTGCTCGCCAGACGCTTAGAGCCGCCAATTAAGCCGCTACTGGTTAGTGTTTTTTTTTCCATACTGTGGAATATATGTATGCTAAGAAGCAAATATTTTTCGATTTGATTACAGCGCAGTGAAGATGATGTGTCACAGTTCGATACGAGATTTACACGACAAATTCCAGTTGACTCACCGGATGATACAACGCTCAGCGAAAGTGCCAATTTAATTTTCCAAGTAAGTCGGACAAATTGCTTTTCATTCAGTGGAAATTTGCAATTTTCATGTAAAAACAGACCAGACATAAACATTCAATTTTCATACTTAGCAAGAAGTCTTTGTTTAAACATAAAGCAAGGGGACGGTGTGTCAATAAATACTTGTGAAAATCAACTTAAAACTAAATCAGCACCGAACGAAAATTGTCATCAATCCACAGTCCATAATCGTCTATACGCGTCATTGATAAGAGGCTCCACATTCAAAGTGTGGCTCCTTAAGCGGTATACCTGTTGGTCCGTCTGTGAACTCACAAAAATTCAAGCCAATGCGACGAAAGGGATGGCATTTGCTCTTCGGGTTGCCCCATTTGCCTTTGAATGAAAGCCAATCAGGAAAGAGCGATCGTCCTGCAAGTATATAGAGAAAAATGTATTTCATATAAAGATATAAGGACAAAATAGGTGCTTCGTTTCGCTTACCATAAGACTTAAGGTTCTCATAGCTAATTTCGACCGCTTTCCACGTATTCCAAGGTGTGCCAAATCCGTTGATGTCATACAGCCGTGCCACTTTGACAAAACGATGCTTCCCGGGTGCAGTCCAAAGGCCATGGGAACCTTTAGCAGCAAAAAGGACCGGATGGTCATTAAAAGTGGTGACAGTCTTGGGAAAGTTGGGACGCTGTAATATACCCTTGCGGGTCTCCTGCCGTTTGAACTCGAATGAACCTGTTAGACGATTGTAGCTGTAATAGGCACCCGCGTCATGTGCTGAGACATACATGGCTTCCGGTTCGGTATCACCATTGAAGTAGAGGCTCATGTGTTCCCAATCGCCAATGTGACTGCCAATGTCCTTACGTCGACCCAAACAGTAACCATAGACCGCCGGAAATGGTATACTGCCCAGTGGTCCCAAACTTACTGTGCACATAGTCTTTCCCTGACTATATGGATAGAACATCCAATAGGTTACATGAAACGCTGGTACTTTACGCCTTTGTGCATCTGCAGAAGTCAGCGACGGGCCGTGGTCATTGGTGATGCTATTCATTTGCAGTCCCCCAGCTGCGTCGACGTCATCGCCGCTGAATTTAACATTGTCTGCAAGATTGGCTATGAAAGAACTGCCAGCGCTGTTGGCATTATCCACTGAGCCAACATCTGTACCAACCACCTCATATGCAGGGGGAAGGGGTATATACTCCAATTCTAACTCTGCCGCAACTTTTGCGCTGTCACCGTTCGTTTGAATGTCACTACCAGATGTGTCTCCTACAACTAATGCTGCTTCACGTTTGACACGTTCGAATAACGGATAGCGCCGCGAAGAACGTCGTATCGTATCGTTACGTTCTTCAAGTGGTTCTATCGAGACTGGTATGTAGGGACCACGTGTGCTCACTGGGGCGGTAAACTCCAAAAAGTTTTCTGGACGTAATGGCAAAACCGTTTTTGTAGCCACTGATGATTTTGACGGCACCTCCACCACCGGCTGCGTGGGCGGTTGATTGCAAAGCGTAACCACACCATAAATTGGTACACGCGATTCATTCGGATTGCGTCCATACAGAAAAGAATCTTCATTCTCCAGTAGATCATCCACTTGGGCATTTGTCACCAAATAGCTCTTTGTCGAGTACACACTGAAGGGCACTCCAGGCGTAAAATTCTTATTTTCCTTGTCCATTGGATGCACATGATTGAGAAATTCTTCGACGCCCAAAGGTAGGAATTTCTCTTCCGGTGCAAGCCACACAATCGGCGCCCATTGTTTGATCAAACGTTCGACTAGTGAAGGCGATAAAAGACAAAAGCAAAGAGAGTACTATTAGTAGAGAAAATGAAGAAATTGCATTTCATCTGATTTATTTTTAATTGGTTTAGCATTTGCCATTACGCCTAACAAAACGCACAGCCCCACCGCCTCATTGAGCTAATGACGTTTCTTCTTGAATATTTCTTGCTTTCTTTCCTTTAATGGCGTAAGTTTGTAGTGGCGGCAGAGTCAGCCTTATTTTTATACATCGTGCACATCGCAAAGGCTATTTATTGTGCTCCGGTTTTTGGTATTGTAGTTGTGTTGGTGCTCTTGGTGGTGCTGATAGCGGTCAGTTAAAGTTAATCAACCGAGTGTGCGCGAATGAATTCGTTTTTGATTTTTTAAACTTTTCTTGCGCTTCAAAGCAAAAGCAAATTTCACTTTCGCACATTAAAGTTTAGTGGGCTCAGTTTGGAGCACGGTGCGGTTAGCAGAAGCCGTCGTTTTTGTTGTGGTTATCGTTTATGCTTGATTCGCAAAACACAAAATCAAAACGAAGCAAAAAAAAAAAAAACTTGTTACCTGCCTTGCATCATGCTCAGTTGGGTGGTAGCGACATTCGTAAAAAGAAAAGTATTTAATGTAAACAAAAATTTCACCAGAAAAAGGAACCACCCTTAATACTAACTTAAGTGGCCTTAACTGTGTGAATTGTATTTATTTATTTATTATTTTTTTCTTGTATTTGCAATAATAATGGATACCAAGTCGTACCTACTTCTTTATCTAACGCTGACATCTGTGTAAAACCATTTCGTTGCAACTGTTGAAGCGGCAATGGTGGTAGTTTTGGTGGTGCCACCGCCTCCAGCAGCAGGCCCTCTTCTGCAGGCGCCTGTGCTGCTGCCAGGCCATCGATGAAAGTAGCACTGGCTACTGTGGTCGTCGAAGTTGCAACAGTGACTGTGTTGGCTGCAGTTACACTTGTTGGTGCAGGTTGTTGCTGCTGGTGTGATGGCAACAAAACCGCAGGCTGTGGGACCGTCGTTAAAGCAAACAAACAAACGATTAAAAGTGAATTGAACAGTTTTAGCATTTTATACTTTTTTTTTACTTGATTGGTTTTTATTTTTTATTGGTTTTTTACTTGTTGTCTTAGTTTGTATATTTTTGGCTTTTTAAGTGAAATTCGCTAAAGGCGGCGGTAGCAGTTAGACAAGGCTCATTCGCAATTGTGCGGCCCGTTTGCGCTCTTTCGATCACACTTTCGCGCAGTCGCGGCTGTTTTATGTGCAAAGCACATCACAATTATTTTTTCCTGTTACACTTTTTTATTTTGTTTACGATTTATTGTTTTAATAATACTTTTGGTGCTTTCCCCATGCATACACACAATAGTTATTAAAAAACAAGCAAAATTAAGCAAGTTTAAAATTTCTTTTCACTGCTTTGTTTGTATGCAAGCGTCACAAATCAGCTGTTCTTGAGCTAATGTGTCCTAATTAATTTCACTAACACTAAAACATTGTGCTCAATTCGCTTTCCAGCGCTAACTCTTTTTTCACTCACTTGCATGTACTTCGCCTTATACTACAAGTCTACACATGCCGCTTTTTGTTTGCTTTCTTTGGTGTTGTTGATTTTGTTAGGACCTTGTCTCTTTTTGCTTGTTTGTTTGTTTGTTTGCTTTGTAGTCGTGCGCAACACTGCACGATTTAAGAATTGATGATGTTTTTAGTAGTGAAATTCATATGACATACTTTTTCACTGCACTTTGTTGTTTATGCCTTTTTTGCACTTTTGTCTTATTGTTGTTTTGCTTGAAAGTCCGTTAAAAGCGCATGCGTGCCTTTTCCACTTTTACTCTTTCTTTTTCGATACTCGACGCAATCACGCTGTGTTTCGCTTTTGACTTTTGTACTGCGCGCTTTGAGCTCTCTTTCAAGACTGACTAAAGTTGGCTTTGTTGTCTTTGCATCAAGTGCTGTTCCTTTTGAGTTAGCCACCGCCGCTTTTTTCGTTGCTTCTTTCTTTTCTCATTCACGTCGCTCTTCCAACAATAACACACGCACACATAGAAATTGCATACATATAATAAGTGAGATTTGGTTACTATATGAATTAATACTCTTTGGTCAGCAGTGTCTCTGGCGGCGGTGTTGTTTTGATGTTGTTAACCAGCTGGAAAGGGGGAGGGAAAAGTCTGTCTCAGCGTGTAATTTATAAGTACGCGGTGGCGCAAGTTAAAACATTAATTGTGACTTTAGAGCTCGTTCAATGTTTACTTAGCTAATATACACACATAAAGATATTTAATTTTTTTTAGTTGTTTATTTTTTGGTTACGCTTCTGTGAGTCTTTTAATATTAAGTTGGCCGAAACTCTAACTTGCAAAAGCGTAGCAGCACTTTAAAACCGTATTTGTCTTTTATTAAAGGGAATAAACACTATGATTTTCGGAGGCTCATTTGAATAGTTAAATATAATTTGTTGACCTAAGTGGGTGCGTCTTATCGACTGGGGGAGACCAGTGCCAAAGACCATTGAATATATAGAGTAAATGTTATCTCTATATAAATGTGTTCTCTCTGCCAGTATTAATTTGCGTTTGATCAGCTGTTCCGTTGATCGAATTGAATTGGCTCTCTCTTAACAGTTGTACTCTTTTTCCACACACGCACGTGCGATGGCTCGCTCTTTTGCTCACTCTACTTTAAACTGTGCTATGGCTTTGCTCATGCGCAGGCAGCATTTTCCAATAAACATTGGCTTATGCTGTGCTACATAATTGGACTAGAACGTAATTTTTGTTCTTTCTATTATTATTTATAAGTATGACGCGACTTGTGATTGTTAACACTAATAAACTTTCGCGTGTTAAGTGTAGAGAAACCATCGCATTTCGTATTAATCAGTTCAATGCCTTATTGTAAGCGGCACAATTTCGTTATTGTTGGTGTTTTTGTTCATAAAGTTTAAAGTGTTGCAGCATGCACGAATTTAATTAGCCTTTTTTATATTTATATTTTTTATTATGTTGCAATCTCCATATGACCATAGCGTTCCGCTAAACAATTCATACTCAAAAAATCGAGAAAAAATAGTAGTCGTCAGTGTCTGCAACTTATTATTTATTTTTTATTAAAATTTTTTTTTTTAAATTTGGTTGGCTTTTTGTTACGTCAACTAAAATGGTTGGTTTAATTGCATTACCACGACGACCTGCCAATTTTTACATTTCGCCGTTCTTCTGTTTCGGTTTTTCACAAAGAATTATGTAAAAATGTGTTATACGAAGTATTGCACGAAGCCAACTCTGATCGAGGTGACGACTGTCCACGGGTTTATTGCTTTAGTATGTTGTTGTCAATATGGCTAAGTTGCATAAACACCCGAGAGGAAGTTTACTATACAGGTTATTAAAATGCGTAGAGCGTTAATTTGGATACAACATTAGAGGCATCAAGCAGCCACACCATCGTGATTAACCGAAGTCGATGAGGCATGCGCGCCGTATGAGTAACGCGATTGCGCTGCACTGGGAGTGAAAAAAAATAAAACTTTGCTCGTTTTTTCCGAGTACGTGCCACGCCAAATCACGCTACGATACACAATAGACGGGCGAGTTTTGTTTTTGTTTTCTTGTCATTTAGGGTCAAAAACATGTACGAAATGGTTTCAAGGTTTTGTGGGTGGAATTGCCATGAAAAAGTGATGGCATAATTAAAAAATGTATTATAGTGCATAAATTATATTTCTGAAAACATTGTATTAGTAGTAAACCGCCATTAGGCCAATGACCCTATTAGACTAACCAAAATTTTTTGGAGAATACTTTTTAAACATTTGTAACGCATTTTGCTGGAGCTTCGTTTTTCGTGGATTGGCAGTATTTTTTATATAAAATTGTATTCAAATGTGAAAAGTGCGGTGTAATAATTCTGCGGATTCGTTAAAAATTATTCCTTTGGACACACACAATCTTTCAGGAACGAACAAAATAATATTATGAGAGATTAATATTAAAAACAAAAAACATAAGGGAAGCATTGCTACCGAGTTTTGGCTAAGGCCGTTGTGGCGAGGCCTCAATGATATGTTTGGTGCTAAGAAATTCCGAAGAAACAGGAGTTTCTCGTGATGGATGATACCCTTCAAATTGTGCGAAATAAATAGCATTACCTTCCATGTCGGAAAAGCTAACTGCTCCAATTTGTGAAGATTCCTTATGAAGATCAGGATGTAATTGCAATCATTTAAAATCCATCGCATCCCACTTGGCACACAATGAGTGTACGCCCAAGAGAATTTTCACTGCATTATTATTATTATTTATATTTACGCATTAGTTGCTTCTCTATTTAAGCTTTGCTAATGAATAGAGTCTCGTCTCACAAACACAGGGTTTCACCTATGTCGCGCCATCTATACTCGAGGACATGCAACGGGCCAATCGAATGCCAGCACGTTCGCCGCGTCGCACTCCCCGTCAGCATCACCACGAGGGATCGTTCCGTCTGCAGTTTCCGCCCATGCCCGTTAATGCCAATGTTGCCTCCAATACAGTGAACGCACAACGGGCGACGTTGTTCGCTCGAGCCGCTCCACCGCATCACATTCAGGCAGCATTTGCGCCACGTCCCTCGCCACAGGATGAAATGATGGACGTACAGCCGGGCATGCCGATGGTGTAGAATAATAGAGGGAGATGAGTTCGCGAAACTCATGGGACGTCGATTTTTAGGTGTAAAGGAGCAAATGAATTAGCTAGCTTGCTTGTGGGGGAAGTGTGGAGTAAAATGTGGAGCAGAGTGAGAACTAAAGTGAAGTTTTGAAGTAGTCATAATACGCCAAAACGACGAAACTGTTATACTATAACTGAGATGATGAAAGTGAAAGAAATTTCGAAGTAATGCCAGTCATGCCTAGGGTGTTCGATAAAGTGGCAGCAACGAATAAGTAAATTTGAAGAAAGGAATAAGGATAAGAAAAGCAGAGGTGCATGCGCCAAATATACAACATATTTATATATAAAGATATACTATTAATTAGGATTACAAAAAAGAAAAAAACCAACCAACAAAAATTATTATCGAGAAATGAAGAGCTACAGAATGTAAGAAGTGAAACTGTTATACATAACTATTGTATGTTGATGCTGTAAAATTATTATTTTTCCACAAAATTCTTTTTTATTTCGGAATTTAATATTTTAGTTAGTTAGTTTTTTTAGTTTTTGGTGAAATGTTTCATTCGATTTATTAATAGATATATAAAACATGTTCGATTTAATTTTACATTATACAATATTAAAATGATAAAAAACAAAAGGAAAAAAACAAAGTTTAAAGGGGAAAACAAACCCTATTTTTATATATTTTGTGTGAATCTTTGGGCATAACCGCTTACAAATTTATATAACACTATTAAAATCAAATGTTCAACTTTTTATTTGTTTTTTATTAATTCAAAATAGTTTTTTAAACTTGTTACAAAATTGCTGAATAATTTTATGAAATATATTTAATTTTAAATATTTCTTTTTAAGTTATTTTTGTTTATTATATATTTTTATTATTTCTTATTTTTTTTTCTATTATTTTATTTTCTTTATTAATTAATTAATTTATTTTTATTTTTATTTGCTAACAATTGAAATTTAAAAATTAGTAAAAAAAAGTAATGACAGGACAGCACCATATATTTTTTTATTTGTTAAAAAAATCAAAGAAGGTTTCTAAAAGATTGATTCGGTTGGCAGACAAGCTAATAACTAACTACTGTAATTTTAAGACATTTTTTAGCAAATTTTATTTATTTAAATTAATACTTTATTTTCAATATTTTGCAAAGATTGAATTTTTATTGCAAACGAAAAGAGAGAAGATACCCGCAAAAACGACACACAAACTTGAGGTATTGAAGAAGTTGGCGTGAAGCGTGCATTACTGCGTATAAAAGTTTTGTGCATATTTAAAAATGGCCTCTAGTTAGCCAAAAACAATTCAAAATTAAAAAAATATATATTTTAATAATTATGACTACGTAAGATTATTTAGATTTTGTTGGCGTCACAAAAATAAGGCATTTCTTAAAAAGAAAAATATTAAAATGAGAAAAGAAAGATTAACAAAAATTAATGTTTTCATCTTTCAACACTATAAAATTTGTTAAATATAAATTAAAATTAAAAAAATGAAAACAATACCTTGCGAACTGAGAAGCTACAAGCTGCCACACATACTGTGTAATAAAAAATAACAACAAAAGTACTTTAAAAAAAATAACAATAAACAATAACAATTTCAAATTAACTACAAAAAAAAACCAGATAGAATGAAAACATTTGGCAAAAGCAAAAACTAAACGAAGCTTTTTACTAAACTCCAAAAAACTATTATACGAATGGAGGAAAATGGTTTGTACCATAAAAGTTATTTCAGAATAATCGAACGGTGCTTAAAGAAAAATAAATTGTTTAAACAAAAAGACAGTAAAAAAACTAAGAAATGCGGATTTATTAGACACTGCGAAAAACCACAAATAAAGAAACCAACAAAAAATAATATAAATTAATGAAACATAAACAAATACCTCAGAAGCAATTATTTTTGTTATAACAAATTAAATTTAAAAAAATTAATAAAAAAACAAAAAAATAAAATAAAAAAGTAAACGAGAAAACACAAAAGAGCAGAGAATTACGTGAAAACACAAAGTAGCAAAATTGTGTGTTCAAATTTATTTTTAAAAGAAGTTTAGAAGTTAAAAAAAACAAACAAAACGCAAAAAAATAGTTATAAAAATATGTTTTTTGTTTAATTTCAATTATTAGTCTTCAATTTGTTTTATTTAATTACTATGCAACTTTCTGTTTGACAATGTAAATGGAAAAAAAAATAATTAAGACTAAAAAAAAAAAACTTCAACTGTGCGAAGAGTGAGCGTATAACGAAAACAAAAAAAAAAATTTAAAAAACCTGACGCACTCTAGATTTACAAAGAATGTCTTATTTAATTTTTTTTTTGATTCTTGTAAATTAAAAAAAAAAACCAACAACCACAATAACAAAAGAGAAAAAATACAAAAATGTAAAATTCTAATTGAAGAATAACTTTAAAAAAAGTTATTTAAAAAACTATTAAGAGACAAAAAACTGTTATAAAGAAGCAACACTGCCTTTCGTTTATGATACAAACAACCAATTGAGATTGAGCAATCGATCCAATAAGCCACAACAATAAAAAGAAAGAAAAAACTTGCGAAGACACCAAACCGATTAACGGTTTATCTTATCACATACATTTATATTTTACGACATGGTAACCCTGTTACAAATATAAAATACACACAAAACAAAACTGTTAAAAAGAACTGTAATAAGAAGGAACAATTAACAAAACAAAAATTGGTCAAACATGAGCTAATTATGTATGATGAAAATAGCTAATAAAAAAATATAAAAATTTTAAAGGGTAAATAAAAAATGAAGCAAAATGAAATCATTGTTAATATTCATACACACGAAAGTAGGCAATTAAGAGGGAGGACTTAGCTTAATTGCAGCTTTTAATTTAATTTGTATTGTAATATAATTTTTATTTCTAAACATACTATAACAAAGATTAAGAAGAAAAAGTCAATAGAGCTGGCAACAATGGTGGGACAGAATTTAAACACAAAGCACTAGAAAAATTTATGATACAAAACAAAAATAAAAATAAAATAAAATAATAAAATAGCAGGAGGGGGCAGGACAAACAAAACGCAAAATTATTTGTAATTAAAAAATAACAAAAAAATGTTAGCAATAAATGTTTAAAAACGGCGTTAAAAAATACTAACGAAAAGTTAAAAAGCAAAGGAAGAAGCGTAACGATTTTGAAGAAATAAGCAGAGGACACAAAATCCTAAATAGTTAAAAAATTGTAAATTTTTATCAGTAAGAAGTATACAAGAGGAAAATAAACAATGAAATAAACTTAATTTTACACAAAAACAAAAGTTAAAATATAAAAAAAATTATTAAACAATAAATACGCTCCGTATGATTGTCATTGATTGATTGTCGAAGAAGACGAATAGATTAATGACTGATTTAGTAGCACTTCCAGGAAAGAAAGTGTGTAGTGTTACTAAAGAATATTTTCTTTTTCACAACGATTAATTCCTGGTCTCGGCGAGAGGGGTCTACATTCTCCATTTTAGGTGGGTTACTGCATCAGTACTGTATCAAAACATAAACAACGTCCCCGTGCTTTTAGAAATTTTCCTATACATTACTGTAGGCTCTACTCATTTCGACTTACATATTTGCAGAAGCTGTTGTAACACCATTGTCTACGGAGGATTCAACTAAAAAAAATTACAAAATTAAATAAAGACCGCCTTAAAATTTATCCGAATGCTGCGAGACTACAAGGCAGCGCAATTGGCCAATATTATCCTTAGTGCTTAGTATCTGCTTGCTGGTGTAAGTAAAGGATCTTTAGTACAGCGAGATATTCCTCTATGATTCTGAATGAGCAGAGTATTAAGCGAAAAGGGAATCGCACAAGCTAACTTTCCATAACGTGCATTTGGCAAGAAATAAGTTCAGCATAAATTATGTAAAGGACCCCAATGTTCTTGTATGTGAATAAAAATCTAAAACCAATAGGCAAAAAAGGCTGGCCACCCAAGCGTCAACATAAATCGATCGATAGATTTATATGTGTGCGTCAGTCAGTTGTTCAGTTCGTGTGTCCTATTCCTGCTTGCGGCAACGTAGAAATGCAATTATTTTTGGCAGATACAAAGCCGGAAATACCGGAATACCTCCCAACCGCCCATTGTTGGCCCAGTTGACTTGCCTAACGCGGAGAGCGGCAAGCACGTGGCAACGCTTACGGTACCAACATAATAAGCCCCGCTAGGCAACGGCTTAGCTAAGCATGGCATCGATTTAACGAGCAAACGAGTAAGCAACAACATTGGCCCAGACGTTTGGCCAGTTTATTGGGGGCACGCGCTTAGTTCAGTGACAAGACATTCTACGGAACTTACTCTGAAAATCGTTCTGGTCAGACATCAACTGAGATGTTGTCCAATTTGAAGGCACGACGGTGCACAGGAGGCATGCACTTGACGGGTAAACACCTGGGCCCAACGCCCAAGTGCCCGCCACGTTTTTCGCAAGAGGACTGGGACTACAATAATAAAGTCAAATTTCGCATAACCTGCGACCAGGAGAAGCTTGCTCAGCGCATTGTGGAGTGAGTTGCTGCCGTCACTACAATAGTTGGTTGATGGAATCTCTGATCGGCCACAATCATACCAACCACATAACATTGGCATTGTTCGAAATTTTTTTCAGGGAGTCCCGTCGTGTCGTTGACGAAACGAAGGATACGGCAAAGTGCTGGCAACGCGAGGTTGAGCATCATCTGCGCGAGCGCACAAGCGAGATACGCTTTCTGGTCGACGAGCTAAACCGCCAGAAGAAGACCGCTGTGCTTGAAGATGAGGCTCTAAACACTTACCGCAATAGACTACTGAAGGCCATGGAATTCTTGAAGGATAAGTCGGTGGCCATTTGCAAGCAGTGCATGGTTTTGCGCGAGGGTCGCATTGGCGTCGATCTCTGCGACGACGAGGTCGATCGCAGTCTACGCAATGAGATGAAGACGATTCGCGGTTGCCAGGGTCTATTGGAGTGCGCATTGAAGGAGATTCAGGAGCAGATTCGCAAACTGCGTGCTACAATGTACTTGTTGGATAAGGATTTGGCAGCAAAGGATCAAGCGTTGGGTATCGATGAGAAAAATCTAAAGTTGAAGGACTTTCAGAACGATCTCGGTCATGGACAGGATCTATCGAAGGCACATTGGTTTGCATAAGCCACAAATTAGTTTGCTCTGAGATTTTTAGGCACTGAGTTGTTTTCTTGTTTACTTACAGCGCCTTTTCCCTGCACGAGTGGCAGGCGCAGACGCACAACAATTTGGAGAGCAACTCCAGGGCCTTGGTCTGTGCAGTGCAGCTACGCACGTACGTTGACTTGTTGCTCAAGCAGTTCTGCGAGGACATGCAGAACCAGACGGATCGTACGAACGAGGCTTTTGAGCACCGCATTAACGAGACAAAGTCCGTAAAGCAGTGCCTTGAGATGAAGCACAAGGATACCATGGACCATATGCAGCAGGTGCAGCGCAACATGGCTGACCTAGAGAACGAGTTAATGGCCAAACAACGTGCCATCACACTTTGCCAGACGCGCCTGAGCAATCGCGCCTATCGTCCCGGTCTAGAACTCACATGTGACATGGTCCAGGACGCTCTCTACAACGAACTGCAAGCCCTGAAGGCTTCGGTCTGCAAGCTCAATCGCAAAATGAACGAGAATAAAGCCTCTATGCGATACCTCATGCATGTGCAGGTGATGCAGGAAGAGGAGATCAACATCAAAGCGAATACGTGCAAAATCGACGAGGTCGACTGCATGACTTTGCGCCAGGTGCTCAAGTACCAATCCTTCTAGGCGACATTTAATCACTTCAGGTAGTCCACACAAGTCGCTCAAGAATCAATTGACTTCATTAGCAGACATGAGCAGCATACGAATCTATTCAGCTGAATTCAATTCACAATAAAGTCACCCGTTCCATTTGACAGTCAGTCGTGTTTTTATTGAAAATTAGTTTTTTTACCTCGAGAAAATCAAATGTGCCAGTTTGCCTTTGTTGGGTAGTCATAGAAAAAATTTAGTAGTTCAAAGTCATAGAAACAAACATTGATTTATTGTAGAAAAAACTGAAAAGACACCGAAACCGCAAAGATGTTGCCCAATGTAAGAACCGTTCGCGTAAAATTGCCCCCCCAGACTCCTCGGCTGGTGGCCTTGTGCCCACCGCGTTTCTCCGAGGAAGATTGGCACTACAGCAACAGAGTCAAGTTCCGTATCATGTCCGACCAGGAGAAGCTGTCGGAGCGCATTATGGCGTGAGTAGTTGACCTACAAGTGGTCGCATTTTAGGCAGATCCATACTTATTCCTCGATCTCTCGCTTCTGGAACAGCGATTCGCAACGTGTCATTGCAGAAACCAGAGATATCACGTCAGATTGGCAACGCGAGGTCGAGCATAATATGAAGGAGCGCACCAGCGAGATACGCTTTCTGATTGACGAGTTGAAAAAACAGAAGAAGACCGCCATGTTGGAAGACGAGGCGCTCAGCACCTACCGTGATCGCCTGTTGAAGGCGATTGATTTCCTGGCAGAGAAGTCCTTGGACATTTGCAAACGTTGTCTGATAATGCGCGAGGGCCGTGTTGGGGTCGATCTTTGCGATGACGAGGTCGATCGTTCTCTGCGTCGTGAGTTGAAGATCATTTTGGGCTGTCAGAGTATGGCCGCTGCCACGCTGAAGGAATGCGAGGAAGAACTACGCAAACTGCGTTCTGCAATCTACTTGCTGGATGAGGACTTATATTCGAAAGACAAGGCTCTGACCATCGACGAGAGTAACCTGAAACTGAAGGATTTTCAGCACGATCTTGGCGAGGGGAAAGACTTGACTAGGAATATTTGGTGGGTATAGCTAAATAATAGGTTTGACGATTGTACTTTACTGTTGGCAACCTAATTGCAGTACTTACACACTTGCTGAGTGGCAGCAGAAGACAGACGAACATTTGGAGGCAAATACTAAAGCTTTGGTGTCCGCTGCCCAGATACGAGCCTACATTGATATGCTGCTTAGTCAGATTTGCGAGGACTTGCGTAATCAGACCGAACGTACTAATGATGCCTTTGCATGCCGCATCGCCGAATCAAAGACTGTCAAGAAATCACTGGAGGACAAGCACAAGGACACCATGGAACACATACTTAATATGCAAAAGAACATGGCCGAACTTGAAAAGGAGCTCAATGGCAAACGCCGTGCCCACACGCTGTGCCAGGTGCGCTTGAGCAACCGCGCTGAACGGCCCGGTCTGGAACTAACATGCGACATTGTACAAGATTCGCTTAATAGAGAGCTGCAGGTCCTGAAGTCGGCCGTTTGCAAGATCAACGCCAAAATTAACGAGAACAAAGCATCTTTGCGCTACCTAAAGCACGTGCAGATCATGCAGGAGGAGGAGATCAACGTCAAAGCGAACACCATCAAGATTGACGAGGTCGACTGTATGACTTTGCGTGAGGCGCTCATCTACACAACGCTCTAAGTGAAGGCAGTTAAATCGGGTTGTGAATACGAAACTGTTGTTCTTACTTGTGGTTCTTATTTTTTACATATTTTTTAAATTCAATTCAGCTAAAGTGGAATTTTTAAATGAACACTCACAAATACAATCTTTATCAAAGGGTTTTGGGACAATAGTCGAAGTTGTAGATTTCTAATTTGCTATAGTAAGTTGGAATAGTGCTCAAAATGGGTAAAATTTAAAAATTCAAAGTAACTTTTCTCAGATGGTATTTTTTAGTACTTTTCGCTAGTTCAAACATCTCGAACACTACTTTCTCATGTGCACGCGAGTCTTAATCAACACTAAACCGTGTACGCATACACACGATGCGAGCTCACTCACACACTTATGGAAACCGCGATCCAAGCAGAATTACTGAAAAAAATGTTTTATACCAATAAAAGACTAATAAATAAGTAAAGGCGGAGTCCATGTTAAACATTTAGTTAAGTATAGAGACGTAAAAATTTATTAGGTAAGTAAGATGGTCTCTGGCGTGTTGGGTGTAATGCGTTTGCCACGCATTGGGTTGTCTCAACTGCCCACTCCAAAATGCCGCCCCAAATAAAATCGATAGATTTTTCTGTAAAGATGCTGCTTCCTTTTCAGGAAATGTCGAAACGAACCGCTGAGGAGGCCGCCAACAGCTGCGGGGGCGGTGGCAGCGGTGGTGGAGTCGTGGTGGCGCCGAACATAAATCTAGGTCAACCCCCCATAAAGAAGGTGCACTTCGAGCCGCACCTGATTGGGACTGTATCCACTTTGGAAGAGATGGATATTAAAGTGCTAAAGTTCCAGAACAAAAAACTCGCACAGCGCATTGAGCAGCGAATGCGTACCGAAGCCGAGCTGAGGCATCGCATCGAACAGCTAGAGAAGCGTCAGACGCAGGACGACGCTGTGCTCAACGTGGTCAATAGGTATTGGAATCAGTTGAACGAAGACATAAGAGTCTTGTTGCAGAGATTCGATGCGGAGACAGCAGACGAATTGGAAAATAAGAATGAGAATGAAGTCACCACGTCGTTTCTTACGCAACTCTCGACTTGGGACAAGGAGGAGTTGGACGAAAAGTTAGCCAATCGTGTGCAGGTGTCAAAGCGGGCGGTTGCAAAAATTGTGCAGGTCATCGATCGCATAGTGCAGCGGAATGAGAAGATTACGTTGACGCTAAAGAGCGAAACTAGTGCAACCGGTGGTGGTGATAAAGATGACGTTGCTGACAGCAGTGCCCCAAATAAATTGTTTCCCAATATTGATGAGGCGCTCAAGCACACGCATATTGAAATCATGACCGAGAATCGAAATCTGCAGAACTTGAACACATCGCTGCACGAGAAGTTCCACACAATGTCATTAAAAATGAAAGAGTACCAGGATGCACTAACGGCTAAGGAGACGGAGAACGCCGAGCTCAAGAATCAAATTGATGAATTGCAATACGATCTCGAGAAGATTCATTGTAGGAACGATAAGCTTGAGAACCATTTGGCCGAGGCCATAGAGAAGTTAAAGGCTTACCACCAAATACACGGTGATCCCAATAAGAGTGCTGTACCAGTACGGACCTCTTCAACGAGTGTGAACAGTCAACATCTGGAGGAGTTGCAAAAGGATCTGGAAGAGTACCGCGAATTAGCTAACAACCGATTACAGGAATTGGACAAGTTGCATGCAACGCACCGAGAAACGTTAAAGGAGGTGGAAAAGCTCAAAATGGATGTAAGTGAAGTGTGCCCAGTTAATTGTTAATTACTTGCCATAATTTCCTTGATTTATCCTCAGCTGCGGCAATTGCCCGAGTCAATCATAGTGGAAACAACGGAGTACAAATGCTTGCAGTCACAGTTTTCGGTGCTCTACAATGAGTCAATGCAAATCAAAACGATGCTCGACGAGACACGCAACCAGCTGCAGACGAGTAAAAATCAACACTTGCGTCAGATCGAACTTATGGAGAGCGAGGAGCTCATGACCCAGAAGAATGTGCGTAGCGAGATGGTAAAGTTGGAGGATAGGAATGCACAACTACGCAACCAGAATGAAACATTACGCTTTGAATACGAGCAGAATTTGGCGGCCAATGAGCAGACGGCACCGATAAACCGTGAGATGCGCCACTTGATCACCTCATTGCAGAACCACAACGGACAGCTGAAGGGAGAGGTGCAACGGTACAAACGCAAGTACAAAGATACATCGGCAGAAAACACCAAGGTGGGTAACTAATCGCTAATAACGTGTCGTCGACTACTTAGCTGGTTACTCACTAAAAACCTCCATTAAATGCAAATAGATACGTAAGGAACTCGACGAAGCTTTGGCCAAGATAGAGAGCATGAAGCAGCAAAATGCCGCCAACGATGACGTGAAGCAAGAATGCACGAGCACCGTTAAAGAAGAGAATGCCAGCGGCTCTGGCGTTGGTACAACGAACCACAATTCTGGGGAGTCTAATTCACACGTGAAAGAGGAACACTCGTGTGTCAAGTGTAAGTCAATTGGAAAAATTAAGTGCTCCCCTCATTCAGTCCTTATTTATTTGTACAGCTGAGGACGAATCTTTTGATGGCAGTCCAAAAGATATAAAGGACGGGTCGAAGCTCGACAAGAGTTCCGCCGAGTCGTGTAACACTGAGAAAAAGGAATCCCCTGGACCATCGAATACCGCTATCTCATGCCCGGGTTCTGGTCTAAGCAAGCCAGAGAAGGACGCCAAGGAGTCGGGAGGCAAAATCAAAGAAGTTAAACACGTCGACAGCGAACTTGTGCGCGACCTCAAAGCGCAGTTAAAGTGAGTACAGGCTGCCCAAAACTAGGCAGCAGTTGCCAATCATGATCTATACTCTCTTTGACAGAAAAGCACTCAATGATCAGAAGGAAATGAAATTATTGTTGGACATGTACAAAGGCGTTTCGAAGGAACAGCGCGATAAGGTGCAATTGATGGCCACCGAGAAGAAGCTGCGCATAGAAATCGAAGAACTTCGCCAACAACTAAAAAAGATACAGGAAAGCAAACGCGAAGAGCGCAAAAAACTTGCGGACGAGGAAGCGTTGCGCAAGATCAAACAACTTGAGGATCAGAAGTACGAACTGCAGAAGCAGGTGGCCAACCATAAGCCCGAGAACAACGTATGGGGCACGCAGGTTGGTCCGAACTTCACGCGACCTTTTGTCGGCTCACACGAGGAGGAGGCACTGCTGAATGAGATGGAGGTAACCGGTCAAGCGTTTGAGGATATGCAGGAGCAGAACTCGCGACTAATACAGCAGCTGCGCGAAAAGGACGACGCCAATTTCAAGTTGATGTCGGAGCGCATTAAAGCGAATCAGTTGCACAGGTTGCTTGTTGAAGAGAAACAAGTACTCGCTGACCAAATGACCGCGCGAGATAATCAACTCGAGGCATTACACAACGTGCTGCGCAAACTGGAGGAAAAGGAACGTATTCTACAGGCGACGGTCGCCTCCATTGAGAAAGAGCTGGTGTTGCGGCAGCAGGCAATGGAAATGCACAAACGAAAGGCTATCGAGTCGGCTCAATCGGCAGCCGATCTTAAGTTGCATTTGGAGAAGTACCATGCGCAAATGAAGGAGGCGCAACAAGTGGTTGCCGAGAAGACCAGCGCATTGGAGGCAGAGGCATATAAAACGAAGCGTCTGCACGAGGAACTGGCGCAATTCAAGCGCAAAGCGGAACGTATGAAGAAAATGGAAATGGCTGGCACAACCATCGACGAGGTGATGCTCGAGGAGATACGCGAGTACAAGGAGACGCTGACATGCCCATCGTGTAAAGTGAAACGCAAAGACGCTGTGCTCTCCAAGTGTTTCCATGTCTTCTGCTACGATTGTCTACGGACGCGCTACGACACACGGCAGCGCAAGTGCCCCAAGTGCAACTGCGCCTTTGGTGCCAATGATTACCATCGATTGTATTTGACGTAATTGAAACGCGAAATTGAAGCCTCTTTCTCCACTATAAATATAGATCATTTCTACAAAAAAAAAGATGGTAAAAGAAAGCTGATAAACCGACAGGAGATTACTACTACGGCAAAATGCAACTATCCTTTTTTTTTCTCTAAAAAAGTGCATTCAACTATTTTAATAATATCAGAAATATCGGTCTTGTTAGTCGTCTAGAATGTAAGCTGTCGCTGCCCCCTGCCTAAGTTAGATTTTTAATTGTTTAATTGCTTTCGTGAAATATTGATTGATTGATTAATAAGATTGTATAGTTCGAAAGTTAATCTAGATTAAATTTTTCTTAGTGCACTTTCATCATCCATTACCATCGCCCGTAAGTTGTAACCGATTAATTCGTTCGACAGGAACCTATTTTGGGTTGTTTGTACACATATTTTAGTTATTGAGCTGTATTTAAATAATTAAGTTTAAAGTATGCTGAGAATATTACGATGGTTTGCTAAATATATTTTATTAATTCAAAGTACAAAAGTTTCTACAGACTCAAAAATATAAATATTATTTAAAAAACACCTGTGACTTCTGAAATGCTGAATACGAAAGGAGTTCGAACTTCGAACGAACAAGCAGTGTGTACCCAAAATTCTGGTGTTTACAGAATGATCATGAGTCAACAATAATTGTTGTTAGTAAATAACATTAATTGATATCGCAGAATACATACAATGGGAAAAGAAAAATTAAGAAAGTTTATGCTTTTGCATAATGCCTGATTATAAATACTCGTATGGGACATGTGCTTTTTATTCTCATGAACATGACCTAACGCACTGTTATCGTTTGGTTAGGAAGAGTTATCGACGTCGATTGCTGTCAACATAAAAGTGAAATTTCACTTTTGTGAGAACAATACGTTTTTCACTGTTGTAATAATGTAGACGAACATGTTGCCAACATAAGCCTATATCATAACAGATGTAGTTTACTGCATGCAATGAAATGGAAGAAATTTCGTGTTTTAACTTGCTGTATGTCAGACAGGCCTTATATGAGCACTTAAGTTTGATTTATATTTAAGACACTAATGCCCAAGTTTCTCATTGAGTTAGTTCGTAATTACCAGAGAGAACTCATTTATAAATAACTAATTTCAATATTAGTTACGCTTAAGTTGAAACACAATTCGATTCTAACATACTTCAAGCCTGCTTAATAATAGATCTATCAACATTAAAATAAAATTCAATTGAGAGCGTGTTCGCGGTGCCTTCGGTTGTTTGGTCAGTCGGTTGCGGCGGCAAATCGACGTAAATTACAGCATTATTTCAGTAGGATTGGTTTTGTTTTCGGCTTGTGCAAATTAATTGAGTGCGGAAGAATAATATAGTGAAGTACATAAAAAAAGAAAAGAAAATCGCTGCAATCGAAAGAGTTGTATAACGAAGTTTTCGCTTAAGTGCAACAGCATAGAAAACGTGGCTAAAACTGTTTTTTTTTTGTAAACGAACCAATTGATTTTTCAACACAGCAAAAAAAAAGAAGGAAATTGGACGAAACAGTCGCTGTGACAGCCGCAGGCAACAGCAGAGCAAAGCAAAGTGAAAGATGAATAGAAGGAATTGATGAAAAGCAAAGTAAGTACTTTGCCGAGGACGAAAGCTGCAGAGAATCGAAAGAAGAGAATTACATGGGACTCGATCTTGATCCTGTTTTCTTGCAGCTGTCGCTGTGCGCTGTTGCTGTTGGCGTTCGTCCTTTTGTTTTGTGTTAAAGCATTCTGTTGCATACAAACGTGCGCTCGTGCTCGTGTCAAGGTGTACGCGTGTTAGTGATTAGTTTTATTTGACTTTTGCATTAATTTGAACGCGAGTAAATTGAAAAGCGAGTGAACAAAAAAAAAAATAAATAAATAAAATAGAAAACAAAAGGAAACAAAAATTTACCGTCCACCCGTGTGTGACCGTCCAAAAACAATAAAAAAATTGCCATTTTGAATTTCATACGCAGCAAGAAGTGGATGGAAAAAGAAGAAGAAATTAATAGAATTAAACCTAAAGCGACAGGAACAATTTGACGGCTAACAGCTGCCATTACCACATAGTGGAGTGAAGTAACACAACAGAGTAGAAAACGCGAACGAAGTCGTACGAACGAGTGTGAGAGCGAGTCAGAGATAGAAGTTGTTGACATTTTCGACTAACTTCAATTCAACTCATCTCAGCCCATCATATCCAATCTCTGTGGTTCCATCTTTGCGCGCCTTCAAGTCGCCGCGTCGTCTCCTAAACGGGTGTACACCCACCACGCAACCAGGAGTACGCTGCGAACTTGATGTTGGTTTAATTCTTCTTCTTGGTGTTGTTGATTTTTGCTGCTGCTGCTGCTGCTGCTGCTGCTGCTGTTACCGCTTCACATTTTGTGGGTGAGTAGTGAAGTAGAAAGTTTTATCGGGTTGTATCTTTTTTATGCTGACTTCTTTCACTCGACACTCGACTCGACTCAACTCGACTGCGGTTTTAACAGGTTTCCCTCTTTGTGGTGTAGGTGTGTGTGTTTTGCGATGGCGTCGCGTTGTCGTTGCATAGACAAAAATATCATTGAACCAAGTTGGTATTTGCGAACATTTTTTTGTCACCCACTTTGCTACCCCTTCAGGCATCTTTGATGCTCTGATTTATTTCTTGGCGTTTTTTTTTTGTCGCTCTAAGTCCACATTGCTAACCACAAAAGGCCGCAGTTCAAAGTCGGTTAAATCGTTGCAATTTTGCCGTTTGTATGCATTTGTGATTATTTTGTCTTATGCTCGCTTCTAACCACACCCACAATGCCACCCACGTTGGGTGTGGCACGGCTCATTCCTTTGCCTTGGCCACTTTATTAACCATAATGTTTGTCTTTAAAATAGAAGAAGAGCAACTGGCAGCAGCAGCAGAAGACTCAATTGCAGTTTCCCGTAAAATGCGGAAACATTGCTTTATTAAAGAAAATTTGTATAATTTCCTGATTTGTCTTCGCTTTGTCGCAGCGGAGATTACAGTAAAACGCATAAAACGCGACTTAATTGATTTAATTCTTGATGGAGTCTCATGTCTCATTTCCGCGGCACAAATTGCATGCGTCGTTCGGCGTATGTAAATCGCTCGCAGCCAAGCGAAGTTGCTGACGTCACAAATTGCAGTTTTCCTGTTGAAGTTGATAATCGATTTTTTATAAGTCACGCGCAAGCTAAAAATATAAGTTGCCTTTTAAAAAACACACATTTTAGTTAAGTTTGGCATGTAACTGTAGAACATCGAGTCCAAAGTAGAGTATCTTACATCTGTAGAAACGAATAGCTGACTTTGGCAACCGTAAGTGAGCACTCGTAAATGCTTAAAAATATTGCAATTTTGAAGAATTGCTTACTGGGATGGCTCATCTGTAAAGCCCTAGTTCAAAATAATACACAAACAACTTTCGGAATTTGCTTAATGGAGACCTCTGCTCAATGTTGGCAACAAATAAATGTAAGTTGACTAAAAGAGAAGCAATTGTTTTGTGAAATAGGAAACAGGCTTCAGTAAACAAGATTGCAATCTTGCTATATTAATATTTATTCGCAAGATAAGATATGCCTGGGAAACTAGCCCTCGGGCTCTCTCAGTTGATAGCAGTTGCGGTTCACTATGTTTATGGGATTTAAATAAGAGCTGAAATAAGTGGAGCGCATAAATACAGTGGCACTCTCCTATAACGAACTTCTATGCAACGAAGATCTCCCTATTACGAATGGATTTTAAGTGCACAGCTTTTCCGAGTATACATCACTTCAAGTACACATCATTTCTTTAGATCGAATTTTCCATATAACTCCTAACGCTGTGAGAATACGCTATATAGAAGTTTGACTGTAAAAAGAAGAGGAAATAGAAAAAAGCATTTCACAAAGTTTTGTGTTCTCTCAAATCAAACCAATTAAACTAGATAAAGGAAAGTGTTTTGGGATCCATCGTACTATAAGATGAAATTGCGATATTGGCATAGAAGGGAACCTTCGAGCATATGCAAATTGCATTCACCATTCTGCAGCAATGATATCTGAGCTCAACTGGGCTGGTTCTGACAGTTTTACCTTTCTGTTACCCTTTACCTAGTAGCACACACTGGTGGAGCATTCAATCTGCAACATTTTTGGCATTAATAACTGCTTATTCCCAATTAGTTAAGTTTTATTGATCGTGCTGAGTGAATGCTCCGTGGAATTGGAATTGGTCAAATTTGATAAATCTATAAAGGTGGAGTTCATTGAAGTCTTACTCTGAGATAGATATTTCCAATCCCTTTCATTATTTTCATTGTTCAATTTAGAGCAGCTCACTAAAAAATCGTCATGGAAATGATCATAAAATGGGGCAATTGTACTCTTCGAGAACATTGAATTCAGGCAATTTTGATAGCGAAAGATCTTCTTCTTCTTTTTGATTGATAAATTTTTTCCCTGAGAACCGATCTTGGCGCTGATAGTTGTTTTTTTGTTTGTTTTTGTTTCATATATTTATTTATTTATTTATTTATTTTTTGAGTTCCCCTTGATTCATTAACATTTTGTTTACCATTTGGTTTGGGCACATTGCACCCTTCTATTGTTGAATAAAATACATCTATTCGCGCTCCTTTCCAAAACATCGTAATTAAGTTTGCTTTATTGTTATTTGGTGATATGAAATCTTCCCCTCTTTCGTCTTCGCTTTCAAAAATAGTTTCCATAGTCAACTGTAAATTCAGATCCCCTCCGGCGCAGACACCAATGCCCATAAGGCGCACAAGTTGATAAGTTCGCTGCAACCGCATGTGAATCACACACCACAATTTTTGTCTTCCATTCCAAATGCATAAAAATAAAACTTTTAATCTTCGTACTCAAGCAAAATGTATCTTTGGTGCCTTCGTTCCGGCGTTCGTTTGGGACTTGATATTAAAATATGATTTATTTTGAATTTAAAGCGTCTTTGCCTCAGTAGTACTCGTGTCTAAACTATGCCAAGCGTACGGGCGTCGGTGTAGCCGTGCGGGCACTACTTCATATGCCGCACTCAGCGAGCTGTGAACTGCATTTCTTGAATGTTTGAAGATACGCAGATACTCGTACATTCACTCCAATGGAATCGACTGACTGACGGGCGACTTTCACGCCGGCGCATCACGTTGCTTGGTCGCTGCTTGGCTGGCTGGCCGACTGGCTGTTGTATCAGAGAGCCATTTTCACACGACTTTCGATTAGCTTATCAAATGACAACGATGAACGGTGCATTCATCAAAAAGTTTGGGCACCTTTCAACGCCTTCCATAACAGAACACCAAAGTGGAACAGCGTTGAATTTTTTTTTTTTTTGTTTTGTTTTATTGTTCAGGTTTTTGATTTCCGATTGTTGCCAATTTTTATCATTTTGTTTTTGCATTAATTTTGTGTTTGCGTTTTCTTATCGCTCTGGTTTATTACTTCACATTCCTACTCTCACACATGCATAGATCCTAATCGTTGATAAAATCAAGTCGAGCAAGAATTCTTTACTCGAACTCGTTTTATTTTAAGTGCCAAAAAAAACCCCAACAATTCACGATTTTTACTAATTGTTGCTATCGTTCTTGTTATTTTTATTTTTGTTGTAGCTGTTTGCCGATATCATTAACTTTGCCGCTCTCCTTTGCAAAATTCAAGGTTAGCGAAACCTTTTTTCGCGCATTTTCGGCATGGTTTATTACCTTCGTTGCGTCAAAGCAAATACGCAAAAACCGCACACGTTCAGTCACGTACATAGCTTAGACGCCGTGGGTAGGTAGCCATAAGTTAATCCCACAGCTTGTAACACACTAAGGAAACTTCATATAAATCATAGAAAGCATTAGAGTAGCAAACCCAATTATAAGCTTCCCGTGGCGGCTTCTATTAGGAACTATTCAACAAAACGTGGACCAGCTGACCAATGTTGTGTAATGCCTGCTGATGGAGTAAGCAAGGTGGCAAGGAATAGATTTTATAGGCAACAATTTGCATAAATCTTTTAATTAATTAACTGGCGAAACAAAGCAACGTAGTATGCTATGCTATGTCTAAATTTTTAATAAAGTCCTAGATTTACTTAAAAGTTCTTCTCAATTTATACCGAAGCCTTGGAACGTAGTCACTGGAAGCCATTACGCATTAAAAATATCAGAATTTCAAAACGATTCCAGTTATATTCAGTTCTCTTCTATTCTATACTGTTTATGTACCCAAACTTAAACTCCAACCTTGCACTACTTACGAATATTGACAGTTTAGAGGAAAACGACTGCTCTTACTCGTAGTAGTTGATTCGCCGACTTTTGATATATAAGTATTCTATATACAGAGCATTTCCACCACAAAACGTGAACACTGTTCTCTGTACATTGGTTATTCTAAAACGTGAACAAATTCTGATTGAGAGTTCTGCGAAAGCAAGAATGTCGATCAACACGATCTAACAGATAACAGAATTATTTCAAGTTAATGTATTTCAAGTTACAACGATATTCTCTTTTAATACCTCGCACAAGCTACTGTGGAGAAATCGTCATGCACAGCAACAGACACCTCATTGGGTTGGAGGACCATGTCACTTACCTAGCAATCAATCTGCTGGGCAACAGAATCACGGGCTGATCAAGTCATACAAATTTATTGTGCTACAATTCGCTGGATATCTGCCGAAGTTAGTAGCAAATAAAAACAATCTTGAAATATTCATATACATTTTTGAAACAAAGTTATATGTAAAATGGCGAAAAATTGTTTTTTTTTTTGTTAAAAAAGATTATATATATATGTATTAAAATGTAAAAAAAAACACTAAAACAACAGTAATAATGATATGAAATATGATATTTTCTGACTTAAAAACGGGCCTTTGCAAACGTGAATAAATTCATAAACATTAGAATTCGTGATTTGATTAGTTCACGTTATCCCAAGGGGAGTCTCAACAGCAGACATAAGCTCTAAGCTCTAAGCATACTTAATGGTCATATTGGGTAAGCATTATTTAAGAGATTTTTGACTGCCCACGCCCTTGCTGGTAGAAATAAAAAACTTTGACCAAAAATAGAAGCTCTATTTGTTATAGTTTTTCGCCCTAACTTACTAACTTTTAATTGAATATTTTTAATCTTGATATATAATAATTCGCTGTATAACGTCTGTGTACAAAGCCCTTGACTAAAATTCAAATGCCCAAAGATTCAGCTCAAACGTTTTCACATTGCAAGTCAGTAATTTTAGACAAGAGTTTTTAATTGATCCAAAGGTTGAAGGTTGGGCCTCCCAACAAAGAAGAGAGTGATGAAATTTACTTCTTTTTTTAAATGGTTTACTGGCGCAGTAAATAATACACGTACAATGTACGATGCTTAAGCGCTGAACCCGTGTCTGTAATATCATGCAAAGTTAAAACCCAAAAAAGAAAAGAAAAAAAAAATAAAGAAAAAAAGATGAAAAAGAAACAACTGCCAACTGTCAGGGAAAGCGTGTTTTTCTTCTTCTTCTTATTTTTTTCTTGGCATTCGTTGTCTTGATTTGCACCTATGTAAGTGCAGTGCACACGAAGCAGAAAAAAGCAGGTTATCGAATTACAAAGCACAAAAGGATTAAAACTCTACAGTTTCATGGTCAGATAGGCGAACGAACACCTACAAACCAGCGAAAAAGACCTTTGGAAAATCTGTGCTTTGCCAAAGCTGGCAATGGAATACGTGCGCGACGACGTAGTCGGTGTCGCTGTGTGACTGTCATCATCAACATCGTCAGCACAGTCAGTGACAACTTTTTTTGTCGTCGTCGCTCGCTCCTGAAGTTTTTTTTGTTGTCTTTTTTTTGTGGTTTTTATTTTATTTTATTTTTAATCATTTTTGCTGTTATTATCATAATTTTTTATGAATATTTTCGCGCTGTTCTTTTTAATGAGTTCGTCTTTTGTGTTTGGCTCTGCGTCTACTCTTTCAACCGTCTGTCAGTCTTTGCCGTTCTCGTTTTGTGATGGTCGTCCAGCGTTTTGCCTTCTTTTTTTGTACCGCTTATGTGAAGCTGTACGCAAGCGTAAAATTGCTCGACCATGAAGAACTTTGCTTGCTCAGCTCGCGTTTGTTTTGCTTCACAAAGTCAACAATTTTTTGTTTATTTTAATTTTTATGCAAAACGATTTTTTTTTAGAAAATTTTTAATTTCGGATGCTTAAAATGGCCGGATTTAACTTTCTCCCCGCTTGTCAGGCTGTCAATTCTTACAAGCTGAAATTGGCTTATAACGATGACTTTTTATGGACTCCCATCCAGACTGCTAGTCACAGTCACACAATATGTTAGTCACTTAGTCGCACAGTCTGGGAGTCAGTCGCTCAGTCAGCGCTGCACACAAATATTTCATTAGGTCGACACATCCGTAATTACGAATTCTGTATCTGTGTTTGTATCTGTATCTGTGTTTGTATGCTATGGCAACTTTCTTACTCGATTTGCTTTATTGTTTCTAGCTGTTTTTGGTGCTATTTTCAAATGCAAAAACTCACTTTTCGCGTGTTTTTCTTTGTTTCTGTGTGTGTATGAGTGTTTCTGCTTAAAGCAGCTGCGCAATATTAGCAACAAAAACAACAGCAACAACTCCTAATACTACAAAGCCAAAAATCCAAATTGTTTATAGTAAAAGTAAACAACAAAAAAAACTCAACTTCAAAACTGTGGCAAGTTAGCCGCACTCGTCTGGCCGTCCGTTCATCTTAGCTGACGTTGGCTGTTACTACTTCTTATTCTTCTTCTTCATCATCATCATCCTCATCATCATCATCATTGTTGTCGTTTGTTATGTTTGAGCTCTGGATGCCTGATTGCCTGCTGCCTTTGCAATGCCGCCAACCCATTGCATTCGTCTGTCTGCTCAACGCTTGTGGTGGTCGCTTTGGCTTTGTTGAAGTTGAAGCGCAAAGCGCACAGCTCCATAAAATGTTGAATGTTGCCCCCGTCGACTTCACTTCGTTTACTGACCGCTTATACTTCTGCTTCAGCATCAGCTTCTTCTTCTTTTTCCTCTTATTCATTGTTACTTATGAACGAAAATTAAAGTTGGAAAAAGATAAAAACATAAACCAAACAAAAACCAAAAATAAAAAAGCCGATGTTACGAAAAATCATGTAAAAATAAATGAACAATTTCATTCAATTTAGGCTGTAGCCGACTCAACGCTATGCGCTACAACCGGAAATAATTGGCGGAAATTCGTCAAATTCAATTATGATCATATAAAGGTGAGCAAGAGATACGTACATTGAATGATGCAATTGTTATGAGGAGCCTGGAAATTTGAACTTCATTTGGACTTCTAAAAACACACACTACCAAATCAATTTATACCCATGCCTTAAAATGTTTTAAAATAGGCTGCGTTTTGATCGGCTACACCTTTTTTGAAACAGTTATTTTGGTCCAAGGCTTTATCTATCATGAACAACTCTGAGTCTGTGGTCAGAGTTTTCTATTAACATTCGAGTATGATTGCCGCGGTAGCCTTGGCTGCCGCCCCAGCGCTTGAGGCTTCAAACCACTGGTGTTTTACCTTGGTGACGTTAGATGTCCGGATGAGCAGTAGGCCACCAGTCACAAATCATTTAATTAACGTACTTTTGTATACTCAAAAAAAAAATGGAAGAGGCTTGTGGTGGCGCTACATTTCCTAGGGTAGCGAATAAGAAAATAAAAAAAATGTTCCGACCGGCTGAGCTGTATTTGAAACCCTACTAGTATCGCCCAGTGGTCGAAATCGTCGAAGTCGTGTTTCCGTATTAATATATAGATACTGCCTGTGCATATGATATGTAATACATACACATTATGTATAAAAGACTTTGGTTCTTGCCGTCTACACATTAGAGTTTGAGTCGCACGTGAACGCATGCGATACAGATTCTGCCATTATCTGAATTTGCGCTTTCCCAAGAACCCCATTAAAATCACTGGCTCTGTCACAAATCGCTAGTGATAATGATAACTCAGTTTGCAGTAGAGCAGCTGTATTTCATTCGTTGATATTAACGTTAGATTTTCTTACCTGTTTTTTCCCCCTTTAACATAAATCAAATCATCAAAAAATATATTTTTTATAAATTATTTTTATTCTTATATCAACTAATTTTGTATCTAGTATAAACCCGCTTCATTCACACATCACTCAGATACGTCACTTGCCAATAGACTCTTCCCTATTCTGCCCTATTCTTCGACTATCTTCAGCTGACCATGTATGCCACATTTTTGTTGGATAAGTAAATAAATCGTGTAATTAGCGTTCTCCATTCAAGATCACAAGTCAACTCAACCAACTCAAACTAAATTACAATTACAATTTTGAAGTGTGAAATTTGTCAATGGAAGCAAGCTACTTCAATATTGTTAGATCTACTTTGCTTTGTGTCTCTCTCTTCCCCACTTTTCCCACTTTCGATTAAGAAAAACTGACTCAGCGACAATAAAAGTTCAGTCAGGTAAGGTAATCTGTTCAACAATTTAAAACACAGACACCTGTAGTCGACTCATTAGCACTTGTGGAGAAAAAAAAAAAGATGAAGCGCGAAGCTGTCAGCTGACAACATGCGACATCTGCGTTTTTGTCTTCAATGATTAATATTATATTATATATCAAGATGTTTGTTCGTTGGTCAGTTCAGAATTTTCAAAGTACGCTTTTCAAAATGTTTAGTTGTCTGACTGATATTCAGAATATATGCTAAGCCACAGTTCATCTTGCATATAGAATAAGAGGAGTTTAATGTTCTCCTTACTTAATCCGTGGAGCTTTGAGAGTTACCACGGTTCAAACGACTTTGCTGTGGGCTCTCCTCTACATAACATCCGTTGTTTTGAAATTGTAGGAGGTCACCGAAAAGTTAAGACAATGCGTCTTCTCATTACTCCTCGTGCTTCTGATTTTAATAACGGACTACTAAATAACAAATACCTTGGTTATTTTTAGAAAAGAATTGTTTTTTATTTTATTTTGTAACTTAATCCAAAAAAGATGTGGCTTCCAAATCTCTAATTATCTTGAAGTTAGACTCAAGAGCTCATTAAGCCGCTTTAAAGATCTTTTCATATAGAACTCGTGTGCTCATTATCACTTCGTAAGTACATAAATCATCATTGCCGATGACCTTTTGCGTGCTCATGTTGAGTATGCTGCACTCAAAGCAACCGGCAGCATGTAGCGAGCGCTACCAGTCAAACACTATTGAAGTGAATGAAAATGAGGCTCATTCACAACGAATGGAGTAGTGCAGTGGAGGCACTTCAGACCCGGAAAAGCGTACATAAAATTCTGTAGGCCTTTCTTCTTGGCTTTTTTCTTTCTTTCATAAAACAAAAAAATTAAATAAAAAAAACCAGCAGCTGCACACAACTCGCTGAGGCGTTCTGCTTCATTTGGCAGTCAATGTCTGTCTGCCCCGCCCCAATGCTGAAACGGGCGTTGTCATCGAAGCCAAACTCAACTCAGACACCGACTCCAACTTCAATGGAACGATTCGCAGGCAGCCAAATGTTTCACTTCAACGCTTTTGATTGGAAATTTCGTATTTTGTGCGTGGTCATGCAACAAAGCGCTGCAAGCACGACCGACTTCCTGTCGCACGGCGGCGTTGGCATTGGCGTTGGCGTCGTCGTCGTCGTCGTCGTCGTATCTTTGTGAATATGTACATTCAAGAATTATTTCAACGACGTTATGCAGTTAATGAACTTCTTTGGTGCTTATTACCGACTTTTGGCGCTTGGTTTATTGCATTTTACAGTGGCGGCGTCATCATCGTCATGCTTGACCCCGACAGATAATTGGAGTTTTAGAAAGTGAGCCAATGATTCCGTGCTTCGCATTATAAAAGATGTTTTTTTTTTTTTTAAATTAACTGACGATATTTTGTGTCATCGATTGAAAGTCGTTTGATCCATTGTACAAAAGCAGCAGTAAAAGCTACACCTACGAGCCCCGGCTGATAATTGGGGGAACAAAAAATAAATAAATAAATCTAAAAAAAAGAGAAACAAAGCCAAACTAAACAAAACACCCACAAACAAAACTCCAACAAATTAAGTCATGTCAACGTTTTGTTAGTCCTCACTGTGGTGTTGCGCTTGTAGAGCTGCTGGGTAAGCCGTGAGACGTGAACCGCAAAGCGTTTGACACAAATAAATTGGCTCAGAAATTGGAATTGAAATAAATTGGTTTCAATGCAAAAATGCCACAATTGTGTAAGTGCTCTTTCTCTAAGCAATGGCAGCATACATTGGCGGGCGAGGTGTAGCAGAGTAGCTGCAGTAGTGAAATGCATTCAAAATGCTTTTGTGATGGCCACTTTTCCATTTGAAATGAAGTCAACTGTTTTTTTTGTCTCTTCCACTCCCTTTCAATGCTAGTTGCTTGACTGTCTGACTGTCTACAATCGGTGCCTCAAAAAAAAAAAAAAACTCTCACTTGATTCACTTTTGCACCGCTGACGAGGGCGGCGAAGGTGGCAGCCTCGCGATCAGCAAATGGAAAGTGGCGTCCAACGCTGTCTGCCTGACATGTGTCGTCGTTTGATGGCAACATTCACTACCGCCCCGTTCGCTGGCGACTGTTGTCATTGCTCGAGTGCCGACAATCCGGGAATCAAAGCAAAAGCCAAGCGCAACAAACCGAAACACACAGAAAGCGTCCAAATCGCATGCCGTCGTAATTAGCTCGCTGCATCGTTGCAGTTGCAGTTGCATTCAGTGTGCGCGCGCGTGTGTGTGTGTCTGTGTGTTCATTATTGGCATTAAACTCGTGCGAGTTGCATTCAATCATTCATTTACTCATTCACTCATTCAATCAACTCGTCCGACATTCACGCAATTTGCGCGGCAAATTTCCGCCTCGCCATTTTTGCTTGCTTCTACAATTGTAGCTGTATGCGTCTATCTATATATTGTAATATATATGTGTGCGTGTCTATCTGTATTATGTGCACTTTACTTTTACGCTGCAAAGCGTTTTAATCGAATTAAGTGCTTAGGAGCAGTGCCCTATGTACTCCAGTCAGTTCAGTTCCCTTTGCAGTTCTTTCCATTCCCGCTCAACTCGTTTTGTATCTCGTTGATTGGACTTAATGTGGCGTAACGAATATTGAATTCAATTCAATACGCGCCCAAACGGCTCCAAAAAAGGGGCACACCTGTCACTTGATGTGGCCGATGTAGACGCTTGCCAGTGCTGAACGTGGGCGTTGAGTAGAACAAGTACAATTCGGCTACTCCAACTGTTTGAGGTATTATTGTTGAAAATTCACCATTTTAAGAGGTCAATAACCATTTCAAACTACAAAGCCAATTCAAATGTAAACCAGAAAGAAGAAGTAAAAAGTGGCCGAGTCTCTTAATTAAAAAAAATCGTTAATCTTTATAACTGTCAAAAACAAACAAAAAATATACAATGCCCTGATAATATCAGCATACGTTGAGGACATGTGATTAAAAAAAATCGAAACTCAATAACACGTAGCCAGAGGAAAAAAAAATTCACCACTTTTCTGATCACACCTCGCATATAAGCTCGTTCCTTCAAGGAGTCGAACAACCGGTTCAAGTTGTCAGTTTTCAATATTTTCTTTTTTGATAGGCTACAATGTCAGTGTATTCATTGATTCATGAATTAAAATAAGGTGGAGTCAGAATAAAGTGGAATCAATCGGGTGATCCCGTTTAAGTCCACGAACTTACTGAGCAATGTTCTGACGTTTGATTGCCATGGTTGACTTTTTTCCAAGTAGTTAAGAGAAGTCATTTCGCTTGCTTTCCGGCAATCGGAAATTATAAAAATGAAGTTTCTAATCTACTAGCAGGGCCCCGTCGCGTTGCTGCGTTCTGGGCTTTTTGGGTGGAATTTTGTACTCTTAATTTTTTTTATTTTTATTTTCATTTGAATATTTGATCATTTCGACTTTGTACAGTTTGAGCAGCACTGCCGGCAAACTCAATTCTCAGATGCTGCTTTGTTTTTGTGTATTTTTTTTTGTATCCATGCAGTTTGAGAAGCATCTGAGAATTGAGTTTTTCGCACCAAACTTAGCCACAAACATGCGCCTTGATGACATCTACCAAATGTACCAATTGTCATGGTGCTCGGTCAAACGGTGTCGGATTCCATAGGGTTCAAAAAGACAGACAGACAAACATCCTTTTTTATAGATATAGATTAGAGTACTCGCAACTAAAGCGTATGACTAATCATGAGTAAATCATGTCAGCGCCCAAAACACATTGGTGGTGCCAGGGGTTGAATTCGTGCTCTTTCATATATGAAACGAGTACTCAATATTTGAGCTAAGTGGCATGATTTTTTACATTTTAATATAATTAAAAATTGAAAATGCTAAAACACATGAGGATTAGCAGATTAACAGGATGTCTCAACTCGGTTTGTGTCTATTCGAAGATGCCCCAGATGCACAAGGCAAGCATCTTCCAAGCTGAGTTGTACATAATTTAGCAAGCTGTGCATATTGAGTAACTCAGGGATATTACTCATACATAATTAATATCGCACTACAGATGCTCGCTCGATTGCATCCGACAATATAGATTACGTGTGTATTTGTTTTCTTCAGATCGCAGCGTCGAGGGCAGCGAAGATGCAAACATTTCAATCATGAATGGGTCCAGAAAGAACGTAAATTAAGCTATAACGCAAATCTTCATAAGTTTTTATTTAGATATTTTAGCAAAAAATAAGGGCAGATGAACTAAGAATAGCAACGGTTGAGTCTTGGGTTTTGTAGGACCAAACTTTTGTAACAATGCAAGTGTGTGTGGCAGCGTTTGCATTCAAGGCTTTTCATCGTTGTTGTTCATCGATTTTACAAATTAAACCTAAGACAATAGAAAGTTTTCGAAACAGCCGTTCCCTCTTTATGATTTTTTTATTGAGCTACTCGTGCTCTCGCACTTATATTAAAAAATATTTCCTACTAAAGCTTTCACTGTACTTCGTACTTTGCAATTATTGTATTTCAAACAATTTCATCGATCGTTAAATCGTAATGCTCTGTAGACTGCCGACAGTGTCAAGGCTGACAATTCCACACATAGACAACTAAATCCTCGAGCAATAAAAATAGAAAACCGCTTTCTTTTGAATAGCAAGAAAAACCAAACCAAACGAGTATCTCGAGTGCCACGCTCAATTTTCTTTTACAACGAGAATAATGAAATTTTAGCACGTTTTAGTGTTTTAATTGTTCGCTCGTTCGTTGTACGAGTATTTGCTTCGTTTGTGCGTTAATAAAAAATTAAAGGATAAAAAAAAAATACGCGCAGATACTCAGATATTTCTACCGGCATATCCTCGCACGAAACGTTCTCAAGGCTACTCAAACGTGTCATTGTTGATGTTGAAGCTGTTGCTGAGTGCCGTGAATACCAAGTGCTTGCTTGTAATGCGTAGATGAATGAAGAGGAGCAGCCAGGAGGGCTTTTGTAGAGGACGCGTTGATAAAGACATCGCTTGCAACTTAAGCGGGCTTTTGTGTGTCAATATGTGTATGCACGAGTGTGACTCTTTCTGTGTAAGAGCACACTTAAAGTTGAAGATGTTCCGCTGAGTGTCACATGAGCTTCAACGCAGCATAAAAAATATACTTTAGTGTTTAACAGGCGAGCAAACCAGAGCAAATGAATAAACGAATGTATGAGTCCAAGAGGAGCTACGGATAGTGACGACGACGACGACGACGACGACGCTTGAATGTGTGCCAGTCATGATAAAACGTGTTGCCCTTAATAACACACAATTTAAAGCGGCTGAGAAACGCTTGCAAAGCCATGCAGATAAATAGATACATACGCACCGACGTAGATATATACATAGCTAGATGCATAAACAAATATGTATACCCATATATCACAGAATTGCAAAAGCATGGCGGCGGCCTCAGCTTGCCTCTCTGAACTTAAGGGCATTTTCATCAAACTGCTCTGGGGCAGCTGCTTCATTCAGCAATGCTAAATGAACAGTTAAGTTGAAAAGTATCTATGCATGTATGTATGCATGTCTGTGTCTACAAAGCCATACAGACAACGGACTGACCATGACAGTGAAAAATTGCTGCTGTTGCTTATGCTCCTGCTGATGAACACGTTTATCTTGTTTCCATGGAAATCATTTTATTTGTGGCGGTCACTGATTTCCCATGTTGTGGTTCTGCGCCAACAGTCGTCGGGTCGGGACTATTTACAATATACAATTTGCAAAGAATGTGGCAACAAACCGGAACTGATGTGGCAGATTTTCTTCTTCCAACGCAGTGTCAGTAAACCCACTATCGGGAAAAAATAACTGAGAAACATTCGAATAAAGTTCTTTTTATTTTGAATTTGTTTTAATAGTACAACATTGCATAAAACATTATAATGATTTTAAAAGACTGGTGGCTGGAGGCGTTTAGATCGCAGCGGACATTTTCTAAATAGTTTTAGATACTCTTTGTAGAAGGGCGTTAGTGTGGTGCCTCTCTATCGTCGCATTACGTCAATTGTGTGGGTCGTGAATACACTGCTTGAATAAGATTGCAGCCTCTGGTGATATCGGCCGCAGTTTAAACGGATCTCTTTCACTAAGATCTTCTAGATTGTCACTAAAAATGAAGTGAACTATCTGATAAGAGTGTTCGAGCGCGTGCGTACCTGCATAGTTTTAATAAAATTTGTGCAAATCAAAAGCGTATTGAATACATTGTGAGCATTGAACAAATGAATCTTACTCTAAAAAAAAATATGTCATGTAGCTCGTAACGTTGCAGATCATTTGATACGTTGCAGATGCGCAATATGAAATGAAATGAGTGTGAAAAAAGTGGGTACACAATGCACTGCCAGTCTGCCAAATGGCATCAATGACAAAAAATACTAAAAAGGTGCAATTTTTCAATTCGGCTATTATGTTATTCTGATACTCTACGCACAGGTGTTATATATAAGCTTTTATAACACATAAACTTCTGATACATTTTATGAAAATTTTGATAACGTTTCTAATCGCTTAGGGTCCTGAACGCCAGATACCATCGAATGCTATACCGAAATTCGCATGGATCACTAATAGATAAATACTGCTCAAGAGTCTTGAAACCCTGGCCACCACTAAGGAATTAAACCCTTTTTAGGCTCCTATCCTAACTGTTATAACCATGCTCAAAGGTTGGAGTCCCAGTCATATGAAATTTTATTTACTTACTAGCAGGGACCCAGCGCGTTGCTGCCTTCGCATGCATCTCGCCCTTCAGCAGCTCTGCGCGTTTTTCTCGTTGATCTTCTAGTGTTTGCCTTTTTGGCTGGCATTTCGTATTCTTCACTTTTTTGTTTCTTTTTTTCATTCAAATATTTGAACATTTCGACTTTCTACAGTTTGAGCAGCACTCAATTCTCAGATGCTGCTTTGTTTTCGTGTTTTATTTGCATCCGTACAGTTTGAGAAGTATCTGAAAATTGAGTTGGTCCAATTATTTAGCGGATTATACGATTTTTTCGCACCAAAATTCACAGTAACCATCTAAAGGCTATTATAGAGATTCCCTGAAACTTTCATCGAAATCGGTACAGTGGTTTCGTCGTCCATAACGGACAAATTAACAAGCAAACAATTACTTCCATTTTTATATAAATAGATAGATTAAATTGCTACTAAATTCCAAAATCGAACATCTGCGGTTTGATAGTATTAACTGTTAGAAATTCACTGGTCACAAGTTCACTACTATGGGGGAATGGTTTTCACGAGAATAAGAATTTTTTTAACGGATAACATTAACCGCAGTAAACTGCATAACACATTTGTAAGATTAAAAATAATGACGCGTATTTATATTGGACTAGACAGTACAATTACACTAGACTATGAAGATAACAGATGCGTAAGGCAATGACTGAGAAGGCTACCACAACCATCTTAGGGGGAGATCCTGCGGGTGCAGCCTTTACAGTCTACGACTTGTTTGGTAGAATAATAATTAGGCTCGGTTTGATGTACGTAAAATTTTTTTGCTTTCTTGTTTGCTTCTCTCCACAAGCCTCTTCCATATTTTGTATATCCAAGACTTGTGGTGGTTAAGTTAATCAAATTGGTTTTGTTTGATAGGGTGGGCGATTAGCCTGTCACTATCTGTCCTTGGTCATGGGAAATCCATCTGACGCCACCAGGAAACAACGCTACCTGACTATTTAGGGCGGCACTTCGACTGGGCTACCAAAGCACTAAGAGTATCAAAAAGGTTTGTTGTTCTCAAAAGTGTGGAGAACTTAATCAGTCATAACATGTTTCCTCTCCACAGACGCTCAGTGCGTTATACCTCGGCTACCTGAAGACAGCACTTGGCATTGCTCAGTGAATAGTGTGTTAAGCTATAAATTTAAGGTCCGTATTTACCTCAGAGAAACTCTTATATGAGGCTACACTAAGTTTTAGCATTTTAGTAATAAGGGTCTCTCTCATAAACATTGGAAATATCTCGATAGCTGGAATTGTAATGGTGCTAATGTAAAGGCCAAGAAGTATATTCTCTTAAAAAAAAGGAAACAAGTGACATAATTGACTTCTATTTCCATATACCTTATGCCCATTGTCTGCATACAACATTACAAATGTCACGTATCCAAGCGCGCTACAAAAAGTACCATACATCCTAGGAGTAAGGCGCAAATATTGATGAATGTACACAATGGTGAGTTGGAATCGGCTTAGGAGGCCATTGTGCCAAAATATTAACCATAAAATAATGCGACGTAAGTCAAACTGTGTTGGGGTTTTTGGCTTTTCTCGCACTTCGTCAGTCATGTGTGGCGCGCCGGGAAGTGTGTGGTGTGTGGTGTGTAGTGTAGCGGTAGGGCGTGGTGTGCCTGCATTTCGCGTGTTACATGACAAGCCAGCATTGCTCCAAATTTCTTGTTTTGCTATGCAGTGCTTTGCTTTTGCGTATTGAAAAATCCCGTCAGCAACGTGAGACGCGACAGGGTGTGGCAATTGCTGTGGGGAAGCGACTCGAGTGTAATGTAACGAATGCAATTGCTAAACTACAACGAGTGTGGTTATTGTAGACAAATGTCTTTAGATAAATGAGTTAGTCGAGTTAGACGACGTGCAGTTAGTCACGCCACAAACGTGGCAGCAGGTGCAGTTGCAGGTCGAGTTGTGCCGAATGTATGTAGCGCTGAACGAGTGAATGGGCGAACTAGTTCAAGAGTCAATCACACAATTGTGTCGCACGTAGTTGTGATCGTCCTACAGCTCTTGCCAAATATCATTAGTATCGAACCTTGCCACATGCTGTGCCACGAAAATGTCGTCACTTGTGCTGCTTGACTAACTTGACCGTAAAATGTTGCTGGTGCTGCTGTTGCTGCCACACTGAGCTAAACCAGATCGGCGCTCCCGAAAACCAGCTCGCCAACGTTTTGTTGCACACATCGCCTCATGCCTCATGCCGCATGCCGCATGCCGCATGCCATTGGAATTGCATAAGGTCGTTGTACATTCCACTTGGAATGTCGTTTGTGTTTTCTAGATTTGCAGTCGCAGTCGCATTTAATTTCTAATGCGAAATTGCAGCGAGCGGCGTCGTCGTCGTAGTAGTCAGAGCTAAGAATAAATCCGAAATGATTTCGCGTGCGGGATGATGATGATGTTGTCGCTCTATAAAAAGCGTGGCGTCCCAAAACGCATTTCGAAGTTGTCTGCACTCTTGGTATTTCGGGCAGGTATTCTGCGTGTTGTGACTTGTTTCTATGTCGCCAGTGGAGTAGTGCAGAGTTGCTAATTCTACTTTTCTCTCTACTTTTCCATTTCTAACAGTTATTATGTTTGCCAACGTTTAGTCATTTGCGGATGCCAGCACGCCTTACAAGATGTCCGCCATTTTGTTTAAACCCGACGAAATGGACACACAAGTGACTGATCAGCAACCAATAATAACAACAACAACAACTACAATCAGTCAAATATGCGAAGAATTGATTGCAGACGCCATGAGCGCCCTGGAGCTGAACGAGGAGGCGGCAATGATGGCAACGGCAACCTCCCTGACGATGACTACGACACTTGGTCAGTGCTGCGATGGCAGTGACAGTGGCGTGGAGATAGCGAACAGCGTTAGCACCACGTTGCAACGTGCATTGAGCAGCAACAGCGGCGGTTATGCGAGCAGCAATGGAGGCTGCGCCGATGAGTCGCTGAACACCAACACGGGTCAAAATGTCTCATGCAACTCGAGTCTGATCAGCTGCAATTCGGATTTGTACGAACTGAAAGTGAGCACGAACGCGGTTCCAGTGAACAGTTACGAGTGCGGCAGTGAAAATGGCAGCGAAAGTTCGTCAGTGTTGGGCCGCTCGACGATGGGCAGCACAACCAGCACAGCTATGACGACGCCGCGACGTGTGAATAGCGGTAGCGTCAAGAAGAAGGTAGCAATGTTTGAGCCACATGCCAAGTCGAAAGATGTCACCACATCGCCACCACAATCAGCGCAGAGCACACGAGGTCGTATCAGCACATTGAAACGCGCTGTCTCCTTACCACGTTCCAGTCATGCCGCCGCCATGTTGCAAGTGCGTGCCCAGAAACAGAATACAAGCGCAGTGCGTTCTGCAGTCGCACCGGGGGCGCCATCGTCTAGCACAGCGGCTGCGCAAACGGCGACTCCAACGCGTGGACCACGTCCCCAAAAACCGGACACGCTACCCAGCGCCTTAAGTCGCACGCAGAGCACCAGCATGCAGCGTCTGGTGCAGCGTACGCCTTCGTTGAGTCGTGCTCGGACGCCTGGCACCCCCTCCGACGATGGTCGCTGGCCAGTAACATCGGCACGAAATGGCAGCGTTGCTCGACGTGGCTTCTCCATGACACCTGATCTCGCTTCTCTAAAGACACGCACCAATATGTTGACCGTTACGGAAGGTATTGGCCTACAGCGGTGTAGTAGCCCAAGTCCTTACGGCACATTGCCACGCAGACGAAAACAACACTCAGTCGAAGATTTGACCGCCGGTGGGCGAGGCTCACGCAGCAATTCCATTACGCGAGAGTCGCGTATGACTTCATCTGTTATGGTTATGCCGTCGACTCGAAAGAGCCTGGCGCCCACATTTACCACACCCACACAGCCAGCAAAGACGGTGGCACGTTTGTCGACAGCTTCTCGCAAACCGCAGCAGAAGACGCGCATCTATCACGAAACAGCCGTGCAAACTGCACTCACCAGCCAGGATCTGGAGCAGGTCTTCAGCGGCGGCGTAGCAAATGCGCGAGCCATCGATGCAGTTGAACAGCGCCACCAGTCAACACAATCCGACATACGCGATGCGGAACTGGAGCGACTACGCGACGAACTACGCCAGATGACGCAACGTGAACATGAGCTCAGCGCCAAGTTGCAACGTGAACGTGAAGAGAAGCTTGCGATGCAACGCGAGCTGCACTTGAACACGGAGCGGGTGATGGGTATGCTGGAGATGGCACGAGTGGTAAGCGCAAATGCGGGCACGCCCACTTCGGATGAAGGTGACGCCAGCGGCAGCGGACATGACAGCCTCTTAATGTTGGAGTCGCAGATTCAAATGAGTGGACACGAGCTGATCGAGCGACAGCAGGAAATCGGTCAGTTGCGTCAGCTTTGTCGTTCGCTGCAGCTAGAGATGCGGCGTTCGCTGGTCACCCAGGAGTGCCTACTACAAGAGAAGGCCGCAATCGAACAGGAATCGAGTGAGATGCAAGACTTTCTGCAACACGAAAAGGCGGCCATGTGCGATGCGCTGAAGGAACTGGAAGCCGACTACCAGAGCTGCAAGCAACAACTAACGAATCGCGAGGAGGAGGTGAAGGTTTTACGCGATGAGTGTCGCCATCTGGTGCGCCTCAACGAGCAGCGTAGGTGAGTTTGAAGTCGTTTAGGTCACTCAGATGTGTTTGTTTATGCTATAATTTCTAGGCAGGAGAACCGTTTACTGCAAACCAAATACGCCGCGCTGGAGTCCAAGTCGAAGGACATGTTCATGCAACAGAGCGCTTCAGTCAGCGGCGCCTCCTCAGCTTTGGCAGGACTACATGCACGTCTCGACAATCTCGTCGAGCAGTTGGTCTATTCCTACAGCATTTCCGAACAGGATTTGGAGGTGAGTCTACAGAGATGCAGTCGTCACTGGGTTGATTTACTTAGTTTTGTTGGTCCTCCACACCCAAGCCTTGTTATATAATATTATAGTTTCTTATAATATAAGCCTATTTTGATTGTTTTTATGTGGCACACGCACAAGGATGACCGCAATGGGACGCCTAACTGACCAAAAGTTCGGGTTGGTGCTGAATTTTAGATCTTTAGGAAGCTAGTGTCAGTTTAGTCTGCTAGTGTGCTTAGTCGATTGCTATGAATAGAAAAGCTCTAAGATTCAACCACCCTCCGACTCGTATTCATTTTCGGTTTAATTTTCCATTTTCCAGGACATTGGCTTCCAGAACGAGAGACCCGCAAGCAATGGCAATGGTGACGCGACAAACGACACGGACGAACAGCAAACTCAGCAAAATAGTAAAACGAATGGCAATGGCCAGTTGAATTTGCCACTGCAACAAAGCGGCAATGCCACGCTTCATGTCATGGCACTATCCAGTGACGGTTCTTTGTCGCCGCAAAGAAATCAGTCATTCATCGCGGCCGTGATCAGTGCCATACGCAATGCGACGCAAACGCACTCAGGCAAGCGAATGTCATTGCGGCATGGCAAAAGGGTGTCCCACCAGTCAACGACTTCACATCACAGTCATCACAGTCATGGACAGGAGAAGCTAAATGGAGCGCCACTCAATGAGCAATCGGTGCACAATAGTGGTGGTGGTGAGTTGAAGAATGCCAAATTCTGGGATTTGAATCCGATCTAAATGAATAATTCAATCACTTCAGATGACTCCGATTCCACGGAAATGCTGGACTCCGAAACAGAACCCTGCCTAATGATGGACAATGTACTGGAAGATGTTGTGCATCCCGACTCACATTCACACAATATGGTTTCCTCGTGTACTGGCATGATCTCACAGATCGAGCTGCCCTCGGAATTGGTCAACACGGCAAATGGCGACGATTCGTTACAGCAATTGTCGCAGGCGATAACCAACCGCCAACAGATGGAGCAGTTACACATGAAACTCTCAACGCTGCCAATGAAGTGAGTTAGAGATACACGCAGCTCATCCAATTGCCTAATAATTACTTGATATGTTCTACGTAGTTCCCGCGAACAATGCAACACCGAAGATCTGAGCTGTCACGATTCACTTGCCGAGCTGCCCTCATTGATGGAGTATTCAACCACACAGGCGGTTGTCGATCAGGTCATTGAGGTGGACACTTTGGTGACAAAGTTGCTCAAAGTTTTACGGCTCATACAGCTCGACAATGATAACTGTATACAGCAGCTTATTGTGGATAAGTAAGTGAACCATGAATTGTAGATTTACGATCAGCTCGATAAGACAAAGAAAGAATGTATTTGTATCCAAACTAGTCATAAAGCTTTTGAGTTAGATAGCTGAAATTTTAATGTTGCGCTAATTTTTCTTTAACCGATGCATAATCTAGTTTATATCCTTATATACTTAAAATCTGTCTGGTAAGTGAAGAGCAAGGAACTTTAGTCGCCTTACCATCTGACTAAGCTCAAGGGGCTTAAGTACTAGAGTTTTGTCGTGTTTATACAATTTTCTAACATCGTTTTTTTAAATATTTAGTTTAGATATTTCATTTTTTACAAAGAGGATCCCGAGATCTCCATGAATTTCGAAATTGATATGTAACCAGGGAGCATTCAAATGCATTATGAGCACTTTGTTTGGGCTACGTTGGAGAATTTCAATATTGGAGTTGCTTGCAGCACCCCAAAGCTTTAGAGCATAAACCCAAATCGGTTTCTGCATAACTTTATATAGTAGAATTTCATTTTGAGGGATCATATGATACTTTAGACCAAGGAGTTTCGGGTTTAGAGTACAAATTTAAATTTTAAGGTATCGATCAGACGAAGTCAGTCCTTCAGACTATAGACATAATATGTCAATGTTTTGAGTTACCAGAATTACTAGATAATATAAACTCAATCAATGATTTAAACAGATAGAATGGATGATAGTTCCCATTGATAGGAGTATGGATTACCGCTACTTAGAGAAAATTATGTGCTGGTTCCTTGCCCTCATTGAAAATTCTGCTTATGTATTGTATTCTGTGCTAACCGCATTACTCCCAGCATCATCCTAAGTTAAGATCCACTCGAAATAAATTGTATTATAAGTCCCCCGAGCAACCATTCATTTGAAATTTTTCTTAAGCAGATGCTTCTTTTTTAAGCAATGTCCATTTACAAACCCTTTGATGCTGTGGTGAAAGATTTATGGGTCACCTGGCGTAGGTCGTTGGCTTTGGAAGAATTTGGCTCGCTTGTTGCTAATATTATTTAGTCCGTAATCGTGTATTCCTCACATACTAAAGCATGGATCAAATTCAAGTTCTTTATCAACCAGTTTCCGTTTGAGCAAACTGCTTTCAAGACCATCGACGTTACAGTAATGTCAGCTAATCCGCCGCGATAATCCGACAACGACCGTAACTCGCTATTTTTGGGAGTCGAGATTAATCGTGATCAAACTGTCGGCTCGATAATCCGCCGCCCTTCCCGTGTTTTTTGTGTATGACGTACACAGTTCTATATTTCGCCACGCGATTGTTAGCAAACACTCTTTAGTCCGCCTCCGATAATCTGGAAAGCTCATCAGATGAAAAAGTCATGTAGCTTGTATCGTGGCACAGATATTTGTACCAAATGGTCTCAAGAAAGGAAATGTCATGCGATATGCTTACAAATTTACGTAAAATGCATAATATATTTTGGTAAAAAACAAGCCCAATTAGAGCACTTTTAACGCAACCTGAGTAATTTAAGTTATAAGTTTATTGATACTTTCCAGTAATTCGCTGATGGTTGGGATTTTGTGGCGGCTGATTAGCGACTTACTTAATTTTGTCTTATCTCAAAAAGGGTTTATCAAAATGTTAATTACTGTTTTACCCTACAACAGAAACAAATTGCAACAACACAAAGAGGATATGCTTGAGAAGCTAAAAGATCTTGAAGATGTTAATCTCAAACTACAAGATGAACTGATGGACGCCACGCAGGAATTGATGCTCAAGAGCAACGATCTATCCAGCACGAAGGCGGAGATTCAACGCCATCGCAATGAGATCGATGTAAGATTTTGAAATTTGAAATCTACGCATGACATGTGTATCTGTGAGATACAACTCATTCTTAAGTTTTAGTGGGCGTTTTCGATAATATAGTTGTTTATTTTTTTAAGTTGCGCACTGATTAATTGATTTTTGTTAGTATTTAATTTCACTTTGATTTCGGTGTAGTTCTTTAGTTCAAACTCTGTTTAAAAATAAAGCCTTTGCTTATTTGAATATGTTCCTTTATCGTGCTTGAACGCCGAATACCTTTTGACATCATTTAATTTTTTAAACACATTTTTTCTCGTTCATCCATTGATTCATTTGTGTTCACTCATACACCAAAATCAAAACAATTCGTTCAAATCGAACCAAATCATGCAAACAACTCAACTCAATCATAAACATTGAAACTGTCAAGTTTAAGAAAGCACTTTTTCGTTTAAACTGAAAACGGTTTTTAATGCACAAAAGTAATACACTTTAAATGTTAAAAAAAAAACAACAAAAAAATTCAAAAACAAAAACCCAATCAAAAACAAAAAAAAAAAAAAATGAAAATGTAGCGCTTAAATGAGGACATCTGCACGCTGAGCACGCTCTGCAGCAATTACAAGAAGCTCTCGCCGACCACGGAATTCCCGCCCATGCAGCTGTTGACGCCAATTAAAAGGCCGCCAGAGGAGGGCGATGTACTGGGCATACTCAACCTGTTGAAGATGTGGCAAGCCGAGGGTCAATTGCAGGACACGCGTGTTTGCGGTTTTCTGCGCAACATTTGCGGCTTGAATGTGAGTCACATAATTAAGTATTCAAGTAGTTACTCAAAATGAACTTCTCTTCAAGGGCGATAAATCTACAAGATCTTCGTGCAACACCAATAACAACAACACGAACGAAGCACGTCTTCGCATCTATGCAAATCAGTTGGAGAACGTACTCAAAATACTCGGTGATTGTGCAAAGCTCGAGGAGCACTACCCAATGCTACGACAACTGCGCACGGAGATCGAATGCGTTAAATTGAATGCCAGCTGGACACACGTACTGCAGTGTGATCAGGCTATGGAGCAGGACACACAGAAGGAGGCCGTGAATGTGAAGGAGCCTACGCCGTCCGCAAATACAGCCGATCTCAATGCGAACGCACGACGCGCCACTTGAAGAGTCTAAATTGTTGGCGTCTTTCCTTCAAAACAGTAAATATGTTGCTAGTATTAAATCGCTCGTATTACCCATCATAGTGCGTGTAAAAGTAGTTAGTGAAATATTTGCGTCCATACTAATTGAACTATATATTTTCTCGACTAGCTAAATAATTCAAAATATTCTGAAATGTTTATTTTTGTCTAATTCGTATTGCTCATTGGTAGCGTTGAATTATTTAATTGCCAAAACGAAAGTAGTTCTTTCATTCCCTTTTTAAATAAAATTCCAACCTAAAAAAGCTTGACTTGTTAATGCTTAGAACCCGTTCGAAGTGCTTAGAACGATATTAAAAATGTTTCAACTACGAGTTTTCTCATTTTGAATCAAAACATGCGAATTTATCTATGGAGAAAGAAGAATCAATTAATGAATGTATTGTAACTGTTAAATAGTTATTTTTATGAAATTAATTAAATAAAAATAAATATAAAAAATAATTATATAATATTTCCAAACAGAAAATCCACCTCATTTTCGCGTTGTTAAGCCGATTATAATAATACATTTTCGTAGTCAGAAATGCAATCACTCATTGCAGGGCACGAATAGTGTTACAACTTCAGAGGAAATACGAGTACATATATGGAGAGAATACATCTCTACTTTTACATCTACCTATGTGCTATCCAAGTCGAGGTACTGCCTTTACCAGGAAAATGCAACACTTTACATTATCTTCATCATTGTTAAAATGCATTATTCTTCTAACTGTTTACATGTCTATGTATTAGTGATGAGTGAGTCCTTGGATTCAGTTTCGAAAATCGTATTCATCAAATCCGAATAAGAATTTCGGTAAGAATCCAACTCCAACGAATCCAAAATACATGTGTATATTATTTTTTTTTGGGTTTTTTTTTATTTTCACATGGGAAAGTGATTTTTCTTTAAGAGAATGCCCGACCTCATGTAGCTAAATCTTTTCAGGAAGCGTTGGAAGCACTAAGCTAAGAAGTCTTACCCTACCCCGCGTTTTGACCAGACCTAACCCCTTCAGACAGCCATTTGTGTCTAGATGCAGCACAAAACAAAACATACATGGAGTGTGTGTGTGTGTTAAAAAATGTTTTTTTTTCTTTACACCCTCAAGTTTTTTTTACTAATAAATTTGCCGATTTGTCGATTCTATACACCAGGCGCGCAGAAATGCCAACGAGATAAGCATCATAACAAGATAAAAACAGGAGGAATGAGATTGTGTGCTTATAGTTGCATGCGTGCGAGCGAACAGTCCATATTTCGATTTTCTTTTGAACTCGGCACCGCAGAGAAAAATAATGGAACAAAAAGTATGAAGACTCCAAGTCACGGATGAGCTTGCTTGATGCTTTTAACTTATCTGCAAGGCATAAGATAATTGGATGTTGAATACGAGTTCACTTCGGTTTCATAAAATGGAACGAAATGAGGGAATTATAACATTCCTCTTACGGCTCTCAGCCAAAATTGTATTGCTAAACAGTGACTTAAAGAAAAATTTCCATGAAATTCCAGGATATTTAAAATAATCAATAAAATAATATTTAAAAAAACATTTCATTTCTGTTGGGATTCGGATTCCATATAATAATTTAGCAACGAACTATTAAAAGATGGGCATCCTGTGCCCTTAACCAGCAACCCAAGAAAAATAGACAATACAACTGTACTTGCCCTTCTTGCCATTACTTTAGTACTTAAGTCAGTTTAGTTGATAGTTGATGCCCTATGTTGATCTCCTATCCTCTTTTAAAACGATTATAATGTTGGATGAAGTGGGAATTAAATTTCAGTTTCGACACTAGTACATACTTAAAATTAAGATCAGAGAGTAAATTGGGCTAGAAAAGCGCCAGACAAATAGAGCCAATGTATCATACTGTTGTGTGCTTTGTACAACAGCCTTGATTCGTATGTCTGCAGCTTCTAATGAGACCACAAAATAGTCCCGAAACTCATCTCTTCGACAGTGAAATGGTTTCCATCTTTGGGAGGTAAATATACATTTTCCATGAAAAAACGTCATATATTAAAATAAGCCATTGTTATAATACAATACAATAAATATAAGTTGCAAAAGAAAATAACACATGCAGTTGCAATGCTTGCTCGACTTATGGGCTAATTACAATTAGAATAAGTACAACGATTTTAAAGAAGCCGGTTCTAAATTAGTTAATGCGAAAACAATTTCGAAAAATTTTTGAAATTCTCAACCAAAACGAAGTATAACATGAGACAGTTGCAGAGAGTGGAAGTGGACGGACCTAACTGGATATGAACATAGACCCCGCACACCCCTAAGAAGCTTAAGTGTTACTCGTTACTCGTAAGAAGAATGATTCGCAGCTCGATGCATTGATGCTTTGTATGTCTTTTAAGGCTAATCCGTTTGTATAATCTCAGTTTTGCTTGCTCTCGCACACACAATTCAATTGAACATCACCTTTTGGGATGCCCTCAGAAGGAGGGTTTGCTGCTGCCCATGCCACGGGCGGGCAAACTGTTCGTCTTCACGTTTGGATTGTCGCGTGCCTGCGAGTGCGCCACCACAATGCTGAGGCATTGCACCCATTCCTCGGCATTTTTGCCGTCCTTCGGCTTGAGTATTAATGTCTGATCGGCGGTGAAGATCTCAAAAGCTTTTGGTATATTCCGAGCGCCACGTGAGACCTTCACAGAGCGTATCTGGTTAACGTCGATGCTTTCACCGCCGCTCTGTATTGTAGGGATGAGATAAGATAATTATAAGTGGATTTTATTTGACAATAATAACTTACCGAACCCTTGCAGGAGAGATGTGCACCGGAGAGTGTGAAATAACGCGTGCGCCAACGCCTGAACAGACGCCATTTTCCCTTCTTCTCCTTCAGCTGGCCCTCGATCATGGGCTGATTGCTTCCGTTTAGAAAACCAACCGCTTTGTCTGGATGATTACAGAGAAAGCAACCCCACTGATATTCCAGCTCGTTGCAATTTGGATTGCTTTTGTCGGTCTTTGAGACCTCGAACACATCGAGAAAGCCGGAATGCCGTAGCTCATTGACGAGTATCTCACGGTCCTATGAAGTTCGATTAATGAATTAATAAACTCCTTGAAGGCTTTATTGAGACTAACCTTGACGTGCGGAAATTGACTCGTTACGAGTTCAGTGAAACTGCGATTTTCGCACTTGAGTATCTGCCAGATATTCTTCAGGTTGCTTATGCCTGGCTCACGCGTGCTGAGCACGCACTTCTCCTTGACCTATGGGAATGAGTGGTCTGTTACGTTACTTTGTCTAAGGTTAAGTTTATGGGCAGACTTACATAATGACGCACTTGAAAGTCCAGAAACATCATGTGTATCCAGGTCTTCGGATTGCGCGTGCGCATCGTGAAGCAAGTTTTCGAGTAGAGACAGTGGGGCCCGCGTATCTGACAGGCAAAGTGTAGCTTGGCTACCTTCTTGGTGCGACGCTCTGGAAATTCATTGGAAACTTTTGTGTTTGGTTCATTCGGGATGCAGGTGACAGACAGATCGAGAGAGTGTGTGACAGAGAGAGAGAGAGAGATAGAGAGCGATTTATAGAGCGACACCATTTTGTAAGTGGCGTAGAGATGGAAACGGTTGTGGTTAGACGATATTCCGTATGGAAAGGACGCGAAGACGGTACATTTGCACATGCAAAAGGTGTAACATAGCGTAGAGAGAACGTAAAGAGCGGAAGAGATAAAGAGAGTAAAAGAAGAACGACATTTAATACATGCGACAAGACTACAAAAATCACAAGTACAACAATAATGAAAGCCAAGCGGCCAAGTGGTACACACACCTTCGATGCTGCAACGCGTCGGCGGCGGCAGAAACTGTGAGACCTCATCCATGTACGACTTGATCGAGTGAAAATTCTTCTCGCAAAACTGCTGCACGGGATCGCGCATTATCTGATATGGCTCAAAGATGCTGCTAGTGCGTTGGTCCAGCACGCCTCCTCCACCACCGCTGGCACTGACGCTGTTGTTGGCATTGAGTAGCGTGCGGCTGGTGTGATCGTTTCGGCGTGACGTCACGTTCGTTGTCGGGCCGGATACAAACACTTCGTGGTTGCTCTGAATTGAAGGAAATAACAGAATCAAGAACAGTTAAATTTCCAACATGAGTAACAACTTCACTACACGCCAGCAACTCACATTTCCATTCACTGGTAGCTTCATCACAGATTTCTGGTTGCCATTCGTCTGCTGAGGCAGCGCCGGAGATGCGTGGTGCACGGAGACTGGATTCTGCGGTATGGAAATCGAGCCGATGGACTGGTTCAAAGCATCTGTGCTGTACTTCAGCATTGCGGTGCTAGTGTTGAGCGTTGTCGGGCCCTGCGAATGCGGACGCACCTTGCTCGGCGACGTTGTCACAGTGACACCGCCGGAAGTCACTTGAGTCGATGGAATGCCATATTTATTGTGGCCGGTGATGATGACATTATTGCTGAGCGGTGGCACAGGCGTCACATAGCCGGGGCTACTCGGACTGATGGGTGTTTTGGGAGTGGCGCCTGTCGTTTGTACGACGACATTGCCATTCGAGTTGTTGCCATTGGTGGCAGCGGCGTTGTTGGTGCTGTTGTTATTCGAATTGGATCCGCTTTGCTGTTGATTTATATGCTGAGAAGAGCTCAAGCGTGTCATGCTCTTATGGAGGCCGCCTACTGAGCCGCCGGCAACATTGAGCCGCGTCATGCTGCGGTGCGTATTGCTTGCGGGATGAAGGCGACCGGTGCTGCGTGAATCGCCGAGCTTCACGCGTCGCGTGTAGCCAGCGTGAGGTGGTGGCGGCGTGGGCGGCACAACGCTCGTCGCCGGCAGTGGAGGGGATGCAGCGCTGGCGCCGATTTGGTGTATGACAGTGGTGTTGGTCGTGTTGCCGACAATGGCTGCTGTTGTGGAGCTGGTGGTTGCTGTGTGGGGGGAAGGAGAATGAAACTTGATCGATTCTGCTGACAGCATTCAGTTCGACTTACGTATTCTGATGTTGCCGATGGCTTGCAGTTTCCGTGCTGCATCCTTCGGACTGTTTGGGCTACTCCGACTTTTGTTCTTGTGCTTTTGCGTGCGTCCCGTAGTCGCTGTGGCTGAAGCTACTGACACAACTGTCTTGGCGCTCTCTGTTGTCGGCTCCGAGGCTGATACGGCATGACTGTGTAAACTGCTACCGGGACTGCTTGCTGCTGCTGCATTGTTCAACACAGTTGCCACGACTGCCGCTGCTGTTGCTGCCGCTGGTGGTGGCTGTTGCGTCTGTAGTTCGACGGTGCTATTCAGATTCACTATCGTCACGCCACCAGAAGTTTTCGTGGCCACATCCACATTAATCTCCGTGTTGGACAACTTCTGTTGGCTGCTCATGGCATTCTTTTGCCTGACACAGGCGAGCACTTTATCAGTGAAGAGTATCGGGTACGCGGAGCACAGTTTGGTCGCCTCCTGCTGCAACACGGCTTGCGATGTGCGCTCCGCATGTGGCAAATGTTCCAGCACAAAGTCCAACGCTAACTGGGCATTGTCCTTGTCCGTACGCCCAGCGGTGGCTAATATCTGTGCACATAGCGTGACTGTGCTGGGATAGTTCTTTGCCGCCAAGCGCAACTGTTCAAAGTACGGCACCAGTAGCTCCGGTGAGTGTTCAGCCAGTTTCAGTAGTATCTGCATTCTTATCAATACAGTTTCGCTATCGAAGAGGCAAGCACACAATTGAGGCACACACGATACCAATACCTGCGGCGATTTCTGCACAATCAGCAAGTACAACTGGAAGACAGCCAACTTCTCCTGCGTATCACACTGCGGCAGCAGCGTTAAAAGCGCGTGCGGCTCCACAGACTCCGGCGAAACCTCGTAGATTTGCGAGAGCACGCGTAACAGGCCGTAGTTGCCCGCCATAATGGATGCCATGATGGAGTCAACGTGCGGACTGAGCAGGTATGCATAGTCGATGGCAGCGAGCGAGAGATAACTGGCCAGATTGCGCGACAGCTCCTTGTTGCCCTTGGGCAGAAACTGAACGGCAACCGGCAAAGCGATTTTCATCAGTTCTTTCTTATCGTAATTCTGCGAAGAGATTAGGCCGATTAAAAGCCGTGGGGTTGGTGGGGTTGGTTGGGTTGGTGGTTGCTTGAATGGTACTCACTAAAAATATACTAGAGATAATATCAGCGGCGATTTTAGCGTGCGGCGGCTCCTCTTTGGCGCTGCCGGTCGGCTGGAGATTCCAGAGCAGACATGTCTTTAGCAGATCGACGAGGCCGGCACAATAGCGCTCAGCCGTGCGGGTCTCACGTATGCAGGATAGTACGCGTGTCACACAGATCTCAACGACGGATTGGTCGTTGTTGTTCTTTAAGTAGTCGGGATGTGAAATGATCGGGCTGATTTCAGAAAGCTGCCGCAAAGAAAATCAATAGACATTGAAAATCATATTAGTTGCTTCCTCGGGCACTTACCACCTCCGTTATATCGTTGACAATCTCCGCATCCGGCACCGAGAACAGATCACCGGCACGCGAAAGATCTCGTTTCGAGAGCACTTTCGTGAACAGTTCGTGCATCGTGCTTCAAACGTGCTTTGCTACTAACACAGCTAAATGCCCGACAAAAAGTTCCTCATCGGTTTACATGCCGATGCGATTCGATTGCGATTCGTCGACACAAGCGCCGCCGTTGTCATCTGTTGTCGTGCCTCTACGACTGTCTACAATTGTCTGCAAAGGAATATGAGAGGAGTGAGCAAGCATGGTAAGGGTACATATCAAGCAAGAGTGTAGCGGAATGTGTGCCGTAATGACTGCCAAAAAGAATATAAATTTTGTTGTTGTTGTCGCAATGCCCAATTGGAAGTTGCCTAATGTTTTTTGTTTTCGTTTCGCTGCTTTGCGCGCATTTTTCAGTGTCAATATCACATTTTCCATTTGGCCAACTGCCAAAGTTCAGCGTTTTTTATCTTATCGCATCGCTTGTGCCGTCGCCATCAACAGCGCCACATCGCACCACACCACACCACACCACACCATAGCACGCCTCGCTGCACGCCTTTTACACTTGGCGCTACCTAAACGAAGTACTCGCTTTACCATTGAATTTGATTTTATTGTTCTATTTTTTTTCCGTTAAAACATTTTTATTTTTTGCTTGTTTTTTTCATCGGATTAATCTACTTCGACTCGAGCGACTTGTTGCAACTCTTTTGGCCATTGACCGTCCGCTTGGCCACGCGTCTCCTGACTGTCTTCCAGCTGTCAGCTCCCAGCTAAATTCGAGCGTTACATGCTCTTTTTATTGTTGCAATTTTTGTCTTTACTTCACAGATACTTAATCCGTCTTGTTTGATTTCGTTGTCTGTGCTGCGCTGCGCTGCGCTTGACACGACTCTTACTTTGTATTATTGTTGTTGTTGCTGTTATTTTTTGTTTCTTTTTTTTTATACTCTGCTCCGCTCTGCTCCACTCCTTTAGTATTTATTTTTTAACTGATTGTGCACTTTTTACTCAGCGTGCTCTGCTATAATTCCATTTCCACGAAGGTAATGAAATTCTTTGCCAAACATTCTGTATTCTGTTTCAGTGGGGAATCCCTATTCGAGTACATTGTGAAAAAACAAATTGTTTGTCTTTGTATATTTGAAGAAGTCGTCAAAATCGCGTATTGCGTCAAAATAATAAATTTTACGACTAAGTGTGATTTTTACTTGGCGTACTTTCTGATTAATCTGATTGATAGTACGCGACTTAAGTACTCAAAATATTGCACGATTCCAAAGCGCATTGAATGTTTCGAAAACAGTTTCAAAAGCACACAACCTGCCCTAAAATAAATTACAGTTTTTATAAGGTTTTATTGGTTCGTTCTGTTCTCTGAGAGGCTTAAAGTATGCTTGAGACGGAGTCCAGGTACGACTCAGAGTCATTAGAAAGAGTGCTATAAATAGTTAGAGTAGCGTTGATATAATTCAGAAATCTTAAGCCGAGATAATTTGTACTCCTGCCCCTCAAATACTAACTGAGTTAGCACACCTCAAATAGGAATTACAACAACAAAAATAATAAATAAAAAAAAATTCATAAACTGTCAAAACATCCTAACTCATAACGAATTTGACACGTCTACGCCGAATGTCTTTTCTGCTCCACAAACTTAAGAGACTCGTTCATCAAATTCCATATAAATATTACTGCAACTGACCAATGAATTAACTTTTTAAATATTTACCTATTTTTCAATACCGATAGTCTATATCAAATAGATTCATTAAATAAATAAAAAATCTCTTGAAAGAAAGAAAAAACTTTAAATAATAAAATGTTTAAAAAAGTAAGGTAAAAGTGGCACTCCTGCTTTTTCTTCTCCTTTTTTTCTATCATTTTTTGCCTATTTTATGTGTTCATAAAAGATTCCTATGTGGTATAGAAAAACTTTTGAGGTTCGAATAAAAAAAATAAAAAAATTATGTTTTAATTCGAGGCTCCGTTTTTCCGTTTCAGCCACTACAGAGTCGGAGAGACTGCTAAACTCTTCTATTTGGTAATATTGCAAACTGAGTACAAAAGAGAAAAGTTACCCGTTAGGAAAACAACAGTGAAGGTCTACAATCGAATTTAGCTAAGACTCGCACATATAAACCATTTAGCTATCAATTTGCTGGACAACAGCCCTCAGACGCAACGCCTCAATAGGTTAAACTCTGCAAGTCCGAACCCCGCGTGGTCCATCAATAATTTGCATATAAAGAAAATAAAAAAGTTCTAGAAATTCTATTTGTAGTGCAATTTTGTTCAGTGTCGACTTTGTTTAGATGTTTTGATTAGATTCGCTGAATTCCATTTCAGCTTAGCGTGCGGATTAAAGCGCTTCAGCTCTTGCACGCTGCCAACGCCAACGCAAACTATGCCAAAGTAGCCAACGTAGACGTCGACGTCAACGTCGACGTCGTCTTAACGGGTGGTAACTATTTCCGCTAAGCCGCTGTTTGGTATCTGCGTCAAGCGCAAAGCGAATTAACCAAAGCCATTGGCAAACGACAATCCATCAACAGCAGTCGGACTGATGTCGAAACTGGCTGCAAGCACTCAAAGCTGATCATTTGGAAGTTTCATTAGCTGAAAACCAGGAAAACGCGCCTTTTCATGTTCGTTAATAAATTTGAAAAGCGAAGTTGTTGCATAAAACGGTGTGCAGCACGAAAGTGTTGCGTATGAGACTCTAAACGACAGAAGACAAAAAAAAAAAAAAAAGATTTGGCTGGCTGGTTGACTAACTGACTGATAGGCTTGCTTGCGAGACTGCATGAAATGCTTCCTTAAAGCGCTAGCAGCAAGCGGAAAGCGGCTAGTGGCAAGCGTAATAGACAAAAACAGTTGCAATCTTAGTTTTTCCGAAGCAACGCTCAGATTGTACACCTCGAAGTTGGTGTTGACGGCTTTGGCGTTAAAGAGAAGTCACGAATACACACACATATGCACACACACATACACACATCCGCACATTTTGGTTAGCCGTGGTAGAAACTGGTTAAAAAATAAATAAAGAAATAAAATCATTAAAAAAGAAGAAAACTTCGGCGGCGCCACAAATCAGATTCTCTTCGCAGAGGCCACTTTAAGTTCACAGATTTTGTTATAATAATGTGAGGAAAATTCAGAAATCAGAATAATGTAAGAAGTACTTAGATTTGATATTAAAACAATGCAATAAATTATTTCTAAGGGGACTTTGGGACTTTTGTTTTTTAACTAGCAATCATCTTGGCTCTATGGGAATAGGTATTTGAGTAGATCTAATATAATGGCATTAGTAAGTGGTAAAATTTGGAATTCATATCTATCTATATATATCTATATCTATCTATACATCTAATTATATACCTATCTTAATATATAAAATCGCGTGGCATTATATTCGTCTACGCTAATTTCCGAAACCACTTAATCGATTTCAACGAAATTTTGGAAATGTGTATAATTGGTTCCAGCTTTAAAGATAGGATACTTATGAAGTAGTTGGCACTTTTTTCAATATCCAGAAATTACATCGCCAATACAGAAGGGAAAATTCAAGGGAGAGAATGTATTGTTGCACCAATTCAGCTCACGGGCTTACAATTTCCTATTCGTTTGGTCTTTGCAATGACCAAACATTGTGTATATGCCGATTGAATCAGGTAAACCCATGATTCTCAGCTGGCCGAGTAAATTTGTGGGAGTTTGTTTAGGTATCATAGGCTAGTTATGTGAAAGACTTTTTGGAAAAGCATCTACCACTTCGAGAAAGCTTCGAATGCAACACAATCATCTGCGATCTGAATAAACTTTTTGGCTAAGAAACGGTCATTAAAAGCCAAATTGAAAGAGTATGCAGATGAAGACCATTAAAATAGTCGATCAAGACTAGACATACTTATGGCAGAAGTGGCAGATGAAGCAAGCTTGACAACTCCAATGTTGGCCGCAGACTTCAACCATCTTTCGTCATTGCAAAAAGCTTGTTATAGTATGGAAGTTGACTGTTTGGGTCTAGCAATGATTTTGGCCAAAGCAATAACAAAGCCTTATTTTCATCGTTTGGCCACAATAATTATGAACCCATCTAACAGAAGAATCTAAAGACACCTGAGTGTTATTACATATAGAATGTCAACGAATCTATGGTCTTTGCAAGTGGTGATGATAAAAATTATGTAGAGGTGTCATGTTTGGTAAATATAATAATTAGAGAAGAAGTCAATCAATTAATCGGGCTCGTAGCTCTAAACAGAAACATTTATCTCACCATGCAACTTCAAAATTTAAGCACGCCTTGTGCGTTACAAATGTGATAATAAACTCAAAACACCATATTATCTTTGAAGTGTACAAAAAGAGGTAAAAAGTTATTAAAAGAGTAATAGAAACAAGGAATGGTTGCGATGGCTTCGACTTCGACTTCAAATGCCTCTGCTGCTGCAGTCGCTGTCGCCTAAACCGGTGCTGCAGGTTCGTACACACGATTTTTTGCGTTGGAACGGGCTGCATTGGACGGGCAGCCAGACAAATAAACGGGCCGTTAGGCGTTTAGTTTTATGTCAATATTAACTTTGCCAATATATGCAAACGACATGAAGCACTACAATAGAAGCGGAGTCAATGTCAGCGCAAAGCACATAAAATGCTTGAGAGAACTTGGCTAAAAGAACAAAGTTGGCTACGCGCCTTGAAAAATTTGAATTTCGCAAAAAACACCAAACTTTAAACAGCAACTGGCTTTGGCACTGGCTTTTTTGAGACGTGTATGCAAATGAAAGCAACTAAAGAAATGAGTCAATAGATGCGATCATCAGCAGCAGCAGCATCATCGTCGTCTCATCTGCAGCCACACCGCGACAAAGCCCAAGTAACGAGATACGCTAACTGCTTTGTAGATCATAATGCTTAGCTGTGTGTGCATTTGCGTTTGTGTGTGTGTGTGTGTGGCGAAACAATCAAGCGTAAAGGCTGGGCCATAGAAAGCTCAGCTTGGAAATTATTTCACTCTTTTGATTTAACAAGAAAACGGTTTCAAACAAGTGGCCGTCATCGCAACTATTCAATACACAAATGGAGACAAGCCTTGTTCAGCAATCTGTGTGGCTCAGATACGACATTTCCAAGCGCGTATCTTGTGGCATTATGCATTGTGCGTTTTAATAACAACAAACAACAACTACACAAATACACAAGTTCGTTGTTAAGCAAAAATATTTAAAATATTTTATTATCGGCATTCCCGCAGTAAACATGTGTGAGATACTTTTTTTATATTATTTTTTTCTATATTTTTTCTTCTACTCAAGCTTCTTTACAAGTAAATCCGTTGAATTGATCCTCAGCTATTTCGAATTGCTCACACTTTGTCGGATCCAATGATGTTGTTCAGCCAACGCCTGCGGCTCCTAATGACTGTTTTGCCTGTCAGATTGACTAACCGCCTTATGGTTTGTTGTTAGCGCATACCAAGCAACGCCGAGCATTGCAAAAAGTATCTTCTATCTTTCAGAGTAACTTATAACTTGTATTATCTCTAACTCTTCCTGTCTTTGTCTTACTAACTTTCTTTTGCTCAATTGCGCTTTGTTACGGTTTGTTGTTGTTGTTGCTGTGAATAACTTGTTTGATGTTTGCTTTCTTGGTTAGTTGCTTCGACAACAAAATTGTTTGGACTAAAAGCGCCAACTGATTTCTAGTCAAAAGCTCAATTTGTTGGGCTGGAGAAATTATCTTTGACCTTTTGAAAAAAATCGCACACTAAACGAAGCAAAAAACCGCCAACCTCAACGACTTCTTTCGACCACCAACCTTTGTTTGGCTTGGCTTGGTAATCCGAGCCACTTCAGAAAAGAAGGTGGAACCGTGAAAAATGTAGAACGAAAAATGAGCGGCGCGTGAAACTTATTAATGAAAGTGGTCACACAATGCGAAGCAAACTAAAGCGAGGTAAATCGAATCGAAGGCACAGCGAACGCAATGAAAGAAGATATCTCTATAAAGTGAGCGAAATAGACGGCTCACTCGGTTACTTCACAGGCCCAGGCACAGGCACAGCCACATGCATATGTATTATACATAGGTACAAACGAGGTGAATTATAATGCGTGTATTAATGAATACGAGTGTGATAAACAAAAACGAAAAATTAATAACAGAGCCAGCCGCAAAACAAGCTGACAACTAAGGACAGACCAAGAGATGCGAACAATAGGACAGACGAGGTAAAAGGTTCTCACAAAAAGTGCAGACAGTATGGCAGGTAAAAAGTGCACTCAGAAAGCGAATAAAAACAAACTCTACTCAATTCAGTAACGTACCCAACAACAACAACCACAACAAAAACGAAAACGAAAACGAAAAGAACAATAATAATAAGAGAAAACCATGAAAAGTATATGAGCCGAACTGATCTGCGCTGAGCTGACTGAGTGTGTCTAGAAAAGCGCCAGTTTTTGGTTTTAGGCCACAAAACCACCGCTTGTCGAGTACACGCATGCATAGCTATGAAAGTGTGTGTAGTATGCATATACATATGTATATGTGTGTGTGATGTTTGTGTTTATGCGCGTTGCTTGAGTGTGCGTGCAGGAGTGTCTGAAACCACTTCATTTAGGCGCGATAAGTTCGGAAGATGAGGGCCTGTTTTAACAATTGCAATTGTGCGAATATGTGCTGGTGAAGCGGTGAAGCGGTGCGGAAGGTGTTGGGGGGCATTAAGCGGTTGTCGGATGTCTAAGAAATGATGAGGAGAGAGTCGAGTAAGAAGTTGGTGAGCCATACATAAAGCTAAAGGGTTTTGGAGAATGAGATAATGAGATAAGGACGACGCTCAAGAGCACGTTTCTGAGAAGGGCGGCGAAGCAAGAGATCGATACGTAAGGAATGCAAAATTAGGGTGATTCGGTACGTAAACGCAGAGCGTGACGTTTTAGATGATGGAGTGTGATGAACAAGAAGACGGAATACGAAACGAAGCTGAAGACAGGTAGAGATGGAAATAGTCAAATAGAGGAAGATCGAGACGGTAAGGGTGAAATAATGAAGCCACACACCGTTCAAGCCTCATTGCAATGCATGTATTGTGGTATGCATGACTGAATCTTCGCTACTGAATAACTCACCGACCGACTGATAGACCGACCGGCAGAGGCAATATCGTTCACGATCACACAAAAACCACTAACGGACACACACCGTCAGCTAAGTCGGGGCGCTTTCAATTTCAGTTTCAATTTCGTTTCAATTTCAAGTTTTTCACGTTGCATTTTTAAGCATGAAAATTTCGGTACTCTTTCCACAGGAAGCAACACTCTGACTGACTGACTGACTGATTGGATGACAGTGGTAATATACCTTTTTTTTTCATTTGGGCCATGCGTTCTGGTGATAAAGATAAAAACAAACAACAACAGCAACAACAATAATAACAAAGAACTGGTCTCTCATGTTGTTATTGTCTCTTTGTTGTTGTCGTTGTTGCAGACAGGTTGATTGTTGGTCGGTAGCTTAGCTGGTTGAGTTGGTTTTAACGTCGCACTTCTTGTCTGGCTACGTTTCCAGCTCTGACGTTTTTATGGATATTTTTTGTTGTTGTCGTATTGTTGTTGCTATTGTTGTTATTGTTCTGTGTGCAGTACTACAAAAAAAAAAACCAAACTCGACGCTTCTGAAACGGGTTAAAACTCAACTTCAACCGCACTTATGGCTTTGTACGCAAAAAAACCAGCAACAGCAACAAAAGGCACAATGCAGATATAGCAACACATACATGCGCAGTTAACGTTTAAATACCCAAACACACACACCGTCAACCATGCGAAAACACATATGAAAAAAGGCACGAAAAGGCAGTACTACTAACATCAGTGCTCACGTTATTGCAAAGGGAGCGGTGGGGGGCGATGGCGGTTTATGGCACGGCGTCCGTTTTGGGTGTAGTTGCTCGTTTATTTATTTTTATTGCTTTTGTTGTTGTTGTTGTTGTTGTTATAGCGGCTGCTGCCGATAAAGCAATAACTAAAAAAAAGTTTTTGTTAACTATTTCTGTACCTTTTTGTTATTATTTTAATGATTTTGTTATTGTTGTTGGTATTGTATTTTATGCTGAGATACTCGTTGAGCTCGTGTTTCGTTGTACTAAACTTTCACAATTTTGAAATTACTTTGTGCTAATTAACTTATTAATTGATTTGGCTTACTCAGTTGGCGCTTTAAGCTTTTCCAAGCCAAACAAATTAAATTCTATGAACATATTTTCTGTTCGTTTATTTTATTATTAATATGCTGTTGTTTTTTGGCTGCAGATACTTTTCGTTAACATTGTGAATTTATTGAATTGCTTTTTTGCCAAAATGATTTTATATTCTTTGCTGGTTTTCTTGATTTCGTTGAATTTGTTTTTGTATTTTGTTTCTTTTCCTTTTTTGCCAATCACATTTTGTTGTTAACACACACAACACACACACACACACTAAGGCACAGCGCGAAGCGGCGGCGACGTTGACGGCTTTCGTCTTGACCCGTTTCGATTCGTAGCCGTAGTTGTTGACTTGTCTGACTGACTTTCATGCGCGATCGGCGGAACGAACGCACGTTACGGCCAAGAGAAGAAGACTGATGAGCGCGACACCTTACTCTACCTGAGATTTGTTCATTTGCTACCTAAAGCAAAATAAAAACAAAAACACATAAAAAACTCTACCGGTTTTTATAAATCAACAGTGATCGTTTAGTTCTCTTTTCGAAGCCTACGTTTCAAACAAACCAACCGAAACTTGCGAGTTAATAACATTGAAACTAGTCTAGAATCGTGTGCGCTACCCATGTACGCCTTGCTCCAATGCAAACATAAATCATTTATATAATACTTCAATATGAAACAGTGGTAAATTCGGTGAAACAGCAACTTTAGTTTTAAATTGGTTTAAGCAATAGTGTCTCATACAAAGACGTCAGTCCAAGAGACAAAACAGGATGTTGTCTTCAGTAAGTTATTAAATGGTTTAAGTAAATAAACATATTCTAGTAAACATACAATTACTTTCAGGTAAGAAAAATGTGAGCTGCTTTCGGTATTGAAATGGTTTTTGTATGTTTGTACGGTGCATGTTAAGCTTAAGATCTTTTAAACTGGAAAATAACACTAAAGCAGATGCATTTATTCTTAAAGAGAATTTTTTACTTATAGATAAATAAGTTTGTTATTCTCTTCTATGTTTATTCATTCTAAACAAGAAGAAACCTGACCTTCTCCTTGCTGTGTGACAAGTGCATTTGCATACAAGTGTGTGTCTATTTTGCTTCATGACCATTTCACGTCGAAACTAGTGAACTGCCTTATCGACATAAAATTCAAACAAAGTAATTTGATCTTTTCGCACTCTTATTTGGTCAGAAAAGTACCCGGAAATGGCAAATTGAATGTATCCGCGCGTTAAAAATTTTTTAACTCCAATTTAAAACTTTAAACTTTAACGTGATCTGTTTGTTATATCATTCATCTCGAAGAGTATTCCATGAATTTTCTTTTATGATTTTAATGGACACAGTTTTTGGAACAGAGAGAAATAACGTGATGGAAAATCGGGAACATTAGACACGGAAGACATATGGTAATACAAAACATAATAAAAAAGTAGAGGTGTCATTGGACATAATTAAGTGTGCACAATTCTCATGAACATTAATTTTTTTTGTAATAAGATTAACCAGAAACTTAATGTTTTAAAATACTTGATTGGACTATAAAATAATATTACAAGTGATTTAAAGTCGATAAAAAATAAAAGAAAGCCTACCGACCGCGGATTCGAACCGACGCACTCAGGGTACAATCCATACTCTCTGTCCATTACGCCGTTGATGAGGACTACAGTTGTTTGCCTAAATAGCTTCACTTTTAACAAAAAATCTGACGTTTTTTTAACGTAACGATTTTTGTGATTTCTCATAACGAAACGCAAATATTATTTGTAATTTCCGAATATTTTGCTTGTTATACTTTCCAAACTGTCTAATTTGTACAACAGTACAAAGCGTAGTTACGGGACTACAGCTTCAAGACCGGAGTGGTTACTTCCTTAAAACTATGTCAAAAACACGAAATCGCCACACTTGAGCACTTTCTGGACACTTCCAATTTTGTATTAAAATGTTCTGCTAATAAAGCTCCTACTCTCGTATTTGATGTTTGTATTCCATCGAATTTCCATCGTAATGATCTATTAGCACTTTGACGCTAATCAACAACGACGAATATCAACACTCAGACAAAACAATACCAAAAAAGCAATCACTCGGTAAATATGCGAAGCGACAGTTTCAACGCCTTGGACTTTGCTTCGATGTGCACTCAAACCCAAAGCGCACTATTGTCCACAAACGATTTGTCCAGAGTGGTTGTGCACTGCTCATTTGCCTTGCAAATTTATTTATTCGGGGTTAGCAGATATCACAACCCAATGGGCCAATGGAATGTACGCTCTGTACTCGTACTTAAAACGACCCACAAAAATATTAATTTTCTTTGTCAATAAAAGTAGGGAACAACTATTTAATCAGTTAACAAAACATCACTTTAGAATTACGAAGTCTTTGCCCAATTTCCAATTAGAGGAACTTTTTTAGTGGCAGTTAAGCGTACTTTGCCACCAGCTGCTCGACGAAAGCGACGTACGCCTTCTTGGCATCATCCTGGCTCTTGCCCTTCTGCTTGTTCCACGCCTCCCATTTGGCCTTGGCCTTCAGGTCGAGCATACCAGGCTTGGCGGTGCCATTGTCGCCAACGGAGCCTTGCTTGAAGAGAGCGTACAGTTCAAGGAATTCGTCATCTGAGGGACGCTTAGTCAAAGAGTTCACCTTCTGGGCGGCGGCATTGAATTGCTAAGAAATCACAAAAAAATAATATTAATAAACATAAAAATAATAATAATAAAATTAAAAAGAGACATCATTAGTATGAGCGTTCCTAGGTTATAGGTTTCACTGATAAGCATTACAATCTAACACCAAAAATGGCCACGCAACTCACCTCATCGAGCGACATGTTCAAGTAGATTTTTAATCTGCAAAAAACGAAAAAAAATAAGTAAATAATATTGTTTTTGATAAACATTAATACAAATACACAATTTTATAATGGAATTTTTTTCTTCTTGTGATGGCAATTGGGAATTGGTCAAAATCGTGTTGTAATCGTGATCAAGATAAAACTGTAGTATCAGACGGGCAAATTCAGCCGGCGTTTTTTTTTTTGTTTTACCGGCACAATCTGCGTGCTAATCGACAAAAAGTTATATATATTTAGACCACTTAAACTTGACTCGATCGATGGATGACTTGCTGAATCGTATCTCGTTTTGTTAAATGAAAGATTTGACTCACAAAAAAAAAAACTCGTTTATAATTATGAGCATTACCCGTTAACTGCCTTAATTAGGCAACATACTAAAACTAAAATGTTTGGGTCGGCGCTAACTCATAAAAAATATAAAAGAAGCAAACAACAACAAAAACACCTGACCCTTTTAACCTTTGCCATTAGCTTTGACTTGGGCTCCCGTTTTCAGCAAAATGCGCTATCAAATATTCATCATACGTCGTGTTGACCAATTTACTGAAGCAATTGACCGCTTTAAACTAACTGCTAACTGGCAAGAGCCTAATAAACATTAATTAGCTAAAAAAGAAACGCCTCCGCCTACCCGCGCTACGCCTAGTAATGTATGGATGTATGTATGACTGACTGTTCGTTAGCGTGTTTAGCTTTTTTGCATGCGGCTGCGAGTATCTCGTAAAGCAAAGCTGCAAACGTTTTTGCGCGCTGAATTGGCTTGGCTTAGCTTGGCTTGTTTAATAACAAATTTGGTTTTTTTTTTATTGCTGTCATTTTTTGCTCCAATTTGGACTTTCACCAGTACAGTACACAATTTTGAAACAAAAATTATTTAGAGAAATATATATTGCAGCTATAAAATTATATATAAAAAATATTGTAATGATAATTAAATTTGAGCTTTGAGTGTGACTCTGTCTGAAGCATCGTCGAATCACTCAGTTTTTGATAATTTGGCTGTTGATTAGCCCTTGATTTAGGAGCCCTGACCGGCTCCTAAAGCGTAAACAAGCTCAGAAACAACAGCAACAATAAACAATAAGACATAAAGCATCACGAAAAATCACATTAAACAATATAAAATTATAGCGACAACGTATATAGTATCTACAACAAGCGCTTTGTCGGTCAGCGCGAAACTAAGCGGGTATTTTGTTTTTTAGAATTTATAACCGACATAAATATATTTTGAACTACAATAAAATATCTAAAAGGAGTTTTTCACTTGTTTCTCGCCGTACAAACTTATGGATTCTGAATTGACGAGCAATTATGATCCTAGGCATACAGACATCAGGCCTACTCACATTAGTAGTAATACCACGCAAAGCTATTAAACCCATTGATTTATTCTTGCTATTTTTTTTATTTTATTTTTTTTGAGTATCGTTTGAATAATACTAAGAGTTACTTAGAAATTAGAATTGTTGAAATCAAAGCGTTGCCGAGACGATCTTTTTAGTATTTCCTCAATTTTTGTATACATTTTGTCGTATAACTTTAGCCACTCTTCTTCACTGGCAGGTGGTTCTTCCACAATCACTACAAATTATTACAGTATATTTTTGAAGAGGCATACACTTTTTGCCACACTTACAGCGAATGTCTTAACGGTGAAAGAACGAAGCACAATCTGAAGTCGAGGCTCGCCGGGCCGTGCAATTTAAGTCGAAATCGTTTGTTTCGGGCATCGTACGATCGTCATTAAAAGCTCAATCGCTCTCCACTCTCTCTAAGCACCAAATAATATCTCATGGTGAATTGCGATTCCGTCGAGTTGTGCTCATTGATTGGAAGTGATTCTCTCTGCGATAAGCTAGAATAACGAGCATTGTTTTCGTCGACTGGGTACTTTACGGTATACCCGGCGCGCCTTTGCGTCACTCGACTTCAGAAGCTTTCGAGAACTTCGCAACGGAGGAAGCTTTCATTTTGAAGAAATTCGTAACTTTACGGTTAGTTGGTTGGTTGGGTGTATGTACCAGATTAAACGTATGGATAGCAGCGTAACACGCCCCAAACACGATAAGCCTAAAAATAATGCAGATGATGTGGAAATTTTTTAAGGTGATTCCAAAGTTAAGAACGATTCCGCACAATAAACCATTGAACAATGCTGTATATTGTTGAACCAACCTCTAAACTAATATCAGTAGCGATAATCTAGGCTAAATTCGTTATTCGTTATAATTATAAAGTGCCGACTTTAGAAAACTGATAAGAACTTGTTTGGAGTAATCAGCGCAAGTCCGCAGTTACAATATTTCGTCAGTTGCGATGTCGAGATTAGCATGGACACCTGTCTGAGCCGGGGCGGGGCGGGTTAGATGTACGAAGTTTGAGTGGACACACATGGCATCAATTTACAAAATGCTGTTTAATTTCTAAAACAACAACAATAACAATAGAAAAATAGCAAACAACCAAAGTCAAGTTACTTGAAGTACTTTTTGCTGTTTAATTACAAAATTCAATAGAGCAAATTACGAGCTAACAGGGAAAGTGTGAGTTAAATAATGTGTATGCCTTCGTCGAATCGGGGCTTAAAACGTGACTTTAATTGATCTCCTCAAGCATATTTCGGCGCATATTTCTCGTAGACCTTGACATATGCATCCTTTGCCGCTTCCTTCGACAGACCCTTGTGAGAGTTCCATGCTTCCCACATAGCCTTCTTCTTCAGATCCAAAGCACCAGGCTTGGCGATATTGACATCACCGACTGTGGCTTGCTTGAAGAGACCATAGAACTCCAGAAACTCAGCGTCGGTTGGCTTCTTCGTGAATTTCTTTGCTAATTCGGTAGCTTCTTCGAACTGAAAATCGTTCAATTAAACAAAGGATTTTTTCATCGTTTTTTATTTAACTTACCGAGACCATTGTGCTAGTATTTTTTAGATTGAGAAATCTATAGAAATGACAAGAAAATATTAGTTTAGTTTAGCCTTCAAACACCTGGTGTCTTGTGTCGTGCATACCAACTGAAGTAAACGTCTTAATTGATGATTCTTATTTTGATTCTTTCCCCTTTTATAGTACTAACGAGCATACTTTTCAAATTTTCCAGTTACTGATTACATGAATTTTTATCGTTTGAATGAAATTGCATAATTTAATCAAAGTGTTGGCAATTTCGTGTCGGTTATCTAAATTTAGGTAGTAGTAGCCTATATGTGTTTATGTCGTGGTCCGGAAAGGTTTTTTTAAAAAAAATTTTATTGGGACTCAATCATTGCGTAAAAGAAAGAAATAAATAAACAAATCTAATATAATTGCTAAGAAAATTAGTTTGGTACAAATGAATTGAAAAAAAAAAAAAAATTATAAATAAAGGTCAGGACAACGCTTGGTCACATCAATTGTGACTCGCCAGAAGCTCCGGGAGCTTGGTGGTAGGTTCTCATGCATCCTCTTATAGTCCAGATCTAGCCCCAAGTGATTACCATATATTTCTGTCGATAGCAAATGCCTTTTCTAAAGAAAAAACTGGAGAAGCTTGTGAAAATCGACTATCCCAGTTTCTTGCCAATAGGAACGAGAAATCGGATCATTCCAACTATGCTAAATAAAGCCTTATTTACTGCACCAATTTTATTTCGTTCACATTCGACTTACATTTACTTTACAGTAATCAAACGCTTTTATTGCATTGTTAAAAGCACATGATGTATGCATGCCATCAACAAACTCCAATAAAATCCCTTGCTTTGCCCTTTATGTGACCTATGATTTTACAATTTATTGCATACTTTTGTGCATATAGAAACCGAAAATATAGAAACCGTCGTCTGCAATCTGTTATATATCGCATGCAATTTGTCAGCCAAGACAAGTGATACTTGTGTGTTGCAATTGATCATACGGCGTGAAATTTATGCACTTACTATACTTACTATACTTGACGTAGTTTATCCATTTCCATTGACTACATCAATCCATTTCCAAAGTTATAAATCAAAAATCTAACGCATGTTTTTCCTACATTCTGAATAATCAGAGGTATCGTGCTTTAATCGAAGATACAAGTAAATAATGCAACTGTCGCATATAAATAACATTGCACAAATACCTTACGTTTTAGATATAATTATTAATAAGTAGTTATGTTTTTCTTTAATTTTTCTCCCTCTTTTTACTATTAGAAACTTATTGTTCAATCTTAATTCTTTGCAATTTTTATATATATTTGTAAGCACACATGCTATGCAATCTAAACTCTTAATTATAATTTGATGTTGAATCACGAGCATGTACACAACAAATTATTGTGAATGAAAGAAATAAAACACTTTAAAAAATAAATAAATAACATAATTAACTCTGTTATTGATAGAAATAAGGAATACGTGTAAATAGTATTATTCAACACTGTTGTTGTTGTTGTTTTTGTTGTTGTTGTAAATATTATATATTTATTTACACTTTTTACAATTGTTTTTTTTCTTAAACTAGTGAACTACTACCTATTTTAATGGCAGCTTAAACTACTTATATGTAAAAAACTAACAAAAAACTAATGACTATACAAAAGTAGTAATTTAAAAAATTGACAGCATTGTTAACATGCATTTAAATTTACATTTTAACTTAAAAATATATGTTAAGAGAGGACTCTGTCTGGAAGATCCTCTGGGTGGCATCGTTTTAATCTTCTTATCCCAGCTCTTAGCCTTTCTCCCGTAAGACGCCTGGCCAGTGCATTCAGGTGAGAACTAAGCCGTTCCAAATATTTCTTGGCTTGTATTTGAAGAACGTCACCGACTTTAGGGACCCCTAAATCCCTTTCAATATCCCATGTACGCATATACCATGGAGCATTACAAATTCTCCTTAATATTTTCCTTTGAATCACTCGTATTTTGTTTAGGTGGGTTTTGGCCGCAATTCCGTACACCTGCATCGCATACTTCCAGATCGGACTCAATATAATTTTGTAAATAGCTACTTTGTTGGCTAGAGAAAACTTGTTTTTGGGGGAAAGTAGCCACGCCATTTTCTTTGCTTTTGACGGAACTGTTTGTTTTACCATAGTAGTATGTCTCCCAAATATTTGTGTGCTGGTTCGTGTTTGATTGGGGAACCCAGCATAGAAATGGCGGGACAAGTCGCTGATCTGGTAGGAAATGTGACAGTTGCACTCCTGGAGAGCACTTGCAGCATCACAAATAAGACGGATTCTAGTCAATACAGCGGTGTCATCGGCGTATGTGGCTATGAGAACGTTGTTCCTGTCAACAGAAGATATAGAGTTAGGTGTTGGCATGTCTGCTGTATATAAGGTATAGAGAGTGGGTTCTAGTACGCTTCCTTGTGGGACACCAGCGCAGATTTGTCTTTTAGAAGATTTGGTGCCATCAACAACCACACAGAAGGATCTATTATTCAGGTAACGAATTACAACCTAAAACAGCTGAGGAGTAAGCGACCGTTTCAGCTTGTATTTTAGACCACAGTGCCACACCCAGTCGAAAGCTTGTTGGATATCTATGAATATTGCCACCGCGTACTCTTTGTGTTCCATAGCTTCAAGTGCGAAGTTGACCACACGGTGGAGCTGCTCAGGAGTACCGTGACTCTTACGGAATCCAAACTGCCAAAGGTGTGATACGGTAGAAAGCTGCAGGATACGATTTAATAATACCCTTTCCAACATCTTGCCGAGGGCAGGTAAGAGACTGATGGGCCTATATGCGTCCACTTCAGATGGATGCTTGTTAGGTTTCGGGATCATCGTAATTAAAGCCGATTTCCAAACCTCTGGGAAATGACCTATCCTCAAAATGCTATTGAACAACAATACAATGAAGAATACCGCCCTGGTTGGAAGCGATTTAATAGCATTGTTATCAAGGAGGTCCTCTCCAGGCGATTTTAACTGCTTGATTTGTAGCCTGATCTCTTGCAACGTCACTGGATTTACAGGCATGGACACTTGGAATGGTGTCTCTAGGGATAATTCTGTGTGTATTTTCATGAAGTTCGACGTCAGATCTAGCGGAGTAAAGAAGGCCTCGGCCTTCTGCTGACTGGAGAAGCACCAGCCACCTCTTGAATCCTTAATGGGGGCCTTTGGGATAACTTGCCTCTTGAATCGGCACTGTTATTAGGAATAAGTTTAGAGAGTAAGGTTCAACACTGTAATTGGCATGGCGTGCTGGTGACTTTAGTGTTCGATCAGTAGCCACGAGAAACACAGCGAAATAAACACAAGTAAAAGCACTCAAGAGAGTTATAAGTTAAATTCGCGAGTGGCGACGCCTGATCGGAACAAACACAAGTACAATTTTAAAGTCAGTAAAATTTACTTAAATCTGAAGAAAACAACCCTCGTATTTACTGTGCATTTCTTCTTAAATCGTCATATACTTACCACGTTTGAGTAAAAAATCTGAAGTAAGCGTGCATTAAGTGTATGGGTTAGAACATATAACAATTAGTTAATTGTTTAGTTAATTAATTGTTAATTGTTTAAAAGTTTAGTTTTTACCGCTACAAATTCAAATTAACGCGATCAGTGCTGCCAGTGCGGCTCTCAAGAACGCAGCTGATTGAAAGGGCTGCAGTAGCATTGCAGAAATGCTTCACCCAATTTTTATCATTTTCATTTGAATGTAATAAAGATTAATCCAATTTGTTGACTTTAACAGCCGATGCGCCCAAAATAACAAGCATTATCTATTCAGTATTATCTGAAATATCGCTTGTGGTCTATGCTACTTGTGGCAACAGAAAGTATTCTCTACTGACTCAAACCGCTGATGAGTTAAGTGATTTTGGCTACTTAGGTTGCAGGTGCAAAGAAGCACATAAAAAATATTGCTAATAAACTTTGACTTATCAGTCTAAAGTGCTACTTAATGAGCACGCTCAAATAAGATTTAGATGATCAGCGCTAACCACTGGACCAGCAGTTTAGCTAAAACTTTTCTCGTTAACGGTTCGCGCGGCGCGCAATTTCAAAATGGTTGCTTCAATGCAGCTTTTTCAGCCGTAAGTTGTATGGTTTGTGTGTGTGTGTGTAACAGTGCACTAACAGCTGTTTCCTTAACAAGCAATCGAACTTAGTATTAGTTGCAAGCAAGATGGGCAAACAGAGCAATCAACTGACGGATTTCATTAATGCGCTAATTGAATCCACTTACAGTGACAATACGGTGGTCGAATCGGCTAAGACATCACCTCCGCAAAACATCTATGAAGACAAGCAAATCTTTCCTGGCTTCAAAAGCGGCCCACTGACGGCCTACAGACAAAAAGCCAACTTTTGCTATAAACGCATGAATGTGTTGCTTGAGGGCGAAGATCACATCAGATTAAAGGTCAGTCACTTCAATTGTCGCTTTTATAGAGATGAAAACGACCAAAAGTAAGGCCTATAAGGTTATCAAAATAAAACGAGTGCACATTCCAAAGTTCGAAGCTATCGAGATTATAATTATGTTGGTTCATCTATGTGCAAGCGCGACTCCTCGTTGAGCGCTATCGTCAAGCACAGCTTATCGAATGGGGAGTTGCAATTTAATATTCGAAATAAATTTTTTGATTTATTTTAGTAAATATTTGGATTATTTTGATTTGATTCAATTCTAGCACCGTATCTGGCAATGGATGGAAACACATCCGGACTTCCAAAGGGATCCAGAAACGCCTTCGTTGGATCGCATGCGTCAGTTGGCTAACAAAAGGCATCACTTGTTGTGGCAGCAGAATTTCTTTGGTGTGAATGAGGTAAGCGATTTTTTGGACATGGTAATGCTAACTGATCTCCTACATCCAAACTTTTTTACATTTCAGTACCTCTCTACGCCTCATCTTATGCTCGCTTTCAGTCAGGCCATTTTCAGCTATGACTTCAGCTACGCTGTCAAGTTCTCGCTTTCAAATGGCATGTTCCCCAGCACACTTGTATCCAATGGCACCGCCCGCTTGGCCAAATACGCTGGCAAGATTGCTAAAAATCGCATTATTGGCGCCTTCGCCTTGACTGAGATTTCGCACGGCACCAACGCTTTAGGCATGCGTACACGGGCCACCTACGATGCGAATAACAAGGAGTTCATCTTACACACTCCGGATTTTGAGGCGGCCAAATGCTGGGTTGGTAATCTTGGCAAGACTGGCACACACGCGATTGTCTATGCTCAATTGTATGTGCCCGAAGATAAGCATCAAGGATTGAATGCCTTTCTTGTGCCCATTCGAGATGAGCGTACACTTTTGCCATTCCCAGGCGTTACGGTCGGTGATCTTGGCGAGAAAATTGGCTTAAATGGTTTAGATAATGGGTGAGTACACTACAAAGCAGTACTCAACTGTATCTAAATTCTGTTCGTTCCAACTACCAGTTTCGTCATGTTCAATCAATACCGAATACCCAAGGACAATCTGTTATCCAAGACCGGCGACATTGATGAGCATGGAAACTACAGTAGTCCGATCAAAGATAATCGGAAGCGTTTAGGCTCCTCACTTGGCGCTCTCTCTGTAGGCCGTGTGAACATTTGCTCGTTCGCTTATGTGGCTCTGAGTAAAGCTATAACAATCGCGGTTAGATATTCCGGGAGTCGTCGACAGTTTGGTCCGGAGTCCAGCATGGAAGAGTGGCCCGTCCTAGAGTATCAGTCGCAGCAATATCGGTTGCTCCCACATTTGGTCACCGCATATGCTATGCGCATCGTAACCATGTGGATTGGCTCCGCCAACATTGACATGACCATGAAGGGCTTTATGGGCGAGGACACCTCGCGTACAGGCATGGAAATCCATGCGATCTCGTCGGCTTTGAAGCCTGTCTGCACTTGGGCGGCGCGCGATGGTATTCAAGAGTGCCGTGAAGCTTGCGGTGGCCATGGTTATTTGAAAGCAGCCGGCTTGGGTGACCTACGCAACGATAATGATGCCAACTGCACATATGAGGGCGAAAATAACACGCTCATACAACAGGCGTCTAATTGGCTGATCAGTCTGAGGCGTAGCATGGCGGACTTTGCAGAAGTTTCTCCATTGGGTACAGTGGCATTCCTCAGAAACATTGATTTAGTGATTCGTACAAAGGGGAAAGAAAAGAATACAGCCGAGGCGATGCATGTGGACAGTAAGTAATGATAGTTACAAATCCATTTCATATTATTATATGCCATTTCCTTTTTAGATCTACTCAAGGCACTCGACTGGCTGCTTGCCTGGCAACTGGATCAGACTGTCAAACGCTCCGACCAGTTACAAGCCGCTGGCCGCGATGCCTTCGAGATGCGCAACAACGTGCAAGTATTCGCCGCACAAAAGCTTTCGCTTATCTACGCCGAACGCACAATTTACTATATCTTTCATAAGCGTGTTGCCGCTTTACCTGATTCGAATGAACGCAATGTGCTCCTTAAAGTGTTGGCCTTCTATGGTGCGCATTTGGTGACCAAGTACGCAGCGCTTTTCTATCAGGGCGGCTATTTCCAATATAACGCATACATCGAGTTCTACCAACAGGGTATACTTGAACTGCTACCCGTGCTGAAAGATCAGGCTATCGCGCTGGTGGACGCGATAGCGCCGACTGATTTCATTCTCAACTCTCCGTTGGGCATGAGTGATGGCAACGTAAGCGAAATACATAAACAAGGATTTTCTTCCTTCTAACTAATTTCGTTCTAAACAGATCTACCAGCATTTGGAGCGCACAATTGTCTCCACGCCAGGCGTCTACGAGCGCCCCGAATGGTGGCGCGAGGTCACCTACAAGGATTACTTACAACGCTCAAAGTTGTAAATTCACTTAGTGGGGTACTTAAGATTTACTTTTTATGGCTTATGCGTTTAGTTTTAATTTTAATACATTTTTGGGCCGAAGAGCTTTGTGCAATTCGTCGTTTTGTTAATATAATATATCGCTTATATACATGCCTCTATATACATTTTAGACTACATCTATTGTAGTTACGATCACATAAAAATTTTAAAAAATATGTGGAATAAGGCTACAAATTTTACTAACGTTGTATTGATTTTAAACCAATGTTAGGGAAGCGCACCGGAGCCCGACTCAAAAAAGTCGCCACTGCCGGCATAAGCCGATGACGACTTCTGCTTGAGCTGTTCATCGCCATCATTGGAAAACTGTTTATCCACATTGCCCAGCTCATGTTCGCTCTGTGACAGCATGGGTATCTGCTGCGGCAAATCGCTCGTGGCCCACAGATATAAGTCCAATGTTCGCTCCGTGCAGTCGGCAATGAAGCGCACAAAGGGCCGTATATCGCCCTCGTTGGCCAACTTCAGGAAGAGATAGTATTTGTGACGTTGTTGTTTCGGTATAATGACAGGCGGATAGCCCGCACGCATGAGCAGCGTATTCATCAGCAGACGCGACGTTCGCCCGTTTCCATCGACGAAGGGATGAATGTGCACAAGTTTGTAGTGTGCGAGTGCAGCATAGCTGTGTGGAGAGATTAGCGTGAGTGAGTTAGTGAGGATACGAAATCAAATCAGCTACTCACTTTACTGGATGCAGGGACATGCTATTCTCCGAGTTCAGCCAATTCTCAAAACGTTGCATGAGTATGGCCAAATCGCCTGGACCTGGCGGCACGTGTCCACCCACATAGACCTGAGTGCGCCGAAACTCGCCACCCTCAATGGGATCGACATGGCCTAACACACGGCGGTGTATTTCCAGTATGTCCTTCAAGGTTATTTCTAATCTGTTGGAATTGGCAAAATTGAAACGTAGGTAAATGGTGTATTTGGTTCGAAATAAGATTGATCAACGCACTTTTGGACTAGGCTCGCATTTATGTATTTCATAGCCAGGTCCATGCCTAGAATTTCGTTATGCTCGTCAATCGATTTTCCATCGATGGCGGTGCGCGTTTCCAATATGCTACGCGTCTGTGCCAGCGTCATGGTGTTTCCCTCAATACCAACCGAGTGGTAAATGTGCTGGAAATAAGCTTCCTTCTTAGCGCGTCGCAATGCTGTATGCGAGTCGTGTATCGCCGACAGAGCATCACGCTTCTGATCCAAGGCGTGCAATCGCCGCTCATCCAGCGACTGCACAATGGTTGCGGTGCGCTGTCGATTGGTCAACGCTTCCGTATTGCCCGGACTAAGCGTTAGCGCTTGTAAGTAATATTGGTCTGCGAGCACAATATCGCGTTGGTGTCGCTCCAAGTACTCGCCGTAGCGCAGCAGTACCTCGGGATGTTTTGGTGCCAGTGCGTATGCATGCTCGAATAGTCGTCGCGCTTTATCTGCTTTGCCCGATAAGTGCATTTCCCGGGCAATGCGCAGCGAACCAAGTGCCTCTTTGATGTTTGTCTCTTCCGCATCCGTGAAGGTGACGCCTACACTATCCGCAACACTCTTATCGTAGAACTCCTTAAAAGCGTTCAATTCATCCACTGAGTACACAGCGAAATCATCGCGCGTTTGCAAGTAGTGCACTGTTGGTAAGTAATGCAGCTGCTTTATTTGGCCACGCAAGAAAGCCGACAAGAATGTGTTGTTGCGCCACGCCAGCTCGTGGCAAATGAATGCCACGAAGCTGCCCACAAAGAACATGATGACGTTGGTATAGGGCAAGCGCGCCATGCAGCCGAAAATTGGCTGGTTGCGGATACCACTTTGTGGTCCTTCGTAGCTGGTATCGCTTCCATTCACGCTGGTGTTACACTCGACGTCACTGGGGGGCGTATCGCAGACTAACAACGAATTCTCTCCTAGCTTTGCGTTCATCTCGAATTTTCGTTTGTTGTTTGTTATTCGTAGCCATTGATTGAGCGTCACTTTCATTTTTTGCACCATTGCAATTTTCATAAAACTCAACTTTTTCCCTTTCCACTTTTACTTCTAAGTCTTAACCACATTTTTAAATATTTTCTAATAACACAAATCAGCAATTTCCACTTAAACAGCCGATACGATTAACTGACGTGTATGAAGCTGTTCCGCTTCTTATTTTTCTTATTGTTGCCGTGTTTTCTTGGGTACTCTGAACAGCTGATTTTGATATGAGCAGCTGAATGAGCACAGAGGCGTAGATAGGCGCTTAAGAGAACTACATATTATTTGATTTGATGATGACAAATTTTTTGTGTCGACGAATTTCCGCTCATTTTAACGAAAATTAAAAGAGATCATTCAGCTTCTGATTAGAACAAATATGTTGCATTTATAGATGTTGTATTTAACGTTGTCGACACGGACGCTAATTTCAGTTAACGAGAAATCGTTGTTAATCGTTTCTAATGGAGTTTTTGAAAGGTTGTTGCATATTATTACACTTTAGAATGGTAAAGTCGTGATTGATTGCGGACGTATATTAATTTTTTGGTCGGAAAATGACCAAAAATTTTCAAACAAAGATATATATCTATGTATATATAATGTATGCTCTGAAATACCTCATCATTCAAAGTTGTATGAAACAGGTAAAATGGCCTAAAAGTATTTTGTATTGTGGCTATAATGGTTGAATTTAAACCACTGGGCAACCCACTAGTAATTCTTATTGTAGTTTTGTAATTAAATGGTGCCGGGACATCAGCTCGGGTCTTTGCACAGTCGCAGCGAGCAATTTTCCACTGCGCTTCGCTATTTTATTTTTTATTTTTATTTTATTTTTATATAGGATTACCATTAGGATACACATCTGCGCAAATACTTTTTTATAGGTGAATGTTACATTTACACATATCTGCTGTTTGATGGTAATCGACGGGGAATGGGGCATCCATTGATATTGCACAATTCTGTAATTGGACCCAAATTAAAAATATTAAACAATAAACTGATAAGTAATTTCATTTTTAACGCCGGCCATCGTTTTTCGAAACAGAAACCGGAATTTTTTTTTTTTTTGCATTCTACAAAAATGTCCCCAAAGATATACAAGGCAATAAAATCCCAACTGACGAAAATAATCAAAAAATTTGTGTTGCGAAATCTTTAAGAATATTTTCATTGGTTTTCCCCAAAAGTTTTTAAAACTATTTTTTCTCAAAGACCTCAATATCGAATTTCGAGCTTTGTTTGTCAAATTAGTCACGTTTTTCAGATGAATCTATTCATTTTGATATTGAAAAAACTTGTTTGAAATTTGTTGTTCTTTCATCATTGTTCTTGTTTATGTTATGTACAGGTTATTTATTAAGAATTATTTAGATTTTTTTTAAAATTATTTTCGTCACTGCTATTTTTGTGAGTAACACACTTTTTCGCCATTCACTTCGTATTCACCTGATTTGTTGTTTTTAATTTTAACTTAAACTGTCACACGAACCGTGGAATCTGTTAGTATGATTTATTATTAAACGATTTATTTGAGTAAAAAATGAAACGAAATTTTTGGTTATATAAGGCAAAAGAAAAGTGTCCAACCAAAAGGATGTCAGTTAGAGGATTTTCTATTGTATAGCTGTATATGACTAGCAGGGACCCGGCGGACTGCTGCCTTCCCGTGTGTCTCGCTCTTCGTTTCAGCAGCTCTGCGCTCTGTCTACTGCTCCGTTTTTCTCGTTGATCTTCCGTGTTTGAATTTTCGTATTCTTCTTTTTTTCATTCGCATATTTTAACATTTCGACTTTGTACAGTTTGAGCAGCACTGCCGGCAAACTCAACTCCCAGATGTTGCTTTGTTTTTGTTTTATTTGTATCTGCATAATTTGAGAAGCATCTGAAAATTTAGTTTTTTCGCACCAAACTTAGCCACAAACATGCCCCGTGATGACATCTACCAAATGTACAAATTTTCATGGTGCTCGGTCAAACGGTGGCGGATTCCATTAGGATCAAACAGGCAGACAGACATACAAACAAACATCCTTTTTTATATATATTGATATTAAATTAAATAAGCAAATATTGAGAATTTTTTTAGGCGGTCACATAGAAATTTAGGTCCTTGATAGAATTTTTTTTGCTAAAATATTTTTCTAGCTTATTAAACACGAGCGCCGTTGATCACTGAGATCTCAAGCTTTTCTCTCTCCCTGAAGCAAAATAAAGCTAAAGTCGTTTCTTCTTTTCTGGGTTTCGAAGGAGCATAGTAACACGACGTAGACTAAAAAGGCCACACCTGCACGACCTCCACCTAAGAAGGAAGTTACGATCTAGTACTATACAAATGTTATTATTCTTGTAGTCATACAAAATTATTATCCAATTTACTAAATTCAATTTAACTAAAGAACAATAGATACACGTAGAAGAATACTCAGTTTTATATATTTTTGAGCAAGACATCAATACGAGGACCGCTCACATTTACGCTGACAGCGACTCAGGGAACACACTCAAAAAACTTCTACAGTAGAAAATAAAGACGATAGAAGAAAAAATGGTTAATATACATAGACATAAAATTACCAAATTGACTGAATGTTAACTCTCAACGACCTCGAAGATCTGCAGCGATCTCGATCTAAACTGCTTCTACTCCATCGTGATTTCAATAAAAAATGTGGTCGGGAAGTATTGTACAACATCAAACACACCGCTACGTTGGAATCACACGAGAACGGACTATCAACCTTAAAGATATATATTAGGTTGAAGGAACATGTCAATCACCTAGCAATCAAGCTGCTAGACAACAGCATGTACGCGACATCTGAAAAGGCCACAACCCCTAGATCGCCAATTCCGCATCATGGATGATGCTAACTTTTTATTTATTCTTAATATATATAATTTGTGGGATATCGTCTGACGATAGTAGTTCAGTATTCATTTCAATTAGAATATATTGTATGGATTAAATATTGTGATTTGCTAACTAAATAAAATGAAAAATATTTATAAATGTATGAATTCGCAGCCCATTCGATTTAGTCTTTATTTGATTTGGGTACAAATCAAAATTGCTGACTTCATTTTCGACTTCAATTTCAACTTCAACTTCGCTTAAATTAGATTGTGAATCGTTTTTTTCTGACCTGCATTATAATGAGTTTGTATTCTGTGCTCAAATTGGCGTCTTCTTTAGAGTTATCGTTAATTTGTGGCATTTAATATGTAAATTGATCACTTGTGGCGCAGAAAGGAAAAAACCCCAAAAAGACTGCAAAATAGGATGACTCCACTCCATTCGTTTTTTTATGTAAATTCGTGTATTTTTGGATTTTTGCGAAGGTCACCCGAAACTATTTCGACACAAAATGTCACAGTGAATTTATAAAAATCATTTTCGAGTCTGCTGTTTAATTGTTTAAGTGAGTCAGATACATTTTATGTTTTGTTCTGTTTTGTTTGGGGCCGCCTACAATTGAATCTTAAGCAATTCTAATGCAAACCGGACACACACACAAAGGCGGTACATAAAAAATGCATTCTCACTTGAACTGACTGCAAAAATGTCGCAATGAGTGTAGAATAAATCGCGCAAATGATCTCACACACCACACCGCATTCGCACATTGAATAAATATGAATTTCTAAAATCCGTGTTGATTTAAATGCGCCTTCTACGCTGACAGGCCAAACTGGCTAGAGACGGCTGCCGGCGGCAGTTGTGATTCAGTTAAGCGTGTTCTTTACGCGGTTCGCCAATGTATAACCTGACTATGAGGTCAGAAAACTTAAAAATCTAAGCTGCAAACGATGACGTCGCTTTCGTCGGCTGTCGTCAGTTATTTGTTTTGATGCCTCGCGGCATCAAAAAGTGATAAAGAGTGGTATACGCAATATGAATAGGCGAATCAAAACAAAACACAGGAAAGTGAAGTATAGCTGAGCCGAGCAAAGATGCTCGTGATAAGGCTTCGTAGGCTTTGTAGCCTTCGCATTTGGCGGTGGCTGAGTGATAAGCTAACGAATTCTCAGAATTCAAAACTCTGTTCGCTTCGCTTTTCGCTCTCATTGAATGCTGACTCTCAATTGGATGCTTTTAATTTTATTTGTGTGCGTGTGCTTGGATCGTATTTAAATAAATGCGATCTTTCGAACTCTCAGTCAGTCATCTTTGTGTGTTCTTCTTCAACGGTCGTGGTTTTAAACAGTCTTCGAATATCGTGCGCGTATTGGTGTGTGGAAAAAAGTGTGTCCTTCAGAAAGGATATTGTTTTATAAGTATTTGTGATTCAATGGAAAATCGCATGCGCTAGTGAAACAAAAAAAAAAATATATAAAGTGAGTAACATTTTATAAAAAAAAGAGAATTTCTTATAACAAAAAAAAAATTGGCATTTGTTATAAAATATTAAATAATCTAAATAGAAGCTGATAAATTGTGGTGGAAATAAACTTCAGTTCCAAGCTTAAAGACGGCAGAAATTGAATTATGGGAAAATGTCTAAAAGGAAAGACCGCTATGTGTGATTTCCTGGAAAATAAATTTGCTGAAAGTAACTCGAAATTTGAAATTATTTCAAATTAAGTGACAACAAATATTTTAATTTGAAATAAAATAAATAAACAGTGAAAAAAGGCGAAATATTTGCCTAAAATAAAAAAATACTTTCATTAAGAACAAAATATAATAAAAACAAAAAAAAAAGTGCACAATTAGAGGCAAACGCTTAGTAATTGTTGACTTTCAGACGGGCTGCCGGTCTAAGAATCCTAAAAATAGACTGGAAAAAGCTAATTTTAGTGCATCAACTTGCCTACGCTAGTGAGAATCGTGACAAGAGGCGCGCTTCGAAATGGAGAAAATGCTTAGAAAAATTCTAAAATTGACTAAAGTTCGTGTAACTTTAAAGTTGACCTCAATTTTGTTGTTTTTTCTGTCGTTGTTGGAGTGCAGCATGATTTTAGTGATTTGTTAGTTGATTTATTTTTAAATCAGTCAAATCCAAGGAAGACTGGAATTAACAATTCAATTAGTGCAAGCGATTGGAAAATGCCACGTTGATTTATTTTATAATTTTTTGTCGTTGTTGTTGTCGTTACCCACCGGATGAGCGTCGCCATTAAAAATGTATTTTGGAAGAGATTTGAAATTTGAAAAAATTAAATAAATAAATAAAATAAATATTACCAAAAAATACATTTGTGTGAAAATCATGAGATAGTCTGAACATTCTTATTGAACGCCTGTGTTGAAATTACAGTACGACGGTGCTTATGCGACCCAGCTGAACTATTCCGCGATAAAGCGCCGAGATTGAACTAGATTCAGAGTTGTTTCTAAAAAAAGAACAAACAAACAAAAAAGTCGTTGGGCTTACAATAATTAAGCAATTTTCCTACAACTTGATTCGTATTTAATTTATTATATGTATATTTACTATATGTCATGAATTGTAATACAAGAAATTTTTAATCACCTTTGCAGCAAAAATGGGTTTTGCTGCTCACGTGTGCCTCGTGCTGTTGCTGCAAGCAACATTAGAGTGCCACGCTTACAACCCATATCAGCGCCATGTTGCTGGTGGTTATCTCAGTCCAGCTTTGTCTCATACGTCGAGCTCATCATTTAGCTCAGCAAGTGGCGTTTCGTTCGGCGCTGCATCCTCCTCTTATGCAAACTATGGCGGCAGTGAGAGTGGTTCGGTTTCTGGTTGTTGCAACCTCTCTGGCTGGGCTAATCAGCATTTAGATGTAGTCCGTCAGTTTGCCAATCATTTGATGCAAGAGTACAACCTCATATCGCAGGGCAGCACGACGAATGTTAACTATAATGCTGAACCATGGGATGGTAGGTAGACTGTAAACGACCCTAAGCTTCTTCTTTTAACAAACACACCCTTTTAGCCAGCATCATACAATTAACCGGCAAGACAGCCTCCGAGTTGGACGCACTCATTCGCCAGCTGATTCAAGAGCTCGTAACGGACATGCGCAAGGGGTACATTAATTACAGCATGATTTCGCAACCACACTTCTTCGAATGGAAGGCTGCGAAAGTTTTGGAAGCGTATGCCGCATCAGCAGGTGATTATGGCCAGCAACAACAACTACTCGACGTCCGGCACTTCCAGCCGTTGGATTTGTCAAAGTTCGATGAGGTCACAAATTACGACTGCCCCGTTGAAGTCAAGCTTGTAAATGGCTCTACTTATATTGTGCATAAAAACTGCACCGACACAAAGTACGCCGGTGGCCCGCGCTCTTTTGTGAATCCGGTTGTTACAGTCCTCAAACGTAATCGAACAGTAATTCAGACATCAAGCATGCCCATATATACGAATCAGGTGGCCTTTGGTGGTCAGATGAGTAGTTCTCTGCTCAATGGTGGCTACCAATCGTCTACGACAAGCAAGAAAACAATACATGATTGGGTGCGGGAACATATGGAACCGGGCGTTATGAACTACAATCCGCAAATCAGCCAACCTCTTGGTGCATATAATCCGACATCCACAGTCACAACGCATCGATACAATAAGTCTGAGTCAGAGCAAAAATGGAGCAGTGGCCAATTAGTCTATGATAATCGTCGTCCGTTCGGGGAGTGGTCTGTGCCACCTGATGAGGCTTGGAAGCGTGAGGAACGTGAGCGTTTCTTCTGGTTACTGACGCAGGACTCGATATCGACACAACAACTCGAGGCCTGGCAACGCCAGCAAGAGGAGCGCCTGCTCGCCTTGGCTCAACGCTACCAGACAACATTGGAGGCCATACACGCTTTCCATCGCAGTGAATTGGAACGTTATCACATGCTTTTGGGCCAGTACCAGGCACAGGTGAACGATGCCACTGCCTGGCAGCGCGCAGAACGTGGTCGTTTGGATTGGCTTATACATCAGAATAGTTTAACGCGTGAAGAATTCGAGCGTTGGCAGCGCGAGAACCATGATCGCTTGGCACAGCTTGCCCGCCACTATGGCGTCACAGTAGAGGAGTTCAAGCGTTGGCAATTGGAGGAGTTAAGCCGCTTGTATGCTTACTTCAATGACATTAACAACTCGATTATTGGGCGTCCGGGTGCTAGTTCGTTGGTGATTGACAATACCGATGAGCAAGATCGTGTGAAAGAGTTGATACGCCAGCACAATAACACCATTGCCACTTTGCATAAAAACATACAACTGGATAAACAGAAACTCGCCGAGTTAGCCAACAAATACCGCGTCAATGTGCAGGACACGAGCAATTGGTTGAAGGGTGAAGTAACCCGTATCCAAGGCCTGATCAATGATCAGAAGAAAGAAGTAACACGCATAACCGAGTGGCAGAATTCGGAGCGCCATCGCATTGAGGAAATATTGCGTCAACACCAGGGTTCGGTGAGCGACTTGCAGCAGCAGATGGCACACGATCGTAACTACATTCAGTCGTTGGCCAAAAAGTACAAGGTTAGCATCGAAGAGCTTGAGAAGTGGCAACGCGATGAAATTGCGCGTCTGCAGCGTGAATGTCATGCTCAGCTTGAGCAGAATGTGAAGGCTTGGCAATTGAAGGAGCAAGCTCGTTTGCGTGGTCTGCTCTCGCAGAATCATTTAACTTTGAGTGAATTCCAGGCTCGTGCCACTGCTGATCGTGCACACATGGAACAGCTTGCCCGTGATTACAATATCCAAGTACAAGAAATAGAACAGTGGATTAAGAATGAGGTGCAACGCTACAAGTCGGAGGGCTTGTTGACGGAGGTGAAGCAAGATTTGGCACAGTGGCAGCAACGTGAGCGTGAACGTCTGCAGCAAATCGTCAGTCAGAATTCATTGACTGTTGAGGAGCTGGAAAAGAAGATAAAGGATGATCAAAAACACTTCTTTGAGTTGGCAAACACGCACCAACTGCGCATTGAGGATGTGCAAAACTGGCTGAAGAAGGAACTGTTGCGTTTGCAGAGTGAGGGTCTCGTCAAGGTCGAGGAATTGAAGAATTGGCAGCAGACTGAACGTGCTGAAATAATGAAGTTGGTGAAGCAGAACAACCTGACAATACAAGAACTCGAGCAAAAGCTGTTGTCGGATAGAGCGCGCCTACAGGATCTCTCAAAGATGTACAATGTGCAGGTTTCCGAAATTGAGAAATGGATTCAGTCTGAGAGCGAGCGCTTGCAGGACTTGGGTCTCCTAAAAATGCAGGAGCAGCTGAACAACTGGCAGAAGATTGAGAAGCAACGCATACTCAACCTGATTAACAAAAACAATTTGTCAATCGATGAGCTCGAGGAGCGTATTAAGAAGGATCAGGTGCATTTGTATAGCCTGGCACATCAGCATCAGGTGCGTGTGGAAGAGATTGAAGAGTGGATCAAGCAAGAAATTAAAAGGCTGCAGGCTGAAGGACTTATCGAGCTCAACAAACTGAAGAATTGGCAGCTGGAATGGCGTGGTAATCTCACAAACATGGTTCAGGAACGCGATTTCACTGTCGAGGAATTCCACAAATGGTTGCTGATGGATCGGGCTCGCTTGCAGAGTCTCGCCATGCAGCACAATGTGCAAATCGAGGAAATTGAGGAATTTATTAAGAATGAAGAACAGCGCTTTGTGAGTATGGGTCTGCTGAAACAGAACGAAAAGCTGACTAATTGGCAACAGGCCGAACGAATGTATTTGGAGCGGCTCGCGCAGCAGCATTACAAATCCACGGAGCAATTGGAAGAGCGCTTGCGACAGGATCGTATACTTTTAGAGGACTTGGCGCGTCAATATAGCGTGCAAGTCTCGGAGATTGAGGAGTATATGAAAAAGGAGCTGGCACGTTTGCGTGATGATGGACAGCTGCAGATTGATAATTTGACAGGCTGGCAGATCGCCGAACGTGAGCGTTTGGAAGCGCTCGTCAAACAGAACAAGGCATTGAGTGTAGTAGAGCTTGAGGAAGTGCTGCGTAAGGATCGCGAACACATGCAAACAATGGCCTTCCAGTACCATACCTCTGTGGAGGAGATTGAGCGCTGGGTGCAGTCGGAGGTCGAACGTCTGAAGCAGCAGGGCAAAATTAATATTGAACAGTTGACGGCCTGGCAGAAGGCTGAACATCAACGTATACTCCAGCTTCTAGAGTCGCAGTCCCAGATCACGGCTGAAGAATTTGAATTGAAAGTGCAGGAGGATCGTCTCTTCTTCAACAATCTTGCCGACCAATATCATGTCAGCGTTTTAGAATTGGAAGACTACATAAAAAAGGTAATCGAGCAGCTGCGCAAGACCGGCCAGTTCGAGATGGAGAAGCTACAGACTTGGCAACTCGTGGAGCGTGACTATATAAAGCAACTGATCGCACAATACAAGAACGACCTCTCGACAGCAGAGTACGAGAAGAAGCTGCTCGCTGATCGTGCTCACTTGAACCAATTAGCTGATCAGTACCGCATCAATGTGGAGCAGATCGAAAAATGGATGATTGAGGAGCTGAAGCGTTTAAGAAAAGACTCAGAGCTGCAAATACAGGATTTGACTGTCTGGCAAGCTGGTGAGGTTGAGCGTCTAAAGAATTTGCTGAAAGAGCACAATCGCTTGACCTACGTAGACTTCGAAGTGGAGTTACTAAACGAACGTGCCCGCCTCGAAGAGCTGTCCAAGCAGTATTCGGTGAGTGTGGAAGAAATTGAGGCGTGGCTGCGTTCGCAACTGCTCAATCTGAAAACGACAGGTGAGATCAAAGTAGAGAATCTCACCAAATGGCAGGAGAACGAGCAACAACGCTTGATTGCATTGTTGTTAGAGCAGCAAAATGGAGTGAACTACGCCGAATTCGAGAATCAGCTGCTGAACGATCACCAACGTCTGCAGAACCTTGCACAGCACTACCGTGTCAACATAGAGCAAATCGAGCAATGGATGCGTGACGAGGTGCAGAGACTGAAGAACTCAGGCTTGGTGCAAGTTGAGCAGTTGAATAAATGGCAGAGAGAAACACGGAACCGTTTGGAGGACTGGTTGAAACAATTCAGTAATGGCGCAAGCTACGAAGAGTTCCTTGAGTTCCTACGCCGTGATAAGGAACGATTGATGAACATTGCAAACGATTACCATATCACCGTGGCAGAGGTCGAAGAGTGGGTGCAGAAGGAAAGCGCACGCCTGCAACTAATTGGCGACGTACATCGGCCACAGACTCATTGGTCCATTGAGGAGTTCAACAAGCTATGGGATAATAATTCGCAGGCCATTATAAGTGATAACGATGAACTGTGGAAAAAGCAGACTTATGGACACTTTGAAGCTATGGCACTTGTCAAGCCCATGACTTGGACACAATTCGAGTCTTATTTGTCATCAAATCGGCCACGTTGGGAGCAATTCGCACGCCAGTATAATATCACTGTCGAAGACATTGAGTATTGGCTGCGCGATTCTGCACGTAAGAATGCTCTGGGCAATCTGATTATCGAGGAGTGGCAAGAATCAGAGCAACGGTACATCCAAGATTTGTTGAATCAATTGTCTCGCAAGCAGCTCAAATTGACCAGCGACGATTTGAAAATCCAATTGACCAATGACAGGGAGCATCTGCAACAATTGGCTACGCAGTATCACATCAAAGTCGAACAAATCGAGCAGTGGTACCAACAGGAGCTGCAACGTCTCCTTGACCAACAACGAATTCGCCAAAGCCATCTGCTCGACTGGCAGCGTCGTGAGAAGCAGCGTATCTATCAGTTTGCAAGACAAAGGCCCACCTTGACTGCCCAAGTACTAGAGGAACAATTGCTGCGTGATCGCAATGCGCTAGGAAATCTCGCTAAGGAGTATCACATTAATGTCGAAGCGTTGACAGTTTTCATACGCAACGAACTTAGATGGCTGGCTACAATGGGCCTGATCAAAGACTCACAAGCGCAAACGAGTGTGAACAAGTGGCAGGAGGAGGAACGTGCGCGTTTGCGTGAGATTGCAAACGACATCAGTATCACTGAAGAGGAGTTAGTGCAATTCATCGCTGACGATAAGAATTATCAGGACACGCTTGCACGCATATATGGTGTGACACTAAATGTGCTGGCGCCCTACCAACGCACCGTTATACTATCTCTGGCGGGCAATCACCTCTTTGAGGACACTAAACTGAAAACCCTTCAACCGTGGCAGATACGCGAACGTGATCGCCTCTATGTATTGATCAAGAATCAAAATTTCAACTTACGAAATCTGCGCGATTGGCAGCGTCAAGGTATGTTCCTCGATGAGTTGGCTGTTCAGTACGGCATCTCTGTGTATGACTTGAAGGAGTGGCAGCTGCGTGAATTTGAACGCATCATGTCAGTCGCCGAGCACTACAAAATGTCACTGCGCGAGTTGCAGGACTTCCGTGAAAAGGAGCTAGCTTACATCATCTTCGTTATGCACAAGAAGACGACCACTGAAAACGAGCGTCACTCATTTTGGGCCAATGAACGAGAACGCTATGCACAACTCACTCAACGCACCGGCTTGGAGGGGAAGGAACTGGTGCAATGGCGACGTACGCTATATCTGCTTGCTCAGGGTTTAATTGATCTTCCACCGGGTAATGCCAAAGGCGGCCATCTTATTGGACATGGTAGTACAAATTCTTCAGCACTGCCACCACATCAGATAATATCGAAAGACCGCGGTGATCAGCCACCCCACGTCTACGAAGAGAATATCGATGGAGATGAGCCAGGACTCGAGGGCGACCGTAATAAACACGACTCGAATAGTGGTGGCCACTCTTTGGCAGAAATGCAGCTTAAAGACTTGGGCGATTTCAATGGTATGAGTTATGTTTCAGGTCAACATCAAAGCAACATTGACTATGGCCAGCAGCAAGTACAAATAGAGGACTTGGAATCGAGTTATCATGGCACTCAGAACAATCAGCATCAGGTAGAGACCTTCACGCCCAGCCAAATGGTAAGTTTTCATACATTTCAACGGTGTTTATTTATAACCTGTTAGCTTTCTTCCTCCCCACAGCAAGTTGAGGTTCAAGCGCAACCCGAAGCAACTAGTTTCTGGGGCAAGCTCAAGCAGAAAACCAACACGTTTCTCGGCTAAACTGCCATAAATAAAAATCATTGTTAAGATTAGGACTACGAAGCAACGATGAATCAGAATTTTTAAAAGTGATGATTTTTTGCATCGCATTCGAATACAAAAATGCGCATATTCTACTTTCGACTTTACAGTTCGACCAGCACTTGGAATGTGTAACTTTATTAGATAAGATTTATAAGGCGACCTTTGTCTGTGCGTTTTATGTTTTTGCCTAATAAATATCTAGATTTTACAGACCTCTTAAATGTTTTAATGACTTCATAGGGTACAGTCTGGGCAGCATGGATACGCTGGAGATAGGAGGAACCATTCTCCACCAATCTAAAGAAAGTATCTCATTAAATCGATGGTGGTGAATATAAATCTGAGGAATATAAAAATATTTGACAATAGCATCAAATCGACAATAGGCATCAGACATCGTTGCCAAACCTAATCGTCTAATCTAAAGGAAATGTGAATGTATAGGAGATGTATCGTCTTGGTTTTCAATTTAGAAGTTGGGTCCTAGTGGGTTATTAGCAAGTGATCTTACATGTCATTACAACCTTATGCTGGAATGGTCTAACCAATGTTACTCGAGAACGGTTTTAGCGCCTGAGCATTAACGTTGTATGTGTGATGAGGTTAATGTTCTGTACTTTCAATCAGGTTGGCAACGCGACAAGCTGAAGCTCGAATAAGGGGGTCTATGGCAATTGCTTTAAAAAACAGTATCATACATTTTTCTACAAGGTGTGTCTAACTAATTTTTTATTAATACTCCTCCTTTTATTTAAAACCCCCAACCGAGTGTTGATAATCCTACAAATACATTATGTATATTCGCAAGCAAACGCTGTTTAAGGAGGGGTGTGGCAATACTCAAAGCCAACAATTACTGAAACGCTACTGATAAACAAACTTATCTCTGGCGCAGCGCTTTGATTGCGCTCGCTTCCATTAACCAAAGACAGGAAATCCCTGACAAATACAACTAAAACAAGTGGATTCATATAAAATGCATGCGTTCTATTACAGAATTAAATACGTGTAGGTTATATTTCCAAGTAAAATTTCATGCTACACAACTAACGGGGTGGGAGCTCAACACTTTGGCCACGTTCACGCATACTTTGGCGCGTACTTCTTGTAGACCTCGATATAATGGGCCTTAGCGTCCTCAGCAGACATGCCAGCCCGCGATTTCCATGCCTGCCAGCGCGCCTTCTTTTCTGGATCCGCAGGTTCCTCGGTATTGCAATCGCCGGCGGTGGCCTGTTTGTAATAGCCGTAGAACTCAAGGAATTCCTCTTTGGTGGGTAGCTTGGTGAAGTTCTTTGCCTTTTCGACGATTTCCTCAAACTGCAATTGGTTGTTTATCGGCAAAAATTATAAAAATTTCCACTTTATTGATTTGCAATAGTGAACTTACGGTGAGCATGTTGTACTTTTGTTGTTGACTACCGTAAGCGAATTGTGGCTACATTTCGACACTGGCGGATATTTATATTCGGCACCGTAGTGCAAATTTTGGCAATCTTATCGTATTGCGGGCCTGCAGCTTGTTTATCATCTATGTACCCCAGTACATATGTGATTGAGTATTAGACATCGATCGGCGGGTCGGTCTGACAGTAGGTCAGTCAAAGGGAAAGCAGTTGGGAGCTGATTAAGTTGCTGTCGCTTTCTATATAAAGTTATTTTTTCTGTTTTAACTAGCTTTATCGTGTCTGAGAAATGTAAGGCGGGCGATTAATAGATTGCAGGCAGTTTCCTATATTATATAACTAAAAGGATCTCTGAAAAGAATAATGACCAGCTTATAAAGCTTCTATGTCACCTAAATTTTATATTCTATGACCAAATCATTATCATGATTAGTAGAAATCACAATAATCTAAGAGAACTTCTTTGTGAACTAAACTATGTGTCATCATCTACACCTGGTACACCGCATTATACATAAATGGCTAATCGATGAGCCACCAAATTTTCACTATAAAAGTTATATAATAATTTAAGTGCATTGAGTCAGCTACACCTGCGCTTATCGTTGCCGGTGTGGTATAATGTATATTTCCCTCATAATCTAAAATATTATCACCTAACAAGTACGATATTCACAATTGTGAATACATGCGAATCCTAGCTCACTGCAGATTTTCATTTCACTCCACTCACTCATTTTCATTGACTCATGCATAAACGACACAAGAATCACAAGCCGAGGCGAAGCAATGAATGAGCACAGATCGTTTGGCTCTGGTTTAGCAAAAAAAAGGATTTAGTTCATTTCGCACCACACTCAGTTACATTCGGCAGTAACGAAAGCAGCCAGCAAATATGGCAAGTTAGAAACAAGGCACTAAATTGGCAAAGAACTTCTCCAAGAAGCCAAGCGACTCTAAATTCTTTGAGTTCTACGATGCCTTTAAGTAAGCCAGCATTGAGGATCTCAAGAAAAAGGCTATGTGAAAAACTTGGAACTCGAACAGTGGTCTCGCCAAGATCACACAAAGGAGATCTATCATACAGAAGTATGCACAAGTATATGCTTACATCGTTTAAAAACCATTGTCGAGTAGGGAGTTGTTAGAGCTTACAATTTAGTATGAAATTCGGAAAAATATAAATTCTTATAATAATATTTTATATATATATTATACTAGCGTAGTCCGGCAGACGTTAGCAAAGAAAATACAAATTCAATAAAAGTGCAGAAGTCAAGTAATTCAATGGTGTGTTAGCAATAAATTAGCTTTATTGAAGCTATGAGAATGAGAAGTTCGTCACCTTTAAATTTTCTTTTGAGTATCGACGCATGAACCACATTGATCATCAGTTTTGTTATAACCAATCCGTTCCGTTGCATTAAACAAAAAAAAGTGTTTTTTCTATTTTTTTTTTTTCTTAGACAGACTTTCGAATTTGACGTATTTCAAAGCAAACTCAAAAGGCAATATTGATTTCATACAAATAATATAATTTTTATATTTTTTCTCCGACTTTCGCTTTATACTAATGTACCAAACTTCACAGGATTACTCGACAGGCTATTCTAGAGTTAACCTGAAAATTTCATCAAAATCGGTCCAACGGCTTCGGCGTCTATAGCGGACACACAGACAGACATAGATCGAATACTATATATATAGATTTATAGAACGTCATTACTTACAGCGACTTTTTTTTAAAGTTAGACTCTAAGAGTAAGTGAGTAATGCTGGGGTAGCTTTAGAAATTCGCCTCAGATTGTGGCATCGCAATGATGGCCGCAATGAGCGGCTTGGTTTGACCCGCCTTTAGTACCATTACACGCACGTGAGCATTGTCGGTCGTGAGCGTGGGCGGTGGCAGTTTATAGTTTGGATCCAGCACGGCGACTACCTCGAAGTCAATCCGTAGCGGTATGCCAGGTAATATGCTAGGTAATTTGGCCAGCGTTTTTTGTATGGCATAGTGACGTAGATCAGCGTGCAGTAACACAGTAAGGTTAGATGCCATCTTGTACGTAGACATATTCTGTATGGTTAGATAGAGCCGGAAAGATGGACCAACGCCACAGACTTCGGCTGTAAGTTTGACCGGCGCATGTGTTATGTCACCGGAAATGGTACTTTCCGAAGAGTTGATGGCGTCGATGGTGGCACGCGCCGCTGTGTGCCGCAAACGCCAAAGCTCGACCTGAAAGCTGCCGTAAGTGGCTAAGTGGAGATATTGATCGTACTCTTTTGACTTGGAATATACTTTTATTCTTACATTTTGCATTCTGCTTCTCACGTGCCGCCTGCTCGACAAATATTGAACTCTTTTTGGGTTTGTCTAGTATCGATCCATCTGTTGTTGTTTTATTCGCTGTAGTCGGGTTTTTGGACGATGTCTTCAATGACGTGTTCGGCTCAAATCGTGCCTTGCGCCTCAAAATTTTCACCACGAGTTCACCGTCGGCAGTGACCAATGTCAGTACGTGGTCCTCCATACCCATGGCACCAAATAACATCGCCGTCACAGTCTGTTTTACCTGAAACTCGTCAACAGGATATCGTTGCATGTAGAAGCGCACCAGGCCACCTTTGAGCGCCACACAAGTCAGTGTCACTCCCAAATGTTGAAGCGTCAGCGGTATCATGCACGTGGGCAGCGATTCGAGTGCCATCTGATACAATTGCCTACCCTTTTTTGAGAAACATAACAAGTGGTTGTCCATAGTAGTGACGACTATAGTCTGATCGACCGGCAGTAACAGCAAACCAGTTAATGGCTGTGAAATCTTGAAGATCTCCTGACCGACATTGGCTGTTTTGCGCAGCAAATGGACCGCCCCGTTACGCGTGGCAATGATGATGCAAAAGTCCGTCTCGAATGTGCCGTGCACGGCTAGCAGACTAGGCGTGGTTTCGTAGGAGCAGGTCTTTGCCTCGTAGACCAGATTGAAGCCCTGCGGCTCAAGTATGAACACGTCACCACTGTCGGTGGCGATGACTAGATGTGACGGCGGATTAGTGCCACTGGAGACGCGCTGCAGACAACGCATGGCGGCGATATTGGCATGGAATTTTAGAACCGTGTCCTTGTGTTTCATGATAAAGACCTGTGGTGAATGTGCGGTACGGAAACTTTTACATTGAGCTTAAAAATTGGGCTGCAACTATCTGCTCACCTCGCGCTCTTCTTCTTCACGCAATTGTAAAAGTTTCTGTGACTGTCGCGTCAACTTGGCGTGGTCCAAGCTTTTAAGGTTTTCAAATAGTGATTCTCTGGATTCTGGCTTCATCACGGGCAATTTGCGCCACACTTCTTGCTCCAAGTCGTCTACCGGCATGGTGGGCAGCGAGTATTTAAAGTACGGTTTGAGATGCCGAAAAAACAAAACAGACTCCGCAATGGCCACCGCAATCACTGTTAAAATTAACACTTTTAGTACTCAACAGCAAACCTAACCACCCCTACTTACCCGGCATATTTGGCTCGGACTCGTCAATGTAGAGACTCTCAATGGCTGCCGGCACGCCTGGCAATTGCTGCTCATGCTTTAGTTCGAGTCCACGAAAGACTTTCAGCTTGGCACTGGGTTCATCTTCCTCGTCCAAATTAATGTCGGCAGCCAACAAGCGCACATAACCATCGCAATGCACGTCGCTCAAAGTCATGCAACTGGAAAGTGTTTGCAAGCTTGGGAGTTCATTCTCAGATGTTACTTCTAGCCAATTTAACTCTGTTGACATTTTAAATTGGGTACACGTTCCAGATAAAGAAGAAAACACTGTTTTTTTTTGGTAATGACAAATGCAGTTAGCAGATGATTTTGTTCCCGCAGTTTTTCTTTGTTTTGGTATTCAACCATGCGGCAATAATGTAATAGTTTACCTTAGCAACGGGTATGCGCACGCAACTGTTCGAAATATCCGTTTCATTTTTTAACTTTAACATTACGTGGTTAGTTTAACTATATGAAAAAATCTCTTATTGATATAATTACTCTAATTCAATTTTCGCTATTAAACACTTTAAAAAAACGTTTCACTACGCGCTAATTCTATATGCTATTTAACGAAATGTCAGCGGAAATTGTGAATGGACATCGTTAAGGAGAAGCATGAAACACTATACGGCAACACTATATGGCAATGCTGGGCTGGTATTGTTCTTGCCGCGTCTTATTGTCTGTAATCTTTCGTTTGTGTAGTGTCGCGTATTTTTATTTTATTTTTTAGCACGTATAGATTTCCTTTAAATTGTAAAAGTGATGACGGATAAGGACCAAGACGAAGTACAATGCTTTAACAAAGGAGAGAAAGTCCTGTGCTACGAGCCAGATCCAGCAAAGAAAAAAGTGCTTTACGACTCGAAGGTAAACACACACGCACACAAGCAAGCACACAGTTGTAAACCCACGCGCCCTACCAACTTCAACTGGCAACACTGCCTGTTGTGCGGCCGCCGTCTTTGTCTACTTCCATTTTTTCAGTTTTTGTTCACTCAAAGTTATATTTCATTTTGTGATTCTTGTTTGTATTGCATACAGATTTTGGGTGTCTACGAGTCGCAAGATACAAACGGTAGAAAAATCTACGAATACAAGGTGCATTTTCAAGGCTGGAGCAGATCGTGGGATCGGAAAGTCAGAGCTGGGTTTTTGTTGAAAGACAACGAAGAAAATCGTAATCTTCAGCGGGAACTTGCGGAGAAATCACAATTGACGATGTAAGTAGCGCGTGGTTGTTTGTGTTACTAATGCGACATTCGTAATTGAAACTGATGTAATTGATTGTTTAACGTAAAAAAATTTTTACACATTTACAAAAAACATTAAAAATTCGACAAAAAGTGGTGGTTACTCATACAAGGCCCCGGCATCAGTAGGTACACAAAATTCAAGCAAGAAGAAAAACGAGAAGTCTCCAAAGAAACGAAAAATCGGCACAAGTTTGATAAACGCTGAGGGCACCGGTGAGGTGCAAATCACAGCCACGGGGCGAGCACGCGACTCAGGCGCCGGCACTGGCGGCCGTGCAGACAAACCCAATGAGCTGGTTAAAGACAAAGCCAAAAGTCACGTTACTCGCAATGTGATAAAACATGAACACCCGCATCTCAATAACCTGGATCAAGGCGAACGCGTTATACTGCGACTGAGTGAACGCTTGCGAAAAAGTCTTGAGTACGACTACACAATGATAAAGCAAGGAAGACAACATGTGTTGCCAGTGAAAAGGGCCATCGTCGATATATTGGAGGATTTTGTGAAACTGCGGGCTGTGGAGTTGGCTTGCGGCATAAAGGTGACTAGCACACGACAGCGCACTACACATCAGTATACAGAGAAAATGGAACGCGAATACGACCGGGTAATTTCTACCGTGAGCTTGCTTAAGGAAGTTGCCGATGGTTTGCGTATCTACTTTAACTTTCTTATCTCGGAGTGTTTGGTCTATGAAGAGGAACGCAGCTATGTTCAGTATTATTTGTCATCAGATATGCTAAAAAAATTTAATCGAACCCCACCGGAAATGCCTTGGATGAAATACGCTGAGGTTGATTGTGACGCGGATAAACTAATTTTAAATGGCCAAATGCCAAGGTTTTCCTGTACGGAGAGCGAGGCGCAATTTAACCATTACGTCGCAATTCTCGATAAAACTTCATGTAATCAAGCGTCCACCTACGCGGCCGCTGAGAAAGTCACGAGGTACATGTGCCGTTTCCTAGAAGAAACATTCAGTTGGCGTCTGCTCCCCGAGGATGTCGAACCCGAAGAGTCTATGATCTTTGGTGCGCCGCATTTGGCGCGACTACTTGGTAAGCTTCAGTGAAACGCATTAAAAGGTTCTTATAATCACAAATATCGTTCTTTATTGCAGTTAAACTACCCGATATGCTAAGCGTTTCACCTTTAAGCGATGAAAAGCTAAAATTGCTACTCACACACTTGGACTCGTTCATCCAGTAAGTCATAATAATCATGTTTTAAAATATGGTATCATTTACTTAGGAAAGAAAATTGTTTAAAAGTGCATGGGATCAGTTCGACCTGGATGGCGAATTAGTGTTAATATATAAGATATAATGATATTATGATCTTTATGAACATTTACGTTTATCTTGTACCAAGAAACACTTGATGTAGTGAAGAATATCTTGGATAGATGGGAAGCTTATATCCCTGTTGATTTCGTGGGGAACGCAAGATTTTGTTTTAGGTTAGGGAATTGGATAGAAATCTTTCTTTGCACTTTATTTATTTATTTTTTTCATTTTGTGGAGGACGTGAACAAAGTCGGTTTTCGAATGTACTCTTTACTACACTAATTTTTTAATGCAATGTATGCACAAGCCTTTCATATTACTTCGCGATGTTTGGAATAATTCAACAATGTCAAAGAGAAAACAAGTCTTGGATTGGTGCTATAAAATACCAGGATCGCTTAGATATAAATTTAAGTTAATCAACTCAATTTTTAACAGCTAATCTTTTTACCTTCCTTCAGCTATCTCGAATCAAATAAGGATTGGTTCAGCGAAGACATCTACACACCCGCCGCAGAGAAAAAGCACGCGCGCGTTGAAAATAGCAATTGTAACGACTCTGCGGAGCCAGATAGCAAACGCGAGAAAATGCAACACGAAATGGATCAACCCGAATGGCTGAAAATGTACAAATTGCAGCGCAACGAGGAAGGGGTGCCGCTTTCCTAGCCGTACTGTATTGCCATGTTCAATGAGACTGTTCTGTTCTTTTAGTTTATAGCAAAAAGAAGCCATTTTGCTTGTTTTTGAACTTTCTATATATTTATTTCTTTATTTTTGTTACAAATTCTTCGCATTCTGTATTATTTATTGTTCTTTCGTATTACTTAACTATTATAAAATGTAAAAATGAGCAACATAAATTAATCGAATAATCGCTACGAGTGGAAAATGTTTAGAGTATTTTTTTTTTTTTTTTTTGATTTTGTTCTTTATTGTTTCTTTTGTTAATATTATAAATTAATGTTCATATCGGCGTACTGCACTGGAATGCATTTTCAGTAACACAGTACTGCTTATTGTAAATATTATTAGTATTAGTATTAAATAAAATAAAATTAGAGTTTTTTATTAAAACTAATTAATTAGTTAATTTATTTGATTCGATTTCTTCTTCGTGGCTACTCATGTTTGTGACCCGGTTTTTTGCTCATTCGCTGCACCTCAGACACTGTCCAACATTTATACATTTTGTTTTTTAAATTTTTACTTCAACTTTGAGGTTTTGTGTTCAACTGGAATCGGATTCTCTTCTCAAATACACCATAAAAAATATATGTTCTCGTGTATATTTTAAATATCTAAACTACGCGACTACTTCATATATATAAAAAACGAAACAAAAAATATGGAATATTTAAAGTTACTTTTGGTATATCTCAACAGGTGTCTGTGCATGAGTGTGGCTTGGTATATTGTAGTGTAGGTGCGTGTGTGTGTGCTATCTGTGTAATATTAACAGTTCTAAATCCTTTGATTTGTGTTACTTTCGAAAAATATTTAACAAGTGCTCAGAGAAATTCGAAAATGGCTTCGCTTTTTGGACGGCTTTTGGTTTTTCGTTCTTTCTTTTTTTGTTTTGTTTTTGTATTCCTTAAAAGGTTTTAAAAAAGTTATGTAACACAATTAAAAAGGAACCTACTTCTATGGGGCACTTGGGGTTAACTGGGACTGGTTCTGGTTAGAGGATTTTTGTTTTTATTATTACACCAACTATTTGCTCCTCTTAGTTACGCTGGATGCTGTTGGGCGCATGAAACTGCTAACGCCGCGGGTGCTGGAACTGCTACGTTGCGCTGCACTGTTGCTGCCGCCACCAGTAGTAGCGCTGGTGGTTTTAGTCTGTGGTAGTTGAGCCAAAGCGGTCTTTAAGAGCACAGCACTGCGTGCTGCATTTGCACGACCAGCTCCTTGTGTTTGGTTCTCTTTGAAGCTGGTGCTGCCGAGTGTGGCGACGCTGCTTGGCGTTCGACTGCTGACGGTGCCATTGGCTTTGCGTACGACAACGATGCTGTGGCCCACACTAGAACCGCTCGAACTACTGCGACTGGCGGGTACGCCACCAGCACGCGAGTAGGCACGTGCATTTTGTGCTGTCAGCGGTCGTTTACTCGGTGAAGAATCAGCCGATACCGTCGCCTGATGCAGCGGTGAGGCGGAGGACTTCTGTACGAGTATCGCGCTATGTGGCATGCGCCTTACAACGGTATTTGTTGAGGCACCACTGTTTATCGAGGAGCGTGAAGAACGCAGACTGTTGCGTGAGCTGCTGCGTTCGACGTCTCGCTTGCCATTAAGCGTCGTGTGGCTGGGTGAACTCTGCGAGGAGTTGGTGTCCTGCGTTGATTTGCGCATTGTGTGGCGCGCGGGTGTCTGTATTAACTGGCCATTGGGCATACGCACAGCACGACTCGGTGCACTGCCAGTTGCGCTCGTTGTTGAACGTCTGACAGCCGCTCCGGTTCCGCTTGCGGTTGGAGTATTATGATTTTGTGACTTTATGATTGCTTGAGTGCTTTGTTCCCTTTGTTGAGACGGTGTGCGTTGGCGGTGCGCATTGTGCAGGCGGTCGGCTAATCTGCTTGTCATGGATGTGATCGAATTGACCTTATTCTTTGCAATGGTCTTTGACTTTGATGCCGGCGCGGTTTCGTTTGTCTCGTTGCAGGACGAGTTGGTGCTCTCTTCTTTGCCGTGTGACGGTGTGTCGGAGACTAGACTTTGTGTTTCCTCGAAACCTTCATCGTTGAGCTCGTGATGGTGCGCATGCACCTTGATCGTTGTACCACCGTTCGTCACTGTTGTCGTCGTCGTCGGCATGTTGCTCCGTGCTGGCGTAATCTCACGCGGTGGACTCCAAATGCGCTCCGGTGTGCCCGTGGGAGATTTAAGATTTCTGATCGCCTCGCGCACATCCTCCTGATTAATGGAGCTGATATGACGTCCGACTTTCTCCAATTTGTGTATGGTCTTCTCTTTCTGCTTATCCTCGACTTCCGGCTGCTGCTTCTGCTGGATACGCCGGATTTCATTTGCACTCGCCGATTGGCGTATGTTGTTGTTCGCCGTCTTATCGTTGGAATCGCGAGACGTTGTCAGCTCCTCATTACCACTGCTATAATCCGTTGGACGTTTATAACGCCGTGTTCGTCTTGCCAAAGAGTAGCGATCAAAATGGCCCGGTGAATCTTGCTCCGCACATTTATCAGCCGCCTTTTTATCCTTTGCCGGCGTCCCAGTCGGCTTATCAGTCATGCTCACCGTGACGATTGTCGTATTGGCTCCAGTGGTTATTGGTGCTGCGCCAATAATGCGCCTCGTTACCGGTGGCGTCTCAATGTTATCCGCATCAATCTCTTTGCGACTGTACTGTGCAGCTGCCTCGTTGTGACTCTTGTGATGATTGAGCATATCGGCGAATGTGTCGTCGCGATTACTTATGGACGGTGAAGGGGATTTGGGTTGCTCCGCGTTGATATTGACTTTGGTCTTGCTAGCTGTTTTCGTAAGTGGCGCCAAGGCTTTGCTCTCGTTGTTAGCCGTTTCCGTCATGTTGTTACTCGATGGACGGCGTATGTAGATCTGCAGACGATCGTTGACATCATGTTCGCTCAGCTTTTGTATGTAGGATTTGCGACGATCCTCCTCCGCAATGGACTGCAGCTGTGGACTGCTGTGTTTATCGTTAAGCTCCTGTGAGCGTTGACGTCGGTACTGGCGTAATTCCTCAGCTGTCGTCAAATGTGGTGTTGCTGATGGCGAAGTATCGTAGCCGTTGTGGTCGGTGTTGGCCGCCGTTTGATTTCTTTGCGACTTACCCAAGGCTGTGTTGGCATCTACGGAATAAAATTATTAGTTGCAATGGGTGCTGGTTGGCGGCGATGGTGGTGTTTTCCTTTTACATACCTGCAATGGCTTGTATTGTGCCAACGACATCGGTTTGTTCCAGCGTCTTCGATGGCTTCCAGTCGGGATAGACGCGCTGGTAGTTGTTAGATTTTGTGTTAGTTGCATCGGCGTTAGTGGTTGTCGGTGTCGGCGCCGGTGTGGACGGCATGATTTTCTCTTCTGGTAGTGGATCTAATTTTCGTTCGTTTTCTGTAAGAAGTAGGCAAGATGCAAGCCGAAGCGTTTAACAACCTGTAGGGCAACACACTTACCAGTATCGTTTTCGAGGGATCGGCGATTAGCGCTGACCAAACGTCGTTTTCGTTTGTATTCCTCGTTTTGTTTGTCATCGTTTTCGTTCGACTGCAGCCACGTCTCGATTTTCTGACGCCATTCACGGGATATTCTAGAAGAGGTTGACGGGACAATTTTAGATGTGATGCCCTGCTAGGAAGGGTTCGTTGAGTTAATTAATACTCACCTCGGTTTCGCATCCTCGTGTGCTCGTTGTTGTTGCGTTGCTGTCGCTGACGATGTTGGTGTTGTTGCCGGCGTGACCGGTGACTGCCGATCCTGATGCTGTTGTTTTTGCTGCTGTTGTTGGAGTAAGGGCGCTGGTGAACTTGCACGTTCACGATCAACGCCGAAATCAATATTCAGCAGATCAGGACGTTTTCGACTGGAGCTACCTGAGCGTGCACGACGTGCCCAGGAACGATCTGCGAGTAATTTGAAAGTGTTATGTTTCGGTAGAATTCTCGAACTTCACTACAACTCACCCAAACTCCCATAAGCTTTCCGCTCCCTGCTGTTGTGCTCTTGACCTGAAGAGTTCCGCAAGAACTCCATCAGATCATCTTCTTCGGCGAGTACACGACTGCGGCGACGCCGTAAACTGCCATTGGGCGTTATGTCTGGTGACATGCCATCGTTCGATTCTATACGCACAAAACCGTTATTTGTTATGTCGCAACCACTGTTGAACGAGCCCATGCGTCTGCGTGAGAGGGCTGGACTCGCACGTGGATCGTATGTCGGATCTGTGATGAATGGATGCTCAGAATCGGAGACAGGTGTGCCAGCTTGGCCCACTGTAGCAAATGTTAATAATTTAGAAAAAAATGTATGTGTATAGTGCCTGTAATTAAAGTACTTACACTGCCTTGCTTTGCGCGCCATTTGCTCTTCGCGCTGTTTCCGCCGCAGTGTCGCCTGCTCCTCCAACTGTTGGCGTCGCTCGTTCTCCTTGACGGCTTGTTTGAATTTATCACAGAAATTGTGGAAGATTTTAAAGCATTCTTCGAGTCGGAATGTTGCCGGATCATCACAGAAAAATTCTGCCAACTTCAGACGCATAACCTCGACTTCTTTCATGCCGGCCTGAAGCACTGCAACCTCGGCCTCAGCGCGTTGCAAGAATTCATGCATTTGCTCCTTGATGTCCTCATCCGTTGCAGGTTGTTCGATTTGACGCTTAATTTTTCGAATGCGTGCGTCGAGTGCGTTGATCTCGTTGTTTATCTGCTCGGAGGTGGTTCTGCGAATTGAAAGCATTTTATTTCAACTGATTCTTAGGAAATAAGTTTTGTTTTTGTTGCATACTTTGAGGCGTTTTCGAGTGCATTCATCTGAGTAGTGAATTTGAGCAGTTCCGGATTGCGTTTCTCTGCTTGTAGCGCAACGAAATGTATGAGATTCATGCCCGGCTTATTGGCGCGTATATCGGTGAGCTTCTGCAGCGAAGAAAGCTTCACACCCGCTGCATTGCCCGCATAACCACCGGAGTTGAGAAAGTTGCCAGCTACTAGTACCATGTAGAGCAGCTCCTGTAACCTCGTGTTGTTTATCAGATCGTCGCCAGCATATATCATCGCATTGATGCAGGGATCTAGGTAGCTGACATTGGCAGCGAACTCCTCCTTTAGCAACATGCTTTCAATGCGTAGCTTGTAGCTGTGAGGAAGACGCCAGATGAATGGATAAGCCTATCAGGGTTAAGGGTCTTCGTACTTACTTTGGTACTTCGAGTAACTGCAGCAAAAACTTCTCAGCGTTGCCCAAGCGTTTCAAGTCACCATTGAAGGTCTTCAACATATCCAGTTCATCAACTTCGGGTAATATTTTCAGCAGGCCACGCAACTTCTCGGCGCCAATGTCCTCATGCTCGCCATTTTTGATTAGTTGTATGATATCCTCGTTGGAGCTAAAAGTCAGAGAATCCATAAAATTTATTCGAAAAAATAGAGTTTGCAGTTATGAAGCGTACCTCCTAAACTGCTTGAGGAATATATTCACATTTAGACTGCGTTTACCATCGAGCAGTGTAATCTCTGTAGATTCCTTCTTCGACTTTCGATCGAGCGTATCGCAGCCGGAACTGTTAGCACTGCCCTCGCGTCCCAGTTTTGGTGAGCCTTGCGCACTGGTCGACTGCAGACAGAAGAGGCCCTCCATTTCGTTCCAATCGATATCCGCCATCGGACTGTCTTGATGATTATTCGCTACGATTGTCCAAATATTTTGTTTGCCGATGACTTTGTTCGGCGGTATTTTGCCCCAGTTGATAGTTTTCATTTTCGCTTTCGGCGCCGGCGTATCCTGCTGTGGCAACAACACCGCCGAAGGGTCACTCAGGCCGCCGGGTTCCGGTGTGCGTGGACGCACTGCATGTATGCCATTTACGCTGAGCTGAGACGCCGCCAGTGGTGGTGGTGGCGCTGGTGGTGGTGCGCCTGGTATGGGTGGCGGCGCTGGTGGACCATTGCCATTGCATGTTACCAATATAGGCGCTGGTGGTGGCGGCGGCGGTGGCAGTGGTGGTGCGCCCGCGGTCGGTTGTGTGGTTATTGTAATTGGGGGCGGTGGCGGTGGCGGCGGTGCGCTACCACTTTGCTTATGCATCGATGGTGAGAGCGGACCATTGTGCATTGATACGCCAGATGATGGCTTGCGACTAGGACTGGTAGCATCGTGACTGCGACAATGCGGACATGTGAATTTCTGTACGCTCGGCGTGCGCAGCAATCGCACCGAATCCTCGTGATTTTCGAGCAGCGTAGCACGATGCACCAGCTTCTCGGTGGTGTCCCAAATGATGTCGCTAACTGGTTCTTTCGGATCAATGCGCAGTAAATGCTGCAATATGCTGAGAAATGGCACTTCCTGTGGCGTATCGGCCACCTATTGTAAGATATGGGGAAACAGAAGAAGGGCGAGAGTGTCAATAAATTATCAGACAGGTTCAGCAGTTAGCATACGCGATGTGCTTTTAACTACAGGAAAATAGGCAGACAAATAAACAGACAGAAATGCAGGCAATTTCCGATTAGAATATATCATGGGTGTGAGTGTCTTTTACTTTGGCGCGCTTTTTCCGCCATTGAGCTTGCAAAAAGCTCATGATAGATAGCCAGACAGACGAAGGGATAGTCCATTAACTTCATGACATAAAATCATAAAATTGTACATACCTGTCGCAATATCGCATAGAAGACATCAAGATGCGAGCTTAGGTTGATGCCATCGGGTCCTTGTAGGCTTTGCGCCTCGTCGCATTCTCTTTGCTCCTCGAATACGTCCAATTGTACAATAATATCGCCAACACTTTGTGCGACTTTTCTGTATGTGTAAAAGAGAGGACGGTGACGTGAGTGATTCGTTATAAATTATTTAAATTATTATCACTCTTTATTTAACTATTTAGAAAATTTATCTCAAGCCCGTCGCTGTTGCTGTCATTGTCGTCGTTATCGTTGTCGTAGCCACTTTGTGTCTATCGCGTTTTAATGCCTTATTGCTTTTATGCAATTATACAATCAAATAGTTATTTGTTTTGTGCCATTCAATTGACAATTCTTGGCTGCTTTTATGTTAATTAGGCTCGGACACTCGGCCGCTGTAATTGATTTGTTATTTATTAACCAAACGGAAAAATACAATAAATTGTTCTTCATTCAATTGTCTATGTGTGTGTGAGTGAATTTTATGTGAATTTAATATTTTAATTTTTTAATCTAAACGATCTTGGGTGGCACATAAATTACACTAACGATGTGTGCCTCTGAAAGGTTTGTCGTTCATATGAAGAAAAAAAGTATTTTTCTGTTGAGTTTGCTGCACCCTTCTTTGGCTGCCTGTAAGCTCTATATAAGCCAAACACTTTGAGAAGAGGTAACATGTTATACTGCTAGGCAGTTATGACTGGAACTCCTCATTCCCTTGGCGAAAGGTCATTTATAAAAATAATTGACACTTTTGCCTATTAAAGCAGTCACACAATATGGATGGCACATGGTGGAGAAAGAATTCCACTGTCACTGTCCAGCTCTTGTCGAATAGAGAACCACCACTTTAAGAAAGGGGTGCTTTGTCTAAACAGTAGACAACAATGTCCCAAAGAGATACGGTTTTTGGCAGGGTCTGTATATTAATGCGAAGACATGATTTTTGTACCCGTTTTTACCTTACTTAACGTCAATCGCGTTGTTCTGAAAATGCATGCTCAGGAGCATTTGAATGACGGCCATATATGATACATTTAACTAAGCTAGTGTTCGCCCAGTGGTTGAAATGCAACCACAACCATAATAATATTGAATTATAGTATGTCCTTCTACACCTACTAACCACATGCGTTAAGGTAATTATGACAATATGCAAGCGTGTGTCGGAGATTTTATTGTAGTTGCATGTGTGACAATTTTTAACTGTTTACGCGCTAACTAATTTTAATAAAAAGTATATGATTCACTTCTGCAAATAAAAACCTGACGAATAAAGATGATTTTGTACTGTAGCTATTGCGGTTGAATTTCAACCGTTCAACGACACACTAGTAAAGGGATTAATAGAGAGCTTTCTTCCTTGATTGTTTTATTTTTATTTTTTATTTCTATTATTATGTATTATTATTATTATTTATTTGTAGGGTATTAAAGACTTCTCTACCCAGGAGAGGGTGTTTATTAGGAAAGGCTTTCTTTAGCGCAATAGTAGATAGCAGGGCTTCTTTGAAGCAATAGCTTATTTAAGCAAAGTGCCACTCGACCCTAATCTAACTTTGTAGAACTTCAGTTAATTAAAATTGTATGGCATCATAGTTCTACCAAAAACTAACTCTTAACACCACCCCACAGAAAAATTCGCGTGCAACACAAAATCGATAAAATAACTGAAATTGGCGTCGCCAAATGACGTCGTCTGCATGCAACAGCATCGCCCAAAAAAAAGAAGGCTAAACTAAGTAGACACAAAAAAGAAGAAGACAAAAGAAAATGTACAAAGAGACAAAAATATAGTTGACATTAAGTAACCTTAGCGGCGCACATTAGGTGGCCCTCAGATCAGATATTTGTAATGTGACAAATGCAGTTTGTACTTGGTCTTGAAGGATTCATTCAGGCGTGCAGTTTTCTTTGGCAACCGCAAGAGAAGATCGAAAAAAAGTGTTCAATAAAAGAAAACAGCTAAAAAGAGCAATACGAAACCAATGGAGCGTTGGCCAAAAAGCACCTTTGAACTCACTTCAGATTCTGTATGAGATGAAAGCCGCCGAAACTGTTCGTGTACTGCGACAATGAGGAGGTGGAGGAGCAGCAACAAAATGTTAGGCGACGCTGCAGCTTTGTGTGCTCCACGGCCGTTGGAAACGTTTTGCCGCCGCTGCGGAGCGAGTGGGTAAACAGCAGAGATCAGGGCAAAGTTGTCCTTGGCAGTACACTTCAAATAAGGACTTTTTCTGAGTTAACCTTATAGTTTTTGTAATTTTTGATTTATTGCAATTATCAAAATATCACAAAACACAGAATGCTTTAGAAAATTCGAGTATCACGCATGTCCTTGTTATGTAAAAGTATCCTTTGGCTTTGCTCGTGGTGTTGTGCTTCTTGTTGCCGTGTGTGTATTTATTTTTATTTTTATTTATAATTGCAATTGTTATTTTTTTATTTTATTTTTCACAGTTTGCCTTATTTTAAATATTGATGTACCGCAACGGCGTTGTTTGGCATGGAAGCGAGCGAGCGAGCGCACGAACGAAAACACTGAACTGATTTGAAGCCACGAAGAAGAAGTTGCCAACGCGGCTGTCGGCAAGCGAATCGGTTATCCTTTTGATGGTCGGCAGTCAAGAACAGCAGCAGTGGCGGAGGCAGCAACAGCGACAGCTCCAACAAAAAGCCGCAACGTGCTTGCCGCTCAGCTGAGCTTGCGAGAGGCTGCCGAAATAGCACTCGTCGACACTCGTACTTTGAGAGAGCAAATGTTTTGACCTATTGCCAAAAGTTGCTTTCGGCTTCTCTTGTTGTTGCATTTGTTCTTCTCCTTCTTTTCTTCTTCGTGTTTTTGTTAGTTTTTGTTTTAGAGCTTTAAGTTGTTGTTGTTAGTGTCAATTGGCACGTGGTGCGCGCGCAAAATCTTTAATATTATCCGGCATTTTCCCCCCCTACGACAAGCTCAACCAACTTCACCGCTGACAACGGCGTCGTCGTTGTCGCATGTGAATTGGTTTTGTTGTGTTGCCGTTTCGAAATCGAGTAAGCGTTGTAATTGGGAGCCGACGGAAGTTGTTACGTCTGCCACAAGATTTTTATTGTCAAAATAAATTGTTGTGCCAAAATAAGCAAATCGCGTATAGCTTGTTGTGTGTCGCCGCTGTCGGTTTTGCCTTTTGCAGGGAAGTCCCTTTCAAACGGAAGTTGCTTGTAGGCGTCATAAGTCGAGCGCAACTATTAAATATGGCGCTCTCAAACTTGACATGAAATGTTTGTTGTTTATTAAAGTGTTGCTCAGTTTTCAACTATTTTCAATTCTGATTGAACGGATGTGAAGCCATGTTCAGTGAAGCCGCGGCTTACGACATCAGATTTTTCTAGGCCGAGTGAAAGCGTTAGCTTTCTACAACTGAAGCTGTTATATGGCAAGTATAACAAACTAAAATTATATACTCATATGCATATTGTTACACAAACTGTTTTAATAGATATTGGTTGCAAAAATAATAAAATTTGATAATTGCTTTAGTGGTCGGATAACGTCGGCACATGTACAACTATTTTCAGGTACATAGCGAAATCATAGTATAGCTTATGGTATCTTCAATGTTCTCTCCAATATTTATTATTGACACAGCTTTTGAAGGACTCCATAACGAATGTTATGATGGAACGTAATGTTTATCCCTCTAAGGGATACTACTTTAAATTGGAAGTTTACTCGCTTAATGGGTTAACAATTGATCATCGCTGACGATTACCAAGTGAGTGGGCTTCAGTAACTTTCTTTATTGCTATGGGCTACTGCGTACAAGCTCACTCGTTACGCATGCTCGCCTATTTAAATTTTTATTTATTGCATAGCAACAGCATTTAGCAACTCCAACAAATTTAAGATTCTGTATTTCCACTTCTTATTGACAGCACTGATGAGGTGTTCAGGTTGGTTAAAAGAAGCACTTAAACGAGTTTGTTGTAACTCAATATGAGCCGTGCTTTCAAAAATTCTATTTGAAATTCAATGCTGATCTTCGAAAATTTAGAAAACAAATTACTCATTTAAAAAAGCGTTAAGAGGCTTAATTCATGCAAATTGCTGCCGAAATACGCAATTATGAAATTATAAATAAATCAGTAGAACTTTTTGTTTTTAAACAAAGGCACCATACACAAAAACCATTGACAGCGGCGGCAGAGACTTCACCTCTTTGCCGAGTCGTGCGGCTAATAGCACGAAGCTCGCGACTTCAAATTAATAAAATTTAAAATTTTACTGTGCGAAAAAAAACGATTTCTTTTGTGCTCTTGCAAACGAGATTTTTTCATTCAAATTAGATACTTTTTTTTCAACTTTTTGTTAGTAACAATAAACAGACTGAGCTTAGGAAGGTTTTGCGGATACAATGCGCCTGTTGTGTAGCGTTTTGAATAGCGCCGTGTTGACTTAATTTAGTTGTTGTTATTGTTCTGCACCAAATAAAATTAATGTATCGTAACAATCAATTAATTTTTGAATGACTTGAATTGAAATTTACAGAACGAACACGAGTCCAATGTAGCTTGTTGTAGTAGTTGTTCGCGTTTTTGTTCGACATGGTTTGGAGGAGGGCTGAACATTTAACTTAATTTACATTAAACGAACTATTATAAGAAACTGGGATATATAAAAAAATATTAATGCAAAAGGTGAAAAAAAAACATCGTCATCGGCAAAAAGCAGAACATCATCATCATTAATTATTTTGGCCGTCGTATTGGCATTCGGCGTGTTAATTGATTTATTGTTAACTAATTAAATGTTTAATTAATTGTTCACAAACGCAGAAAACTCTTTACATATGAACAATCCATACACAAATATAATACATCGGTGACCTTTTTGGCTCTCAAATTGATTCAGATTCATCACTTAACTTGTCTCGTTTCGGTGTCCCAACTGGGCACGATTTTATTAATTTATATTTTGGCGCCCCAAAGATTTCAGCTTAATGAATAAATTTGCTTTTTTTGCCATGTCATGTTTTGCGCTGGGTTAAATTATATCATTTAAGCCTGACTTAAATAACTCAAATGCTTAGCTCCAGTTTCTCAAATGCTTCGTGTCATTGAGCCGCCCTCCCAAGAAATGTCGCAAGCGTTTCGAGTTGGTTTTGGCCATATTTCTGACACGTTTTTCATTTGGCGTTTGTTGTTGTTGGGTTTTGTTTTTGTATTCTTTGTCGTCTTTATAATGTTTTGATTGATCGCGAACGTGTTCAGCGTATTTGCAGACGTTCAGACGGTTGTTTTCATAATGATGCCTTTGAGGGTTTTCACATACATATGTATGTGCTCATTGGGCTCTCATGACGAAATGCACGTTTGCCAAATGCCAGCACAGATAATCATCACCTTTGTCATCATCATCATCATCAACATCCTTGTCGTCATAATGAGCATGCACAGCAATCGTGTTAAACTGTTATTTGATATTGGCAAGTTGTCTTTGAAGTTTTCTTTTCTTTGCATTTAAATGGCTATCGTTTTATTGCCTGCAAATTGCTTTGAAGAGTGGGTGTGTTTCAGTGTATCAGATAAACAAGACGGTTGAAGTGTTTAGCATTTATACGTGAGTTTAAGTCTAACTATGTTTAGTAAAGAGTGCTTAGTAAATAGTTCGGTCTTGAGAAGTTGCAAAGGTCGTTAGATATACATTTAATTTAGTACAATTTACGAGTATACTGGGCAAACTCTACTAACAGAGACTTCTCTTAAGTGAAAAATTATCTACAATCTAAGTTTTTATAAGTAGCACCTTTCGGCGGGCTGATCTTTAACCCATCAAAATAGAATATCGAATTAGAACAAGCACTCAGGCATCACAAGCAAAATTTTTTTCATATACTCTTTTCATTCATGTAGAATATATTATATGATGATATATCGTCTTTATTTCACTTTGTAACTTAGAGTTATTTAATATTTTGTAAGGTAAATTTGGTTGAGAGAAATTTATTTCTTTAGGATCTATCTGAATGAAGAGAACTAGCAGAGCATTCTTCATGCATTATTTAAGTAACCTCGGCATCACTAGTTCTAGTAGCCTATCTCACTGGACCAAAGAGACCACCCTCCGGAAGTCAGTCAAATTTGATAAACAAAATTCATAGGGCCTAAAACTTTTACTGAATTTGAGCAGCTTTTTACTAAAGAAATTAAATTAAAATTTTTTCACATATTTTCTAAGATTTTATATACAGTGTGGCAAAACTGAGAACGCTCTAGAAAACTGGTATTTTAAAATATAATTCTAGATTATTTAACAAATCCCCCCAACTTTATTGGTTTCGTTTTCTATTCTAAAAAAATTAATAATAATAAAATCACAATTGCACAACTTACCTTAAATTATTTAGAAGTGGTAATACTTTAAGGCCTAGAAGCATAAAAAGAGAAGAATATAAAACTTTATGAAACATATAATTATTGATAAATTAAATTATGGAACGCGCAAAGAATGAAGCAAATAGACGCACTTAATCATTGAACACTTGTGGCAGACCAAAAACGCATTAAAATCACACATGCCACACAGAGAACAGAACACTGCTATGCGCCCCGCTTGACTTGCAACCAACTTCAAAATTACGCAGACAAAAATATATTAATTGCTATGGGGTGACAAGCGCGATGACTACTCATTATACAAGTCACGCCCCGTTCCGCCTCCACTGGCGACACGAACACACACGAACACTGCTGTTTAGTGTCAAGTGCAGCGGCTCATTTTCATATGAAGAGCCAATAAAGTTCATGAACTTCAAGAGCACCAAAACACCATGAAAAAAATGGAAGAAAGAAAAAGAAGAGCCAAGATACAAATGCACCACACAATAAAACCAATGAAACACAATAAAAGATAAAAGTGCATTTTGAGTGTGAATGCGAGTACAGTTAAGCCGCATTCAAAAAAAAAAAACAAAAATAATGTGTGCTTTTTGACTTTGATTGAGCGCATTTGCGCGTGCGCAGCAGAAGCAGCGAAGTCAGAGCAGAGACAGCAAACTGAAAGCTAACGAAGCCAAAGCAGAGGAAGCCGCAGCCAGCGAGGAAAGCAAAGTCAACATAAACGACGCTGCATCGACGCCGACTTTGCCGACTGCGACTGTATTGTACGCTCGCTCTGAGCAACTCCGCACAGGGTTGCAGTAAATTTTTATTTTATTGTTCTTAATTAAAATAAATTGAGATGCGCTTTTTCAGCATTAAGCATAAAATTGGAGTGACGAATGGAAAATCAACGCCGTTGCCCCCCACCAATGTTGCTGGGGCTGCTCTCTCGGATGCAAACTGAAGTTGGCTGTGCGCTTGACTTGCATACAAAATTAAATTCATTCGGTGAGGGCTAGCAGTGGTAGCATTCGCCACAGGGTTTTGTGCCACTTTGACTCGCAGCCAAATGTCTGACAAATCTGTTGACATTTTATCATCAAAAACAGCGCAAAAAAAAATTTTATTTGATTTCCTACTTGACATTGGTAGTTTGTGATTTGTTTTCTTCATTGTTGTTGTTGGCATTTTTTCATGGTTTTTGGTTTTCGGTTATCCATAATTTAAACGCTTTTTTGAGCACCCATTCCATCGGGCAGTCAAACATTCAATGAGTTCATCTTTTGCATTGTATTGGAATGTGAACATTTTTTCCCGGAATCAATGAACTTGACGTTTGTAAATATTTGCCTATTTCGTGCACATCCCCTCATTGCTCTTCGCCATTACTTTGCGCACACAAATGTATGCTTAAATGCCATTAATGCCACTTAAGTGCCCAATTATCAGTTCATGTGCCATTCTGACAGATTTCGACAGAATCTGTTTGCTCTGCCATCGGTCTGTGTCTTGTTTTCTGTTGAATATCATATAGACAAAAAATAAAAAATCTTTTTCCACTTTAACACGCAACATTTGAATTGATCGATTCGACTTTTTCACATAGTTTTTCGTTAGAAAACGCAGCAATTTCATTTGATTTATCGAACGTCAACAGTTCGAGCATTCGCTCATTCGATCGATCTTTCAACTCAGCTCTCAGTGCGAACAATCAGAACGCCTCATTGCCTGCTAATATGCAAAATGTACATCGTTTTGAAGCTGCAAACGATCTGTTTTTATAATTTATAGCTCATATATTTTATGTTATTGATCGTTAAACCAACCATGTCATTAAACAATTAATTATTTGATTCTAAATATTCGTAAAAAGGCGTGGCAACAAAACATATCTTTAATTTGTAAATACATTGGAAAAACGCTTTGGGTTATGCGCAGTTTCACAAAAAAGATTTATTTTTTTGTAAATGTTTGAAAAAAAAATGTAAAATCATTAACAATGGCAAAAGCCAAGCGATTTAATTCATTATTCGAATAACAAGCAAACCAAAGCTAATGACGGTAGCGCACCCTCATTGCGGTCTTGACGCAGGTGCGAGAATTGCTGCTGGACCAATTAGAGGCGGAAGGCTGATTAAACTATAAAATTACAGCGTTAAATCTCACAAAACGAGGAAGTTGTGCAGCCCTTGGCTTCTATTGTAAGTATTGGGAGGAGTTTACATATTTACAAGTTAATGAAGAAGATGATGAATTGGATATGAACAACGTTTAAAAAATTCAAAGGTCAGAACTTGACTTTTGAGTGATTGGAGTTCTTAAAAAAACAAAACTGACGAAGGTTTTTGTGTTTAATTTAAACCCGTTAATTAGAAGCCGGAAAATTCCATCCAATTTTTTTGTAAGAAAAAATTGCAATATTGCTTCATCAATTCGTCGTTGAAAAGTATGTCAAATTCGAAAACGAAAGTCTGTCAAAGAAAAATAATAAAAAAGTTTAACCAAAACCAGAAAAAAGGTAAGACGGCCAGAACGAAAACACGCGCCGCCGGAGGAGGCGGAGTTAGATTTTCTAAAAGCAAATTTTTAATGCCCTTCTGACTTTTTTATCGATTACTGTGACTCAGATTATTATTATTATTACATATTTTCCGTCTTTTGTAATGCTTTTGCCACTTTTCTAAAAGTATTGTAAGTTATACAAACGTTGGCAAATTGTGAAAAGTAGATAAAATGAAAAATTGCGATTTGTGGAAAAAATAGATATTTTAAAATCACTTATGTGTACAATCGCGTTTTAGGACTTAATGCACTTATTTAAAAAAAAAAAAAAAACTTCAAATCTTCGTTTTTAATTACCTTTGTGTTGTGCCATGATGAGCTGTTTAGTTTTTTTTGACGCACAAAATATAAGAAGAAGACTGTTGGCAATTTCAAACCAAAAACTTTGCAACACTGTCAGAAATCGGCAGCCCTGTTTAGAATCGTTGTCGAATCCATTTATGGATTTTGTACAACAACAACCCCTGAATGACGTCACTTTTCCTTGTGGTTCTTGTAAAATGTGATACGAATCACCAGCGATTCGAATCCTAGCCCACTGTGGACAGGGCATTAGTTTAACATCTATCCATTTACTATATTTCTTGCTAAAGATGCAGTACACTTCATCCAGTAGCCTATCCGAATCACAACGATTGCGCATCTGTTCGTCTGTAAGAGTTGGTATTTGGCTCTATGTCTCTGTTCGTCTACCACCATACTATTGTAATGTACCTATATTAAAATCGCTTTGTGTATCCTGTACACTTCTCTAATATGATTTAATCTCCATTAAAATCAAACTTTCAGGAAGCATAAAAACCAAATGTAACTTTTCCTTGCTTAAAGGTCACTCGTTTAAATTTGTCGTAAAAAAAAAAGAAAAGAGCAAATTAGGATTCCTAAACAAAGAACGAACAATTGAGTTTTGCCAATGCACTTGTGCTAAAAAGATACTTTTTGTTTTCGTTTGTTGTGCTTTTCTTTAATTGCGTGCCTTATTTGGCGCCGTACAATTTTGAAAAAGTCATAAAATTATTAACGTCAATGAGCCAAATAAGGCAGACAAAACACTGGCACAACAAACGAAGTAAACTTTCACGACTTTTAATTTGATTTTATTTTTTTTTATTTTTTATAAATATTATTAATAATTTAATGTTTTCACAATTGTTTTTTTATTATTTGCTAAGAAAAAATATGCGAATTGTTTTTTTATAGAAAAACGCGCTTGACCGGAAGCTTAATCATAGCTGAGTTGAGCTTGAGAAAAAAAACGAAGTATCTAGATACATTTAAGAGTAACGTGTTATTGATAATTAGTTGGCGGCGTTGAAAACTTTGAATGCGCCTTGCTGTCAAGAAACTTTTTACAAATAAGCAAATAAGTTCGACGGCGGTCAATTGTGATTTAAAGCAGCGATCATCGTTGTCGGCTGGCTCTGATTAAAGACACGCGCTAAGGTTTTCCGGCGTGCTTTAATGAAGTCGTATCTCTATTTATCTTTTTTGTCTCCCTCAGTATTATTTTAACTATTCGAGCATTACCGCCTGAGGTGCAGTTGACGGCGCCAGCGTTAGATATCTGACACTACTGCCAAAATGTGTCTGTACCCGTATTTAGGGTCAAGGTTATTCACTGCTGCGGACGCACATCAATCAATGAAATACTAACGACGTTTATGCTTGTTGTTGTTATTGCTTTGGTAAGGTTTTACGTTTTTTCGTTTGCTTATTAGCATTGAAATTGTATCGAAAATAAATAAATCACTTCATAACGATATACTTTTTTTTTTGGTTATGCTGCCTATTTGTTTAAACTTTATGCGCACTTGAAAAAACTTGTAGCCATAAAAAACAATCAAACGCCTTTTTGTGTTATACACACGTATCATCATGGGGTGTTTGAACTCATTTGGCTTATTGTCGCGAATGTACAATATTTAAATGAGAAGTTATGTACAACTCACTCACCTATAAATTCGTTACGTATTCGTATGCGTTCTTGTAGTGTTGCGGCTGATATGATTACGCAATTAATGAATGCCAGCAACGCTACTTGATATTCGACGTTTCCGCTCGATTTTTCCAATTCGTTAATGACGATTTTGAAGCGATAACGCTCCTTTTTGAGATTCTAAAGCAAAGAAAAATAAGAATGAGAAGAGAAAGTAGCGCATCAAGTAAAGCTCTATTTGGATTTAAAACAAATACAAACCTTATAGAACTCAAGCGTTTCGACCGCGCGTGCGTAGCCCTCTGCATTGTAGGCGCACAGCGCTGATAATAATTCGAAGACCTGCTTCTTGACGATAGCATTGTTTGTATCTAAGGCAGCGCCCAATTTTGAAATATATTCACGATTTTCGACAATGTAATCCAGGCCGATGCGTGAGTCCATTGTGAAGGAGAAGACCAATCCAAATTAACTAGTATTTCTCAAATGATGAACAGAATGTGTGTGAGAGAGAGAGAGAGAGAGATAATAGACGTGAGCCCTCTTCGTTTTAACTTCCTTTTGTGTTTGATTGATTGAGTATGCGTGGTTGAGCTTTTCTGTGTTTCTGTGTATGTGTGTGTGTGTGTGTGTATTGATGGCGGCGTCTTTGTAGCTCTCAAATGTTTTTCTTATTTTTGTTTGTTTTTACTGCTCTTTGGCTATTTTTCGCGTCTGCACTGATTTCTGTGCGTTGCACTCAACAACAACGAACGGCTTCGTGCACTCTTCGCATGCTTAAACAGTTCGAACGTGCTTCGTGTACCTCTTTCACTTCGTTCTCGTGTTCGTCTTCGTATTCGTGCTTTTGTCGTCGGGTACTCGTACTGCAGCAGTGCGTCATTGCATAGCGGAAAAGCCAAGCCAGTAACGATGTCGTGCCCTTTTTTCGCTCGCCAGGCGTGCGTTTAATCAACAAATCAGTGTATCTGTAAGCAATAATAACAAGAACAACAAGAAAATGTACAAATAAGAATTAATGTGGTTGTTTTAAAAGTAGTACTGCTTGTAGTTATTCTATAAAACGAGCGCGTCAATTGTATTGGAAGGGTCCCATTGACAACTACAACTTAAAGTAAATCAAAGCCCAGTCAAAGCTGATTCTATGGCGCACACACCTCCTCCCTACCGCCCTACGCTTATCAGTCAGCCAGTCTGGCTTTGTATGCCTTTGGGTTTCTTAATGAATTTATGAACTTTTTAGCTGCTAGCAGAGCACGCCTGTAGTGCAGTTCAATTGTTTATGGTTGATGTGGGCATGCGGAGTTCGTGAACGCAATAAATTAATTTTGTTTATTGGAAACCTTCGACTTGTGTCAATCTATTTAACTATGTTCGAGTAAGACGACAGTATATAATGAATCCGAATTCGAATATTTCATCGAATCTAGTAGCCAACCCTTTTATTGGTTTTGCATTACGAGGGTGGTTATATAAGTCGATGATATTTTCAATTTCACGCATTGTGAACTGACAATGAGTTCTTCAATGGAACGAGTAACAACGTGAGAGGCAATCAACTCAGAGGTCAGTGATTCGTGCCTCAGTCACGCCAAGTCTCATGTCTGACAGTTTTCGTTGTTGGTTTCCGTTATAGATCAGTAAACTTCTCCCTCACAAAGAAAAATCGAAGGATGTTTTAGGGTTAAGTTCGTTACATTAAGCACATATACTAAAAACCTCATCAAGCATAACTTTTTGCATAAAACTCTATCCCTAAACCTTGGAAAGGTTGGGTAAATATTAAGCATATTATATGTCTGAATGGTCTCGATCGTTCATGGTGAAATGGGAACGAGAGTGCTATTCTCACGATTGTTGATATGGTTTAACCAAAAAGACGAGGTAGGAGTGCCTAGCTTTTTTTAAAAAAGAAACGATATTTGTAAGAAGTATGTTCAGGTAAGAAGAGATATTTTAAATCATCGTAGCAAAGAAAAATCGTATATAATTATTTGGACGAAGCCATTGATTAAAAGAAGACTGACTACCTTGAAAAAAAAATGTAGCATATAAAAGTGACTGACTTGTAAATACACCCTCGTACTTTCCAAAGACTTTTTTAGATATTTCCAATAAATTGTTGCAAATATTTGAAAAATGCTTAAATGCCGCAAGTCATCAAAAGCAATTCTATAATAATTGCAGTCTCGATAAGCCCCCTTGCACAAGTATCTTAAAGCAATTACGCTAAATGATCTGCTTAATTTGTTCGACAGAAAGATCGTTTCGATTAGTTACAACTTGAAAAATAAAAAGTTAAATAAATAAATAAATTAAAAATGCGCAAAACTATTTCCGAGCGGCGCTGTCGGCGGTGCCTTTTTGATTTTGCGACTATTATAGCTGATTTTTTCGAGGTTCAAAAATGTTTTCTTTTAAGTGAAACCAGATAAATAAAAATAGCATTTGCGGTTGACGAAAACTTCGCAACAAATAAAATTGTCAAGTGGCACTTCAAGCGACATTTGAAATTATAATTTTTAGGGAATTTTCGTTTTAGTGCCTGTCGCCTGTCAGAGCTGAGCGATTTTAGCTTAAAGCGCAGATCGTCGAATTGAGCTGTTATCGCGCTAATCAAATTGATGGCGTAATTCCGATTGTTCTGAGTATTTTTGGTTTTTCACTTTGATGTAAGCGCCAAACAAGTTCTCAACAACAGTTTTAAGCTGTGTGTTAAGTATGTAACACAGATGCAAAGCAAAATTATTAAAAGAGTTTTTTGTCATTTATTATTATTATTATTTTTTGTATATCTATGCCCCTTAAATGAAGACGTTTAATAAATATTTATAGCTCGAGAACGAACTGAAAGCAACGTTTCACGTTATCAGCGCACATTCCGAACTGGTTCCATTAGCGCGAGTGATCGTATGAGCTTTTTATTGTTTTATTTGTGTATCTTAAACGTTTGCAAAACACGTTGAGATACATTTTTCTTGTATACCCTAATCCGTGCGAATTTAGTCAAAGGCAGCCAACAAATGAAATATCTATGCATTAAGTACGCCCCAAAAAAAAGATTGATCGCTGTTTGCTGATAGACCAAAAAAATATACTTGGCAAACAAAGACAAGCTATTGAACTCTCGGGCAGGCAGTCAAACGTAACCAAAAAAGGTTTCAACACCTCATTTGTGCCCAAAAGAATCACTTCAAAGTCGGCATTGCCGACAACGGCTTGACTGTGGCAATTAGAATTTGTCAACTGGCGCGAAATCTTTAGTATAAAAAAATATCTTATAGGTCTTGTTTGGCCAACGTTGATGCTGAACAAAGCCACAACAGACAAAAGGCAACGACGTTTTTGGTCATTTTTCTAACTTTGCTATTGTACGCCCCCAATAAAAGCAAAAAAGCTTTATGTGTCTAGTACTCGTTTACAATCAGGTGCAAGCGAGATAGACGTACATTGTCGACATCTTTGAAATGTCAGCCTGTCTTAAATACTTGTGTGTCTGTTTGTTGTCGCTTGCAGTCATGTTAAAGTGCAAGTAATAATTCACGAATTGTTCAATGTTGAATGAATGAATGATTGAATGGGTGAACGAAGTAAGTGCCTTGATCAGCGCATTGCATTCTGATGTATCTTTTTATATTTTTTTCTTTTTGTCAAGCTTGCTTTGCTTAGACTTAATTATTATAAGTTTTATAGTATAAATTATTGTTTCCTTTTTAACAAGTCTTGCAGCAGCCACGAGCGCTAACAGGGCGTAGAGTTAATACGTTAAAAGTTGCATGTTGATGATGACGCTGGCGATGCTGATGATTATCAAATCGACATTTCTCGTTTGACGATTTAATTATGAAGCTTTGCAGTGAGCGAGCATGTGTGTGCTCATTTTGATTTCTACATTGCGCAAATTATTTCAAAAATTATAAACAAATAAATTATAATTCCGCTGATATAAAATAAATCGGATTTCTGAAAAATCGACACAAATTGCAGGTGTCTTGCATGCATTACAAAAATATACGAGGGTTGACCTATTGGTGGCAGTCTTATTATAAGAGATAGTTTTTTCGTAAAACAAGATTTTTTTTTTTTAAACGTACATATGTTTAGTTATCCCATCTTGAGAATGGCTTACTCATATCCGATTGGTGATGGAAAATCGAAACCATTGACCCAGATGACCTGCAAAATATAAAACAATTGCAAACTCCGATCGTTCAAAGAGTTATCGTTATCGTCATTGGGATGTATTGAATGGCCTACAGCCCTTGACCTCTTGGATTATAGAACAGTGCACTCGCCACTGTACTCGTATTAGTGAAATCCCCTCAAATTGCATTGACTTTTTGTACAAAGCGGGAAATTCAAAAATCAACTAACCTATTGATCGGCTCTAATATAAATATATAACACAAAAAGTGCATTATTTTTATAAAAAAAAATGTGTGTGCCTGTAACAAAACGACAGCAGCAGCACGTATAATTCCTGTGTCTCGCTCGCACGCGCATGCCACTCTGCCATAATACGAGCGCAAGGTCGTCTGCGCGTTGTTGTTGGCTGACTTTGCTTTTCTTTGTTTGTTTATTTTTCTGCCTGTTTATCTGACTTTGTTTAGTTGTTGATTGGTGGCAATCACGCAGACAAGCGCACCTGTAACGAACCATGTTGGTTGCAGCTACTTCAACGGATTTTCATTAAAAAAAAAATAAATAAATAAATAAAATCAAAAAATTTTTGTGTTAACTAAAATTATGTTAGAAATCGATTTCACATTAAGCAAAGGTGTGTCAAAGTCGTCTAACGTTGCCCGAAGAGTAACTGCAAATATTTGTCCAAACAACAACAACGAAGTTGAAATTGTAGCGTAACAAATTTTGTAAAGCAAATCATTTTAAACCGTATCTATTGCTTTTAAAGAGCAGCGAACGCCTACAAAAGTCCACAGTTTCTATTAGAAAACAAACCAAACTCCATCGAAAGTACGGAAAACAGGTTTGTGGATGCTTTTTTGTTTTGCATTAATTAGCAACATTTTGCAATTACGATGCAACGCGATGCGATGCGCGATGAAAAAATGCAAATGACTTGATTTGCATGAAGTGAGTTATTTTTATTGCTCATTAGATGCATGACAAATCGCTTAAACATTTCGATCATATTTTTCTCTTTCGCTCTTTCACTGACAAAAGCGACTGCAAGCAACTGCAACACCAACAGTGACGGCAGACGGCAGCATTGGCAAAGTCATTAACACCAACGAAGGTCACGAAGAACCTCCTCAGGCGAAATGTGTGCGTGCTCACAATCAATCAAAAGTATGCAAAACACAACAGGGGGAATACAACAAAAAACATTTGCTGGGAGACGCAAACGAACACTCAGCACGAATACTATAGGCGGCGCGCAATGGAAGTGCGAGTCTTGGATTTGGAGTCACACGCAACGCAAGAATTGCGAAAAGGGTGTCAGCAGACAGACAGCGCTCAATTACAACGCGATCGCTCCGTTCCGTTCCGTTCCGTTTCATTGCTTTCAACCGTCCGAGCGCCCTGCTGCTGCAGCAACTCATTTTAGCTGTTGTTGCTTACGTGTATGTTGCGCTCCCATTTAAACGGCATTTGAAGCAAATCACCACATTTTAGCGTGCTTATCAACATAAATAAGTCGTCGCCGTCATCTTCAACATCGTCGCTGAAGTCTGGGAAACACACAGAAAAAGCGCAGTGGCAAATGTAAGTTTAACGTCAAAGCCGACGCAGTCGCAGTCGTAAGACAAAAGCGTGCATTGTGCTCAATGTAACACTCATTGACAGTTGGATGGACATGCGTACAATTGGACAGACAATGTTTTGAGAGACTTATGGCACTTGACAATGTTGCAACAACAACAACCACAATCAACCACAACAACGCGATCGCAGTAAACAACATGTTTTGTCATGGCGCATAGTCACAGCAGCATTGACCTCATGACTTCTAAAAGCGGCAAAAGCATCTTTTTTTCGAATGCTGTTTTTTTATGCTTCTTTGTTGTTTTCGTCTCGCGTGTAGTGCCACAAATGTAAACAATATGATTTTGTTTTTCTTTTGTTTTTTATATACGAGTACAGCAGCAGACGCTCTAGACGTACTTGAAATTAGGATACTTTTTTTTAGGATACTTTTTCATATCGCATAGCATAGGAGTGCATTCATTCATTCGTGTGAGCGTGTTCTGAGCATTGATGAATGTGCGAATTTATGTTTGCGTAAACATCTTTACGCGTATACGTTGAATTAGTCATGATGTACACGGTGAGCTTTTTATATTTTATATTTGACTTGTTCTTATATGAAGCAATTTAATATTTGGAAAGGAATATGAAAAAAAATGGAATTATAATTCAAAAAAGAAAAACAGAAACTTTTTATTAGGTCTCTTCCTATGAAGCCGCCGTTTCCAATAGGTGACGTTAGTTTCTGTGTTGGATGTTGGCTGCACTTTGTGTCAGCTCTTAAACACAGTACAACTTATTCGAGTACCGATGAATTAAATTTTGTTGTTCCTTGGAAACGGGAAATTTTGAGCCACAACAAAATAGCAAAAAAGTTTTGCTTTTTGCATTTCATTGGAAGAAAATTACTACCGGAAATTGCTAATAAGTCAGAGTTACTCGGTGGTCTATGGGCCTATTTTCATGCCTGATAAATTCTCGCAACGCACTGAGTGCAAGACTCATAGATTCGTTCTCCAAGTGGGTACTTCCCACCAACTCGAGAACTTATAAAAGTTTTGCGGCCAAGGAGAATTGAATATTAATTGTACGAAAAAGTTTCTATTGTGTAATTGTAGAAAACGATTAATTTGAAGTCGGCTCTAAGGAGTACTCTTCCTATACATGGCAACTCATACATATGTTAGATTGAAGGATTGAAACCAATCGCGGCTCAAGTGCTGGCCGAGTTCTTTTATAGTGAATGGTATCATATATAATATTATTTTCACGTAATAAAAATTAGGCTACGTTTAGTATTCAGCCCACCAACTATTTCTAAGCGAATAAACACGTCGAAATCAACTCAAGCAAACAAATTATTAACATATATAATGTATAATAGTATACATTGACAGGATGAGTTGTTTTGAATTAACAGTTAATACGTGACTAAAACGAAAAGATTTTGAAAGTTTTTCCGATATTTTAAATAAATTTTTGTTGCTTGTCCTTCATGATGTTGACACACATGTACCACAATTCGTTGTCTCAATGATCGCACACCTGAGACTCGCCACCTTGTAAGTTTGCTTGGCGCCGTCGTGTCCTCAGCGCCTGCTACGTCGCAATTTCTTCGCGGTTGTTGTTGTTATTGTTGAACACGTTTTACTTTGAGCTTTTCAAGTGTATTTTTTTTAAGTCGTCGTCGTCGTCGTGCAAGTCCGACTGCGTTTTATGGACATTTCGAGTATCGAACAAAATTAAAACGATTTTTTGGGATATTTTTTTTAGTCTTTAGCCATATCAGTAATGTGGCGTCAAGTTTAGTGGGTCTAGAGGTTAACCGGTTGCGCGATTTTTTTTTGTGATTCTTTTTTTGCTGTAATTTTTGCTTTAATCAAGCACGCTAACACGCCTTTGTGTCCTTTATGTGTACACACAAATTAAGTAATTATGGCCAGGCCACTTGGCAATTATTTGTTGGTCTTGCACTTTAATAAATGTGCTAATTAGTCAGCAACGCAAAGGTTGCCGTTTTAATTATTGTGACGATTGATCTATAGAAAAAAAAATTTAATCAACGCCGACCTAATGAAAAGACAGTTTCTAAAAACCACACGCAGACAACAAAATAATTGGCTGGCTTGGCAAATATATATGTTCATTCATATGACGCATTCTACAAACTACACACGTAGATACGGCAATTTGAATAAAGCGCGTGGGTGTTACAACTCGCTGCGTCAGGTTTCTTAGCGAACGCTGCCAAAATATAGATACAACACCAGCACCAAACACAAAGAACTTTTTCTGCGTGTAACTAACTTTAATAATCATTTACAAAAGGCCTAACAACGCATAACATGAGATACAAATTTAAATAAATAAAATGAAAAGCCCACCGAAAAAATGCGTAGGACTGCGTTTGGATGACCAAGCTGAGTCGAACCACAACCGACAAAAATTTAGAAGTCACAATCAAGCACAAACTTCATTAAATTTCATTCAACATCTCAGGCTTTTTCACGTCTCACTCGCTCGCTAACTAAGCCGCCGCGTGGCGCTCGTTGACATTTGACTGTCGCCACAACAAGAGGCGGGCGCATCTGACATTTTCATATGTGTTTTTCATCGGGCTTGAGATACTCGTATTTTCAACAATTTTCGTAAATGGGTCAACGTCTTTGTCTTGGCTTTGTCTTAATTGGGCGCGAGCTTAATAAATAAATAAATAAATATTAATACAATACTCTAGGCAAATAGTATACAAGCTTTATTTAATTTAACACTTTGTTTTTGGCACTTTTCCAATTTTATCTCACGGCTGTACAAAACTTGCACCGAGAAGTAGTTTTAGTGGACTATTCAAAGTGAGGCTATGTTCGCGGAGTAATAATAGTCTATGTATAAATTTTTATTATGTTCGCTTATTAGTCTTTGAACCATAGTCGATCGAGCAACTCAATTGATAAGAAATTGTAAAATGTGAAGAAAATCGTCTATAGCGCCGTTCCTTACTAATTAAGGAAAGTCTATTTAAGCCTCTTCGAACGAGGTATAGAATCACTTGTAGAATAAAGAGGCAGCCTATTGAGATGATTAATCCTTTAGTACGACGTGGTTAAACTATATGACTGGAATGACTACGATCAGTGTAAGATGTGTCTCGAGAGTGCACGCGCCGACAATAATAACAATTATAATACAATTTGTCGAATTTTAAGGTTTTGAAATATGGGTTCGTCAATATAAACATGGTTTAACACCACAATAGAATTTTGATGTATTATACCTCAGAAAAAATTCTGTTAATTCATTGAGAAGATAACAACTTTCGCTTCTCAATCTTGGAATAGTTGAAAGAAGTTATCAAAGAATACGGAAGCGGAATATTCACTAATATTCACCTGGAGGCTTCACTTTTTTTGTTCACCTGCCTCCAAGCGATTATTACTATTGCCTGTTCCTAAAGAAAGAACTGCATTTCGGGAAGAACATTTACTTACGGCATACAAAAGCTAAGCTAAATGCCATGCATTACTTTTCCCGCTATGTTTCGAATTTAAAAAGGCTACCTGAAACAACCTCAATTATAACTGCCGTTTGAGCTTGCTTCTAGAAGGTCTTTAGCCAAGAGTTCAAAGTTAAAAGCGTAGTTTAATGCCGAAATTTTATATCTCTTCGAATGACAGTAAAATTATCAAACGAAAGCCCATAAAATATTAAACAGATTTTTTCAAGACTATTAATAAAAATGAAAGTTTTACGATAATTTTTCCATAAACATTTGAAAGAAGTTTTGTTTTGTGTTTGATATGGGAGAGTATATTTTTTATTACAACCATAGCTGTGCTCAACAACAACTTAGATTTATCTTCAACTCGCACCTGGCGCGCAAATGTTCAGTTCAAAAACTCGAGAACTTTTAGCTCTGAGACGGGGGTCCCCAATCTGATCTTGTCGGCAACGCATTCAATTTCAATTTACATTCGCTTTTTTGCGATCGACTTTTTACTCTTTTTCTACTTTTAGGCCAATCAAATGTCGTTTTTTAATTACACAAAAATATATAAAAATCTTGTGCATAAAATTTGTTATTGCGTCGCTCTGCACTGCGGCGCGTTGCAGTTAAATTTGTTGAATTTGCATTAAAGTGCATAAATATGTTGAACGAATTTTAACTTATGACAGCTGAGCATGCAACAAATGTGTTTAAATCTGCTGGCGGTCATAAATATTTACCATAAATTGTCAAATGCTGCAAAACAAAAACTACCGCCACCAGTAACTGTGAAATATGAGTCTGAGTCTGAGTCTGCAAACGAATTTGTTTGCTTGTAGCAAAGATAAAAATCCTTAGATAGATGAAAATCAGGTGTTAGCCAAGTCAAACAGCTTAAAACTGGAGCAAGCGACAAATTTTTGAATAATAAAGAATTTGTTTGCTTTGGGGGTGCGGAATTTAAAAAAGCCATGAGAATTGAGGAAAAAATAAAGAATGCAAATGAAGTTGAAAGGCATGAGATATGAGTTTATTTGTTATCACAAATAATTGAGCCTTCCTTACAATCATAGTTCATTTAAAGTCCATTAAAGTGGCGAGCAAATTGATGGATAAAAACAGGCAATCATTACTGGGTATGCTCTTTAAAATGGTACAGATGTAGGGTTACAGAGGTGGTTAAAGATGTAGGTAGGTAGATATAGCATAGAATGTAGATGTAGGATGGAACACATTATAGTCTCATGATCAACAATAACCAGACTCAGGCCGGCAACAGTGTCCAAGCAACCACTTGAAGGGCCAACATAATGGAAGTTTCGAGCCACCATGCTCTAGACTCTGCAGACTACAAGAACAAAACATTTTATTTTTTACAAATAGGCTCAATGTAAATAAGGAATACTACGTACTGAAACGGGAAGCACAGTAGATCTGTTAACTGATCGCAGTGAAAGGCCCTTTTCCCACAATTCAGATACTTTATTGTAATTTTAAATTGTATGCATTAAATTCATCCCAAACGAATATTTCCCTTCCGTTAAAAAAATTACATCAAGTTCAAAAAAATAATTCATGCAATCTTTAAGAGATTTGTGCAAATAATTTGATTGAAAAATCCATATTCACATACAAAAGATAAATATTAGTTAAACGTTTCATTTATCTAAATAAAGCTTAGGTATATATAAATGTAGTTCAACTAATCTCAAAGTTTAACTAAAGTTAAATGATGACGGAAGTGTTATTTTTTTATTTTTTGAGCTTTCGCCCACCCACCTTACAGCGAAAATTGTTGAATTTATTTATCATAAACTTATGTGTCAATTCGTCGAACTAATAAAACAGAATTGAAGAAGGTCAAGCGCGCGCGCCACCAAAGCAGCCGCAACGATTAAAAAAGTAGGTGGGTGATTATCTTAGATAAAAACTAAATGCTAAATAAAAATATATACATATATATATATATGTATCTATATATAAAGAATAACAACCTCTTCTATGCAGTTCATGGTCTTGATTGATTTGACTAACCGGCAATTTTTTTTATTTTTATTAATTAATAAGCGTTGAAATATGAGAGAACTCAAATTGATCAAGAAAATACAAAGCGCTACACAATCGTCAAAAAATAAATAAAATAAAATAAAATAAAAATCAAATTAAATTAATTGAAATTCAAATTCACGGAAGTACAATTATGGCTTTAAGAATCTATATCTATGCTGATTAGATCTTAAATACACACAGCGAGGCGAAGTGAAGTTGACTTAGCTGTAAATGTGGTACGTATTACGCACACAAACACAAACAGAACATTTGAAGGACAAATAGCAACACCACGCAACTATTCAGAATGAAGTTACTTATTGGCAGAACATACAATGTTAGTCACAAATATACAAGAGTATCTCTCAAAACGCTGCCACCAAATCATAAAGTGCACCCACTGACGAAAGACGACATTTGAAATCACACAAAGCCTCAACACCAGCAGCAGCAGCGACGGCATCAACATCAGGCTTGACGTTAATAGTAGTGACTAATCATGTATGTGAACGAGCACATTAAGCAACGAAAAAGAACATGTTCAGATACGAGTATCTCTCTCGTGCTGCGTGTGTATCTAGCCAGTCATTGATAAATAAGGAAAGAAGAAGAAAAAAACTAGGTTCGCTGACAGTCAGCTAAGCAAGTACGAAGTAGAGTGAGGAAAACAATTTGATGGCGATGCCCACACAAACAGAAAATCGCAACCGAAACCACAAGCCAATGTCATTTGCAACGGCGTATGGCACCAGCACCAGCACTAGCACCAGCCGACAACTTGAAGGGAATGTATCTGTGTGTACTCTTAAACGTATGTGAATAAGTCAAAGCACATGTGTGCGTGTAACTAAACGGCTTACAAAAAACGTATGTTAACGCTCAATGTTGTTGCTGCTGCTCTGCTGATGAGCTAAATGTGTCAAAAACGCGCTTTTCCAACCATTTGCGCAATGTACTCGTATCTTTTCTAATACGGTGAATCATTTTTATATACTTCTTCTTTTTTGTCTCAATCTCAACAAAATTTGTTACAAAAAATTCACCATTTTTCGTTCTTCTGTGTTTGTATCTTTTCAATATTTTTTCGTATCGAATATGAACTTTTTGTGTGTTTTGACAATTCAAAGTTGAGGTCGTCAACAAGGGCTTTGAAATGTTGCGTTTTTTTTTTGTGGTTTCGCACTTTGTCGATAGCATGTGAATGACACGACTTGTATATATTTAGTTATGTCTAGATACACATCTACATTGGATCAACTGGTTTGTAGGTGGAGTCTACAGTGCCTATTCGTGCAATGAACTTACAATAACTTGGTCCAATGCGATATTTCCGATTGCGATTGCGGTAATTAACGGTTATTGTGAGTTATTGTATTGTATTGGTTGCGATTGTATCTTTGAACAATTAATAAAAAGATTTAGTATAAAAATAATTTATTGAAATTTTGCCAATTTTAAAAATGCTGAGTCGGTTTTCGCTTAAGGGCTTAGCACACTTAAGTTCGTTTTACTTTGTTGACTGAATCCAAGGAGCTTTAAAAATCAATTAACTTTATAAGCTTACTTTATCCAATTGGCTATGTTTAACATTTATTTTGTGGTAATTACAAGTGAAATCAATAAAAGGAAAATTTGCAAGGTCTATCTATCTTAAACGATCTCACAAATATTTGTTTAAGCGGGCAACCATCATATTTTTCAACAACATATACTGCTTTGCACGAATACTGGAAGATAAATCTATGCCTTTCGGTGTACAAACATTCATCAGAAACGCTGCAACTAGCAGAAGGATGGCACGAACTAGAACGTTTTGGTAGTAAATTTTTAAAATACTTATATCATAATGTGGTGGCGCAGTGGCTTAGTGGTAGTGTGTTGGGCTACTAAGCGAGGGGCTCAGGTTCGAATCCCGAGAGGGCCAAATTACATCTTAAGGTTTTTCTCCACTGCGCCACCTCTCGCGAACGTCTGACAAACATCCGAGAGTAAAACTGTCATGAATGAGCTTCTCAATTAGCCGTTTGGACTCGGCGTAAAATTGTAGATCCCTTCCATTCGTCCCAAAAATTGAAAAACCCACACAAAGCGAATGGTTGCGAGAAGCTAGGCCTTGGGTCCCATAGACCTGTCGCGCCAAAATATTATTATTATTATTATATCATAATGTATTTCCCATATAAAAATCTTTATTTCCGTCTCCAGTCTTATAAAGATTAAAACAAACCATCATTACAAAGCAACTGCCTATTGTATATTGTAAATAAAAAAACCCCAAACGAGTTTTTGATCCTAATATTACAGCTTTGATAAGAAATTAGAATGGCACTACATGCTTTCTGCATAGACAAACTCAAACAAAACTAAAAAGTAATCCGAAGACGCAGGCTGTTGAGCAATCTAAAATTAGTCAAAAAGGAATAGGATTTTTAGAACTATTAATATAAGAAACAAAAACCACGGTACCATACTTTAAGATTCGTATCCCGCTTGAGATATGTTAAACGCACAAAGGGACTATGGTTGGCCTAAATAAGACGGCAGGATAATGCGGTCAGCCGTCACAACTTAACCTAATTTAACCTTGGTAGTGTAATTCACAAAGGTACTAAATGTAACAAATACAACTATTTCTTTTCTAGTTCTAAGTCTACCTGGGAATCAATAATAATTCTGTTAGGATTGAGCTGTACTTATGCTTGCTTTTCGTTATATTTAATCAATTTCAATCGGTTTTGGTGGATATGCTGCCTATAACGTTTATCTCTTGAAAATGGTACAGTCTAAAAAAACCCGATTCAAACACTGCTGTGTGGATATAGGTTCTATGGTACAGCTTCACCATCAGCAATACACGGATTAAGGCCAGCAACTACTGAAGCATCCACTACTTGAAGATTGGTTTGGCTTATGCAAGAGTTGACTGCCTTGAGAAATGCATAGACCATTTCATGTCCTTAGCTAGGGCCAACATAATGGAAGATTCGGATCAACATGCTATGGCGATGACTAAGTTATTTACCCTGTCGCAATCTCTATGTTTTGGTTAATTGTGAACTACTTAAGAACGGCATTTCTTATTAATTCAGTAAACAGTCTATGCATATGCTAACGAACCTAATAATTTGCACCCTATTTAATCTATAGAGAGACATTTATTTTTAATTAAAATGAATAAAAAGCAATTAAAAGATTTGCTGCAAAATAAAGTGAACTACGTCAAATTAGTTAAGCTGTAAGTTTACAAAATTGCACTCTTCGCTTGACATTGAAAAAGTATCTACACAATGAAAAATATAAAATTAAATTAAACAAGATACCTTTTATGTAAGTTCAACATCTTGTGCAGATACAAGTATACACAGATACACACAGATGCAAACCTGAGAGATACACGCTCTTTGGAGATACTAGATTTATAGAAACTAGAAACTACCGCATGCGACATATTTTTGTTGTATTTTGTGTCGTTCTTTAAGACAAAGCATTTGTTACAGTTTCCTTTTTTTTTGTACAATTAATTCATAAAATAAAATAAAAAAGTAAAATAGAACAGCTCACATTACAACAAATGCATACAACCTAAATCATTTCCTACAAACACGTTCTGAGATACAAGTTTGTTTCCTTAGCCGTTTTTTATAAATTGCATTTTCATGTACCATTTTCATGTTCCATTTGCAACTCGCATATTGCCATAGTTTTGCGCATTTAATTCGAGTGTTTACTTTAAACGTTTCGCCCATTAAAAAAGCGTATCTCGTTGGCAATCTGTGCCGAGACGTGCTGAACTTGAGCCAAATTGGCGGCAAATTGCTCTAATTTTCAAGACAGGTCTGATTCAACGCAACTCGAGTCGAGTTGCCTCAATACAACTGAGCCACGTGACGCATGTGCAACTCGGGAGATTTTATAAACGCCCCGTCTTTTTTCTAAGATCAGTTTTTAGGGCATCTACACACACCAAGTGTAGTTGGAAAATAATGCAAAAAACAACAACAAAACAAATAAAAAAATAAAATTTAAAAAAAAATAAAAATGCAAGACTCCGCCGGCACACATGAACTTGTATCTTTGTAATCTGATGCTTTTTTCTATGCGCAACTTTTTTTTTGCTGTTTGTGTACCATTTTCCATTGTCTTCTTAGATTTCATGTAATTAAAAAGAGTGTTGTGCCTCATGGCGTATGCGCAATGTAATAAAATTATTAATACTCGTGCGTGTTTGTGTTGGTGTATCTCTGTTTGTATCTTTGTATCCATATTTTTTAATCCGCTTCTAAAGTGTTTCACCCATTAAATGTCTTGCTGTTTTTGTTGATTTGTTATTTTTATTTTTTGTTGCCTTATTTTGCTTTTTGTTTATTTTCCCACCGCCGCCCACAAAAACAACAACATTTAATATGCGCTAATACATTGAATAATTTGCTTAATTAAGCGTGTAAGACTTTGTGGTGAAGTACAAAATCTAATGAAGCATGTTAGATACATTTTTATTTTTTTATTTTTTTATTCGAGCGATGTCTTTAGAGTTTCGCTCTGTGCTTGAAGCAGCCGTAACCTTTAAGTGAGGCATTCGCATTTTATTTCATGTGGAATTGCCGGTTTCCATTCAAAAAGCAATTTTGAAAACAATTTCTAGAGATGATGTTAATTTAAAATAATACATTGAATTGCAATTAAACTAATCAACGACGTGAATCATAAATTATTTCTTATTTCATAGCGCGAAATCGACAAATCTAAATCAGTAAAGATAGCTAAAGAAACCTCTGATTGGATTCAAACAAGCTAATCTAAACACACCACTTCCAGAGCGATGAAAATATTTTTTTTACTTGTGCGCTCTTCTTGGGAGCATACGACCTTTACAAGGCTCTTGCATGATTTGAATATTCGAGACTTCTATTGGTTACGTTAATATTTTGTCTCTTTTGGAAACACAAGGTAAGGAATATGGAATTAATTAAAACTCTAAAGGTGTGAACCATGCTTTCAGTGGGGTGCAAACCCACTACTACTGTGGCAGACGAAAATATTTGCAGGGAGGTTATACACAACTCAGTAACATAGAAACTATATTCGATTGCGCATCTGTGCATTATTAATGGATACCTACAATTAAAAAGCTTTTCTTGGGGAAAAAACAATCAATACTCACATTGTAAATTATAGGCATACTCGTCAATTATAGTCATATCTGTGAATGAAGCTTGTATCTCCGGCTTATAGTTCGACACATTAACCACTAATCATCGACAGCTATAATAGCTTTGGTCATTGCACAAAATCTTTTCTTTCTAGACTGATTAGCCAAACAGAGAAGTGTCAGTCAGAACTGAATAACTTCACAATAAAATAAAAAAACAACTGCTTTGGCAGCGTTTCTTATTGAATAATAAATAGGCATATGGACATATCAACTATACTCAGCCCCTAGAAGAACCGCACCTATTCAACAAAAACGCGTCAAACTGAACACGCCCGCCGAGCAAAATGTCCAAACTAAATGTCATAAACGATAACGCCGCGAACGTGCAGCGACTGACAATAGACACAAGCCCCAATAGTCAGACAGACGGGCAGACAGGCGGACAGACAACTGCTAAGTACAGATTTCGCGCACGTATGAATGTCCATGCATGCAGATATTTTGCCATTCACGATAATTCAATTAATTGTGGAAATGTCCTAGAGCCAAATGCAGCTTAGCTCAGCGCAACACTCGGCTGATTCGAGTCAAAATCGAAGCAGCAAAATTGAAGAAGAAGAAAAAAAGGTGGAAAAAATTGAATGAAACGTTTCGCAGCGATTGGAAGATCGTGTAACGTTTCATTAAATCCCATTAAATTCTTATGCGATCACAGTTGTAAAACATAAATCGATCGATGAATGCGGCTGCTGTGAGATTTACTGTTTTGCAAGACAATGTTTTTTTTATTTTTTTTATTTATTTTTTTTATTTGCAAAAAGGTTGGTTGAACATTCAGCAACATGAAAAGGAAAACAATTTCAAAGTACAACTCAGACAGACAGACAGACAGACAAATGCTCGCACGGACACAACTGGTGAGATCGAGAGACGAACTCAGTCATATTTCCTATGACTTTGATTTATTTTGGCAAATTGTTTTCACTATCTTCGCTCCAAACTATTTTCTCAGACATGATGAAAAATGAAGTTTGTTTTTGTGTTGTTTGGCTGCTGCTGATTTGCCCCGACATACAGACAGACAGACAGACAGACAGACATACAGCCTGTCTACCATTACGCCTCTTCGGTTGATTGGAAAATTGCCTATTAAAAACGTCAGCGAGGAAGTGTCAGCATGCTTGGGAAAAAGGTATTGCATTTCGAGCTGTTTGCTGTTTAATGTCTGCTGTCTGCAATTGTCACTTATTATTTTTATCGACAACTCAATCTTGCTTACGCAAGCAAACCAAAACGAGTCAGAAGCAGCTATTAACTCTGAGTGACATCGAAAGGTTGAATGCTGTAAGGGCATATTGGTTGTTGTTGTGCATATTATTAATAACAAGTCAACGTTGGTTTTCGATTATGTCATTTACATATTACGCAGATACACACACACACACACACACTGCGATGACACTTTGATTTGTTTGACTTTATCGTTGCGCATGATGTGCGATAAGCTAATTGAATAAACCGTTACGCTGTTAGACTCATTCGATTGAACCATCAAACAATCAATCGATCAATCGGTCGATCGTTCGTTCGTCTGACGCATTGGCTTTATGCTCAGCTTAGCTACCTGGCTGGTTGATAGTTGCGTTGCCACAGTGGACAATTTGGCGTTTGACTTTTGCGGATATCCGTGGACGTGAGTTGCATTATTTCTTATTTATTTTTCTTTTCGTTGCTGCCATGTTCATTCTACGCATGTATTCCTTTTTAGGGCCGCTGTGACCTATTAACGTCTTCTTTATTTGTTGGCCGTGTTGTATTTAATTGAGTTCTTTGCCTATTGGAAAAATACGCACACTTTTGATTGCAGTCGTCGTTGGTGCGCTTCGCCTCACTACACTTTATCGCACCAGACTCGCTTTATTCGTACTATTTTCGATATGTGATTTTATAGACGCGCCTGCTCAATTAACACAAACAACAAAATTTGAATGTGCAATATCAAATTTTTATGGCATACTTCTCTTTGTTTATGTGGGGCATGTGGTGTGGTCACCTTAAGTACAGTGAATGCATCTTGGGTGGTCACCACAAAAGATTTCAGTTATAAATTGGAAAAAAGTGGGCAAATGTTTCACCTGATCAACTAACAAGCTCTAATTTATTTAATTCATATTTCGTTCTGTAATCTATGCGTACCCAGGCGTTCTCTTCTATTTTAAATTTTGCTTCAATAATCATAATTTTAAGGTTACGGATGTTTTCAAGTCTGTTTAAAGTGTTCGTCCAATGTTGTGGTTTTCAGTATTTCTGGTTGCTGTTATTAATTACATCGAAGAGACAAATAGCTGCAAATTGGCGTACCCTTGACTATAGATGGTTATAAGAGAGGCCACTATAAATTTGTATACCAAAGTATTCATCGATTTCGATGAAATTATGGTATAGTAGAATGTAGAACGTAAGCTTCAATGGCTACACATAGCCTTTTCAATAGCTCTCAAAACGTTAATATTAATAATTTTTTATAGAACGAATCTCATTAATATCAACTGATTCATGAGTTACCAGATGCAATAAACTGTTCAAAAGCTATGACACTTCAAAGTCAGGTGAACAGAAAAAGGCAGCGTACTTTTTCCTCAAGCTAATATAATAGTGGACCCCTTCCACTGTGCTATGGAAAGTTCTCAGTTTTCATTATATGAAGCTACCAGTATGCATCATTACGTTTAAAAGCAATTTATCTTCTTTACTACACAAGGACTAATTCAAGTAGGTTTCTGGTGATTTGCTATAGCAATTAGAAGTATTTTAATTTTTAAGTTGACTTTCAGCTTTCTTGATTCGTTTAAGCTGCTCTAGAAATTTTGTTTGTTGCTTTCAAATAAGACTATTAGAAGATTTGTACCACTAGCATTGTTTGTGGCACTACAAAATATGCCTTACACGTGCATCGTATGAGCTTTGACAACGCTTTGTCTGATAACAGCGTTTGGAGTTGTGACAACGTTTGCCTGTGGCCAAATAAATTGAAAAGTCTTTCTAAAAATGTTGTTTTCGAAATAGAAAAATGTCCGCTTCACAGGTACTTTCACTGTACACCAATTGCTTCCAATTGAATTTCACAGTTTCTTCCAAGCGCAGAACAACTCTTTCCATTCCTTTCCTTTCCTTTCCTTTGCTTTATTTAATTTCATATTTTCATTTCATTTTTATTTTTATTTTTATTGGGTTCGTTAACGATTTACGAGCAGCCAAATTTAACTTAACTTTAAAATGTTTCTTCATCGGTATGACTGTCCACTTTTATTAATTTGTATAAAGTAATCACGAGCACCGAGCACAAAAGATCGCCGGTTTTTTTTTCGACATTTTATTTTTATGCTGCGTCGCTGCATGCAGTTTTTTCAACTTCTGTGCACCATCAAAAAATATTGTTTCCGGTGTTGTGTTGTTCAGACAGTTGCGGGTTCGCCAGAGAATTGTAAAAAATAATTTTTTTTTTCTTGTTTTTAGAATATTTCTTTACATATGCCATACATCTATGTACGTATATACAGATTAACTTCATTCATTGAATTGATGGATGAGTTTGTAATGAGGCACATTTTGTTCGACGTTCATGCTCAGTTGAATTGGCCGGCAATTTTGCATAGGCCGGAAAATTATGCAAGAAACAAAGTCAATTCTTTTAATATACTAGTATATATTTCAGACAATTATATGTATATATATATATTTTCTTTTTGTACTTTTGCATACGACTACATAATAGGAACGCAGAAATAAAGCTATCAGCTATCAGTGTTGAGTGTCGTGGCTTCAGTTTTTTTCTCAGTGTAATCGACAAAGAACTTGTCGCAACACTCACGCAGTCAAAGTCGCTGTCGCTGTCGCCGTCGCCGTCGCTGCGCATGCGCGGAAACCACATTTGCCGCTTAACTGGCTTAATTCAATGTAGGTGAAGAAACAAGTTTATCGCAGACGCGTTGCTGATTCGATCAATAACTGATTTTGGGCTTAATAGAATTCTGTTGCTGTTGCTGCCTAACCAGTAACAAGAAAATCCTAACCACAGGCAAAAGTGGCATTAACACAAACACTTTTTGGAGCTAAGCCACTGCAAACAACCGCACAACAATCCAATTCGAGTTCTTGAGTTCTTTCTTGAGAACCGTGAAGGGTTTATGTAAAACCGCCGCATTGTTTGTTTGTAAACATTTTCAAAAATTTATTTGATTACTTTTTCCTCTTTCTAGACAAATTTTAGGTGCTAATAAATTGGCAAAATATTATTAAGCGATCGTGGGATCGTGTGAGTTGGCGTCTTAAAGCCCATAAATGCGACTCTTGTAGGGCGTCATTTTGAGCGATTTATGTGAAGAAGTTGAAGGTTTTATAATTATTATCTTTTGTTGTTGTTGGTTTTCTCAAGTTAAGAGCCAAAACGACCTTCACACATTTAACACACTTATCTTGCTTACGTTGCTAAATGAGCTGCCATCTTCATAATCATCATCATTCTGATTGGCATCGAATTCGGCTTCGATGTGCCTCGCGAAATTTTTTGTTTTATTCATTTTTGTTTGATTAAATAAAGTCTTTTTAGTTTTATTTTGTATTCGGTATATTTTTACGTATGAGTAGACAAATATTTATTGATTTTATGGGGTAAAAGAAGTCAAAAATGCGGGAGGTTGAAAAAACTTTTCGTTTCACTTATTATGCAGCCTTCATCTATTGACATTTGGGCCAAAGAATATTTTCTCTTTGTTATTATATTTTTTATTCATTTATTAATTAATACAAATTTGATTCAATTGTTTTGTTGCTTACAATTTTCAGTGAAAAAATTAGCGCCAATAAGTCTTTGAGTTCCACAAAAGTTCATTATCAACCAAACTGTTCGCGGGCGCATAAGCGCAAAACAAAATAAATTAAGTTAAAAATATTTAAAAAAAAAAGAAACAAGAACTTTACTCATTTCGCTTATTTGTGGTTTTCCTTTGAATTGTGGCCTTTGACTAATTAAGCAAACATTGAAGATACTCGTAACACTGTAGCAGAAGTAAAGCTCCCTCGAAAAAAATATCGCAATTATTAACCGGAAACGAAGGCAGATGACAAATGCTCAATGATTAGTTAGAATTTGCTTTGACTCAAGACAATACTCAACTAAAGCGAAGTGAAGCCATGCCATGCCCCATGCCCAGGCTATATACACCAGTGCTAATCAAGCGATCAACGCTGAACGGCAATTATTAATTACAGTAAAAACATATTAGGCAAACACTCTTCATTAAATGTTATAATTTCGCTAGCTCATGGTAGATTAGGAATTTAAAATTTCAAACTGAATATATTCTGTTTAATTTGAATTTATCAAATGCAAGAGGAGAATATATTCATTTATCAACGTTGGAGTTAGGCTTTTTGAAACTTGAAAGTAACAACTGTTTTAGAGGCCCCTTTTATTCCAGATGAATGATGAATAGAGCGTTTTGGTTGTAAAATAATATAACCCAAGACAACGGCTGTAGACAATATATTGATAGCGAGGAACAACATGGAGTCTGTAAAAACCTCAAATAAAAAAATAAAAATTAACATATATGCATTGTTACCGTTGTTATTGGGAATGCTGTTATTATTGTTGAGGATATATGATAATCGTTGTGAAACACAAAATTGACAAAAAAAAAATCAAAATCGCTCTAAACCAAGAAAAGATAAGGCGGATGAGTCTATGGGATACATAAAATTCATAACTATAGGAAATTCACTGATAAGAACGTTGAAGTGTGAGCAGCCAAGATGTCTTGTTAGATAGCTGTACTCTTCATTTTTCTATACTGTTATTAGCTAAAGAGTCGACTTTTTTTTAATTCACAAATAATTCTAAGGCGTCTCCATTCTTTCGAAAAACTATACATGTTTTCTATAAAATGTACTATATCCGAGTCTTCACTGTAAAATAAAATAAAAATAAAATAATTAAAAATTAGACACAACACAATCGAATCAAATTGAATCTTTGTATCTTTTTGTACTGCGACACTGCATTGGATATCTAAGTGAGTATCTGTCAACAGAATAATAAGCAAGCGTGGAAAAGGCTTCCTACTTCTCGAACAACTCGAGCAGCTTTGCTATTATTAATTTAATTTGTTTTGGGCGCGCAATTTCATTAATGTATCTCTGTGTATATATATGTGTATGTGTGTGTCTGTGGATACATCTGCGAGTACATTTAAGTGCAAAAAGCGCTAAATTAAATAAATGGCAAATTAATATGGGAAAAATCAAGTGGCAAATGTGTATATGCGAGCAAATGATCAATCGAAAGGCGTAACAAATAAATGTCGAAACAAGTGGCAAAAACAAGTTGCCAAAATTGGCAAGGCTCAAAACGTCAAAGTCAAATCAAGTCGATACAATTTGACTTGAGAGAAGCTCAACTGCGACGTAATGAAAAAGCACTTACAAAAGGAACCGAAAATAAGCCTATGCCGTTGCTTTGTCTTTCAGTCATTTCCGACTCGTACTAAGTTACTTAACAACAGCTTCTTTGATTATTTATTACTACTTAAATTGTTCATCATTTCATTTCATGTGGGCATGCAACACTTGAAGCAAAGCATTGCGCATACGCCATGTTGAGCTGAGTGCGGAAAGCAAAGGCAAGCAAGCGGCAAGGGAATTGGCTGACTAAGTCAGTGTTGATTATTAAACAATTTATTTAAAAATAAATAATAAAGAGTTGAACACATGCTAAAAAAGCATATCAGGCAATAAAATGCATTTACACGCTTTAACAGCAGCAAAGGCAGCGAAAAACTCAAATTAACTGATTTATGGCTTTTTGATAACCACAAGCAAGACAGTGTTACAAAAAAAAAAAAATACAATAAAAATAAATAAAATATCCCGATTTTATTCTTTGTTTTTTATGCGTGCAACATAAACTTGAAGCACAAAAAAAAATTACTTAAAGATTTTTTTTTGGAATTTCTTTTCAGTTCTTTTTGTATCTTGTATCTGTAAGCTGCTGTTTTTACGCTTAAGCGTGGGTTCTCTGTTTTAACACACACACTCTTAAGCTAACACACACGTGCTTTGAATAGCATTTCAAATGACACCCACAGTAAAAATGTTCTTAAAAAGACTTGCGCGTATCTGTGCTTTTTGTTGTTGTTGTTGTTGTTGTTGTTGCTGCTGCTTATTTATGTCCATGCAATTTAAACATTTCAACACGTATAGAATCAACGCTGCAAATTCATTCTTATATACAATAAACAGTTTGTAAAATAATGCTTAATGAAGATGAAAACGAACAACCAAAAGAAGATATAAATAAACAAACAAGCGAAATAAATCAGAATGAGTTTGTTGCTTGCATTACTCATACGCCGCTTTGTACGCTGATTATATAATTCAGCGAACTAACACTTTGCGTGGGGCGCGGTGCGCTCATGCAAAGATGTTGCCAACTGTATGTAACGATTCTCAGCTTAGACGCCTTCGCACCTGCAGCAGAATCTTAACTTCATTTGCGATCTCTCTTTCTCTTTCTCAGTCATTTGTTGTTGTACGAGTATCTTCTTGCTGAGCGTTTATCTGCAGTCGTCTGCCAAAGTCGCAGTTAAACAATTTGATTTGCATTATTTATTATTAAACAAATGAATGCGTTGGTTGACTGGTTAACTTAGTCTTTGTATCTGCCTCTCCTTTTCTCTATCTAAGTCAGTCTCTTTCTTACATATACCCGCTTGGCTTTTATTATTGTTTTAGATACTTTTTAATGAATTGTTTTCCTTTACTTATTTTTGTACGCTCACATTTGCATATTAAGTAATTGCATCTAAATCCGCGATTCGTGCGTTTTGTGGCGTTTGTGGTTAAATTTAAGTGGAAATAAATGAGAGGCAAGAAACAACAGATAAAAACAATAAAAAAGTGGGGAAAAAATCAAATAAAAATTAACAACTGCCTACAATACATTAACCCGTTTTGTCTGCGACTCTTTCTCGCAATGCAAATATTATTGATATTTTAATTTTTTTTTTCTTTAATTTTTATTTATTTTTTGTTTGTTGTTGAATTGCCAGAGCATATTTAATTAGCTACTTAATAAGTGTTGGCGGCAGCAGTCTGTTCGCTTCATTTGAGTTAAGACACTGCTAGAGGAAATGACAAATGCAATCCCACTGATAAGCAACTTTAGCATTAATTCTAAGGCATATCTAAAAATCTAACGTGCCAACTCGACTGTGCCCCTTACTCAAGCTTATCGTAGTGCAACTAATTAGAAAGTCAATTTGAGTCATGCAACACACAAGTTTAACTAGCAATCTCGAACGTCATTTGATATTTCATCGAGTTCGATTTTGGGCACACAAGTATGACGAAAGCATTGCTCAGATAAGAAATACTAGCCTGAGTAATACAGTAACCACAGACTAACTTGCACAATACATTGAGCTAGATTAGATTGTTTTTTTTATTTGCTGGTATGTATTTTTTTGTTTTTGTTTTCAAAGGTTCGCTTTTCCAAGTAATAAAACTTTTCCGACAAGAGTTCGAGTAATGGTCTGGCCGGGTTTCTGGTCACTAGAAAAGAAATAGCAGATTAGCCAACGCGTGTGCCCCAACTGATAAGCCCTAAATCTAATGTATTGGATAAGGCAATTTAATAGAGCAGCCAAGATTCTACTAGAGATCTCTCAGTCTCACTTCAGAAAACAAAATACTTGGAAAGCACTTGACCAAGGCTGGAAAAGGTCAAGAACACAGAGTATTATACGTGTTACTAGTAGCCTTTGCAAGGCATTACCTTGTTTTATTTAGTAGGTGTTTTTCCAACAGGTGCACCAAGTACAATATTTTCTCGATTTCATTAAGACTACCAAGAAGTGTTAGCTTCCATTTCAATTTGGAATTGGAACCAACTTCATATTTCTTTTTTATGTGAAACAACTTGTTTACAGTAGAGTAAAATTTGGCATAGCATAACACCAGCATTTCGCATAACGCTCGCATGCAGTAAAATCAATTGCCTGTTCTAACGAAAAGTTAAATGTGTGCGTGTTGTGTGTGTGTGTGGTTCTTTTTGGTGTTTTGTGTACGTATGTTACATATGTACATAGATTTTGTTCTTGCAGTAGATTTAGTGGTGACTTATACTATGTTACCGGCTCTGGCGAGTCCTATTTGTTATTCTGATATTTGAATATTTATACAAAGCAATGAGATACACGAGGCAGCAAAACAGAACCGAATTGGTCACAGCCTTGCGCTTGGGTTGTGGAACAAAGAAAAAAGGTAATAGTCATGATTCACGAGCGATAGGCACAAATTTGATTTATCGTATTTTACCTACACTTAGTAATAACATGCGGTAATGTAATTGTTATAAAATATTTAATTATTTTTATATACATTTTTTATATCTTTATACAATTTATTATATTTTCACATCCTCAACCTCTAAATATTTTTTTTTCTATTAAAGTATCTTCGATCTGTGTATAAAAGAATGTTTGTTCTGACTTTGACTCATAATCAATACATTATCGTTAGACTTAGAGAAGGGATTTTTCAAAAGCACGTTGTATTTAAAAGGAATTACACGGTGTAAAATTCTGTTTTCATTTGTTTGCTCTGTATGAGGTAAAATAAGAGATGAGTTTCGCTCAAGATGGTTTTTTCTTAACTTTCAATTGTCCAAAAGTATTTTTACACACTGTTCCATTTATCCAATGTTTGCTGTACAAAAACTGTGAACTTTGAACGCTTCAAAATTGGCATGAGGATGAGGAATTTTTCTATAGACTTAAGGCAAAAAATTATATGCAAATATTTATTATTTACCTAAACACTTTTTTGTAGCGAACTTTTTATTGGTTTCTACCACTTTTGCGAAACAAGTATTTCCTTTTTTAATATAAAATGTTGACAACCGCATGGAAAGTTTTTTTCTGCTTCATTGTGTCGCTTGCCACACTCACTTAGGTTGGAACTGACATTAAGCAAAATCACTGCAACAACAAAAATAACAACAACAATGGCAACAACAAGTGCGCCATATTTGGCAGTTGACTTTGGACGGACAGTACATAATCAACATGAAGTAGCGCTGCGCGGCGACTAACAACAACAACAAAATCAATGCGACTGCGCAAGATACTGAAAAAAAAAAAAAAAAAACAAATACAACAAATAAGAAATAGTCAGATTTTGCTCAAACTTTTTTCGAATGTAAGTAACTCGTCGACGTTTTTGGCAACTCTTAACTGTTTTCGATGCCCACATGCGATCAACGGCGATTGATAAATAATAAAAATAATTTTCGCTCGGATTCAAAGTGACACCACTCAAATTGTTTACTTGTTCTGTGTTTTAGAGAACGGCTCAGCTGCCTCAGCTCAAATCAATTTGTTTTGAAGTCTAAATCTTTCAAATGCTTGCGAAGCGCATTCACGAACCAAACAGAAGAGAACCGGAGGAGTTCGTCGACGAGAAGTTTCAATGTCAGAAATGCTTTTCGGATCTTGCCATTTCGCAGATATATTCCGGCAACAAAAGCTACCAAAAGACAAAAAGCCAAAAGCAAACTCGAAATTAAATTCAGACTTAAACGACTTCGCTGAAATTAACTGAATCAGGCAGAATTAGAATTTTGAAGCAGGTATCAATTTTTGTGGCTCGTTCGTTTGGTTTTGGACAAGTTAATGAAGTCGAGGCAACAGAAAAAATAAAATAATAATTGTAATCAAAATGCGCGAAATGACACAAAAAACTAAATATTATTTGAATATTTTATCGGCAAAGATCTGAAAAAAGAGCTTTGACAGAAGCGTTAGTGCTACGCTTTATTGGTGGGAAGTGAAGCTCACATTTGTGGCGTTGGTGGCAATCGACTTGTAGTCTAATCATTTGAAAAATTGTCGAAAACTTTTGTGAACACTTTGAAGCTGCTTGCTACAAATGTTGCTTCTGCTAATCTGATGATGATAATGATGATCATTGCGATCCGGAATTAAATCAAATTTGATGCGGCGTATTTATTTTAATCAACACAGAATCATAGACTGAGCAACATGAAATCGTTCGAATGCGAGCGAATTTGGCGAGGAAGTTTAAGGACCTATAAGTCTCTCATCCGGCTTAAAGCGCGCTTAGGATGGCATCACACTTTAGATACGTATCTACGTCCGATTAACATAACTATTCCAAAAAAAATTTCGTTGAAGTTGAAATAAAGCATAACGCTACCATATAAGAAAAGTGGGGCTTATTCAAAAACGCAAGTAATATAGGATTCCATAATAAGGGTATTACAATAATAAAAGTATTACAATAAAATAATTTTTACTCAAAAGCCCAATTCATTGGAAATCGAGACTTCGTTTAAAATCGAAGACCCTATTTAAAGAATAAAATGATGTAATGAGGTAACGGTTGTTTAGTGATTCAGATTTAATTTGAATCAATGAAATGAGTAAGTAGAGCTTAGGTTGGGTTATGTTAGATTAAGCAGGTGCGTCTTAGGTGCTAGTCTGATTCATTGCAACAGCTTGTTTTGCAGAATTAATTGGGTAAGCCATTTATTCTCAGATGGAATCACTGGTATATGTCGCCTCATTTGTATCAACACATACAGTTTGTTATAGGCCGTCAGCAGCCATTAAATCGGCTACGGGTTGCTTGACATAAGTTCAGGGTGGGCAATATTAGGTGTAACTTTTTATTAAAAACAAAAAAAGAAAGAAGGAAACTTTTTAATAAGTCAGAGATCATTTATTCATTTGGTTCAAGCAGATTTGATTACAGCACTTTTTGAGTATGATATCGCGCAAAAAGTCACCCAAAAATCGAATAGCGTAATGTGCCAGTTACCAATCTTTCCATTTCTTATTGGTGAGATACTCTTAAGAGCAATTGTTTCCACTTCCACCACATTATCAAAACAGGAGCTTACCATAAAGTGAAGCCATTTCGTATTCTTATTATGTCAGTCTTTTAGCCGCGAAATCGACAAAATGTATGATAAATATAAAATCAGGCTAGAGTTCTGCAATCACAGGATCTTCATTCGTCCCGTCTTCTTAAAATGTATCGCGATAAAGGTCATTATCTTTTATTGCCTTGAAATAATCCAAATACTATCAATAAAAACTATATTTAATTTCTTCAGATCTTTTTGGATTAAATTATTAAATCATTTTAACCTTGAAAGCAAAATCTTCGGCACGCTCGAACTTAACACTTTTCCCTCACTCGAATTTGAGTGTAATCGTCCGAGCAGCTTTTTACACCTTTTGTGTGGGCTTTAAAAAATACCCGGTTTTTTTTTTCTTTTTTTGTTTGCTGGTTTGTGATGACATTTTTTTTGTTGTGCTTTCGCACATTTAGCACGCTTCGAAAGCGAAACTATTTTACAGCCAACCATGTTAATTAAATATTTGTCCAACGATTACAGAAGAACGCGAGCGAGCGACCGATCCCAACCACCGCTCAAACGATCGACCGAGCGCCTTTTGTTATCGCACAATTGTACGCATTTGAACTAGTTTTTTTTTACTGGCAACACATTTTCATACCTCGCCTATATTAGTTTCCTCCCTTTTTTAATCCCATCTACAATTGCATTTTCCTTATTTTTCAAGCGTCCCCCCTTTGCGTTGGCTTAAACTGCCCTTCGAATTTGCGTTTCACGTTTGAGAATGTTTATGTCGTTCCGACTGTGCGCAGTTTTTATGGCTAAATCAAAATAAAACTTTGACTAAGCAAATCCCAAGTCTTAAAGTTTTTTTGTGGTCACATTCAAATTCGTTAGATATGCTCAAGCAGATACAAAGTAAATAAATAAAAAATAATTATTTAAATGAAAATTTACATCACGCGATAAAAAGCAATCAATTCGAACTGATAACGTGCGATTTAATAAGCCTATGGCTTATACTTAAACTTACCGTTAAAAATAATTTGGCTCTCCTTGCTAATGGCGATAACACCAATAAAATTATAGCTTGACACCTGTTGCGACTTTGTTGGCTTCGGCGGTGTTGCTCGATTGTTGTTGTTATTTTTGGTCCAATTTATAGTGACGACTTTTTATTAACTTTTTTATTTTTTGATATTAGTGACACAACTATGCACAATGCTTGGAAACGAAGAATCTTTTTTTGTGGAAGTTTTAAAGACGATTTTTCTATGGTTTGTCAAATATTGTAGTTTTTCACAATTTTTCCTTTTATTTATTAATGAAAAAAACTTGGCTGACTTAACCGCGTGGAGCGAGAATTTAAATGGTTTCAAAACACCCACGTATAAAATTAATGAAAAACGCGTTTTTCAATTTTCGTTCGTTCGATTGACTGAAAATTCTTTTAAAGTGCGCACGGGCCAGTTTTCTTAAATGGTAGAGCGCGTTTCAATGCGCTTGCGCCGCCGCAACTACCAACCAATTGCGAAAAAGTAACGTCGGCCCACTGGCCGAAGGAAGTACAAATACGAATACCGCAGCCCACAAACACATCTACTTCGGAAGAATACTCGCGAGTGTTTCGCGATCACTGCGATCGCGCGACTGCTATTAACTTTTTTCGAAAATAACAGTGAACGAAGGCGAACACATGGAAATGAAACACGAGAGCGTACAATAAAATCAACAACAGAAATATGCATTTAGAAATTACGATATTGACTAGATTTAAGTTATTGTGTCCAGTAAAGGGCCATCCAGCAACCCAATTTATAGGAGCTTAATTAGACTTTTTCTTTATAAGCTTGATAATACATCAAACATAAAGTACTATAATATTTAAGATAAGTTCAAGCTTTTGAGCCCGCGCAAGAACACCATACAATATTTTTTTATGTTCTTGTACCAAGAATACCAAGAAAAATAGATCAAATAGAAATTAATGCGAAACCCGACCAAACCGACTGACGCTGCATTGGCTGAATTGGCCAAACAAAGTATTAGACTCTTTTAATACAAATACTCCATTAGCTTTGAGCTCTTCTGAGCTCAAAAAAGAGCTTTAGAGAGCATTTGTGTTTTTTCTATAGAAACGTTAATTCATAATTTTAAAAGACTTTAGATTTAGTTAGGAATCATTTTTAAATGAATGTGCATAGTTCAAAACTCTTGAGTGCTCTTGATGAAAGCTGCATAGCATACCTATTAAAGAACCTTATAGGGGAACAATCCGAAAAACATTCGACTTGAGAACGATATGAATCATTTTTAGAAACACGCCGAAAATGGTTTGCTGGGAATGTTTCTTTCAGTATGTTTTAAAAATTTCTATAGCTATTGCTATAGCGATACGTTCGACGCTATTTTATCAAGGATTTGAATTTAACAAAAAATTAAAACAAGCAGAAACTTGTGCACCAAAACATTAATTTAGATTAAATTTCACATCCGCATAGAGGTCCACACGTTCACACAAATTCATTAAAGACTTTGGCAACTCAGTGCGCATGAGGCCCACCAGCCGCTTTGGTCGTATTGCCTGGACGAGAGCAAACAAATTTTGATGTTCTTCCTGTTGTTCGAGTGCCTCATCCGACCCCTTCCAACTGGCATAGAGTGAATCATTCACATACATAATATCAAAGCCAGAACTCAGAGCCTCATTAAAGTCCTCGCCAGCCCTGAGCAGCCAATCCAAACCGAATCCCAACTTGTTTGAGCAAAGTATCCTAATCAACCGATCTGATGATGGCAATGTTGATGATATCACCATTCTTTCAATCATTAACACAACCACAGTGTGCCCATTTTCATCTTCTCCTGCTGGTATGGCTGTGACCTCAACAATTCTCGATTGCAATACTATGGATTGCGGTTCATATGGCGTTAGTACATTGAACTCAATGTCCCATGAATTGGTTACTAGAGTCTATGGAGATAGAGCGAAAGCTGAATATCCTGAATATCTGGTCCAATCGAATTGACTTACTTTAAGATATGTGGTGACGCGTTCCAGTGAGTCCTTTGTGCCATAAACGTTGCCACGCCAATCTTTGGGGAACACAACTGGTTGACAGTCGCCGGAGCAGAGCAGGAACGGTCCATTATAATTCATCTGCAAAGAAGCGAATGAATAGGTAGACATTTCATACAACGTAACACGCTCACCCCTTCGTAATATGACTTCAAGGGATCTGTGGGGCTCTTGAATACGAAAGGATTTACACGAGCGTCCAGAAACATTACGGTCTTCTATTTCTAATTCTGCTTTAATTATATCACATTCCGATTTGAGTTTAGCGCGTCAAAAAATGTGGTCAGCTGATGCGGGTGAGTGTCCTCGACAGTGTTGCCATATGCTTGAGAAATTTGTTGTCAGAAATTAAATGGGTATTCAATTCTCAATTTATTTAACTAGCATAATTTGATAAAAGAGAGAAAATGTATAAAATAATTTCTTTTTTCGATAATACTCAAAATTTTAGTGAAACATAAAATACAGCCGCATTCGGCAGCACCCAAAAGCAGCTGTTTTGTCACGCACTTCTCTCGCTTCCCACCGACTCCTCTCAAGCAAAAAACAAACCAACCCAAAGCTAACGAGCGAGACCTCACACTTTACCGGCACAGACATTTGTGATATAAAAATAAAATTTTGAAACAAAATACCAGCGACATGTTGCTTAGGCGTGTGCAACTGTTGCACTCTAATCAGTTTTTGGCATACCCTGCGTGTTGGCAGGAAAAGGTGAGTCTGCATGCCCACCGAAGTGGTGACATAACCTTTAATTGCGCTCATAATTCTGAATTCCAGCTCCTCACACGCTCCGTGCCGTACGCAACAACGATATGTAATAAACGCCAACTGTGTACGGCAAAGCGAAGTTCGTCATTTTTGGAACACCTTAGCCTAACGACATTTCGGCATATGCCGCCAAGGTCGTTATGCGCCCCACTGTCCATGTTACCTGGATTAATACGTTTCGCAAGCAACAGTGGAGATAACCCCATAACCGTTGTGGCAACGAATGAGAAGGAAATTGTGGAATTAACAGACACAACGAATGTAAATGCGACATTGGGATTGCCAGATATACCCGCTCCGCCGCCCGTGCCGGTTTCAGCAGATACGGAAACAGCGAGCACAGTTTGGGAAACCTTTCAAGGGATTGGGGAGCCCAGTTTCGCATCGGTCGGACTGGGTGGTTGGTCACCTGTTGGCCTTGTACAGAACTGCATGGAGTATCTGCACATTGGCCTAGACATGCCTTGGTGGGCTGCTATCGCGTTGGGCACATTAGTTGTACGAACATTGATTTTCCCGTTGGTCATTGTAGCACAGCGCAATGCAGCCAAAATGAACAACCACATGCCACAAATGCAACTGCTGCAAATGAAGATGACCGAGGCGCGACAGTCGGGCAATGCAATTGAGTCGGCGCGTTACGCACAAGAAATGATGGTATTCATGCGCGAGAAAGGCGTTAATCCACTGAAGAATATGATAGTTCCCCTAGCTCAGGCGCCGCTGTTCATTTCGTTCTTCATGGGCTTACGACAAATGGCGAACGCTCCCGTCGAATCGATGCGTGATGGTGGTCTGGCCTGGTTCACTGATTTGACTGTTGCCGATCCGCTGTTCCTGCTTCCACTAATCACCAGTGCCACACTGTACTTGACCATCGAGATTGGAACGGACAGCGCGCGTCTAGCTGCAGCCAATATGAATGTAATGAAGTATGTGCTGCGTGCACTGCCGGTTGTTATCTTCCCCTTTACTATGAACTTTCCGGCAGCCATTCTGACGTATTGGGTCTGCAGTAATTTCATTTCATTGGGTCAAGTGAGTGTGCATGAGCATAGAAACCCAATCGTATTAACGACAAATTATATTGACAGGTTGCTATATTGAGGATACCAGCCGTGAGAGAGTACTTCAAAATCGATAAGATGATTACACATGCACCAAATGCGCTGCCACAAAAGAAAAAGGGCTTTGTAGGCGGCATGAAAGAATGTAGGTTTTTTGGTGCAGTGACCAATTCCTGCCTAATGTTCAACTTGAATTTCGTTAACAGCTTGGCAAAACATGAAAATCACTAAAGAAATTGAGGAACGCCAACGACTCGATCATATTCGCTTCGACAAGGCTGGCAGAGGGCCGCTAGTGAAGACCTACAAATACGATCCAACACGACCAAGTCCAGAGACAATGCAGTCTGCCTCAACAAGCACCACCAGCGCTAGCAAATCGCAGTTTGATTTTATGCCGCCGTCGTCAAAGAAAACGAAACAACATTAGGTGTTGTCTGTGTTAAGATCTGTTGAACTTATCTGTCGTAAACAAGTCCTTTGTGATTTAACCAAAAGAAAAAAGATAAAAGAAAATAATTTATTCATTCAGTTTGGTTAGACGGTTAAACCTTCAGTGATATACATTGGTTAATGACCTCCGCAAGATGTTTGTTCTCCAGCGCTGCTGCCACGCGTTCCTTGTCCGCTAGCTGCTTGTTTACCGCCATCTCCGAAGCGTGCGTACCGGGCGTGATTTCGACTGTGACCTTGAAGCGCGGCGGCAATGAACGCAGCAGCTTGACACGTATCGAGAGTCCAATGAGTGTCGCCATGGAACAATGCGGAATGGTGGGCGTAAAGTTTATGAAGACGTCATTCTTCTGGTCATCGATGCGAATTAGTTCCTCCTGGACCACGTGTAGCTCTTCCAGTGACAGCGGGTGTTCGGGATCGTTTATATTGCGTATGAGATCTGTAAAAAGTTAGTCGGTCAATATATTCGCAGTTCTTTTGCCATTTTACTTTGATTTACCAAAAACCTCGCGTTTGTCAAAGGGGTCTACGACACTTTCGTCCTCCTCGTTAGCGGTCACTTCGCGTTCCCTAATCTTTCCATATACATTTGGATTAATATTCTCGATTTCTGCAGGCATTTTGCGTTGTTAGTATTTACACCACGACAACTTTTCAAGGTACAAATCAAAACAATCGCTGAATAAAAATAGTGACCGTCTCAGAGATGTAACTCATGAATATATTGCAAATAAGTGGCATTGTTTGACGTCTAATTTTTAACATTGTATTGGCTTATATTGCAACTGAATGTAGTCCATCACTATTAGTTAACAGTGCCTTTTTTGCAAATAAAGTACTGCTAAAATTACTACTGTTTCACCTTTCAACACTACTTCCCCTTCCAAGAATGTAACCAATAGCTTTTCAACAAACATAAACAGCGGCTTCATTTATTTCGAAAGCAAAGAATTATAAATTTAAGTGAATTTGAAAGAGGATGAATATGAAAGAAAGAGAATGAAAATGTTAATATATATTGCTTATTTCGAAAATATTAAATTGTCTTGCAGCATCCATAGAGTCAAATCTATATAGATCTGCAAAATCTGTATTTTGTGGTATGTTAGTTGTCAATATTACACTCATATTCCGAACATTCAAAATAAAATATTTGTTTTGTTTAACACAAATAATTTAAACCGCAACAACAAGTTTGAACTGATAACAGTCACAGTAGACAGAAATTCGCGCCAAATTTCAACTGTAACAATGTGGAAAGGTACACCACAACTCTGAAATGCTTTATAAAAACGTGAAATTAAGGCTGACATACGCCAAACACTATGCTGGTTAGGCTCAAATGTTTCATTACTTACAGCGTTACTAAAACAGCCAATGTTGTTTTAACGAATACGATAAGCATATATCTTATGATATATGCGAATTTCATATGTAAAAATGTGGCTGTACGTTGTTTAACTTGCTTTGCAACATAGGCCTTTTGGATATAATAAAGATATATGCGCAGGGGTACATAAAACTTGTGAGCAAATAAGTCAGTCAGTTATGAGAAAGGTTACGTGTTGGGCGCGTTTGTTCCTGTGAACGCGGGTCTGGTTAGGCGAAGTGCAAATTGTAAAAAAATATCTGCGGTAAATGGTGATAAAAACCCGATACAAATAAAATAAAAATAAAGTTTAAAAAATAAAAATAATTTTTTTTAAAAAAGTGTTCAGCTCAGTACAAAATAAGTCATTCGAAACGTTAAGAAGCATCATTGAACCAGCGCAGCATCCCTCTCTATCCTTATCCGCCCTTGTGTATTCTTTGCTTCCTTCGGCATTCCTTTTATGTGTGTGTGTACGTGCTTGATTCTACTTCTTCGTCAGACTGACGAACATCGTTGTCGAATCGCTTTCGTGCTCCACCCTCAACGCGTTTTGCGAAAGTAAAAGCGAAAATCTTCTTGTTTGTTTTTTGTTGTTGTGTTTTATTTGAAAAAAAAAAAAAATAAAAAGGAAATTTCTGTAAAATTCCGCCAATGCAAAGGAGTGAATACTTGCGTGTGTGTATTTGCAACAGCATTTATCTTCAACAAAAACCTTGAGTGTTTATATTGTAGATTAACTTAAATTAGTTTCGCTCTGCATCGCAGCAAGGCGATGTTTTAAGTGAATTAAGCCGATGATGTGATGTGATGTGTCGGCGCCAGAGACAATCTACGTGGGTGCTTGCCTCCGAGGATGCGTGCGTGCGTATGTCGCATATATATATGTAATGTTCTATGCGGTCGCCATTGATAGTACGGGGCTAAAAGAAACAAATTTCTGCTACCGCAGCCTGCGTTGCTGCAGCCAGTCATTGTTTCATTGCCACTTGTCTTGTGCCCCAGTTTAAAATTTACCACGCTGACACTGATTCCTTCTCCCGTTCGATCGTGGTGCATCTGTTCCTCAAATTTGGCGCTGCCGACGTCGCTGCTCTACAAGGGGTTCGCTGTTACAGGTTTCGCCTTTTTTCCCAAGAAGGTGAGTGGTCGCCAGAGCGCACTATTAAAAAAATAATAATAATAACTTCGGCTCTTTCGAAGTTTTACTCTTCACACACACCCGAAAATGATGCTGTTTTTGAACACCTAACGCTATTCATTTGACTTATGCTAAGGGTTTTGTTACTATTCACACTGGAGTTCTGCACTGTGACAAACTCAATGATGCAGTTATAATCTTGTACTATTTCAAGAATGTGAGGAGTGTACCAACTTCTATGTTTAATTTCAAGTGTCATCAAAATACTTTCTCTCTTATCGCGAGTGAAAAGTTATTCTTAGACGAATTTGCCTTACCAACCAAAGTCTTTCGCAAAATATATTTTGATGCTTTCCTTACCTCTTGTCATTCCAAACACTTGTTCTTTTCTTAGTGTTTTGTTATATTTCCACTTGATTTCTTTTCTCTTTTTATCTAAATTTTGATCTTATCATCGTCATCGCAAGCGTCACTTTTTGAGCATTCATGATTCGTTTTTTTTCTTATTTCCGGCGTAACATCGTCGCCGGCAGAACAACAGAGGCAGCAGCCGCCACAACAAGAACAACGATGCGCTGTGATTGCAAAGGCGTTGATTTATGCAGTGTTTTTGTATTTCGTTACTATGACAGAAAGTAAATGAGAAGAAATGAGTGAAACTGCATGAGATTTGTGACAAAAGTAAGCATACACACCCATACACACAAAGAGGCCCTCTCTTCGTTCATCATTGTAAAAAACGAGTAAAAAAATCTCATTCAAAAATTCTTCGAAAATAATTTTGGAATGCTAAATGAGTTTGTCGCTTGAGTTCTCCATTTATTTTTATTTACTTATTTCTTATCGTCGCCGGTCCTGCCATTGACCTTGAATCGTTTTTCGCTTATTAGACGAAACTGCGCTATGCGATGCGAGAGGCAAGAAAAAGTATTTGAGACTTAAATAAATAAATCAAATTTTTAATTTATTTTCTTTGTTTCTTTGTGTTTAGCCGTTGTTGCGTTAACAATCGCTCTGACTCATAGCTCTGCTTATCTCTCTGACTTTTACTCCTTCGTTATTTTCTTTTATTCGCTTTGCGTTTGATTCGAACTTTCATTTCCAGCTTCCGCGTGCCTTTTGTGTGTGTCTTTATACGTTTATTATATATTTTTTATTACAAGCGCACCTCTTTCTTTGCTGCATATACATATGCGCATGTACGTCACGTAACGCAAGATTCAATTGTTTTGTTTTCGTTGGTTTATGCTCGTTTCACACTTGATTACTGCTTGCTGCTACCGTCATCTGCCAATAAACAAAGCCATGTTCGAAATCGAACTTAATCGTTGCTTCTCTCGGGTTTTCATTCTCATTTTCTGTTTCTTTTTTGAATACACTTCATGAAGTGTATTATAATTTTGTCGTGATATATGTAACATAGTCAAAGAAGAGTCATTGGAGAATTCATAAAGTTTTACACACAGAAGTATGTAAGCTAACGTGATCACGTAACAGCAATAGTCACGCGGCCCCAACATACAAACTGTGTTTCGTAAGCGATTCACTTCAGGACGTCGTCCGGGCGACTGCAACAAAGCACTGTCCGACGGAATCGGGTGTCTTGCACGAGGCACAAGAATAGCGATTTTTAAGAGGGGGCTAACCAGAACAGTTCCCTACAAGCTCTAGTGCAATGATAATTTACTTACTTAATTTGTAAACTAGAAGTCGCAGCTCATAGGCGACGAATCAAATCCGATCACTTGCAGGTGTAGTACTCTTACAAACTCAGTGGGTTCTGTAAAACGTGTTTATGCTTTTTGATAGAGACTATCAATGGCTCGTAAAGCTCCGGTTTCCTGAAACATAGATATTGTGAAATGTTCAACATTATTGCATTATTGGATACAAAACCGTGAACCAACTTCAGGATTTTTAAAAAAACTTTTTGTTTTTTAGATTAAGTATAATGAGATTCTGTCAGACCTATTTGCAAAAGAACTATGAAATATTCAATAGATTTGGATTAGTGGAATAATCTTGGACTATTAGGTTAATGTCCGGCTCTGTCTGAATGAAAATACATAGTCTTTAATTATTCTGCTAGTGTCTGACTGTGGTTATTTAAATATGCTGAAACAGTTCCTCGTGTGAAGGAATTCTTATTTTTTTTATTAAGTAGTAAGTAGGAAACTCTGTAGCTATAGTCAGGACTGCGATCATAAAAGATATTTTGTGCCCTCTCTTATGGTTTTAATGTTCGCTTCCCTTTCAGTATTGGGATCGCTCTATTGGTTGTAGTCTTTGTGTCCCTTACCAGGCAATAGGCAGGTCGTGGTTTCGCGTGTTTTACTAGTTGGTTAACTAATGTATTAGCCTAGTGAAAACCAATGGGTTTATCTCAGCCAACTGATATCCAGAGAATTTGAAAAGACAAGTAGACGTACACTATTGTTGAATTCTAAAAAAATTTACGGTGTAAGGACTATGGCATCATATATGTTAGCTTCTATAAAAATATTATGGGAAGTGTATTGCGAAGTCACTTTAACCGAATTTAGCATTTTTTTTTTGTTATGGTTCTGTTTTATTGGCCAAATATTTTGAGTCAGCCAAAAAGTACGGTTTTTATTGTTTGTTCTTGATTTGTTTTTGTGTTAGCACATTTTGCTATTGTTGCTGTTTTTGGTTCTGTTTTTCCATTGAAGTTCGTGTCGCGCTCTCAATTATCAATTCGGTTTTAATTCCTTTTTGTTATTTTGATTCTCAACACGTTCTTTTCATAAAATTTTCTTGTACTCTTTTTCCACATTATATGTTTTTCCACAAAATTTCTTACAACCATTTCGCCGTTATTAAAGCCATAAGTTTATTGACCTCTGGATTGAATTGATGAAGCAAACTCATACTCGTCTTCGAAGCTTTGCTTTCTCGTGCGTGCGTGTTTTTGCAATGCGAGTTTTGATCACCAGCAACTACCACCCGAGTTTTTTTTTTTAAATTTTTTTAAGTGCATATTTTACATTGGGTGCAAAGGAGCTTACAATATTAAATTGGATCAGACCAGGAAATATGAGCGGAGCATGATTAATTTTTTAATTTTTATTTCGTATTAGCATAACAAATAATGAAAATTATTTCATTATTTTTGGTGTAACTACTCGCAATAACGAAAAGCCAAGCCGACAATCAGACGAACAGACAGAAAAACAAACAAGCGACGTGTTAATGGTAGGAGAGTTAAGAGGGAAATTGGTGAACGACTAATTGTGATGCTGCAAAGAAAGAAACACAAAGAGAAAGAGAGAGATTAACCAAATGTACATACATACAAACAGCGAGTGATTCTAGTACAGGGCGCTCCCGTTCCCTTAGCGGTAGTTCAATAGTCATGCCTTAAGCTTCCACTTATATGCTTATTGCTTTGCGTGTTTGCCAAAGCTTTACTTTAATCTTAACACACACAGACACACACGTACAAGCATAGCAACGTAATGAATTCGAATAGTTGGGAATAGAATCGTAAACGCTTCAACCGTTGTATGAATTAGTGTGTTGTTTATTATTATTGTACGCATTCACTCGTGCTGCGATAAACGAATTGGATGCCGAGCGTGCGAACCAAACTCGTCACGTGTTAACATTTACTAGGCGCTTGATTAGAATTGTAAAATTGGTCAGCTTAGACGGCATGTCTGGACGTACCGTTCAACTTCTTTTGTTTTGTTTTTATCAATTTATTGTTAATTATTTTTTTGGTGTAAGAATAGGATAAAACAATTTGTCATTAACGTTCTGTTTTGATTTGAATTTTAGAAATATATTTAGACTGAAGGGTCTTGGATGGACAGGTTTTCTTAAACTAATTCTGAATTGTTAAAAAAATAAAATATCGCATTTTAACATAATAGGTAGACGAAGAGTAATAAACAATTTTTAGTAAAATCATAACGGTAAAACTGTTATATTCGCAAAAAAATATTTTTTTAAATGTTTTTCGAACAGCTGCCATTTACCGGAATCAGTATAAAATCACTTCAAATGATCAGAGCTATCAAGGATAAACAGTTAATCAAAGATAGTCTACATTTTTTAATTCTAAGCAATTCTTCTGGTCAACAACTACGCTGTTGTATATATTCTGTGTGTAGGTTGTAATTTTTATTTCTCTGTTGTAATTTTAATTTTTTGCCAGGTTGCTCCTTCAATTTAACGATGTAATTACTTAATAAAAACTATTACAATAACAATATTTTATATTTCACGCCTTTTAATTACTTAATGGGCTTTCTTTCTACACAACCTCGCTTGCTCTTCGCATTCCCACCGGCCCACTTGCTTGGCGCCAACTATTGAGTTGCCAATTGCTGTTTTCGAATGTGAAAAATGACGGCGAAATGTAAAAAAAATTTACTACTCAACTTGGCTTCGCTTGGCTTGCTGACAAAACAATTCGATTTAAATTGTGTGGGAAATTTTATTGCAGATACTTTGTTTATCTACATACGTTTTATTATGCACTTTACTTGTTTTGTTGTTCATTGTCGACAGTCAATTTAAATGTTATGCACTGAAAAGATGGCAGTTTGGAAAAAAAAATTAGAAAAAAAAAACAATTCGCCCTGTGTTTTAATGATTTATTTGATGTGTAAAAATTAAAAAATATTTTCAGTTGGACTACCCAGCATTAACCGCACGAATCGAAACAGTGCTTAAGTTCATTGACTTTTCGTTGTTTCTGATTTCGTGTAATCTATAAAAAGTAAGGCGAAAATGTCATCCAATCAACTCGTGAATTGGTTTTTTTTTTTATATTTTATTTTATTTTTCTTTTACAAGCAACACTGCCATTAATTATATTAAAAGGCGCTGTTTCTAGTAATACACCTATCGATGTGTCATTGTGCGCTTTAGCGCTACGTGTTACTAACACATTCCCCTACATTTTTTTGTCAGTCATAGCTTTATATCCTTTGTTATGTATTTAAACGAAATGCGCGCATAATTACCATTCCATTCCACTTACTTTAAATACTTCTACCTAACACCAGAGGACACTACATGTTTAGGGAAAACCTGGGTCCTGGGTGTGCCGGAATATATATTTAAATTTTTTTTTTGCTTCGTTTATTCATTCCATGAATTCTAATTTGTACTTATGTAAGTAATTGGCAATTACGTTGCCTTGGCGTCGATTCGCAGTCTCGCATCGCCTTGCTTCGCGTTGCTTTCAATCAATTTGACATTAGCGCCCCATTTTGTTTACCTACAATTACCACACACAAACACGGAAACTGTTATACAAACATTCAACATCAGCTACCATTAGAATAGCAGTTTGTCAGGTCATCAATCTGTCAGTGAGTCTATTCAGTAAGTCATTTAGTCAGCCATCCCGTTAAGCTTAGCAAGTTTCCATTTTTCGCATGTCCTTGTTTGGAAATGTTCTTTTCTCCTTTTCTTTTCCCTCACACCATTTTCTTTGCTTCTTTCTAACCACCCACATAACAGCCTGTCAAGCTGACTGACCTGTCTGCTTCCTGTTGCATCCTTATTTGTTGTGACGCTTTGTGTTACGACGTGTCTTTTTTTAAAGTGTTCTTATTTTTCTTGTTTTTCTCTATTCTTTTTCAGTTATTTTTCTTTTCCTGATTGTACCTGGCTTTATTTATCAAGTAGTTCATTTTTCTTGTTGTTTTGTGTTTGTGGCTGTTGTTTTTATTATTGTTGCTGATGCTGCTAGTTTATCTATATGCTTGCACAGCATCAGCATCAGTTCAGTTGACCCAACAACCACTCATGTCACACCTCGCCTTGCCTGTCCTTGCCATGTTGGCTGAAGTCTCGGTTATTGTCGTTCTCAGTTCCAGTTCCATTTCCAGTTTAGTTTTAATTTAGCTGCATATTAAATGACAAACATGTGTGTGTTCCACCATTTCTCTGTACTCACCGTTTGTTTCGCCTACAGCAACCTCCGCACAAACGACTTGCACTCATCAGGCGGTTTTACTTAAGAGGAGTGACGAAAATGCTTCACATTTGTTTCGTTTCTAATCAGCGTTATAGTTTTTTTTCAACTACAATCTAGATAAGAAACTGTTCGTTCTTTCGTTGCTTTAATAGCGTTTTCACTTTTTCCTTGTAGTTTGAGTTGTTGTTGTCACAGCATCTATTTTTATAACGCCAACGTATGGAAACATCAACAGAACGTGGTGTGAGGTGACATGGTTTGGAGTCTGCTTATTTTTTTTTTAAAGTAATTTTTTCCCTCTATTTCTTTATTTCCTCGTCGTTTGCCCCTTGTTTGTGCTGCAATTCGCGCTTGTTCAGATAAGTGCTGCTTTGTTGTTATTACTTATTTTGATTTGGCATTGTTTTATCTTTTTGTGGGGTTGTGTAGCGTGTATCTGCAAACGAGCAAACTTATTTCCTCAACTGGCAATTATCACAAAATAATGCTGTTCTATGTGAAATGACATTCGTTTTTTTGTTTGATTTTTCTACTGTTACTGTTTCCTATTTGTTGTACTTATTCTCATGAGCTCTCAAAATTTTCCAATTTTCAATTCTATAGAAAATGTTTTATTTGCTCTGTAAAAGCAATAAAAATGAGTGTATACTTTTCTAAAAGGATGATACAATAACATTTTAAAATGAAAACCGACAACAAATGTTAACATTTGTCTCAATCGGCGGCATGGGTAGCACAATAAACACAATTCATACACAGATACACACGCGCGAACAAACACTTAAACGAACGGTGAACTGCATTTAATTTACCTACATCTGACAAAGAAGCGAGCTGAGAGCTAACTCCTATATGCATGAAGTGTGTTTACCCTGGTTGACTGCTTGCCTTTTGTGCAGCCTGGTTTCTATAAACAAACCAAGCAGCATTTAGAGAGAGACAGACGAACGAAAAACCGGGCACATGTGAAACATTTGCTATGAGTGATGTCAAGCAGGCTGGCTGGAAGGCGGCAGCGTTTCGGCGGGACATCATGGCAAAAGAACAGCGCCACATGTCACACATGTCAGAAGCGAAAAGGCGTAAGAGAGCAGCAACTAATATGCAAAGCACGAGGAGTTTGTGTTTACGTTAAGAAGAGTGCAGGAAAGTGCAGTAGAGTGCAGAAAACCAACCAACAACTACAACAACAACAAGAACAAACACCGACGATTACAAACGACAAAGACGCAGTTTAACCCTGACAATTTCCTGGAGCGTGCGAGCGAACAAGCAAGCAAACGAATGAACGAGCGAACGAACAAATGTGAAAACCTCAAAGAGTCGGCCTAACAGACCTCGTTTGTGGCGCTGATCTGTCACATGTTCAGGGCGCGTGATTGTATGTGTGTGTGTGGTTCTGAATGTGGATTACCGCACTTGCCACTTTATCGTTCTCTGAAGTGTGAGATGTAGGCACACTTTCCTCCATGTTGGCTGTTGTTGGTTTTATCCTTTTATGTTTTATTTTTTGTAAAGCCATCGAGTGGGGGTGTGTGTGTATGTTGTATTGTCGAGTGACGGTGACGGAGAGATGAAAGCAACTTTCTGTGCGATTTTTGTAAGTTTGCAACACAAAGTTGTTAAAACAATAAAAACAGCCGAGTCGAGTCAAGGCGAGTTGACTTGATAGATATGTAGAACAAAATAGAGAGAGAGAGAGATAGATAGAGAGAACACTGTGAAAATGCACACTTGCTTCAGCAGTAGTGGTCGACAAAGTGATGGGCGGGCTAGGCTGGTGAAGAGAAGTAGCGAGTGAGGAACATAAAGCACAGAACAACTTTTCAAATGATGATTCCAACTGAACAAATTGCAGGATATGCAAAATAATAATAACTTGTTAGAATTACTTCAATAGTGTCCCAGAAGTGCAACCCTCAGCCTGGGCTAAACGAGCATTTATTTTGTGTGTCGTATGTTTGTGTGTAAAACACTACTTACCTCAAAACAAAGCCACAATCAACAAAACCAACGCAGACTAAGCAAAGAATTTACTGCTATTCACATTTAGTTGAACTCAACTTGAACTGAGCTGAACCGAGCCCGAATTGGATCTTAGGCGGACCCAGTCGGCGTTTACGCAATGCAATTAACTTTTGTACTGCGGTTTTATTGCATATTCTGGTTTAACTTTGGGTTCAACTGCCTTAGTTGCATCACAAAAATGTGGCTTACTTTGTTTTTTTTTTTAGAACTGCTTTACTCGAGCTGCGAACCGGTACTTTTTTCAGTCAGAATCTTGGGTTTTTTTTTTTTTTTTTTTTGTATTCTAAACGAAGATTAAGAGCCAAAGCACTTATCATGTAAATCGGGTTTTAACCTTTTTTGTTCTTTAGTCAAAAATTTGATCGAATCGAATACAACCTTGCCCACAATTTTATTCACTTTCAGCCTTTGGTTAGTTATAGAGTTTCTCTTTCCTTTGGCGTCATTATTTGTCTCAATAGAGCTGCTATGCAATTCTAAACAATAACTTGATCAGCTATGCTTTGTTGAGATGCAGTAGACTTGCGTTAACTTGAACACCCAATAACTTTAACTATCTACAATCTAGTAACTTGAACACCGCCTTTCTTGCCATTGCATACCCTATAACTTGAACAGGAATTGATTTCATGACTCGTTACCTTGAACTTCTCTTTCAAATCTATAGATGATCAGGTATTCACTTTTACTAAAGCATTAAGCATTTTTTATTTCAACAACACACATGCTGAAATGAAATGTATGAAGAAAATTATAATGTGAAAAACCATGAGGCCGTAGGGATATTTGCTAAATCTATTTTGTGGGCAAACAAAAATCAAAGATCATATTGGGATATTTGTATAATTCAAAACATGAGACAAAAAGCTGTCGCTAATGTGGTCACAAAATTAAAAGAAAAAAATCTTAATTATTTCTTAAAAATTGTTTTATAAATACCCATACTCATTAATAAAATACATACTAAAATTCTTATATTAAAATACTAGCAGGGGCACAGCGCTTAGCTGCCTTCGCGTCTGTCTCAATCGTTGATCTTCCAGTGTTTGACTTTTTGGTTGGCATTTCGTAGTCTTCACTTTTTTTGATTCTTTTTTCATTCGAACATTTGAGCACTTTGACTTTGTACAGTTTGAGCAGCATTGCCGGCAAATTCAATTCTCAGATGCTGCTTTGTTTTTATGTTTTATTTGTATCTGTATCTGAGTTTGTCTTATACAGTAACTTTCTAAAGGCTATTATAGAGATTCCCCGAAATTTGAATCCAAATCGGTACCACGGTTTCGGCGTCCATAACGGACAAACATACAGACAAACAAACATACTTAAAATTTTATATATATAGATTAATTTAAGCATGTATGCAGCAACTTGAAAATCTCGATAAATTGAACAGCATTGGTTTTTTGGTGTTCAAGTTAGCGCGTGTCTACTGTACTTTTATTCTCTTACTAACTACTTACCGTTTTTAATCGCATCTCTGACACCATCCATAAATCCAAGTTTTCAGTCGTCTATTACCTTGTGGTGTGTGCCGTAAGAATCTTTTTGGTTTGATCGAATTTATTTTGCAAGTTGACACCACTTGTTCTTGTTCAGCTGAAAAGAGCTGCTCCTTTCGCACTATAAATCATCGATTTTTGGAGACTATCTAAATTGTACACAACGCGATCCCTTGTTTACTTTGTGTTTCGCGCTATTGTTACATAATAGACTACATTTCCATAATGCAAGTGGTAAATGACAACAAGAACTTTCTACAAGCCCAAAATTATTGATTTCGAAAGTAGTCGTTGAAAACTATCCCCTTAAAATAAGGCGAGGTCCTCGTAACTCGTTGATTTAGTTGTTGTTGTTGTTCTTATTGTTTAAATTTTCACGTTTAGGGCGAAGCACTCGACGACGACGGCGGCGGCAACGGCAGCAATAAAGCATGAAATAAGTAATAAAGCAAACAGAGTAAAGTCTGCGTTGGCAATAAAAAGTTAGATTAAAATATGAAAATTTCGAAAGAAAAGCAGAGAGTGGGAAGCGGCCAATGTCTGCGACCGCGTCAGACAGCGTTAATATTCAAAAACCTACAATAAAGAGGGCGGCTTGACACGCAACGCAGGCAAAACGCAACGCAACTCGGAGTTGGCTTGACTTGGCTTGGCTTGGCTTGCCTTGAATTGTGGTTGGGTCGGCGATTGATGGGTGGTGCTTGAGGCCTAACAAAACAGAAGACTTAATGAAGGTGAAATGTTGGAAGGGGCCACGGGTTGCAGTGTTCACAAAAAAAAAAAAAGAATAAAGTAAAAAACAGCAAGGACTCTTAAGTTGAGGAAGTATTTTCGTTTGACGCAACACGAGAGGTCATTAGATCCTGGGCCAAGTGCTCCATAAATTTCGATGCTAATGTGTTTTTCATGGAGCTTTTGCATTGTGTAAAAATTAATTACAAAGTTGTGACCTTAGGCCAGCACAGACAGTCGTAGATAGTGGCTGTTAGACCAGAGCGTTACAATGAAAGGAGCACCAATTTATTTTCTCAGCTTGTGCCTCCTTTAGCCAAAGCTAAATGAAAGGATATACAACACTAACAGAGTTCGTTTGTTTATTTAGTCACTTTGTTCGCCACAAAGTTGGCAATCAATAAGCCGTTTTAACCCAAAGGGTGGCAGATGTGTAGACATGAGTGGCTGCTGGCAATAAAAAGCAAAAGCGGCGCCAAAATGTTGGTTTTCTTTGCTTTTGAGCTGAGCTGAGGCGAGTCGAGTTGAGTGGTTTGTATCTGAGTCAACGGCGTCAGGCGTTTCAGTGCCACAACTTTGTAATGGAGAGGGGGCGGTCGTCCAGTTTTGATGCTTTTCACATGCAATAAGGCAAGGAAAATGCGCTAAAAACGATGCAACCGATAAAGTGAACAAACACTAGCGTCGGTGGTAACAACAACAACAACAACACGTACTAATTCGGCCGCTGCAACTCTGACAAAATACATTTATTTTTTTATTCTACAAGCCGAAGGTTAAATTTATTTTTTGCCGCCATAAAAGGACGGCAAGTCAAGAGGAGGGTAGACAGACTGATAGCTATTTTAGTCAATGCAACCAAATTCCGTTCGTCATTGTTGTCATCAACATCATCATCATCATCATCGACATATTGGCTGGCATCGTCGTCATTGTTCATTGGAGGAGGCGCTTTGTTTTTGTACATTACTGCATTACGAGTACAGTAAGCTCAAACAAAGACATTTTAGGCTGTCGTATTGGTTGTAGTTGTCTTATTTTGTTTTAATAGTTCAAAGTTTCTTCTTCTTCTTGTATAACTTTACACACTGATATTTCGTTTAGCAGCAAAGTGACGCGAAGCGACGCGGCTCGAATATTTTTGGCACTTGCCCAAAAGGTTGCACCGCGCATTGTCTCACTTTGGCGCCGAAGTTTATTACTTGCCAAATGTCGATTTTATTTTATTTTTTTTATTTGTTAATGCCCTGCAATCGTTTATTGTTGCAAGAGTGCATTGCATTTGTTAAAAGACACCAAGCAGAGACACTGGTCACTATAAACGAGCGCTGTTAAACCAAATAAAGACGAGGTTAGGCTTGTTAAATGGAAAAATTGTTATAGAATGAGAATAAACAAGATATGGCTATGACACCGACCGGCATACTTGTATTTAGTAGATTCCGGAACTTATAAGACTATTAGAAAATTCTCATGAGAAAATAAATTCAGGCTTAGTCCAAAGTATTTACAAAAAGGACTTTTTTCGTGCCGCTTGAGTTATGCGAACTGAATTATTAATCAATTATTTCGAATCGTTGAACGAATCTTTGAAATTATAGGAAGAGAAAAATCTATCGACAAGTAGTGTCTTTTGTTTGGCGTTACGTGATACAAATCAATTTTGGGTTGTGGATCAAAACAAGACGCTACGTCTTGTGAAACACTACCCTGGACAGATAGACTTCCTGCTGTGTACATTGAAAGTGCTCAAAGCTGCAACTGTCATCAACAGAGGCTGCACACTCATCCGAACAGTCTGACAACGGCCCTCAGCCATAGCGACTTAAGCGACTACACTCTAACAACGATTCTAAGCTGAAGGTTGCCATCTAGATAAATGGATACAGCGACATAATATTATAACAATTAAATTTAAAAAAATAAAAAAATACAACAAAGTTGTCTGTAGTCCTGGCAGTCCTGCATACAAAAACGTTAGAAAAAATCAACAAAGTCACTTCGGTAGCCTATTTTATCATCGTATACTGCGGATTATTAATGCTTGAACTTGTTTTTAGTAAATTTATTTTTCGCTGCTGATTTTACATTCGACAAATCACACAATATTTTGGCGAAGCTGAGTCATGTCAATTGAACTCAACTTAGCCGATCGAGATGCTTCTGCATTGTTCCGGTCTGGAAAATTTACATTAACGCCAAGTGCGGGGGGAAGCAAAATTTTATTTTATTTTAACAGTTACTTAGCAACCTGCAATTAGCATTTGCCCGAAAGCAAGTAAAATCTGCTAAAAGCTTCAAATGCACATAAAAACTTAGGGGCGCATTGAGTCGCACAGGCAGGCAGGTAGGCAGGCAGGCAGGCAGACAATAAAAACAAGTTGAGTTCAGTTCGAAGCGCACAAAAGGTATTTGTTAATAAATTAATTAAATATATATATATATATATATATATATATATATTTAATATCTGGTATGTGCGATATCAGCTGTTTTGAGTTGGCTATCGTTTGATACAGTTAACATTTGCCAAATGCCAAACGACGACGTCACACCTTAGAAACCAGGCAACGAGGTATGTGCTGCTAAGCCGGGTTTACGTCTGAGCTCATATGTGTGGTGTATGATGGATGGTATGTGGAAAATACCAGATTTCTGTATTTGCATAACGCAGCGCAATCACAATGAGAGCAATCGCAGTTGTATAACAACTTGTCATAGTACGAGTACAATAAATTGAAAGCGTTGAAATCAAAGTGCAAAGTCACAGGGAGCCCCAACACACATTGGCGAGAGCTCTGCACTGTCTATAAATGAATAAAGTGCAGTTTTAAGCAATAAATTCCATTTCTCATTTGTCAAACAACAAATCACCCACCTATCGAGAAATCGAATACAAAGCACTTGTAGACAAAATCTAGGCTTTCCGCTATCTTCTCGATAAATCAACCAAGTCAATTGAGCTGAGCTCTTGAAATCGTACAACGACGAAGTGTCGGCCATAAGTGCTGTCGTTGGTCTCAGCTGTTTCGAATTGGTTGGCTATTTCTTCGTTTTTCTAGCCATTGCGTCAGGCTATTATATAAGGAATGGAATGTTAATAAAAAAGTTTTGTCGTCAATATGAGCGAGTGGAAATTAAGATGCGCGCCACATCATCAATTGGCAGCGCGCGATGACATTGGGTGGTTTGCGTCCCACTCCGAATACGACTGACACACTGTCACACTAACTGCTCGTTGTCTGACTGGCCTTAATGAATGAAAGAACAAACACACAAACAAATAAACGAAAGAAGTTGACGCGGCGGATGCCATTTTGTAGCTACTTAGAATAATTTTTATTGAGTTTGCAACTGAGGGTTTTTGCGGACGCGTTGGACGTTCTGGGGACGTGCCATGCCGACCCCACGTTGAATGTGCAGATTTTATTGCGTACGTGACTTTGGTACAATGCGCTGAGTGACTCTGCCACTGTTAATGGGCAGCAGGATGACGTTAACGATTGGTAGTAATGATATCGCAATAATTGTGTATTTGGTGGCAGAGGTTGGAGGGAGTTCAATTATTATGCGTCTATTCCTTTTCCTTATTCTTGTTGGCCTTTTGAGAATCTGCTTGAAACGAAGCGCAGTTTCTCTTTGCGTGTACAGCCAAGCAACTAAAGGAGGAGTAGTAGTGGTGAGGGCAGTGGAATAATGTGGCAGCTGTTGTGTGTCAGTCCAATGAACTATGGCTATTGTATGTGAATGGCATTCGTCTGAAGTCGGCAATATCACAATGTGAGCTAACCTCGAGCATGCCCGGAGAAGTTATAAAAGCTTTAAAGGTAGCGAACTATACGCAGAAAATGTAGCTGGATTTCTACATTATATTCGTTTCCGTACTCCACAACAATTTCAGCCAGGCCTAAAAAGTAGGGAAAGTGATAAATTAAAGCTCAGCCATTTGTGTACCTTTGATTGTAGATGAGATGTTAGCCGCTTCTGCAAATACTGTGCAGATGGGAATGTCAATTAGGAATGTACGTATGTATGCTTGCAACTGATGGAGCAAGACCGGCACGGAAGCTATAAGTAGATAGCGGAGGCACTAAACATGAACCATATGACAGTTTGGAATCATCTAAAAAGAGCAGGTGCCACATGAATTAACGCAAAGAAATTTAATTGACCAAATAACCATCAGTAAAATGCTGCTGAAATGTAAAGAAATGGCACCATTTTTGAAGCTAATCATTACGGGCGATGAAAATTGTATTGCGTACGAGAATATCCAACGCAAGCGATCATAGTCAAAGGCCGGTGATCTTCCACAAACGACTTCAAAGCCTGGTCTGACGTCAAACAAGGTTATGTTGAGTGTTTGGTGGGGTTGGAAGGAAATTGTCTGTTATGAGCTGCTAGAACGTGGCGAAACGGTCATTTCGGTCCTCTTCTGTGCACAACAACTCGACCGTTTGAATGATGCAATCAAGAAAGAGCGACCAGAATTGGCCAACAGAAAGTGAGTTGTCTTCCATCATGACAATGCTAGGCCACACACATCTTTGATGACCCGGAATAAATTGAAGGAGTTTGGTTAGGATGCATCCACCGTATAGCCCGGACCTTGCACCCTCTGACTACCATTTGTTTCGGTCTCTGCAAAACGTTCTTCATAGTAGAAAATTGGCCGACCGAAGAGCCGCTGAAAATCACTTGGCCAAGTTTTTCGCTAATAAACCACATAAGTTCTACACCGATGGAAATGGCAAAAGATCATAGATAATAATGGCCAATATATACTTGATTGAAATTGATTTTGAATAAAGAAATTCTTTGTTCAAAAATGCACCAAAAAACCGCGAAAGCTTTTTATATGACCCAATATTTCACAACCGAAATGTGTATTCTATGTTGTTGTTTATTTGATGTTTAGCAGTTATCTACTTTCAATTCGTAGTTGTTTCAATACGGTTGTTGCTTTTATGGAGATTTTCCTTTGAATCGTCATAATTCATAATCAGTTCAATATGGAGTTGGTGTAAGTGTAAGTGTATGGGGTTCGACGTTATTGTTTCCGTAAGTTTGTATTTCTTCGCTGTTCATTTATTATATTGCTAAGGGCTGTTGGAATCGTTTTTGGTTTTTCGCTTTTTCAGTTTTGTTATTTTGCAATTTTTATGAGGGTTGGATATAATATCGGTGGTTCGAAGATGTTTATATATATATATATTTTTTTTTTTGGATCATATACAAATTTATTGACTTCAGGAACACAGTATATATAGTTACAGGCTTTAGGCAGGAGATATATTATGGCACGCAATTCTAACGTGTATCTCTTAAGTCGATTTTCATCGCGAAATCTAAATTTTATTTTAAATATTTAAAAAAAAAGAAAAAAAAGCTATGTTGAAATGAAATTGTAATACTCCTCGTACACCCCCTGAAAAAATTCCAATTTATGTTCATGTTTGTGAGCACAAGTATTTTCAGTATACGTTTTATGGGGTGCATTTCAAGGTTGTGATGTCAAAAACTTGTGCCAATTTCAGAGCACATTTCAAGTAACATATTGTAATAATGGTCAGTGTTCATACCGCTACACAATACTTAGGTTTGTGTTACTCTGTAAAGGGTTATTGCATGGACGCGTATGAGTAGACAAAGTGAGATAAAATAGAAGGAAAAGCAACAAAACGATTAACAAAAATTTGCAAAAATAATAAATTATTTTTCTGTGGTTATTTGAATTAATTTGATCTTTTCATTTGTTTTCTGCATTTTCAAATTGTTTGTTTACATTTGTGAATAGCACAACAGTTGATATATGAACAGTTTACGACGTCAAAATTTCAAAACGAAATTGGTCGTTCATGAAATGTAGCGTGTAACTTTATAACTTTTATATATTTACGACGTTTCGTGAAGACCCTTTATATTTACTTACATGTTTAGTTTTCGATCCACTGTCTGTCACGAATTTAATTTCCTCCTTATTACTTTTTCCAAACTCATCAAATAAAATTAACGTATTTAGCTTGTTCAAAATGTTAGCACCAGTTGAAGGCTTAAAATCCATGGATCCATGGATTCATAGAAACGTTCTGTACAATTTTCAACGCAATCGTTGAAGAACTTTCGGAGATCTTAGTGAACAAACATTTAGAATTTAAATTTTTATTAATATAGATAGATAGATAGATAGATCTATATATATAAAATTCGATGTGTGGCTGTATGTCTGTGTGTATGTGTGTCCGCTATAGACGCCCATACTGCTGCACCGATTTTGATCAAATTTTCAGGGAGACTCTAGATTAGCCTGTCGAGTAATCATATGAAGTTTCGTGAGTTAGTATACCGCGAAAGGCAAGGGGAAAAAAAATTGAAATTGAAATTTTTATATGAAATCAATATTGCTTCATCAGTTTGCCATTGAAAAGTCTGTCAAATTCGAAATCGAAACGCAAAAAGGTTGAACACTTAACGAAGAAGAAACGTTTTGTTCAAAAATTTACCCAAAAACCGCGTAGTTTTTTTATAAGACCTAATAATTACTTTGTGCAGACGTGAGATATCTAGCAGTACGCCGCATATAACACTCTGAAAACAGTTGACCGAAATCTCATGCTGGACGAACAATGGACACGACTCTGATTTTGCTTCAAGCATTGTATGTCAGATGCATATACAAATATCTCACCAACACTGTGCTAAAGATTGATACTACTGTTTGACCAAGACCAGGGCAGGGCCCTTTAGGAGAATCTTTTTTACAGTTTGTCCAAATTAGTAAATAATATACTGAAGGGTAAAGGCGGCAATAATGTTTTGACTGTCTTGTCATTGAGGGTTGTCCTGACTTCGCCCGATGCTCCCTCACGCTGTTGCCGTTAAACAATGTGACGGTTGGAATCAGTAGCGAAAATCCTCTCTTTAGTTCTTAGGGTTAAAGGAGTTCTTAGCGGAGTACCAACATCGTTCCCAGTATCATTTTTCTCGGTTATTAATGTATCTTTCATTGATCCATACACTCATTCTATCCCCAGCGTACAACTCCATCTTCATTCGGTGGCTTCTGTTTATCCAAAAGGTGACTCCTCAAAGTATTGTCGTAGTAGTATGATCGAATCTGTCACAGTAGAACCCTTGTTTGAGGTAGAACAATAGGAACAATAATGTACTCTTAGATATTGTCCCATATGGGGTTGTGGTATGCAGATCTGGGGAATAGCTGCTAAGTTCCAACTAAAGGCATTTGCTTGTGATCACGAGTCATTCGTTGTCGTCAAGAATCAGATTGCCTTCCACTCCAGTCGATACAGCTATCGATTGTTATCGCATAGCAATCTTTTGGCCAAACTCTTCGCTACAGCAATACCTGTTCGATGCGTTCATTAGTAATGAGTTCCGAACTTGGCCAAATATTAAATGAAAGTAAAGCATAAAAAATTCAGCATAGGTGGCAATATTTTCGATTAAGCTGAGACCCAGCCGTTCGTGCGCCCTCGACTTGGCACTCGGATATCGGATCAGAGTGGGAATAGAAGCGTTGCGGTAAAAGAGTTGTCGCTACCGTTGACGTCGGCAATAAAACTAAACTAGTTCAAGTCACCCAATAAAGTGGTCATTAAGCAGTGAAAATTTGGAGTGGGTGGGTTTTATCATTTTTGTTGTTTTTATTGTTGCTGATGGTGTGCGCTTGCGTTTATTGTTATAATTGGCTTGGCGCTTAGTTAATTTATTTGCTGACTATAACTTCATTCAGCAAATTTTGTATTTTGTACTTAATGTGATTGTGATAGCAACGATTTTTTCAACTCTTAACCTTTCACTTAATTCAATCCAATGCAGTTCGAAAGCAATTAACTAATTCATTGGCGTACGACTCCTGTGTCTGTGAATGGCTTTTTCAAATAATCGTTCGACGTGTCCTGGCCTGTTTTGGTGGTGGGCGAATCCATCAGGTGTTTGCATTTGAATAAATAATGAAGATTTTCAATGTTCAATTGAGCGCGCATTGCATCGATTGCTGATGACGTCGTCAACGACAATCACGATGTCGTCGTCTTTGACCCGCGCTCGCCACTTGGACAACTGACCTTTGCTCACGTCGCCATTAGACAGCGTCGTAGGCGTTCGTATAAAAATAGGAATTGCAAAGTGGATTTATGATTTACAACTTTGATATCCTCGATGACGCTTTGAACTGTTTTTTTTTTAAATTTTATTTTTGTTGTTGTTTGCTTAAAGCATTTCACGTCAGCCAACGTGGACTCGAACTTTTAATAGAATTATGATGGGACATAAGTCCCTGTGTCAAGGCAATATTCTAAATGGATTCGATTCGATAATTAATGACATTCATAAATAATTGTATTTTAATTTGATATTTCATCGAGTAACGATGTATTATTGGTTGCGGCACACGCGGCGAACAGTGCGTTTTTGGTTAGTGATAGTAATTCTGTGGCAGCTTCAGCAAAGGTGGAGCATCTGTGTCCATGCAGAAAAATCTACACACAACACGAAGTTTGTGTATATTAACAAGAAAAAGATATATATGCCTTAAACTGGGCGCGCTTTAAATAGAGCTACACTTACAATATTAGGGAAAGCGAGCTGCGAAAGCTGTGATTTAATACCTCCAAGTTGTCTACTCAAGAGATTTCGAATAAACTCTTCTATAGTATCCGATTTCTCGACACTACTAGGAATCGACATCTACCTATATATGTATTTGTGTATGAATTTAGTTTATTTTAGTAATATGAATAGTCTTCATTGGCAGGAGTGATCGAAAATGAAAAATATTGCCTTAGGTAATATATCAACGGTCCATAGAACGAAATTGCAATATTAGGTGATACTCAAATATAAAAGTATCCGGGTTTTTTTTTTTTTGGTATATTTTGGATCATAAATGTCAATCGCTAGGCGAAGTTTGCGTCCACCCAAGCGGTTAGTTGTCTCGGAACGCAATATAAATTGTTGTTTTAGAGGATAGAGGATTCACCGTAACATGCTATACATTTTACAACAAATATACTATTGTCATCTCTCATGAGTTATTGTAACTCGCTTTGCCCTGGTCCCAGTCGCAAACAAAGCAATACGACAATAATTGTTTGCAACCTCACTGTTTTCGCCTTGCCACTTTAGAAAATGGCAATTTTCAAATTACAATTGTCGTGCTCATTCACACACGCACACACACACGCACGCAATCAATCAATCAATCAGTAATTCTAATAAGTTAAACATTACCGTTGTGCGTGCTTGTTTGTCCAAGCGCTGATAACGGCACAACGGTGCATTTGTTAATGAAAGAGTTTTGCTCAACATCAGCGCCAAGTCATTTGACTTGGTTGGCCTGGCCGGCTGCCTAATGAGCGATTATCTTAAGCCAATTTGTTTCTCATCATATCACTTATGCTTATAATTTGTCTTCCTCTTTCTCGCATTTTCAGTGCAGTTAGACGCAATTAAATGGCGCAGCGTAGCTTGAGGCGTAGACGGAAACGATGTCGACTAATTTGCACAACAACAAGAGCAACAGAGCAAACAAGGACAACATTTAAAACTGAGTACAACAATAATAATAACAACAACAACAACAACAACAACAACAAAAGCACCATTAATTAACGTGAGAAACCGAGAGCGTAAGCCAACCAACGACCAAACGAACGAACGACCGACCGACCGAAGAAAGAAATAAAGAGAAGGCAAGCAAAGAAGCAAACAAGCAAAACGAAGTAAACAGCTAAATCCACTTTGACATGTTAGATCGGCGTCCCTTTTGGGGCATAATAATTTGGTTGAATTTATGCGTGGTAGTATGGCTAGTGACGGTACAGGAACCAGTGTTGCCCGAAGCGGCGACAGTGGCCGACAGCCCATTAGGTGGTGGCTTAGAGCTGCCACAGCCAAACCAGCAGCAGCAGCAGCAACAACAACAACAACAACAGCAGCAACAAAGCTATGGAAAACATCTGTTGGCAGAGCGTGGTCCAACATCGCTTGGTGGCAATACGGAGGAGCTACTCATTTACGGCTTGGCCAGCAACGCTGGTGATGATGGCGCTGGTGTCGAGGCCAGTAGTAAGGCCAGCAAACGCTACAAATACCAAATAAATGAGACTAGTCGCGATGAGCGTAGACTTAATACAACTAATAGGAATAATACATATATAGCACTAGGTTACAATAGCAACAACAACAACAGCAAAGTATCAATGGGAATTGGCAGCCAGACGACAACCTCAACAACATCCTCGTATAATTCTGCCACTCCCGGCCTAATTTCGTTTGCAGACGAGCGTCAACTGATTGACCTGCATGACTTCGAGTACCTCATGACTCAGCCCGCGTGCAATGAAGACGTCCAAGCGCTCATACTCGTCCACACAGCACCGGCCAATGTGGAAAAGCGAATGCTAATTCGCCAGACATGGGGTGGTCCTGTCATCATGGAGCGGGGCCCATTGCGTCTGCTTTTTCTGCTCGGCGCCGTAGCTCCCAACCAGACGCTGCAGCACCGACTGGAACAGGAGCAGGCGGAGTTCAATGATTTGGTGCAGGGTTCGTTTCACGACGACTACCGGAATATGACGTACAAACACGTCATGGCGCTCAAATGGTTTCACTACAACTGCGCCGGTGCCAAGCTGCTCATCAAGGTGGACGACGATGTGTACGTTAATACGCCGCAGCTGCTGCAATTTGCCGTCGCACAAGCGGCGACCGAGTCCCAGACCGAGACAGAAAGCGGCACTCGTGCGCCCAACAGCACAACCGCCGATGTGCCGCAGCTGGATCAACTGCTCTTCCAGCAGCCGCGTGAGCTGCTCTTCTGCCACAAGTTCGTGGGCGCTCGTGTCAAGCGTTCGTATCGCTCCAAGTGGCGTGTCAGCTTTCAGGAGTATCCGCATCGCTACTATCCACCGTACTGTCCCGGCTATGCGATCATCTACTCAGCCGATGTGGTCGCCCGACTATACAAAGCGGCACAGGGCACGCGTTACTTCTGGATCGACGATGTGATGGTGACCGGTGTGCTGGCGGAGCGCACCTATACCGCTATACGGCAAATGAAGCCGTATGTGCTGCTGCCCGAGCAGTGCGAGGCCGTACTTATGGGCGACATCGATCTTGATCTAGTGGATTTCCTATTCTCGTGGCATAGCATTTCGCCGATGGAGATACGCGCGCTTTGGGAACTCTACAAGCGTAACACCAACGCGGGCGTTGGCAGCGGCAGCGGCAGCAACAGCAGCGCGATCGCTGTTGATGACCAACGTGGCGCTGCCGCACTCACTACGCATTGGTAGCATCGCATCGATGACGGCTGCACTCGGCGTAGATAAGAAAATGTACAAAGCGTAAATGAAATTTTCTCATTTAATTTGTTTTTGCTGTTCTCTAAGGTCTGTTTTATATCTTAGTTCATTTGATATTATGAAGTAGAAATTGCTGTGTAAATCCTTTAAACTAAGTAAGTAAGTAAGTCAACATTAAACACAAAAGAAGAAGTGGAAGGAGAGAAAAATTCATGAACCACCTGTCTACAATCATTATTATTGACAACAACAACAACAACAACAACAACAACAACAACAACAACAAATGTAACAAAAATACAAACATTTATAATCAAACTCAGCTCAATGCTCAACAACAACCACGAGAGCACATTTGATCTATGTGATCTATTTAAACCAAACGATGACGACGAGGAACAAGAGGAGGGTACAGATAATGAAGCATTATTTACATTTACATGTAATACATTCATATACATAAGTATAGTGTTGCAATAATTCTCTTTCTAACTGTCTCTCTATCACTCACTATCTCTCTCTGTCATTATTTCAACCACTCAGTCATTCACTCAATCTCAACTAGCTTTTTAAGTGAAGAAAACTACTCATTATTTGTTACTTTAGGATATGCAAGGATTGCGAGAGTGTGTCAGGAAGTTGTGTATGACAAATTAAGTGAAAAAGCTTGGAAATTAAATATAAAAGAAACGAAACAAATTATCCAAGAATGGAGAACTACTCATTAATTTAGTAATTAATTATTAAAAAGAAGATAAATGATAAAAGCATAAAAAAGATGACAGAAAATATATTTAGAAAATTTTTTAGCCACTATAAGAGAATAAAAAAAATTTGGTAAAAAATAATAAAAAAAATTAAATTAAAGAAAAAAAATTAAATGTTGTTTTGGCTATATACCTTGGAAATTGTTATTTATGTTTTACTTTGGAAAAGAAAAAATAAATAAATAAATTCGAATGAAAAAAGTTATGTCTAAAAACAAAATGTCATTAAATGATTAACATAAAGCGAGCCAATGAATCCATTTAATGTTTTCTGAATTATGTAACTGTAAAGTTTTTTCGTTTAATACTCTTTAAAAATATATACAAAAAATTTTAAATTTAGATTATAATATAAAAAAGCAACGTGAGAATTATGAAAAAGGGAACATTTTAGCACAACATTTGCCAGGAACCGTTAACAAAGAATATCAAATGCAAAAAAAAATATAAAAAAAATTACATTAAAAAACAATGATGACAACTATTCGAAATGCAACATGAACACAAAAAATATATTTAAATGTAACATGTATATTTAGAAAATAAATTCATTAAAAGATTGACAACAATGAAAAAAAATGCATTAAAACACTTAGTAAATGTTCAAGTTTGTCTGACAGTGAAAATAAAGAAAAAATCATAAAAAAACAGTGGAAAGCGTAAAAAACAATGAATTTTTATTATAAAAAACATATTTTAATTTTTAATAATATTTTAAATAAATTTAACCGTTTTAATTTGCGCTGACAATTTCTGTACAATTCCGGTGTGTTGTGTGAGTTAAATCATAATATTTAACGAATGCATGATCACTTTACCGTTTCATATAATACTAGATGGCGCTAAAATACAGACGATTGTTGTATTGAGTAATGTGCAGCGCACTCCAGTGTTGGTACTAATTTCTTGTACACCTTTGGAACTGTGCGAGTGCGATAGCAAACATTTGAAAAGTTGTACACATGTTTTATAGCAACGCATGACCATTAACAATAGAACATATTTCCAAATGTAATACAAAATGAAATGGTTTGAGACTTTGCTTGTTGGGCATGTGTTTGTTTTAAAAGTTGAGGATATTTTAAATGTTTAAATAAATTCGCAGTAGAAATTTTGTGCTAAGCAAACTTTCGTCCTAGGAAAAAACAACATTTGGAATATTGTTATTAATATGTACTTTAAAATACTACATTGTATTGAGTATACATTGTATTGTATCATGAGTGTCCACCCAAGAGCGGCTATATTGCATTTGAAAACTGAATTTAAGCAACATTGAAAGCAACAATGAATCAGCGAATTGGATATCGTGGAATAATCTTTTTTGAAGTCTGTTTGACATTCATAATCAAAATCAAAACTGTGCGTCATAACTCTGATACTAATTCTGATCCTAACTCTACGAAAAATGCAACAAAGCGCGCCATTCGCACATTCGACGACTAATCGCACAATAATTGAGTCAGGTGCACTTGTAATTTCCATTGACCCCAGGTCCCGACACGTATAATCTAATAATTTTAGCTTGACATTTTCAACACGCCTGGGGCAAATTAATAGTTGACAATCGAATAAAAAGGAAAAGAGAATCAAGCAAAGAACCAATAACGAATATTTTATATATGTATGCCGACGGTCATGAAAGATTTACCATGCGAGTGTAAACAGCTGCCTTGAAGGACGCTACGTGCAACACGCAGACTGGAAGCGGTTTGACACGCCGCCCGCTCAAAACTATTTAAGTTTGACCACAATCGAGTGCACAATTCGAGCCTACAATAATGTAAACAAAAACAACAAATTGCCGGAATTTACTGTGTTGCATATTTAAAGGCGCAAACTACACGAAATATACTATTTTTAGACTTTTGGCGGCGCATATACGCAGGCTATCAACAAGCGGATTTTTTTGCAAACGTGTGAATTATTTTCGAAAACATTTTCCGCACGCAAATGACAAATATTGTTTACTTCCCACGTTGTGGAGTAGACAAAACTAATATTACTAAAAACGTTCCCCCCCTTTGGTTAGAGTTGCGGTCGTGGGAGCAGTACACCGCAATACACAAGGATAACGTTGTCCCTTTTGTATGTCCCTACATTTATCTGCCCCGTGGTTCTTGTTTGTGTTCGCTTGTCTGTGTTCTATTAATTTCTGCCCGCGCTGTCGCCACTGAAAACTCATTAGTTATTTCATTGTGCTTTGGTTAGCCAACGTTCGCAGTTCATTTTCATTTTCAGTTCGAATTTGGTTTTAGTCCGGTTCGATTTGAGTGTAGTCATACGCTACCTACCATACGATATACTGAGAGATCGCACACGTGCGATAATCCTGTCATAGAGGACGACAACGACAACACCACAACAGAAACGCATTTGCCTGTGTAATGACAAGTTTGGTAAGTTGCTGGCACGCCTGGCCAAAAACCAACAAAATCGAAAGCATTTGCGTCGACTAAGCCATGTCATCATCGATTGAATTCATTAGCATTTTCCGAGTGTTAATTAAACGATAAGCAAACGAGCAAAGGATAACGAATACAAACAAATGGCAATGAGTTGTCAAATGATAATGAAATGCATAACTTATTGTCATTTGTTTAAAGTATTTGGGTTTCAGTGCGAAAAATGTCAAGGGCTCAGCATACGATGCATAAAAAGGGCTTAATGTTATTGAAACTATTTTGTGTGTCAGCTGAAGATAATGAAAGCGCAGAAATTTAGCTCAAAATACAGCACAGCGTCAGCTGAAATTTGCTTAATAAAAAATAAAAAAAATTAAAAATACAAAAATCCAAACCCTTTTCAAACACCTTTTATGCGCCAAGCCTCTTAATTCCGCAATTACCACAAAGCAAGCAAATAAGTATGCAACAGAATGTTGCAGAAATCGCCCTAGCATTGAGCTAAAGTGGGTTGCGACTACGACAGGCGAAGCTGAAAAGCTAAGCTCAACGTATGCAAATATTTCCATTTGAAAGCAAAAAAAAATATTGGGGATTCCATGTAAATTTGTTTTGGCTTATATTTTTGTTAAATTTTTTGTTTGTTTGTCCTCTTGTAGCGCAAATAAGAAGCGTACCACTCATAACGGAGTAGGATTCAAGCAAAAATTGTACCTAGCGACATACGCAAATGTAGGACATGTCGGAGCATATCCTGTGTCAGTGATGTACACTTCAATGCATTTGAAAAGCGTACTCTGTAAACCACGGCAGAAGCAAGAATAGGGAGGCTGAGCTTGTCGACAAAGATGTTGATAACGAAATTCGCCTGAAGTAGTGGCAATGCAAGCGCTCAAACAAGCGCTGATGGTCATGCCACATGCAACAAAGTTAACAACAAATGCTGCATAACAAAGTTGCAACAGTTTCTTGACTTCGTCAATTGAAGCTGTTGAAAGCAGTGAAAGCTTTGCTGTACTAAAAAAAAAAAAAAAACAGATGTGCACTCGACGGCAGCATTGAGCAAAACGGAGGCAAAACTAGCTGCACTAAAGTTTACTGTTGATTGACTGTGAGAGAGTGAGAGCGCATAAATGCGTCAGCGAGTTGGTAAATACGCAATAAGTTAGCATACTTTGGAGCGCAAGCAAAGCTTTCGCAGAGTTAGCGCGCGCGAGAGAAAGCGAGATACGCGCGTACTGGCAATGAAGCGTGCTCTCTTGGAACCAACACAAAAAAGCATCATCAGATATGCTGAGAAGTATGCTTCGAAGATTTTTTTTTTTCGTATTTTGTATGCTGTCGTCGTGCAGCATTGGTAGCAAACGCCACGCGCTCTGTCTCTCCATTGTGTGTTTAAGGTTTTCGCTCATTGTTAGCACTCGTCGTCGCCTTCATCGTTGACGTTCGTTCGCTCGTTTTCAGTTCGGCAGAGCATTTTCCTGCTCTTGCAACAGTTCGTTCTGTGTTTGTAGTTGTTTGCTGGCGTTCATCCTTTTTCGTCCTCGTCCATCGTTGGGTTCGCTGGTAGTTCGTTGGTGCGCTGCTACGTTACTTTTGAGCTGTACTACGCGTACGTTGGCATTATAAATGTTTTGTTTCAGTACATTTTGTTATTAGTGCTGAACGGTGAAGTGAACGAAGAAGTGCAGCAAAATACGCTGAAAGGCTTAGTTGTGTTGTCTGTCTTGTTTATTTGTTACTTTGTGTCTGTCTGTCTGTCAGCCGCAATTGTTTGGCTGCCTGATTGTTTGATTTAATTTTATTTATTTGTTTGTTGGTGTGTCTGTGTGTGAGTGTGTGTGACAACTCGAAAAATAATCAGCAACTAAAGTGACAATCAACGTTAAAGAAGATTAAAAGACACAACTAGAAGAACAATAGAACACACAAATAGCTTAACCTTTGTGGATTATTTAAAAGAGAGCGAGAGACTTGACATCAGCAAACAAAAAAAAAAAACAAAAAAAATTAACAAAGCCCAAAATCAACAAACGAAATCAACGAGAACAAAACAGCTTAAAACAACAACAGGTGTCTTCACATTGTGCAACGCGGCGTTACGCGTTCCGCAGCCTTTTCATCATCTGCATAATTTATGTTAAGACAGAGAAGAGGAACAACATCAATAGCAACTACAGCAATAAGCGCACCAGCAGCAACGGAAAGTGAAACGGAAACGGAAGCGGCGTGCACGTTGAGTAGACATACAGCAAGTGGGAAGCAAGACAAAAGCACGGAAGAAGCACACCTGCTAAAGTGGCACGTGTAACAAAACATGGTTGAAGAGTTTCTCGAGAAATTGCCTGAGATTGACACACGCTACGAGGTAAGACACTCACTCATTCACTGAAGCCAGCCTGTCTGCCTGTCTATCTGTCAGTTGTCATGCAAGCCTGTCGACATTCAAGCCAATTCAAAAATTGCCAAATGAAGCCTCTTCTGACAAGTGACAAATGCCAAGCGGAAAATAAAGAAACGCATTGCGTTGTCATCACTTCCTTTACTCTGGCCCCCCTTGACATTTTCTGCTTATTCTTTTGTGCTGTCTGCGATGAGACTGAGGCTGCTGAGCTGCTGCTGCTTCTGCATTCTTTTGTTCGCGCTTGCCGCTTGTTTATTTTCCGATCGGGTATTTCACAATTTTTTCGTTCCTTTGTTAATTTTTTAATAACATTTCGTTTGCCATTCAAAGCGAAGCGAAGCGAAGCGAAATAAGCCAGCCAACTGAAGACTCATTTGTTGCCTTTTGTTCGCGCGCTGGGATCGTTTGTTTTCGTTGTCGTTGTCGTCTTTCAGGCGCACAGTATTCGCTGTGTACATTTTCATTTAAGCAAATAACGACTGAACGCAGGCTTTTGTTTATCTACAAGAGCCGCTGCCGTTACACGAACGCAAAGCCTACCAAAGCCTAAAACACAACTAAGCCAGCAAATGCGCAGGCCAAATGCGTGTGTACCACAGAGGGGGCGTAGAGACGCGATTGGCTTACAAAAGATGCGACAGCCTTCTTAGTTTATGCTGTTTTCTGTTTGTATGCATCTGTGTGTGTGTGTATGTATGTGTGAGTTTGTCGCTAAATTACTTTTCCGTGTGCTTGTTAACAAAACTCGAGTACGCTTGTTTTTATGCTTGTTTATGCGTCGTTTGCCGTATGAATTTAATCGGGTTGTGACATACTTTTTTTTGCGCTTATTGTTCTTGTTGTTGTCATTACGCTCGACATTGTTGAACTTAATGGCCTTTAAGTAAGACGTGATCTACTTGTGCCACAGGCCTATGCAGCATACATTTTGGCATTGCATTTAAGCTTAATACGCAGATCTGGCATGCTTGACTTTGAATGCTTTACTCTTGTGTTGGGATGACATTGCCTGGTAGCGCGGTGTGTCCTTAGTGCCAGAATGCATGGCTTTCAGTTTAAGGCTAAGTGATAGTTTTGACATAGTTTGACTCGTTTAGATTGAAGGCTAAACGTAGCAGAGCTGCCACTTCTTTGAATCTACTAGGCAACATCAAATGGATCTGCTTCTGTGATTTTTCAATAGAATAGATGACATGAATTACTCGTGTTGACTGGTTGCTCTTTTGCTTAGGAAAAGTACTTTAAGATTATGGAAAATCAGACGAATTGTCGTGGAAATAATGAGATAAAATTTATGAAAATCTATACCATGCGTTGATGTGGCTCAGTTCCCAAAAAAACAAAGAATTAAAATCCACAAAAAAATATTCCTAAAATTATTTCATCTAGCATTATGTTAAATTAATCTCACAGAAGTGGTTTAGCGTCATATGTGCCGAATTAAAATTTTTTCGAATTATCACACACAATTTACTATTAATTAATGATTAATCTATTTATTTATTTAAAAAATCTTTTACCTATATAAAAATATGTGGGAAAGCGAAGAAAACGTTCTTTCACAATTCCAAAGAAATTGGTAAATAACTTTTAGAGATTTATCATTTGGAACAAACGAACATAACAATTTTATATAAATACTAGCGTAGTCCGCCAGACGTTGTTCTGCCCTTTTCGGTTTTAGAGAAGAAAATAAAAATTCATTAAGAGTACAAAAATCAAGCATTGGCAAGATACGCCATTGCTTATCGTAGTAAGAAATTTGCATTATTGAAGCTATGTATTTTGTTGCATGGGTTGATTCTCTTTAGTGAAGTACCTTGTGTTATACGACATTTTTCTTTTCGTTAAGCAAGAACGAATAAAGCATTATTTGTTATTTCTTTGACAGACCGTCGATTTGGAATTTGACATATTTTTTAACGGCAAACTGATGAAGCAATATTGATTTCATACAAATAATCCAATTTATTTATTTAGTTTTTCTTTCCCGAATTTCGCGCTATACTATTCTAAAGTTTCCGTGAAAATTTCATCAATATCGGTCGAGCGGTTTCGGCGTCTATAGCGAACAGACAGACAGACATACATCCAATTTTTTGCATATAGATATAGGTGATAGTATGAAAAATTGTAATAATTAAAGAATTTGGAGAATAAAATTTTTTTAAAATCAGAAGAACGGTTTCGGGTCGAAATTCCCGACTGATTATAGTTTGATGGAATTTTATAAAGTTCTGACAAAAATTCCAAAAATTTCAATTCTAGTTCTGGTATTTCTGTTATTTCTGGTATTTCTTTATTTATAAAAATTGAGCTCTACTTATTATATAGATAAATCAGTGAGGCCAGGACTGGACTGGAAAGGGCAGATCCAAAGGATGTTGGCGAGTGAGACACAAAATTGACTTCTAGGACATTATTATATTCTATTGTTAAGATAGTCCCGGCGTTTCAATTGTCTCTGATTATATCTCCTGTGGTGCACTACTCTGCACCGCTTCAGTTATACATCGCATGACTTTATTTTGAGACACCTGGATTTTCTTAATGTTATAGGTAGCGGTAATAGTCTAAATTTGGGTTCCATAACGTCGCAAAGTGGCGGTGTAAATGAAGGATAAAATAAAATGAAGGATAAAATTTAAGAACTGTAAATTATTATAAGATACATATATACCATATAACGACAATTTGGCTTACCCAAACCTTTCACTTGCCAATCTCAAATCAGTTATGTGAACCAGCTTGCTTTGCTTGGTGCTATTTTCCTTAGCCGCATTTGCCACATTATCTTCATTAAGAACCAAGGAAAAATAAACAACCAAAAGAAAATCCCATCAACCATCAACAAGCTCTTCATGGTGAACATAACGCCTAAAAATAATAACTCAAAAAAAAAATGAGAAAGAAAAGGAAAACGCGATAAAATATAATTAAAAGCGTAACGTGTTACATTAGCCGACAACAATGGCACTAAATTGTATACACAATTATGTAGTGCACTCGCTTGGCTGCCAAACAACAACAACTACTACTAGTAAAAAAAAAATAATAATAATAACAAGATGAAGGTGTTGGAAGAACATGTGGAAGAACAGCTAGAATAAACGTGAACTTCGGCTATGCCTAAATTGTAATACTCTTCTTTAAGGAATTACCACTGCCTATAATCGTACATGCATTTTTTGGGTTTAAGGATTTAGGTCACCCCTCCTAGTAGTTAGGTTAGATAGGTTTATCTTGTGAACGATTATATGTCACTGTCTAATGACTGGAGACGCTGCTAGGCTTAATGTAGCAGAAAACCATTTCTGTAGGAGCCGTGGACACGAGGAAGAGAATGAAACCATCCTTTGTACACGGCCATGTACACGGCTTTCTAGAGGTAGAGTGCAGTATCTTGGTTTAATTAGGTCTAGCAGGTAGTCCGTAATGTCAACTAATTAGTTGTAAGCGGTGGCCTTACTCCCTTGTATGGCACACAAAAGGCGTTGGTATGTCATCACAACCCAGCCTACCCTAACAAAATCTAAGGTAACACCGATGTCTACTTCACTGTGTTACATAGTTCATGACAAACTTAAAGTACTCTTCACATAGTGTGAAGACTGCAGAAATATTGCAGCTTGCACTTTGGTTGGCCAAGTCTTATGCAGCCAGCCACCCACTCTATAGGCCTGTGAGCCACCTAAGACGATCAATAAAAATTAATTATTCAATGAAAATTTGCTTGTGCGCGGTAATCCAGCCAATGGCTTATTTATGCATACGCCCATACAACACAAACACACACGCACCAAGGATATTCACGTGCCAAAGTTCATTTGTCGTTGTCGTTGTCGACATCAACGCTTTCACCAGCATCGTTGGCATTTGCACACACTTTTCTGTCCTCGTTGTCCTGTGCCTGGTTGCGGTTCGTGGTTCGTGGTCGACGTGTTGCCATAAAATAAACGTTAATTTATATGACAAAGTAGCCGAGTTTGCTCTTTGCACAAAAAAGAAAAAAATATAAATAAACCAGAAAAAACAAATTAAAACAAAAGGCGCGAAAATATACTAAATGAAAATGTTGAAATTCGCCAACAAGTCAAGTTAAAAAAGCCAAATTTTGCGTGAAAATGGGGTCAAAAGCGGCAACATCGCAGCGCATCGTGTCCACTATGCCGTCATATATACTTGTATCTGTTTGTGTGTTGCCATCCTTGAACACATATTCAAAATACTTATTTTTTTAGTTAGCTTTGCAACCACATATTTAATTCCAATGTGCAGTCAGCCGCTGAACTGTGCTTACCGACTGACTCCCTTGTTGCAAGCAATTTTTATGAAGTTTGGCCTCTTGCTGCCGCCTAGTTTGTGTTGTAATTAAGTTGCGGCCTTTCCTATTTAACTCTTTGGTGGACATAATTTCCCTCAAATTTAATTAAAAACCATTGTTGCATGAATTTACTGGAATGGGTATTTATTTTTTTTTGTGCCAAAGGCAAGGCGAAAACCGGGCAAATTTGCTGAGATTCATTGAAATCAAAGGAGGAGTATATACATATTTCGAAGGAGTGTGGTTACTACTGTATTTGTAACTAGAGTAGCTTAGTAAAAAAGTCTATTGTTATATTTAAAAATTTTTTATTATCCTGAATATTCTAACAAGCTAAGCGATATACGATGTAAATGTTGTAGAGCCGATATTTCTTGTATATTTGTTTGATTATTATAATTGATGTCGAGCATTCAAACGCAAACGTCCCCAAGAAGCCAAAAAAGCACAACAAAGGGGACCACATATTGCAAAAGTCGTCAAGGAAACTTTGGAGACGCTTCAAAAGGATGTCCTACCCCACATGCCATATTTATCAGACAGTGCAAAAGACAAGGAACTTTTTTCAAAGGGGAATCCGTATGCCTGAAAGATGGGGACGAATCGTAGATAAGTCTGGACTTCGACTAAAAAGCATTGTACCAATTTTTTCAGTTACTTAAAAAGCCCTCAAATCATAGTTGTACACTCAATAGAAACTTCCTGGCAACAAAACTCCGGGTTCTCCGGGAGAATTTACCAACCAAGAATCTAGCAGTACAATGGGTAAGCGCCAATATCATCTTCTACTTTTTGGCAAAGCCTGAAGACTGAAAGACCTTAGTCGAGACTAGTTTACGCAGATGATACCCAACTCAGTAGTGCAAAAGCAGTCTAGAAGTCTAATTGCTGAGATACACAACGTTTTATGCATACACAGTGTTGTTGCACGACTCACTACTAACACGAAGGAAGCAAGCAAGCAGCTGTTCGACTTAATAAATGTTCAAACAATTAACTTTAAAAAAAAAAAATAACTTAGTTGCACAAAACATAGCCAAGCCACAATTTATTATATCGTATCTACACTTCATTTTTCATCGAGTCACCACAAAAACCTCAACAAAAAAAGCATATAAAACAGAGACATTTTGCAATAAAAGGAACTCAGGCAGCAGCTGCAAAAAGCAACTAAAAAATACTCGACACTCTACAAATAAGCGCAGCATATGAGTTATGAGCAAATGTCTGTGTTAGTGTGTATGTGTGTCGTTATGCATATACATGGATCCGTAGAAATATGCTGAAACTCCATGTTGCAGTTGCAAGTTGTATGCACGTTTTAATTTGGTTCGGTCAAAAGTTTGCAAATTACATGGGAATGAAAAGCGCAAAACAGAAATGGGAAATGAAAAAGGAAAGCAGGAAAATTATGAAAACGGAAAAGTCAATTTTAGAATTTTATTTTGCCTGGATGAATGTCAAACAACATTGGAGTACAAGTGAATGCAAAGAGCTACAGTCATTGCAACTTTAAGCCAACTCAAGGCCACTTGACAGTTGTGGTGGCAGTGCTGAAGCCGGCGGAATCAAGTAATTCTGTATGCATGCAGGCACATAATTATATAATTAATGCCACGAAAAAGCAGATTTCGAAACGATGCCAGCAGTGGAAATGAGCAAAAAATGATAGATGTCCTGTCAGAGTATTAGCCTTTCCGCTGTCGGCCGAGCATTTGTCTTAAATGTCATGTGGAATATAATACAATATATATTTTTCTCTAACTCTTTTGCAGGATATTGTGCCCATGGAACAAGTTAGCTCGATGGTCTCAAACGGCGGTGGCAGTGTAACCATGCAGCGTGATGATGAATACCGCAATCGTATTATGAAAAGTAAGTCTGTATCTGAAAAATACTAGCAACTTCCAAAAAGCTGTTTCAAACAAAATCCAAAATCCACCGAAATCCCAGTCAAACCATCTGACCCACAGTGCACTTTTTGTGTGCGCATTTCAGCTTGGACTCATTCAGTTGTTATGCGAAAACCCACACAATCACCGCCCATGCACTCTCCCCTGCACTCTCCTATTCCCAGCTGTGCGGCTTCATTACTGCGTTTCAGCATGAATGCAAGTCGAGACGCAGTTGACACAGTTTCTTTACACCCAAAAACCATCAACCGTTAAACGTCAACAGTCAACCGTCAACCGTCAACTGAGCGGCTCGTTGCGCTTCGGCTCAGCGCCGTGCGGTGCTCCCAAAGCGCACTGCGCCGACTTAAATAAATAACGTTTTTCATTACGTTTAGCAGTTTACACACCACTTTCTGTTATGCTCTATCTTTACCCACCCAAAACCAAACCCAAACCCAAACCAAACTCCAAAATACACAAAACGCAAACGTATCCTTTTTATCCTTAAGCCTGACATATTAGTGCTTTAATCGCTTGCGGCATAGTTTGTGCAACGCATCAACGTTGTAAAAGGCTCGTGGTCGTAGCGGTGCGCATCATGCCCATAACCACGCCCACCGTCGTCCAACGACATCGACATGCATGTGCTGCATGCGCGCTTTATTAATTTTGCTTTTTTTCACAGGATTACGGAATGAAAAAACCTCACCTACTCATCATTTTACTTACCGCTTCTTTCCATCTTTTCTTATCTTTTTTTGCGTATTTGAAACAAATTTTTTTCTTTGGTATGTGACGAAAATATTTAATGATGCTTGCCGCTAAAAAACTTTGCATTGCAATCCGAAAAAATAAACAAAAACAAATTCGCATCGAATCTTCAACATCCGATTTGACAATTGAATGATCACGTGTATGCAACAAAAAAATAAACAACAACAAAATATCTGAATTATCATCAACCATGACATGACAACTGCTTGATTCATCATTCAACTGTTCTGCTGCAACTCGTTACGTATTGTTCATTACGTTACGTTGCGTTACGTTGCCTTGCGTTACGCCCGTTCATCCGCCTGCTCGTGCTCGCACGTTTCTTGCTTGCTCAACTGTAGTTCGTAGAGTTGGTGAGTCCACAATTTTTTGATTTATTCCTTTAGTAATTTAGTGTATATAGTAAATACGAGTATTCTGCAAAATGTAAATATGTATGTATGTCTAAAAGTATCTATGTATCTATGTAGCTGGTAAGAGTAGGGTAAACTAGCTCAGTGTAAAAACATTTATGAGCTTACATTATGAACTTATTTGAAATTCATTTGACTAGCGTAGCATTTATAGCGCACAGGCTCGTGCACAACTTAAGCTTAATTTGTTAGTTTTGATGGCATTTGAGTGTTGAAATTATTGCAAAAGTTCTCGTTTCCTAAATAAGCTCTAAAGATTTGTGGTTGTAAAATCTGTAATGGATGAGGTGCTTGTGACTTAGTCGTATTTAGAATTGGGTCAAGTCGCGTCGAGTCAAGTGTGGTTAGTAAATGTGATGAGACCATGATTCCATTGTCTCAAGAAAGTCGCATCAATAGAATTGAGCACTTCGAAAGAAGCGTGGGAGAATCTATCAGTTTGTTAGAATGTAGTAATAGCAGTCGTATTCTATATATACAAATTTGATGTTTTTCTATCTGTCTGAAGCTTATAGATTCCGATACTGTTTGACCGAACCCAATGAGAATTGGTACATATGTGAATACCATCATGGAGTGGGTTTGTGGCTAATACGCTAGCTAATCCGCTACCAGGCTCTACCTTGAATATGGCCGATCTTAGCAACCTGAGTGCTTAGCTGTTTGACTACAGCTCAGTGATCTTTGTGCCCTAGTAGTCTGCTAATCTGATTCATTTCCTAGAGACTATCTAAACATTGTGATAATGAATGCTTTAATTGAAGGCTATAACAGAGATTAGTATATACGAGGGGAACCCACTGCAGACATAATCGGCCGCATTCTAGAAGAAACAAATGTTTTTGTTCTATCAATCATGGGCAACTCTCCACGAATTAATAAATGATAGATAGAGCGAAAATACACAACATTTATCTCTCCCACGTTGTGTATGAAACGTAAATGGAACAACTACAATAAGAGAGAGGCACACAAACCTCTCTATTCTTCCACTTTTCTGCGCTCACAACATCATTGAAGTAACCCAAACGAATATTCGGCAACAAAATTATCCATATTCCTGCAATCTATTGCCAGTTAAGAGTGGATTGTGAAACGTGATATTTAAACGTGAATCTCCAAGAGGAGAGCACAAGCTGCCATAATAGAGTAAATTTCATTATGTTTTTCAATTTTTGGCGGCTTTTCGTCTGTTATAGCCAGTCAGTTCTAAAACACCGCACTCCATCTGAGAGCTAAGTGGCGAGAGTTTTTTGTTTCCGTCTGTCGGAATGACGATCTAGGGGTTGTAGTCTTGTCAGGTGTCGCGTTTGCCTGTTGTTGTCCAGCAACTTGATTGCTAGGTGATTGGCATAGTTCCCCAACCTAATGAAGGTAACTGCTATGCTTATTGACTTCTTCTTCGATCGTTGGGATCTTCAAGTCAGGCTTACATAGTTCCGGACATAACACCGTGCACCTACAATCCTACGCATTAGCGTGGACTGATTTTTCTGAAGAATGTGAGGTTAAGAACGGCTTTTCTAGCAACTACTTAGATTTTTTTTGCATAATGCCTAACTATGTGTAACAAAGATTTTGATTAAAAATTCATTAAGAATCAACTTTTAAAATAACTTTAAGAAAATCTCTGCGAAAGCTTTCATTCTTCTTCAAAATCCTTTCTGGCACAGCATTCTATTTTCTCAGTCCTTTGAGTTCATTTTAAAGCATAAATAAGACCATTCATACTTAATGATCAATAGGGTCTAATTAATTACACCAAGCTAAGTTGGACGTAAAAGAAAATTTCTCAAAAAAGAAGAGAAAGAAAAGAAGAAGAAAAGGAAATACAATCATGGCTTACAGTGACCACGACGCTTTCTTAAACCTTGCCTTTAGCAGCCAAGTAAAAAGCAAGAGCTGACCTGGTTAACGGGCAGCTACATATTTTATTTTTATTATTCAACTTTTGTTGGCCTTAAAGAAGGGAAGAGGCCTCAATCGCAACGGCCGTGGAGGCGCCACAAAACCAAACATTTTTCATCATTAGTTAATTCGTCACTCAGCACGCGCACTTCAGCGCATTTGCGCTACTAATTTAGCATAAACTTGGCATTTAGCAGCTTTTAGAGACAGCCAAGCAAGTCAACTCAAGCCTACTGCAGCAATAACATCAACTACAACGAGGCTGGAAAAACAAAAAAAAAAAATAATAATAATAATAAAAAAATCATAGACAAACAAAGGCGAAAAAAACAATGCCAACTTAAGAGGCTCATTGCATCATGCACAGTGAGCTGCACATAACCGAACAAAGCCAAAATGAATAGAAAACCAGAAGCGATGAAATAAATAAAAACAAAGGATGCAGGAAAGGACGAGTGTCTAAGCATAAGCTGAAAACTAAGACTAAGATCTGAGTCTAAGGCTGAGACTATAAAGCTAAATAAAGGAAATTAAAAAATAGCAAAAATACTTGGCACCGGCTACGAATAAACACACCAGCTTAAAAAAACACAAAGGACGACTTTGAACCGTAGTCAGTCACACTTGGTTGCTTGGCTTGGCTGGCTTGGCTGGCTTGGCCGAACGCTTTCTTTGGCTTATTTTTAGAGAGAGCCTTTGGCAAAAGTATTTCATTCATTCATTCAATGATTACCCGCTCTTTGCGCGCCGCTGTTATTGATGTAGTTCAACGTACGAGTACTAACTTTTTTCTGCAGTGGCTTCGGCAACTTCAAGGGTAAATATCACCGAACCGCGACCTGAAATTGGCCAAAAGCTAACGAGTAAAAAGAAAAGTTGCTAAGGGAAATATTTTTAGTTATAGGCAAACTTTTCACTTGCAGCCAAGAAGCAATCATCTCCATTGTCATTGCAGCACTTATCGCAATAGTGAATTCCGACTCAGACTGATTTCGGCAAGCCCCCATCTTCAAACTGAACCGTAGCAGCATTTGCTTGTTTCTTCTGTTTGTGGCTGGCGCTGGCAAAAGTTTTCGAGCAGCTGCCATTAGTTTGAGAGCGTTAAGAATATGATTCCGGTTTCACTGACGACTTGACTCGGTTATGAATTTCGAAAATAAACGATTGCTATATTTCCCTGCTATTCATGGTTGCTGCTTGCCCAGCCTTTGCAGTTTTATTTTATTTTCTTTCCTTCGAGAATACTTGATTTTTCGTGGTGCTCGCGTTGCTTGTGCTCTGCTGGCATACACAAAGTTGCATTTTTCTGCCTGAACTGAAGTGAACTTCATGAGAAGCGACACTAAAAGTTTGCTTTCAATGCGCTTGTGGTGCAACATCAGCATCGCCAAAGTCTTCTGTCCTTGTCTGTGTATCTATCTGCCTGTGTACACGCCCGTATCGGCATCTTCGTACTGACATATGTTCAATGACTGCACATGCACATAATTGGTATGCAACGCTCGGAAATCTATCTCACATTTTATGCCAAAAGTTGTGAATTTGAAATTTATCTATGGATTGCAGCAATTTGTTATTAAATTTTATCGATTTGAGCTTAGCATGTTGAGTGCAAAGCGGAGCGCTGAAAAAGCCAACAGCAACCAAAGTAAAAAATGTGGCAAAATAAAATCGAATTGAAAGTCAGAACGTGAACGTACATAACATCAGAAATGTTGTCAGAGCAGCGGGCAAGTGAGAAGCTGTGACATTTTGCAGCAACAATTTTTCAAATTGGCTCAATTCTCGCATCTGTGCCTTTTGGGCACTGCCAACCAATCGTTTGTGGCATCAACAGAGATAAATTGTTTTGCAACATGATGAGCTTCTAATATTTTTCGATTTTCACATTAAAGGTTCGTCTATTGTGGCTTGTTTGGTTTGCTTTGATTTGAATTTATTTTTAGCATGTGTTCGAAGTGAAGTGAATATGCAAAGCAATGAAATCAGTTGATTTGCTTAGTCGAGTTGAATTCACACAAGCCAAAACAGTGAGCGCCTTTGAACCCTACCATTAAAGCGCGAGCATTGCAAACACCGCTTTGGCAGTCGGCCAAAAGTGTTGGTTTTTGTTGATAATGAAAACACATGACAAAGACAAAGTGACAGTCGAGCCGAGCAAGAACTATGGCAGCGAAATTGAGTGTAAGTAAAGACAAGAAAGTTGTGCAGAATTTTTGCGCAGTTAACGGCGCCTATATGCGGATACAGCTAATGGACAAAATGACGCATGAATAAACACTAAACATCGCATCATCGCACACACTACACTCGTAAAAGCACAGAAAGGGAACACAATGGCTTTGGACAAGACAAAGTTTAAATGCACTGGAAGTAGTTTCACAATGTACGTAAAGGCTTGGGTATCAGATTTTATAGGAGCTTCATATTATAATAGGCTAAGAATTTTGTGACATCTTTTATATAAGCTCTTTTAAGACGATCTCTATGGTATACACTCAATACTTAAGAATTCTTTTGGAGCTATCGTATTAGATGGCACAAAGTTCTACTTTAGAGCCATAACTCATTTTCTTTAATACAAATGCAGTGTGAGCCATATTAGTTAGTATTTTAAAGAAGGCATGGCAGCAACACTTCTTTGCTCATTTAATTTGGTGTAAGCAGATTTGATTACAACACTTTTTGAAAATGTTATCGTGGAAATGCGCTCTCTGAGTTGAAATGGCATAATGTGTTCGTTGTGTCATTGTCTTTGACATTGTTTCGGACGATATGTCGGCTATTTTCTGGCGTATGTTGATCTTTACTTCGTCCTTGGCTTGTTGATGTAAACCAACGACTTGAAGCAGCCCCAGAGGAAAACGTCCGCTGGTGCCAAATCAAGCGAACGCTGACTTCAATAAATGGCTTCAATAAATCGATTGTTCAAACCAGATGTGCTCCATGCCATTTCCTTGAACAAACGGCATCAAAAAATTGGTTATCATAGCCCGATACTAATAGTTCAATAATGGCTTGTAGGACCACGATATTTTCATTAGATAGTCTCGGTCGCTTTTTATTTGAATGCCTGTAGTTACCGAAATTACTAGATAATCTTTCGTGCAAAGGCTTTATCCTGTTTTTCGATGGAGCACTTTTATTTTTTATTTTTTTTTATATTTCTTCACGTATGTAGAGTTGTTACAATTGAGAAGTTCTTTTGCATGTTCAGTTGAACAAAAATCTTCTAAGGTTGACGTGCTGTCATTAGTCGATCATATGTTTCTTGTCAGAGTTAAATGTTGCCAGATGCGTCCACCTAATATGACCCACCCTGTATAACGGGAACACTCTGACGTTCTTACCCTAAGTCACAGTACTTGGTTTTTGTTTTCTTACTATGAGCTCCTCCAGAGGCTGTTGTCTAATTTGTTGTTGATTCTCAGAGAATGCATCCATACTTAGCAGTGGTTTAAAAATAATAATTTAAACTTTTTTAATTTAAATTTAATTAATTGTCATATAACTTTCAGTATTTTTTAATTTCGCTCAAGACTGAGTACCTAACTGGTTGGTGGCATCCTTGAATGCGGCTCAAAATGCACACAAGCAGTTGATAATTCTGGTCACCAATACGAGGACTAGGAAAATAGGCTTATATCATGATTTGTTTTACATGGAATTTCTTTTTGATTCTATCTTTTACGATAAACAATAATTCATTCTGTGACAACTATACGGGCGGCTATTAAATAACGAGACTAACGCTTCTAAAGAAGAAGTGTGCATGCGCCAAACGTCAGCGAACGGCAGCTGTGTTGTGAAGAGGCTTCTTTTTTAAATGTGATATGAAATCTCTATAAAAATTTAGAGCTAAATATCTGGTAAATGGGATTCATTTAAAGACGCAACCATTCTACTGATATTTCATATCTATACAAACTATAGGCGATCTGGTATGACTTCATTGAGGGGCCTCAAAGAAAGTTCTTCTTTTGCATTGCAAGTAAGGGCAAATAAAATTTTATTCGTTCTTTACTCGAAATGCATTCAAAATTTTTTCCGAAATTTTTCACATGGAACACCTCTTCTGATACAAACAGCAGCAGCAAGGTTTTGTCAAAGGTAAATTCAATTCTCGAAACTCTAAAATTACAAAAATGTGTCAGTGGTTGTGTGAGTTGGTGTATGCAAGCAAAACTACGTTCATTAGTGGCTGCAGTTTGTTGTCTTTCGTGTAAGTACTCATATCACTATTACAATAATAGTTACTTCGCAATTCGAATAGCTGCAGCTGCAGACCCGGAAGCACAGCCTCATTCAGCACAAGTTACATTTACGTTATGGGAAGCTGCATCCAGCGCTTGTTGTTACTTGTAAGCACTTTGCAGTCAGGATGTATAAACAAAACGAAAAAGCTTTTCCCACTAATTAAGCGTGCTGTGTCGACCTTGGCCCGTTTTAGTTAGGAATTGCCCCATTGATATTGCTGCAAGCTGCAATTTGCTACACGTGTCATTAAAATCGTCATCCAAAACTGCCCCAGGCGCAGCTGATGACGCAAATAACTAAAACAAACTCAATTATCTCCATAATCGATAATGACGAGCTGCAATAAATAAAACCGCGTGCGCAACAAACAATTAATTATTGAAATTAATTTGTGGGCGCTGGCGCTGCGATTGCGGTATAGAGGCTACGAAATTTATGCATATGAAACAGACGTTCGCACATAAATACATTAACATACTCTTAAGATTTTTTAAATTATTTTCACATATACCAACCATTTTTATACAAAAGCATAGTTTTTTCTCATTAAACATGCCGAATTTTGTAGAGGAAAATCGTTATTTGCGGACTTCATTACGTTTTTCTTTTCTTTAAAGAAAAGTACAGCTGAGGCACAGCCAATGCTTGTGAAAGCATTTAACTCACAAGGTGCAATAGAAATTCATATTTCCATCGTACCGCCATTAGAATCCCTAATTCCAAAACATTAGTGCTTTCACTACATCATAACTATGTACTGTAAAACCAAATCCAAAAACGAACAGAATATAAAAAGAGGCCAACTGATTTTTCTTAATGAAAAGAAAATAACTTAAAGGATTCAATGGGACTAACCGGGACTTCTAACATATGCGGAGTTCTACCAAGAGAATAGTTCTGGCTCCTTCTTATTATAATACTCAGTTTTCATTGACGAGACGTACTCTTAATAAACAGCACAAAATCTTCAAGATGATTTTCTTCGTAGCACAAACAATTTTATTTTATTTTTTTACTTATTTATTTTTTGATGTGGTCTATAAAAATTGCTAGAAATTACGAACGGTGGCAATAACAATAATAATAACGATTCACATGCCGTCACTTGTGTCAGCACCCTAATTGAACTGTATTGTACGATTCAAAAAAAGGGTTCAAAAGTAAAGACGACGCAATTTCCTTAACTCTACTCGTAATCATACAGCAGTCAGCCAGTCAGCCATTCACGGCAGCTACAAAACTGGCTGATAAAGACGTCCGCCGTCAAAGTAGCGCCCAACGATATGCTTTAAATATTTACAACATGCGGCTTGCTCTAATGGCCGCTCTTTAATATTTAAACGCATGACGTCGTTTGTGGTTTTCAAAATACAAACGGGTACAGTAAACGCGCGGCGAACAACTCTTGATTGGAACAATTTAAACAAACAACATTTCTATTTTCGACGAGTCTTGCCAAAAAAAGCATGTGCAATCACTTTTGTGTTTACTGTATATTTGTGGCCTAAGGTTGATTTTCCCAAAGGAACAACGTGTTGAAGTTAGAGAATCATCTCGTCAGACAGGAGACGCCATTTTGTTGGGAGGCATTTGTGTGGTCTGTGGTTTCGGTGCGTCTCGCCTTAGTTCATTTCGTTAGAATCATGTCTAAGAGATGTGAAATGGTCTACTTTTTGGCGCCCAAATGCCGTGTAAATAACATAGTTGACATCGCGGTCTAGTTACTTGCACATCTTGTGGGCAGAAGTGAGTCAGCGTAAAGGGTAGTGAAGAAAATGTATCTGAAGTAGTAGAAATTGAGCATGCGGGCACAAAATGAGCGGCACCACAACAAGAGTACACCAGCAGCTACAACAACAACAAAATGTTATTTAGAATAATGCTAGCAGCGGAAATGTCAACGAGTCAAAAAGCTAAAGGTAGTCTGTGCGCCTCGGCGTTGTAGTGGGCACATAGACTGAGACAAGCAGATGATAACGATGCCATGTCTGTCACGGTTACCGCATATGTATGTTAGACTAACGTAGAGACTTAGTTGAATACTCAGTAAGTTGGTTAGTCGAGTTAGTTAAGCAGGTACATGCGCAGCACACGTCTGCCTGCGTCTTTCGAAAATTGCATTGCAATGCATACTAAGGCGCTAGCGATGTGTCTTGTTTGTGCAGTGCACATAATAAGCGACGGAAGCAACCATTTTCCAAGGCAAACAGCCTCGATTTGTTGCTAGCACTGTTGTCGCTGCCACTTTTAGTTGTAATTATTTGCATTGCTTTCCCGTAGCTCGTTTCATTTTCTTCGACTTATTTGCATTGCCATTATGCCTGACATGTTTTCGCTAAGCATTTGTCTGCGGCTTTGTATGTGTGTATGTGTTTATGTGTGTGTGCAAAGGCAAGTCAGAAAGATAGAAAGAATGAACGAATGAACGAATGATGAATGAACGCCTAGAAAGATGTCGTCAGCACAGTATTCGCTATGCACATCCGTGATCCTTGAGCCACAAAAAATGTGAGCTACACTGTCAGTCATTCAGTTGCTCGTTCGCTCGCTTGCTGGTTGACTTCCTGTGCTTTTCGGTGTTATTAAATATTCTGGAAGGAAACATTTAGCTTAATTCATAAACTTGTTATTTGATGTGTGTATGTGTATGTACATATGTGTGTTTGCTACATACATAAATATTAAATATGATTCAGTTCGCGTGCACAATTCAGTTGAACTAAATCCACTGCTGACCTTACCCCATTAGCCAACGCTGCTTTCGAAATAATCGTGTCGAGCTGTGTAAAAGTGGTCAATACTATTATCATATGCACACACATACACATAAGTAGACAAGGGAAAAAAATGCGGACACATCTACAAAATTATTTATAAAGCGCAACAAATACAAAGGGGAACAACAAAAGCAGCGACTGCATCGAACAATATAATAAGACAAGGGGCAAAAGGCATAGGGCGCTGCTCACAACAGCCTGGCAGGCAACCGTGGGCAATCGTGGTCAATGCGCTAACAACTCGTTTCGATGTTGTTTAGTTGAATTTCGTTGTTATCCTTGTTCACTTGTTCAGTGTCCTAGTTGCGCATTCATCGTTTGTTCGTTGTTCGTGCTACGCTCTTGTGGCACTTATACAGAAATTTACTTGCCGTATCGCGTACAATTCTGCTTCTTCTTTATTAAAGTCATTTTCATAAAAATCTATACTCGTATATAAAAAAAGTTATTACTTCGTCTTCTGCCTGCCGGCTCGACTCCAGGACCGCGCAAGCAGTGCAATGAGCGCCAGTTCCAGCGCCATTTTACGTACGAGCCAACAAACTGTGCAGTATTCTTATTATTATTATTATTATTATTACTAGTACTACAACAACAACAACAACAACAAAAAGGAACAAGTATATGTTTATTTATATTTTTCATGTTCCTTAATAGGCGCACAAACAGGATGTGAAGTGGTTTTTTATTTATTTCACTTATTTTTCGTTGCCTGTAACTTTCGCACGTTCTAGAATTTTTCGCTTCTTCGCTTTGTATTGTATGTGTGCTTGTGTTTGTGAGGGTGTAGATGTGCTGTGTTCGTCCTGATTTAAATAAATATTTTTCTATATAAAATTGTATTCGTACTCAGCGCAACAAGCCAAAAGTTGCTTGGACAAAGCGAAATTTTTCAAGCCCAGTTTCGTTTGTGGTTACAATAAAATAAAATAATTTCGTAGTTTAAGTTAAGTGCCACATTTAAGAGTTGAGGCGGTCTGAAGTGAACTCTCATTTAAGTTTGTAGTGCAGTGAAATTCTTAAGTCGCTCCCGCATTAAGCAAGCACGTAGTTTCGCTTATGTCTATGGCCGTTGGCATTAAGTTCACTGCTCCCAAGGATAATGGCAACAGCTAACTTTGAGCTGCTTGGGAAAAGGTTATTTGTTAGACAATGCACCCAAGGCCATTGACATAGTAGAATGGTCGTTCATCACAGACAAAGCTAGACATGAAGCAAGGCTAAATTGCGCTGCAGTTGGAGCTTAACAATAATTGACAGTGACAGCCGTAATTGCCGACTTTGACTGGTTAATAGGTCGCAGGCCACGTAAGAACTCTCTATGGAAGAATCAATATTGTGTGTGAGTCATGAGCCCGGGTTGTGGCCCACCAAAATTGCTGCAGACACAGCTGTTCCATTTATACATACTTATCATAATCTCCATGGTGTAGCATAATTTAAGAGCTGACCGTGCGCCTAAGCAAATTATGCACAAATTAAACCAAATAAAACAAATTAAGCGGCACAAACAAGCAAATTAAATATGCATTAAAACCGTACACAAACACACGCATAAACACACAGACACAGGCGCACATGCAACAAATGCAAATGCAAATGAATTGAATTACGCCGATTTTACGAATGCAGAATTTGGTATTAGTGGAAGTTTAATCTAACAACAACAAAAGTAAATTTGAGCGTCGCGAGTTTTTTTCGAATTTATTTCGTAAATTACAATATTCAAACGACTTCAAAATGTCGGACCACACGGACAGTCTGTGGCAAACATCGACAACGGCAAGCATGGCCCAGCCGCGCCACGCAACGCGTCAAGTGTTCGGCCAAAAGCATCAGCATCACAATCAGCACGCTGCAGCACACAAGCAAACCCACACGCCGACACATAGAACACGCACACCTCAACATCAGCAACATCAGCAACATCAGCAGCTGACAAGCAGCAGCAGCCGTGAACGCGAGAGCAACTCACTGCAACGGCAGCCGGACACCACAGTTTCCGGTTCGACAAGCGTCGCCTATAGCCGAGGTAATAACCACATAAGCAGCGACAGTTGTAAAGCCGCTTAGAACTATACACTCGTACACCTTAATCCTTGTACATAGCAAAGATATACACACACAAGCGCAATCACAGTGCCACCAGTTATTTTAACGCCAACTAAAATTTCACGAGTTCGTGCACTTTTTATGGTGTGCAGAGGTAGCTTGATAGATTGCCTCTGTAGTTTGTAATGCGATGCATTCACACACTTCAGTATATCAGTGCGTCTTTGCATCTGCATAGATATAGACAGATATATATTAGGATACATAGTTAGATTTGCCATTCGAGGGTACTATATAATGATACTGAGCGATTAACATTAAAGGCAATAAGCTGGATAACACATTTTTATGATTATAAGAATAATGACGGGTTTAATATAGGAAATTCTAGTAAGGTACAGTGTTTGGTTGAAGGATCATACTTATCCATATCCTTCTGGATATCCACTTTCTTTACTGGAAGCTTTGTTTTTAGGTGAAGTGCTTGTTTTAAGAGTTCTCTCATATATTCATCTAATTCTTTATCTAGTTGAAATACACGTAACTTTGACACTACGAGTAAGTCAGCGAACCTCTAGAAGTTTGAGCAAGGTTGCCTCTATCCAGAACCTGGCTCGAATTTATTTAGAGTGTGTAAGGCAAGTATAACATAAGTTACGACGATATGATTATAATTGGATAGTAGTCAATTATATCTAGAATAAGCATTATAAAGCAATATTTTTAAAGTTACTTGTCGCGATATTTTATCTTGATATTTAAGTTTTTATAATCCTACACTCGTATACACTCGGTACAATATTTATTGAAATATGTCGCTTTTAGATTCGATCGAGATTCACGTCGATTTTGGTTTGAGAAAAGGAAAAAATAAAACAAGACCCCAAACCCTTCAATAGCATAAGCCATTTTTGTTAAACCAGCTTGAAGGCTTTGTAGGCCTTTATACAATGTATCATCATAGTGAAGCCAAGACTTGAGAAAATAAGAAGAGAAATTAATATTCGAGTTGGCCAAAAAGTGGGTGTTATTCGATATATATATATATTTTTTTTTTGTTGAAAACTGCAACCGAGGTGAACCTGTAATTAAATTTGACTGGCAGTCAAAGCACTCTAACGAAGATTTCAACAATTCCATTCCAAAAAGCGAATCTAATAAGCAGCGATGTGGCTTTCCTGATAACGCAACTAAATGCAAAGGAAATTCTCATGAGGGTCATTATGAGTGGAACGACGTGCCGAAGTTGTGTGGGCGTAGTTGTATTACGATTTCGTTTGGACCCCGGCTTGTTCGCCGTGCACTGAGTGCGCAGTGCACTTCCGCCACATACAGTGCCACTTCCGTTGGTCGTAATTAAGTTTGAACAGCGCTACTTGCACTGCGAAACGCCAAGCGCTGAGCGAAAAATACTTCAAACCACACAGTTCAGTGGCGCCACAAATCGGGCAACGCAAAGATAGTCAATAAGTCAGGCGGCAAAGCAGGTCATAGTCAGTGACGCGTGTAAACAAATGACCCTGAAACGCATTCGATGTTGCTGGCTAGTTGGGCTAGTGGGCTGTGTGTGTCGGAGCAAAGTTAATTCAATCAACTAATGCATTATCGGCTGCCCGAGTGCGCAATTTCTTTGAAATTTTCCACTGCATTCGATAGCTGATTGATTGGTTGATTGAATGATTTTGAATGATTGAATTGTAGTTAATAATATTTAATTAAATGAAATATTTAATTAACGTTTTCATAATAAGCACTTCAAATGTTTTCGATAAATAACTTGTGGCTGCTGGCACAACACGCGTATGCGTGTTATTAAAATATGGTTAAATGAGGTTGCGCATACGCCATGTGATTTTTGCATAATAATGCATTTCATTAAGAACTATGACGAAAAAGTGTTTTAATGAAATATTCTCTTTAATTTTTGTGTTTTCTTTTTTGAAAATGATTAAATTTGTTTACATTGAATGCACATCATCAACGTGCATCATCAGATTCGCAAATATATTGTAGCCCTGCTTTTAACAACATCCGTGACTGGCGCAGACAATTTCACTTACAGCCTCATATTATTAATAATAGTTTCCTTTAGCTTTGCCCTTTCTCCCTTGACACGCCCCACCTTGTCAATTTTCAATAAAGTGCACATCCATTTTTCATGCCACATAATCGGCGTATTAAAATGAAGAAAATAAGAGAAAGAAACAACAAGTAAAGGTATCTGTGCTCAACGCGAAGCAAAAAATAATAATAATAATAAAAGGAAAGGAAGGACTATTGTGCCAACAATGATAAAGCAGTACCAAAAAAATGACAAAAAATGGCAGAGAAAACTCGACTTCATTCATTCATTCATTCAATAGCTTTTGCATGTCTTCGTCCACTTTTATCCCACTGCGGCTGATAAAGCGCTTCACTCGCTCTACTCTGAGCTGAGTTATTGACGTCCACTACTTATGATACGCCCCTTGCCATTGCATAGTACAGCGTAGCACACAAATTCATTTCATTTTATTCATAACGCCATCGCCAGTACACATTTATGAATTATTGACTGCTAGATATCGACATCAGCGCTGGCATCTATGTATATGTATTGTAGTATATTCGGAACCATAGCAACAATAGCAATCTCATATAGGCATGGCGCACTGTGCTTGACATTAAGCTGACTTAATAACGTTTCCTCTTGTCAGCTATACGGCCTACAATGTCGTATTCGGTTTTCTGTATTCGCCAATATTTATGAGGTTCAAAGAGATTTTCGAATTAAATTTTCACTGGTATGTTGGTAGGATATATATAGAAAAAAATACTTGGCTATTTTTATTTGAATATTTAACTTGAAATTAATTAAATTCATAGTTTTAAACCTCTCCTTTATCTTAGTAGCTTGAATCTATTATAGATCAAAGCTATGGTGGTATCATGGCGTAGGTGGTACCTTTGAGCCAGGATTGTTTTGTTTTTTGGCAACCTTAGTCAACTAAGATGGTAGCTCATTTCACCTACGAATTTACATACATTAAAATTTTATGATAGTTTGTTCTAAATGGTAAATCCCTGTAAGTTCTTCACCGAATTCTTTGTAATTTTACACTTGGTATTACATGTATGGGTAAATAAAATAAAAGAAAAAATATTAATAGTAAGGTCTTAAAGGGGCACTCAGCTAATTAGTACTTCACATGAATATTTTTCAACACTAGCTTGAGTAAGAAGCCCAACGATACGTCTTACTAAGGAAATCACCTGTGCGTGGTGAGCGTGAATTCAAATAATTTTATTCAATAAATTTTAACACGGGATTTTAAAGCATAAATAACGCTAAATCAGTTCTCCAAGATTAGCGATAAAGTAATTTAACAAAGTCGAAGGTGTCTTTTTATTTGAACAAACTTTGTGTCTATGCTCGAGTACCAAGCTTGACCGATCGGTATGCTATTTGGATTATATATTCTTACAAGACTCACAAAGGTTTTTGTGTAAATTTCATGAACTCCATTAACTAGAAGTCGGGAAATTCCATCCAATTTTTTGTATAAAATCAATATTGCTCCATGAATTTGCCGTTGAAATAAATAAAAAGAAGTATAATAAAAAAAGTTTAATTCAAAAAGAGGAGAAAGAGAAAACGTTGAGAAAAATACGGAAAATTATGCGTTTTTCTTTAGCAACAACAACGCGTAACTGCATATAGCTGGTTTTTTATAGAGATAAACAAAGCAAATAGTTTCAGGGTATTATTTTATTATATTGCTTCATTCAATAAAAATCTGGAAATGACTCCCACGGCATACTTGTTGATACTTTCGATAACCTTTCGAAAACAACTTGCGGATATTGAGAGACTGAGATGTTTCAATTCATTGATTTTTTGTTGTTTTTTTGTGTGATAATCTTGGAGATAAATAACTTGCAGGCATATTTGAAATGTATTCTCGCCATTCCTTCACAAGGACTCGTGTAAATAATCAGCACAACAAAGCAATTTCGAAATATTCAAAAGCATTAGGTATCTCAATTCAAAAGCAGAGACAAGCATTGTGGCTGGTATTGTAAAATTAATACAATAGGATAGCTTTAATTTAGAAGGCAGACATTCTAACTTCAACTAAATCGATTTGGTGGGTTTACTATTATAAATTTCTAGAACTCGATTAAACTTAAATCACACCATTCAAGTCAGTCAGGTTAAACCATTTGTTAGTTAAATGATTTACGAGCAAAAATAAATCTCGAAGTAAAGCAAAATACGATCAAGGTAATAAAATGCTTACGACTTAATGCGATTTGGCTTGCCTTAGCACATCGAAAGAGCGCCGGAGAAATTCATTCACGTCACTGAAGTACATTTTTACGACTTAATTCTTCACATTAAAATGAAAGAAAAAAAAGGAAACAAATCGTTTTGGAAGCAGAGAGCTGAGAGAGAGAGAGAGAGACATGATGTGACATCATGGCGCACACCTGGCGTATGAGTTATGCATCTGAGCGCAAACACGTTGCAGAAATGCAGTTTGTATTTAAGTAAATGCAAGCAAGCAAAATTAAATGGAATAAACTGTGAATCTTTCTACTGCAACAAAGTTTATTTTCAAAAACAGTTGACTCCCTTTAACCAGCAGCCACGGCAACAGCAGCAGCAGCAGCAGCAGCAACGACAAAGTTTTCGCAACTTTGTGGCCACAAAAACGGCTTCAGTTGTCATGAACCGCGGAATGAAACCGCCGAGAAAATGTTTTCATAGCTGTTTGTTTTGGGTGTGTTTGTCATCTGTAAACTTTCACTTGTGAACAATAGAGCACAAACAAAAGCCAAACACACACAGCGACTCACCCAGGACAAAGGCAAACCCGCTTGATTCGGAGCGAAGCTGTTCAGTGAGTAGTGACCTCGCCTGACAATAATTCAACGCATTTGTGTCGTAACTAGCATACGACACAAGTTGCATGCCACATACGCACACACACGCAACGAAAAAGCAAACGTTTACAACGACTGGGCAGTTGCCTCAGTCAGTCCTTCCACGAGTGCACAATGCTTGCTTGCTTGCCTTCCGTATATGTCGCTTATGTGCATACAGCCATTGATTGTTCGTGTGTTTATGTGCATTCGGTCTTTTACTTCCTTTTACCAGTTGTTACACTTCCGTTTTGATGTTAAGTGCGACATATTTGACTGGCTAATTCCACATTACACGACTACGTTCAAGTCTGACTCGGTCGGGTCAGTCGCTCGCTCGCTCGCTCGCTTCACATCTGTTACTACAGAACATGATTAAACATGTAGTCTTTCTAATGTTGTATATATGTATGTAGGACCTATTTAACTGCTTAGCTAGCGTCTCCCGCCTTGATCACAACACCTACAACGACAACGATGACGTCGTCCTCGTCGAACGCCTTGCCATGCCAGACAAGTGGCACACACAAGTTGGACTCATGGTTCAAAGTCCTTTTGAGTGTCATTTTGCTCGTTTCGCAAAATGCCAAAGGCGGTGAAAGTGTCCTTTGTCCTTTGTGTCTGCTGGCACAAGTTTCCGTCTGATGTTTCCCCACTACCACGGACTGCATCCTTTGTCGTTTGTCTCATACATTGTTGATGTTACTTGGCTGTCTTCGCAGCTATGCCAGGCATTGCTTGCTCACTTGCTTAGTCTTGCTCAACTAAATGAATGCACACACACACACACATACACACCTACAGACATCTCCTACACATTCAATACGATTTGTTGAATATCTTTTCGGAAATTTCTCTCAGCTACTTTATGTCGTCATCATTCGTAGCTATCGTTTGGCGCATTGTCACTTTCGTTGTCTACTTACTTGCCTGCTTTGTCAGCCTTGCTGTCCTTGTCGTTGTTGCCATCGCATCTCTTCACTTCTGCACTTGTCTGCAATCTTCGACGGCATCTGTTAAATATTTTGTTTCATTGTGTGCACTTGTGATAGCATCATTTCGATTCGAGTAGTTGGCTCCATGGCTCGAGGCTTATAAATTAAATAATTTGTTTCTTCTTCATGAAACTACCCACGTTCTTGTTAGCTCGTTTATGCCCTCAAGTATGTCGTGGCTTTTTTGTTTTGGTTTCTATTGGTTTTTATTTGAACGTGTTTATGTGTATGTGTGTGTGTGTGTATATATATTGTTTGCTTATTGACATTGCTACCCGAATTGTTTTTTGTTGACCAAAATGTATCTCAATCTACTTTTTGTATTAAACTAGAGCCAAAGGTTACACCGAATCACTGTCACGTGTGCTTGTGTGCGTTGTATGTGTGTTTTTCGTCATCAAAATACCGTAAAATTTTATGCGCTCAACACGTTCACGTTCCGTTTTTCACACGACAGTCGATAACATGAGTAATGGCTTCATTTACGGCTAACAGAATTGTTCGCTTAACAATAAATTGCAGGTGACACGTTTTGGTTGTAATGTTTATAAGGACTACTTATCGCTTCGATGCTGAAGCACTCCAAAAAGAAAGTCTTTTTTTTTTTAAATCCTGAACTTTGAGGCATACCACAGCTCACTTCCAGTTAATACGAATCTTTAATTAAAATAAAACAGTTGTATCCATAATCAATAAGGTAAACCTTATATTTTTATGGCATTGGCTGCGAATTTGCATTTTCTAGATTCTACAAATTAATAAAGAAAACGTATTTATACAACAGAGGTCGGAAAACTAGAAGTACTAATAGGTTTCCGCCATTTTTAAACTAAGCTTTTGCATTCATTTTGAAAGAATGGTGCCTTATCCTTTACTAAAAAATGAGGTGCATCGCTGGCCCCTACTTTTTCCCATCTTATTGACAGCATAGGGACACCTTGACGGAAGAATTTAAAGAAGATTTGAGTTACTCTTAATGCAAGTGCGAGTTCTTCTTGTGTTTAGTATGAAGCTTCTCCAATAAACTCTCTATAACAAATCCTCGTCTTCCTACACTTCCGGACTATGTTCTTAGCCTTCGACGCCAGCTCGCCGTTCTTAAACTTTAGAGACCACACACAACAACTTCTCTCACTTAAAGCAGCTTCCCTATCAACTTCTACAAGCTTTCGATAGAGCTAAGCTGCTGATTTCTTCAACTTAAAGAAATGAATCAAATGTTCGCACAAATGATGCTTATTAGACTCAAAAGTAGACATTTTTACAAGAAAGAAATTATGTGATGTTGATACAAAATCGCTCAAGGCAATGGCTTTGTCAAATGTTCAGCATTAAGAAATGACGTTTTACAGTTGAAAATTTTGGCGCGACCGTATTTGTATTCCGATTCCCAAAATATATCAAAATTGTAAAAGGAGCCCGAGATATTCCGTTTATAAATGCTATTTTTGCTTAGAACTTCTGAAACTATTTAGATTGCTTTATGTGTCAAGCCGTTTGTTTACATACACAATGCATGGTTGTAACCCATCAATCAAAAGAAGCATCACCAAAAGATAATTCGAGCTTCGGCAATTGAAAGAAGGCACACTGGCACTCTGCACATAATTTAGAGAATAAGGCTGTTAATCGATACATACGTTAATATAAATAATAAGTGGCCTTCTGTCCAATAATTCGTTAACAATTCTGTAAAGAGTACAAAGCTTCAGTGTAAAATTCTCATCTATGTGCTATGAAATGGGACACACTTTCAAGGTCCGTGTATTTTTTGACTAAATACAGTGTTGCGCAAAAGTAACATGATAATGTGAACGTGGCTTAATTTTTGCAAATGGCGTCAAATATTACTGTGCTTTGACATCTCCATTGTAAACAGATAGAGGATTAGTTGTCAATAAGCCATGGAGCGTTATATACCTGAAGAGCGTGTTATTATTCTTACTGCTTATTTCAGAAATTTGAGGATGATTTCGTATCAAAATACATACTTAAGTGTTTATGTATAGAAACAAAATTTTTAGAGCAGAGAAAATCCACATGAAATGCATGGGAAGCCATTGCATCCCTTCGTCACCTTGTATTATAAAATTTCACTTAACGAAGTAAAAAAAAAGTATCTCGCAAAGTGGTTCCTTTTTTTGAACGCTAAATTTGGAAGTATATTAAAAGTTGCTTACAACTAAATTGATAATATATTATATTTCCTTCGGTAGCAGTATTACTAACCGATGCCAGATATAGAAGATGTCCTCGCTTTACTTTGCGCTCTATGTTAGTAGGTTGTAAGCCAGTTGTTTTGGGTGTCCGTGGCCCTAGTTTACATTGGGATGTCCAATTTCTTTTATTATTGTTGGTACTTGTGCATATCCTTCTTATTCATATACCATGACTCTCCAGTGAAATTTCAGAGAGTGAGATTTTGGTATCTTTACAGGATAATTGTATAAGACAAAGCAGGTTTTCTAAACCTTTTTTTGTAAAACATCTTTGGTTTCGGTAGAGTGAAATTTTAATTTTAAAGTGACGTCAGAGAGTCATCGCGTCACCGCGTCATTGCATTATCGTTCTTTGTAATCAAATTAAATCTAATGAAAACAACAAAAAGAAGAGGAGCAAGCGCTTTTGTTCTTTTTTTATTACATCACTTAAACCTAATTAAAAATCGAGTGTGTCATTAACCGCTTTGTCAACCGAACCAATAACTTATACAGCTCAGTGTATTTAATTCAAATTTTGCTTGGTCTCCAGCCCTGATTTTTAATTTTATATCGATTTCGTAAATAATCAACTTGATTGCCACTGGCACCAGTTTCTGGTTTCTGGCTTCTATTCAATTGGGAATTGAATTTAGTGTTGTTGAAATCAAAGCCAACTCTATTAATGAAAGTTAGGAAAGGCAAGTGCTTCAAGTACAACACACATTTTTCATGTCGTTGTCGACTGAAGCGCCACTCGAGTCGATGAGCACGCATAAATATGCATAAACGTCACTCATACGCACAGTTGTCGCTTGCCAGAGCCTCAGCGTGAGCGCAATGCGCATTTTTAGAAATCTATGTTTTTCTATGTACTCGTATACGTAGAGTTTATGTAGAGTGTATTTGTTGAGGGTTGTGTGTGTGTGTATTTAATGAAGCGTAAATGTTAATTGACAACGCTCGAGTGCCGAAGACAAAGCCAGCTGCCGTACCAACTAACCTGACCCACATTTCGCACAGCAGAAGGGTTCATTAGAAACCCCAATTGAGTTGTCACGACAGAAGACAAAAAGCGACATAGCAACTGACAGAAGCAGTCAAACAACATCGTTGAGAGTATATCAATGAACACCATCATTCCATTCCAGTTAACAAATAAAACGGTAAAACATGGGGCGGCTTGTATTGAAGCAAGCAACGGTTTCGAGTGTGCGCTAAAGTCGAGCGATGCTGGCATCAGCTCACCTACCAGAAATCACATTTGGTTTTATTCCACGCAGAAATGCTATAACAGCAGTAGCAGTCATATCAAAAGTCAGTTGGAGTTCACTTAAGAGTGAAGGTGTCACAAATGGTATTGGCCAATGTGTTTGGGTTGTTGTTGCTGTAGTTGTCACCTGTAGCGTGAAGTGGCGCCTCGGTCATACATTCACGTCATCGCAGATGCAGAGCAATATCTCTTTTAGTACAGTTGCGTTGGAGTTCGTGTACTAAAAATGAGTTAAGGCAAACACTCTTCGCGCTCATTGCGCTCACAACGGCTTCTCGTTCTCTCCATGCTTTTCTTTGGCATAATTTAGCTGACGCACTTTTCTCTCTATTCGACAGTTGCGTGCAGCTTTCTTCCTGTTAAAAAGCTTTTTACTTGTACCGTTTAGCTTTAACCTGACTGTTCCCGAGTGGGAAAACTGAGTTAGCTTGCAGCGGTTACCGCTTCCAGAGTGCGCAAGGTCAGTACGTCAGTCGGCGACGGCAACAGCGAAAGCCCGGCAAAGTGAGCTTTTTTGCCTGATCAACGAATCAGGCTACGTTGGCTGTGAAGCGTTGTGGCGCAGAGAAGAGCGAAGATGAGACGAACTGAGTTGAGTTGAAGCGCATACGCATATAAAGTACTTCAGGCGAGTAACACCTCCAAGTGTATTGTGTGCTTGTACGTTTGAGTGTGTTTTATATGCTCTCATGCGTATGGTTTAGTATGTGTGTTTGTGTGTGTGTGTGAGTACAGATTTATTCGGATTCGGATTCGTATGAGATTCGTTTCCATTCGTCTCTGTTTGCTGCTGTCGCTGACTCTGCCGCTCGCGTCGCAATACGTCGCATTCGCGCTGTTGCTGCTGGTGCTGCTGTCGTTGCTCCCTGGCAGCATTTCGCATCTGTACTGAATTATTTATAAAAAGGATGCGCGCTGCCAAAACACTTTCAGTTGGATTTTGTACGGAGCAGCAGCAGGAGCTGGTTAACAACAGCAAAGCCAAGCGACGCCAGGCCAGAAGCCAAGTGAAGTGAAGAAGAAATGAAGAACCAGAAGTAGCAACAACAACAACAACAACAAAAACAAAATCTGTGTTAAGAAGGCAGCAGCATACAAAATAACAACAACAACAACAATAGCACACACAAATACATATACAGCGAGACATGTGTATGTGTGAATGAAGAACTGCCAGTGCCTGTTTTAAGTTGGCCAGTGTGTGCACGGAGATTTGTGCCTTGGTTGTAGTTGTTGTTGCTATCTGCTGCTCGCGTATGCGTTTGTATTTGCATCTGTATTTGTGTTGGCCAATTGCGAATGGACAAATGAAGCCCAGTTGAGCTGTGTTAAGCGAAACGTGCGTGCAATAAGACTGACTGAAAGTGTGTCCACTGTGTGATATTTAAAAAGTAAAAATCAAATACAAATAAAACGGTATATACGAGTATGTAAAACTAAAAGGAAAAAACATTCAAACTGTTCGTATTTCAATTGCTGTGTCCGTCTGTAGTGAAAGTTCAACGCTCTCTCGCTCGCGCGCCAAATTGCGGCAGGCGAAAAACACTTAAGAACAACGATTAAGAAAAATCGACTTTCATTGGCACATAATCAAATTAAGCCACAAATAAGTGTCCGGGGAGCAATCACTAATCATTAAATAAATAGCAAAGCAGCAAAGGAGTGAAGCAATTCGAAGTGGAGCTCACTGACTGGCAGACCACAAGCCGCAATCGAGACTTGACGACGGTCAGTGTGTGCGGTTGAGTGCGTACCGAAAGCGCCATTTGAGCCAACCAAGCCGTGCATGAGAAGTGGCAAATTCTGTAGGGCATTTTGAATTTCATACATCAGCATTGATATTTGTTCAGCGTGCGAAGTACTCATTTACTAATCAGTCAAAGTGGCGTGCGCTTGTGAGAGAGAAATTCTGCCGGTCGCTCGTGACGCCATCGACGAGCTGATGCCGGATACGATAACCGTGCTGGAGCACAGCAGGGACAGGGACTCGCAACACCAGATGCGTAGAAGTGGCGGCCATGGTGTTGGAACTATTGGCATCACCAGTGACAAGGGCGGCGTCCTTGAGGCACGTGCTCAGCAGTTTCGTGAACGCGATCGGGAGAGGGAGCTGGAACATGATATAGCACTTGAACGTGAACGTGAACGCGATCGTGAACGGGACCATCTGCATCAGCAGCATCAACATCAACCGACGTCTTCATCGTCAGTAATGCAGCAACAGCAACAACAGCAGCAGCAGCACTATCAACAGAATGGTCGTGACCGAGATCAGCAGCCACCACACAGAGACCACCACTTAGATCAAAGAGACCGAAATCACCGTGAATATCGAGAGCCCGGCAGTCCCAGGCAAAGAGAGCAAAGAGACCCGAAGAAAGGTGCGTAGGCATGTGTGCATGTGCGTCAGTGTGTGTGAATCTGTCTACAATATATGGTATATTATGACTGTTGTACAGTAATGCTAGCCTACTTTCTGCTTTGGTGCCACTGTAAAAATATAACTAAATGATTCATATGTCGTATTTATGCGCGCTCACTTCACCATATATACTCGATCGTACTCCGCGTATAATATTTTGACTAGATGTATGTCTTTTTGATTTGAATATATGTATATATGTTTCTATGATAATCTTATAACCATTTAAAAAATATTGAAAAGCAAATTTGGACTGTGAGAAGGCGACTCCAAGTGTTGTTTTCGTAGGACAACCGGGTAGAGCGAAGCAATTGGCAAATTCGTTGCATGCTAAAGGATTGAGCTAATTTCAAGAACATTTTGATAAAATTAAATACCGACTTAATGGGTAAAAACATTAATTTGACTATAAAAAAAAATAAATTTAACTAGATAAAAAATATTTTAAAATAATCGCGTATTCGAACTCGCGCACTTGGCACGGCAGTCTTGCATTTTACACACTACGCTCTTGAGGAGAATAGAACTTCTTTGCTAAAATAACTTCACTCCAAAGGGAACATCTGGCCATTTTTGGGCGCTAATTTCACATAACTCATATGATAACTCATCTTATCATATCATAAAATAGCTTCGTCCTAAAGAACATTTTTTTTGTATTTAAAAAATAATAATAAAAAAAGACTTGTTGCATACTTCTACGCATCGCTAAGCGCTTTTTGTACATAAGAATTGATGTATATTTGTTTATATTTTTGTACATATCGTTACGCATCTTTAAAAATTTTTATTATTTTTTTATATTGTATTGACTTTGCTATAACAATTTTTGTAAGTGTCTACCAACATTATTAGCAAAGTGAACATGTTATTTTTTCGCGTGTGTGTGCGCTCAACAGGCTCATTATTTATTTAAGCCGCTTTCCTTTTGCTGTTTTGGCGACTCGCACTGAGCGCACGGAAACCAACAAATATGCGCACATTTTCCCTCTTTGGAATGTGTGTGTGCTCTTAGATTTGACGTTGGCTCGTTTGTTTAACTTTCATATGTGATGTGATGTGATGTGATGTACACACGTAATCAGCTAATGTGCTGTGAAAGCAAAGTTTCCTGCTGAAATTTTTCTTACAACCATAAACACCACATGCAATATATTACACAATGAATTTTTTTTTTGTTTTTTTGAATTTGGGTGTCGCTTTTGTTTGAGTTTAACTTAAGTAATTTACGACATTTATTTTGATTGCCCAAAAAATGTGCAAAACCAACTGAGTCCAATACGAAAAAATGCAATTGTATTTTATTACACGCAGTGTTCATAGATATATACAACTGAAACATATTTGAAAGTTCTACAAGACTTTAGGCATTGTGATATCAAATCCGCAAATAAATCAAAGCCAGGTGTGCTATTATTTCGAAATCAATTTCAATTACGTGCAAGACAAAGTTAGTCATATTTGTTTTCGTTGCTTTACATTTTGTGTGTGCCGAGTGTGAAGCTGTTCTCACTCAACTTCTGTCACAGATACTTAGCCCTAACGCCCACGTCGTTTCACTGAGTGAGTGCCACTGCCAGCTGGGTGCGTTGTGATTTTGCGACCATGACTTTTATAAACTTTCCACACAAGCAGGCTTCATGCTGACGCCATTTAAATCACTTAGTTATTGTTCAAAGTTTTTCGTTCCCCATTTTTCACCAAGCACTGAAATTGAAACTGAAAACCTAAAGCGAAACGCCAACCTGAAACGGAAGCGGAAACTGTTTGCTAATTGCCAAGCACCGCAGTGATGGCAACTGAAATTGCAACTGCAATAATGTTGGCGTTGCTGTTGCTATCGCGTGGGCGTGTTGTAAAACGCTCGTTGACAATTTCTTTCACGCTGAGCTGTGGAATTTCAAAGACACCCCTTTTAACTGCTCCCAAAGTTGGTATTCATTACAGTTGGGCACATTGAAAAATGTAAATAATTTTCGAATTTAGCATTTTAATTTAGACGTAAGCTTAGCATATTTAGACAAGATAATGAGCGGTCTGCATGCGTAGTGAATATTTTTATTGGTGCTTTAACCTCTGTGTGCTAAAAAAAATCTACATAAAATCGTACAAAGTGAGCAATCAACAGCAAATAAATATTTGTATTGAAATAATGTGTATTTTTGGATATCTGTGTGTCTATGAATAAACCAGTTAGTGGCATGCTTACTCTATAGGTCACTAAACTTTTCTATCTAGGCCAAATAGCCAACCAACCAACCAACCAACCAACCAAATAACTAACTCGAATACACTCGTATCTAACCTTTTTGTAAATAAAAACTAAGAAAACCCATTTTGCTGTCTGTTCGGTGTTGTTGCTGTTAGTATTAGTGTTGATGCTCATTTTAATCTGTGGCCTATACTTGTTGTTGTGAGATGTTCTTTTTTAGAATTACCCGTATTTAAAAACCAAGCACACACATACAATCTACACCTATGCAGTGCACACAGACACAGTATAAGCCAATTAAAAATTTAATCACATTTATTATTCAATTATCGTATTTTTGCAGATACACAAGCAAAACATTCACATGGATTTCTCTATTGTAAGTCGCACCAGTTTGGCATTGGAAAAAAAGAAATTTTTTTTTAAATTAAAATATTTTTTTTTTGAATTTGTACAAATTTATTGCAAAATTATTCTTCATAAACTAGTTGCACAGCAAATTATTACAACACAAAAGTCTATTGTTGCTAGGTTTTTATGAAATTCTATAAGAAAACGCAATAAAGCGAAGTGCCGCCTGACGGTATGCTATGAAATATCTATATTAGGAACGCGTATGCGTTACTTCCGACCAATTTGGTTTGGCTTCTTTGGTCGCATCGAATTCGTTATTTTCGTAGCGTAACTTGTTGAATTTTAAGCAGAAAATTGAGCTGACATTTGAGATGTTCCTGACATTTGCAGCGTATGAGTTGAGTGATAAATAATTTGGAAGTCAGAGCAATGAGTGTGACGAATGTACAGAGAATTGTCAACAGTTTTTAGTCTATTTTTATAAATACTTTTAATGCCATTTTTGTGATCTTTAAATAACTTTTACAATTTAAATCTACTTTTTAATACTTATTTAAAGCTAAGTTTTAAGCAAACAGTTTAGGCACTTTAATTAAACTGAACTCAACTGTACTGAAATTCAAGTGAACTTGGCGTATTTTGAGATACAAACTAAAGTCAAATGCTCTTCTACTTCTATTCACCCGCTCATATTAAACACTTATAGCGGATGAGGAAATCAGCGATAAGGCATCAACATGTGGGAAGCTGTTAATAATTCTATCTGTGGCACTTGTGATTCTAACACTACCCTTCAGTCTCTTCGTTTGCTTCAAGGTGAGTGCGAGATTTTTTGTAGGCAAACGCTACAAAGCGAATTGCTCCAGGGGCGTGCAGCAAACGTAACTCTTTTTTATAATTATTATTATTTTTTTTTGTGGTTTAAAAAATATTTCTCTTTGAATCCTTTGTAGGTGGTGCAAGAATACGAACGTGCGGTAATCTTTAGACTTGGACGTTTAATGCAGGGTGGCGCAAAGGGTCCGGGTAAGTACAAAAATGCAAAAAGCAACCACACACATACAACCACAACTACAAAGCAGCATGAAAATGCTCTGTCTCCCTATATATATATATATATATATGTGTGTGTGTGTGGGTGTGTTATTTGTGTTAATTGCTGCACTTGCTCCAAATTAGCATTTTCGCTTTCATGGAAATATTTGCAAAAGTAAAAACAAAAAAAATAGAAGATACAAGAAGACGGAACGAGAAACAGAAAAATACTACACCTGAAATGGGAGCGTCGCAAAGCGTTTTTGTAATTTGCAATTTGCAGCTTGACACTTTCATGTCTTTATGCGCTTGCATTGCAATTTCGTTACTCAGCAATGACAACGACAGTGCTGATGTTGGTGAAGAACCACGACGACGGTGATGACGTTGATGACGACGATTACCATATACAGTATTACACTGACTACATCGTCGTACTGTGCTATCCGTCGTCAGTCGTCATTCGTTTGTCATATTTACACAACTTCTGTTGAACCTTCTGCAGTGCTCGCTTAATTGCTGAATTGACACGATAGTTGAGCACGCCCACTTCAGTGGAGCATTTAGTTGGGCGTTGGGTGCACATTGGACTTACTGAAGTTTTCTGGCACATTTAACCAGTTTGAAATTCCTAACTTGCTCTCTACACCTCTCGTCTCGGCACCAACACATTTTCTGCCCTCTTTTCGTTCATTTACAGGCATCTTCTTTATACTGCCCTGCATTGATTCATATGCACGCGTGGATCTTCGTACACGCACCTATGATGTGCCACCGCAAGAGGTAAGTTAGAAATGCTGCCATGCAGAAAAAAAGTGCTTACACAATTCGTTTCTCAGTGTTGTAAAAAGAAATTAAATACACATAAAAAATACTAATAATAAAAAGAGTAATATACTTTATATAAAAAAAAACTTTAAAGTAGTTTGCAACTGCTATACAAACTAAATAAACAACAACTTAAATATAAATATATATATATATATATATTATATATATGTAAACCCTTAACACACACAAAACAACAGAAACTCATTAAAATTTGTTTTTCAAATTTTAATTGCCAAAAAAACTTGTATAAACAAACAGGAGCAGATGAAAATTGTGGAAAACAAATTAATAAACACGCATACCACACGTGGTGCGCTGTAATGATTTCAAATTGATTTTTTGTATTTCTGCAATTTTTGTTCAAAATATACATAAATAACGTCAACGCCTTTTGACGTTGTGACGTCAACAACAGAGTCAGTAACACATACATACACTTACACACACGCGATGAGTGCATGTATCTGCGTTACTTTTTGTATGTTATGATTTTTAAATTTGTTACCCTACAAAAAATAAAATAAAATAAAATAGAGAACAAATAAAAAATAAAAAATATGACAATAATAACAAAAAATAATAATAATAAAAAATAATGTTAATAATATAGTTTGCTTTCCCAACTCTTTCTGTAATTCACAATTTCTATCTGTTGCTAACTCTCTATCTCTACCTCTAACTGTCTGTCTCTGTCGCTATCTCTCCATAGTATGCTATTGAACTGCCTTACTTTAACTCTTACTCTAACTCTAACTCTGTCTCTGACTTTGTTTCTCTGTCCAAACACAAAAAACAACTTCCGCTCTATACAACAAATAAATTTAATCAACCATGCAAACCAAGCGTATTAGTTACACTCTAAGATTTGTTAATTTTCTTAATGCATTTTTGAAATGTAAATATTTTAAATTGTTGTTGATGAAATATATGGTAAACACTCCTACCAATAACCCGCTCCCCCTATCAGTTACCCTAAACAGCCCACACCAATAACAACAGCAGCTCGTGACATGTTGCCCGCCACCTAAGCCTGTTTTTTTGTTGTACAAAAAACCCTGCGTTTTAGATACGCACCAAACCCAAAAAATGTTTTGCTATTTTCCTACTTAAACCTTAACAAATAACATTAAACAATACCAAAAAACAAAACAAAAAATATACAACCTAACAAAAAATATATATATTTATATATAAACCCTTTTTAATTCATATTCTGCGTACTCTTACTCTTACATCATATTCCTGTTCTCGTCATTGTTGTTGTTGCAAGTGTTGTTGTTGCCATTGTTCTCGTTGTTGTTGTTCTTGTTATTGTTGCCGCCGCTGCTGTTCTGCTGCTGTCAACGCTACTGTTTGATGTTGCCACAAAAAAAGAAATAGAGAAACAAAAAAAAATAATACAAAAACAATGAAAGCAAAATGTTGCAAGTGCATTTGTGCGTAAATGGATTTGTGCAAATTGCACTCCAAAAGAATGCAAATGAAAATGCAAGCAAAAGAAACATGAAAACTATTTTTCCGCTCTTATGAATTCAAACTTTCTACTGACACAGGCACTGAGACACATCAGCACACGCGCTTTTAACGTCTCGTATCGTATTGTCTCTCTCGCATTGCTGTTTATTCTATGCAGCAGATTTATATTACAGTAGAGTATGCTTGTGTTAGTTTTCGCATAGTGCAAAGTTCGGTGAAAATCACAAATCGAACTCTAAGACATTTTTAGTGGCAAAAAAAAAGGAACAGCAGAGTAGCAACATCAGCACCGGCTGCAGCAGCAGCGGCAACAAAATTCATCGTCAGCGCCACCACAATCATTCGCCAACATCTTCATCATCAACATTATTAAACAACATTATTATTATTATGACCAACAACACCACCACCAAAACCACCACCGTCACAGCCACCGCCACCGCCACAGCCGTTATCACCTCACTATCATCACCACCAACACCACCGGCGTCAACTCAGTGAAATTTTGTTCTTGTTTTATTTGATTTGTGCGTGAAACGGAATACAACCAAGACGAACTGCAAGCAAATGCAAAGCAAAGCATAGTGTGCAAAAGTAAAAAATAAACGAATAAGAGCAGGACAAGACAAAAGGACGAAAGCAAAAAATTGAATTGAATTGAATTGAATACGTCCTGCAGTGATTTTGTGTAAATTGCGTCATTGCGACACTCAGCGCTACGTGGAGTGAACTTTTTTGTCGCACAACGTTGCCGTTTCTACGTGCGCGTCTCTATATTTGTGCAACGCAATTTAATATTTTCTTTTTCCTTTTTCAAGTAGTACTGACTCCTTTCGTACTACTATTTTTTTTTTGTTTTCAACAATTTTTTGTGTTATTTAATTTATTTTTTATATATTTTTGTTTTTTGTACTGCGCTCCTCTTTTTGGTTCTGTTCATTCAGCAAAACATGTAAAACGCATGCAGAACGAAGCGCTCACGAACTCGAAGTCGCAGACGAAAAATCTGCGTTTCCAAGCAAGTTATTGTTGTTCTCAACATTGTTGTTGTTGTTGTTGTTGTTATACTCAATTTTTTTCTCACTCTTTTTTAATCATTTTTTTACCCATATTTTGTTCTGCTCACTCGCATTACTTGGCATTATTTTCGAGCTTCTGTTGGTTTAATTAAAAAGAATTTTAAAAATAAAAAATATATTGACAAATTAAACGAAACAGAACTTTTGTATGCTTTCTTTTAACTTGATTTCGATCTTTCTCCATTGTTTGTTTTCATTATTTTATTATATTTTAATTAAAACTTTTTTCAAATTAAACTACAATTTGCATAGTATGTCTATGATTGTCTTTTTGGACATATAAGAAAATAAAATTTAATTAAACTAAAAAAACGATATAAAGATTATAAATAAAAATTTTGTGTTCAGACTAAATACAAAATAAATTGGGTTACGCTAAAAAATGATCAAATTAATAAAAAAAAAACAAATTAAATCAAAATAATAAACAAATAAATTGGCTTTGGGAATGCGTTTACTAAAAAAAATTATTTTTTATTGGCATTAAAAAGCATTGAAATTAGTAGTACTTCTAAAATCCCCATTCTGAACACAGAGTTGCTCCTAAAAGTAGTCTACGAATGCAAAGTAAAACCGTTAAAACGGTTCAATGACAAACGATTATCGTAGCAAACAAAATATTTAGAAGAACCCACACCCAGACACAATTAACCAATTAACCTACCAACTTCAATGCAAAACTAGTTACTATCTCTGTCTTTCTATCTTTCTTTCTCTCTCTGACTAAACATGCTAATTCTAACCAAGTCTATTTACTATAAAAAAAGATTTTCGTTTTTCTTTTCATTTTCAAACAATGAAGAAACAACAAGAACTAAGTAAACAAAAGAGATTCTAATAATTATAAAATTCATTATCCCTAAAAATGCACTAATTTGATTGATCAAATACATATGTAATTCACTCCCTAACTTTAAGAGTTCGATTTTTTGAGAGCATGCAAATTTCCGTATAAATGTCTATACTACTACCAATACAATTACTACTACAAATACAATTATATCACTACAACCACAACCAAAAAGTCCTCTAAATACCATAGTTAAAAACGCCAAGAATTTTGATTACATTATATTAATGTTGGTTAAACTCACCTTAGTAAATGTTGCAAAGTAAATACAGTAAAGTAAATTTTTTTAAAAATATAAGTACAGAAAACCATCTTCTTTAGATACGCATTTTAATTACACCACATCGGAGTAAAACATTTAACACTTTTTACTTTTCTATTTATAAACAAAAAATTTTTAAATGAATAAAAATCAATTTTTTTGTTGATAACTGATATTTAATCAATTCCTTTGATTTGTTTGAGCACAAGCGAAGGATTTAAACGAACGCACCCAAAGCTAAACAAGTAATCAACCAACCAACTAAATCTAATCCAATCCAAAGCAAAGCAAACCAGTCGAGTTCATCTATGTGTGTTTACGTGGTTTAGGCTGTTTGAAATGGGTAAAAAAGACTTAAGACTAATAACTAATAAAGAAAGTACCGTAATGGAGCAACTAAAGCGTAACGCATGAGAAGAACATAAATTTGCGTCTGAGTCATGTTGCCAATGTAATGTCGCATCAGCATAAAATTCCCACCCAAAAAAATGAAAATTAAATAAAATAAACTGAAACGTAGTTGTCATACTCATATACTCATATTCAACTTATCATATTATTGACTGAACCACCTCAAACAAACTCAAATCAAGTTAATCAAGCCAATTAAAATCAGCTCAACTTAACTGATTCCATTAGCGCATTCGATAGCATTTTGAGTGTGAAATCCGCCTTTGAGCATATGTCCTTGCAACGTGTCAATGGGAATGCAAAAAACGTAGTCGATCAATAAACACAATCAATCAATCATACAATCAATCAATCAATCAACCGTAGTTGAAGTAACATCAAAATTTTCCAATATGAAAATCGATGATGATTCCGAAATACTGTGCAAATTGTAATAGTTAATTAAAACTCATTAGTTTGGGAGTTACGGTGTATTAAAATGTATGAAGGTTATTCCATTTTCATTTTTATTCTTTTTATTTTCTTTCATTTTCTCATTCGGTTCTCTAATACGATTAGTGTCTCTGTTTTTTTTTGTCTATACGAAATGAATAATTTTCATTTTGATTCAGATTGAGTATGTGACAACCACATACAAACACATGCATTTTGAAGACACACAAACACACACACATGAATATTGTATATAGCAAAGTATCTGGGCTAAGCCAGATTTGTACAAAGTGCCTTTTGAATTGTTCACAACAAAAAAAAATAAAAATAAAAACGTAAGTTGTAGTTTTGAATAGAATTTGTAACGAGTCACTCAAACACAAAACTCACAACTCAAGACGAGGGCCAAAATATATCAAAACTTTTTGAAAAACTTAAAACTCTCAAAGGTGAAATGAAATAAAGAACACAAAATTCACTACAACGAAATATTCTATTTTAAAGGAAGTTATTTTAAGGTTATCTTGGCTCAGGTTGGGTTGGGTAAGGAAATTAACTTCTATTAGCCAAAAACCTGTTAACTTTGATATGTACTCTTTTATTTATATAAAGATCTCTATTTAATTACTCAATACCTAACGACTGCTTCTAATATTTTGAGACATAATAATCAAGTTACTTACTTTTTCCAGTGTTAGGCATGAGTTAAGCACCTAGAAGAATGCATATCGATTCTATGTTCAATTTGCAACACATTTATAGGAATAGAAATCTAAGCAGTCTTTAGTTAGTCGATTGTTTTTAAATGAACAATCTTCAGCTCTTTGAGCAACGCTTCAAAATATTACCTTACTAGGACCAACGGAAAAGCGACTGGAAGAGGAGATAGAAACCGTACTTTAAAAGCTGCTTTTTCAGAATTTTAAAAATACAATCACAGTAAGAGATATGATTTGTTATGTCATTGAAATTTCTGATGATCTCCCGTACAATAAATTAATTACTAAAGAAAGTACACGCGTTCTTGGATAAACGTACTAAAATCTGCTAAAACCGCCAACCTTAGCACTTGCAAACCAAATAAAAAGCTTAGCAAAATATAAAAATAAAATACTTGCCACAATAAAAACTTGTCTAGACGTGTAACACTTAAGTACAAAATGGTAACCACACAAAAAAATAATTTAAAAAAATAAACAACCCAAAATAAAAAGGAAAAGCATCAAACAAACCGAAACACGCTGAATGCTGTTCAAACTTCAAGCAACTTTTGCTGGCGACGCAAAAGTTTCGTGCGGGTTTACACAAAAAACATACACACACCCACACAACACCGAAATAACACCAACACAAATGCAAACTACAATAAATTGGAACAACAACAACAACACCATCACCCAGCAAATACTTTAGTTAGTCACATAAGTCACGTTTAGGTTAAACTGTAAATAGCAAACTACAAAAAACAAAAACAATAAATTTTTATTTAACACACACACAAAACAAAAAGAAAAACAAAAAAAAACAAAAAACAATTAATCAACTCAACTAAACACAGAACAAGCTTAAACATTTTATTTAATTTTTTAGTACTTAGTTGGTACTTTTTTAAATTTTATTATGCGCTTTTATATTTTGTATTATTAAAATTTAGCGTGCATTTTAAGTTGCGTTATTGATTAATGATGACGATGATGATGTTGATTATAATGATGTTGATATTGATAATAAATCAAATAAGCTGATACAGTTAAATACACTGTAACTTCGAAACTTTTGAGTTTGCTCCACGTATCGCTATAGCGTAGTTAAACAAAATCACATAAAACAAAATGCAAACAAAAAAAAAAATAATAAAACAATAAAAGTAAGAAAAGAAACTATATATAAAAAATTTAACACATACTTAGAACATACACAAAAACAAACTTAGCGGTACAAAGATACAAGCAAGCTACCTAAAAACGAAGCTTCGTTCATTTATCACTCGTAACGCCACACAAGCAGCAAAAACAAAACAAAAAAAAAAAAAAAACAATTTCACTTTAGCCGTGTTTATTTATAACTTTTTTCGTCTATGCAACTTTGAATTCGCTGCAAATTGCTACTAAAACTATTGCAAGAAGAAAGAAAAAATTAAAAAAATAAAATAAAATAAAAAATTAGAAGTTAAAAATATACAACACAAAAACAACAACAAAATGAGTAAGGCAAACAAAGTGTGCTTTGAACAATTGTCTGTTCACCGCTGTGCTCAACAACAGCAGCCAACACCAGCAAAACTAATAAAAACAACAGCAACAACGTTGAGCTAAGCTGCTGTAATCAGTGCAAAAATATTGAGTGTTGCCGTTGTCACCCGCTTTGTCTTCTGTACACCTCACTCTCTCACGCTTTCTATCACTCTGTTTGTCTCTAACTGTTTCGCCCAAGCTCTGTCACCATTTATCGCTCTTTCTCAAACGCACATTCACTTTTATGTTTGTCATGCTGCTGCTTACTTTGTTTGCACTTCTAACAACTAAAGCAAAAAATGGCAAAAAATGGCAAAAGAAAAAAAAAATTTACAAATTCAGTGCATCAACGCAGATGCATTTCTTCTTCTTCTACCACTTCCACTACACTGTCCCTCTGCTTTCAAATGTGTCAAATGATTAGCCAAGTGGTTGACACACTATCTCAAAAAAAGAAAAAGCAAAGGAAATAGAATTCCGTCTTGCTCCACAAATAAACAAAAGTTGTATAGAAAGAAAGAAGGAAAGTTTTATAAGATACAAAAAAAAAACAGCAAAACAGGATACAAGATACAAGATACAAATGCGTAACAATAAAACAAATACAAACAAAACAAAAAAATAACAAAAACAAAACCAAAAAAATTAGCAAAAAAGAGTACAAACGACAAAAATATGCACCCACTGCATCTTGTAGGTTCTAACAAAGGATAGCGTGACGGTTTCGGTGGATGCAGTGGTTTACTATCGCGTATCAAATGCAACAGTATCTATAGCGAACGTGGAGAATGCCCATCATTCGACCCGACTTTTGGCACAGACTACTCTACGAAACACAATGGGAACTCGGCATTTGCATGAGATACTCAGCGAGCGTATGACGATTTCCGGCACCATGCAGGTGAGTTCGTTCGTTCGCATTCGTTCGTTCGTTCGTTCGTTCGTTGGTTTCTTTGTTTGTTCTGCTCTGTTGTAACTTAGAAAGACAACCGACAGACACACATCAAAGAAGCAACCTATCACTATCTCTATATAACATACAACAGCGGCGATGAGACTTACTACAATACAACACCATAACAAAAAACAACAAACAAAAAAAACCATATTGTCCAAGTTGTGAATTGCTGTTTGGCCTTTTTGGTCTTGCAAGGCACACATTCACACACATTCGTACACATTGTAACACATTTCCAGTTACACACACATTTAAACTCAATTACAGATACAATGTACTTAAAGCAGAAGTCACGAACTCTAGTTGGATTTTTATTTATGCATAAGTTTATTTCCTTCTTTCAACTGACTGACATTCAAACACACATACCAAGCAAACACATATAAACGCACACACGAACACACAAAGCCATAGAATATTTGCTCAACTCAAAAAAGATACTTTGCTGTTTCGCGTAGGTGGCAGCGAGCACTACTCAAAGCTTTATATTCTTACATACATAATTCACTTAATACAGTCGCTGCAGATGCTCGTTCGTTTCTGTCCGCCTGTCGGCCTGTCTGCCTGCTCATCTGTCCGCTGCATCCTTACCTTGTCATCCTGCGTTTTGCAAATTATCTTTCTGCTGCTTAAATTTAACGTGAAACGCATTCAGTCTCTCCCTTTGTAGCGCTCCCTCTAACTCTCTCGCTGCCCGGTGTGTGTGTGTGTGCTGCAATTATCTTCTCAATTGCAAGTTTAATTTTTGCTATTTGCAAGAAAATTTCCTAAATGGAAAATGCTTAAAATTCCTGTTAAATTAAAGAATCGCAGATTATTAATTTGCTAGCAGCAGCAGCTCTAACGAGCAAAGTTTGCCGCAACTTTAGATCCAAAAATAAAGAAATAACCAGAACCGTATTAAATGGCAAGCGTAGCGGACAGACGACGAGCAAAGTATCTAGTTGCGTGTAATTGTTCGCTGAAGGCTTATAAGACATGCAACAAAAAAGGAAAGAATTAAAGAGAGTATGGCGCAAATTGAAAATTAAAAAAAAAAAGATAAAAAGTATTTTCAATGCCTCCTTTTTGGTGTTGGCGTAACTTGAGCAAACTCCACTTTTTTTGCTGCTCCCTTTCAGTGCTTTAGCAAATCGTTGCCAATTTTAACGAATCTACTGCAGCTTTAGCAAGCAACTTTTTACGGATATTGTAGATTTATTAAAAGTCTTTTAGCTTAAAAGATATTTTGAGCAAAGTACTGTAAACCAACTTAATTAAAGAGCAAAATATTTTCAGATGAGGAGCCTTTTTCAGTCGTTTCAAATTCTAAATAAAAAGTTTTTTGTAAGAGAGTTTTACACTTTAAAGTGAATGGGTACGTTCCAAAGATATCCTTTTCGGGTATTCTTGAGCACATCTTGTTTTTTTTTTTTTTGTTCGAGCTCGAATGGAAAAATGTTCTCAGAAATAGGTTGCTGAGAATTTGGTGTGACGACGAAAAGCATTTTTTTTCCAATTGTATTTAATTGTATTTAAGGAAAGACTCCTTACACGTGCACGTAATTGGAGCACCCACCAAATAAGGGTTTCAGTTAATTTTAAAATCTATATATACTGAATTTTTTCCATAATATGTTCACCTACGAGGAATTAGAAGAAATACGAATAAAAAGCAAAAATAAAGTGCAGCGTAAAATAACTTAGCTAGCTGATTTATCTTGAGATTCTTCTTAAGCTGTAATGAGGTAAACTGTTTAATTAGAAAAGCACCGTTTCTTCCTTCAAATTCGTATTTTATTATTAAATCGTAAATTACATTGGATAGGGTTGAGTTTGGAATAACACATATAGACCATTTTACATAAATGTGGCTTTATTTCGTTGATGTAGCGTTGAAATGCCTCATTCAATACACGCATGTGGGTTTTGCGTGTTGGCATAGATCTTTGACTTCAAATAGCCCCATTACAAGAAATCCAATGTTGTTAAATCACACGATCTAGGCTGCCAATTCGTTCTCTTCACAGCTGACGCATTTCAATGCATTTTGCAGCAGCTTAAAAGATACTTTAAAAATTTCGAAACGTTGCAGTTTGGCAGTTGTTCTTTCGTCATGTCGATTTACGCCTTCTTTGTGTTCGCTTGACCTACAGTAACCTCGCGGTTTGCTGTTTCCCTTTATCACATCGGCTTAGTGTTGGTTACATGCGCGATTGCTGTAAGCTCACCCATTGACCTATCCTCGTAATAGACTCGTTGTTTGTCACAGATTTGCAGAAATCTCTTCCTCATAGAAAGCAGGAAAAGCCCAAAAAGAAAACAACAAGGAATAAACCAAAGCCATTTACAAAACTCCAACTAGAGTTCCCGCCCAATGATGCGACGAAGGCTACACATGCTACAAATCTTTGAAATACAAAACGCGCATGAGGCATTTGCGATTGCGATTGCGAGTGCATAGAACCGAAATCCATGGATTTTATTTTCGAGTTCGTTTCGTTTTCAAGGATGCAGTAAAGCGTTGCACTTCAAGCCAAAGCAACAAGCCGCAAAAAAGGACTCTGCGACAAAAACAAACAAACGAGAAAAAAAAGAAAATAATGAAAGAAGCGAAAAAAAAAACACAATAAGGAAACAGACGATGAAATGAACTGAAAACCGTCACCTACAATAGTAAAAGCATAGACTAATGGCTTTTTTCTTCTATTTCCATGAAAAAAAAAAACACACACACACAAATAAAAAATCAAACTAAAACTCTTTATCACAAACATGCACACACACACACACATGCACACACGTACACACGTACACATGTGACGCCACGATGTGGGAAATCAAAAACAGGTACAACTCGACGAAGCCACTGATGCCTGGGGCATTAAAGTTGAACGTGTCGAAATGTAAGTAGTGCAAATATTATGTATTGTTGCCATTGCAACTTTTATTATTTCTTCGTCTCATTCTTCTCTTCGCTGTTTCGCTGTTTCGCTGCTTTGCTGCTTTTCTGCGGCCGTGCGGCTGTTGCAGTGTTAGTGTTGTCATTGTTGCTCTTATCGCTCTCGACACGCACGCTCGCTGGGTTGTTGGCTTTAGCTTTGTTGTTGCTGCCTATATTGTGGACTGTATTAGTGAAGTTGTTGTTGTTATTGTTGTTGTTGTTTTTTTGTCGCTTGTTGCGGTTACCGTTATTGTTTGTGTAGTTTTTAATTTATTATTAGCAAAAGCGCACAAGTGCGCTTGGACATGGAAACTATGACAGCATGTCAAATAGGCAGCCATGTCAACGCAACATGGTGCAGCAACAACAATAACGACAGCAACAGCAGCAGCAGCAGCAGCAACAATAAACCAGCACAAATAACTAGCAACAATGCCACGCCTACGGCAACACAGCAGCGTAGCAGCGGCACAAGTGGGCGAATTATTATTTTATGCGAAGTGCTTAACATTTTTCATTTGATATGCTGCGCCTGACATTGTTTGGGCGCGTGCTTCATGCCACATTAAATTAATTGAGCGCAAGAGAAAAAGGAAAAAACATCAGTCAAAACCTGAAGGTTCCAGAAGGCAAGCAACTAAAAGTATTACAGCAGCTGTGGTGGGATTAGACAATCGGAAAGAATTGCTTAAAAAATTTATCAAAAAAAAAAAATAATCGTATGGGTAAAGTAGAGTCAAATGTGCTTAAATAAATTTTTATTTTTGTTAAAATCTGTTAAAATGTATCAACCAGTTTCTGTTTTTTAATGGCAAATCAAAGAATCGCCCAACGGGGCATAAAGAGAAAATTAAAATAGATTTTTGATATCAAATATCTTTGTTTCCAACTTATTTTCATTTAATGTTATTAATACCAATGTGTTTTTATAACATATTCGAGCTCAGAACTAAACATTTTTATCTTTAATTCCTACTGAAAACCCGAGTTGTGGTATTAGGCGTGATAACTCTATTCAGGCTGCCCAACAAGAGCTTAACAAAACTAATGGGTAGAAGAGGAACGATGAGAAAGGAATAATACACTGGCCACCCTCAAGTAAATTCTCAGGCTCGTCCAAGCAAGCCCGTTTTACCGTTAATTGATGCGTTAGCCTACCAAAAGAGTTCACTGTGGGGCTTTGCGAACCTGCCTAAAATAGTCTTGTCACAAGTGACGGAATGTCGCGTATTGTCTTCAGAATGTATAATCTTTTTCAAAGATGGTAAAGAGCACACCTACCATGGAACAGCAAAAGAAGATGGCACATACAAATATTGTACAACTCCAAATGCATTTATTCGCATTCGCATTTACTTTTTTCAGCTACTCTTAGATAATCCAATTCAACTTTCAATTCCTCAAATCTTTTTATAAGAAAATCACGTGCCACTATGTTTGTGCCCATTAATTTCCGAAACCACTCAAGCGATTTCGATGAAATTTTCCGAAAATATTTAATTGCTTCCAGCTTGAAGTTAGGATAGTTTTAGATCGGATTAGTCTCCCGTCCAGATCCAGATCAATATCCACTGAATGAGCGATTTGCCAGATTAAAATATGTATATTGATGAAAGCAATTTCCAAACACAAGAAAATTTGTCGGAGAATTGATGTCATTCGATTCGATGATCGACACTGTAATAGATGTTACATGATGATGATTTACTGGGGTAGTCCAGACCCAAACATAACCTACATTTGAAAATTTGTTCAGCAATCATTTTGCTCCGTAGTTTAAATCCGCCAAAATATGTGCAATAGCTAACGATGATGGTGATCTAACGAATTATGTGAAATCTCATAGAAGTGACAACCCTAAATGGGAAATACAGAGTGGCGAATGCATTGCTACCACGCATTCCAATGCTACCTTCAGACTTACCAATTAAGTTCAAGTACAATTTCCTATTCGTTTCACCTTTGCAAGGACCATAAATTAAGCGCAATGTCTAACATTGAATCAGGTCAATCCAGGTTTCTTAAACGAATAACTTTATTTCTTCTGTGGCAGAAAAGAACTAATTTTCGAGTTTTTAGTGTTGATCAGTGATTTATTATTCTTCGGATTACTGTCCCACTGTGAGAAGGTAACACAACAGCGATGAAGTGTCATCGATGTCGGGCGCCGCTAATGGATGTCAAGTGCGAGATAATTTCGTTTTTCCTCAGCTCAGTGCTTGTCTTCTGGCTTTCGCTTTATTACTCAACTTTCTTTTTGTTGCACACGCATTAATGAGTGTAATGACATATCGATTTTTTCATCACACACCCACATGCGCACATGAGTGTGCGTGTGTATGGGTATATTTTGCATCGACTCGTTTGCCTTGGTTATAATTTTTCTTTTCTTTAATATTTAACGCCTTCTCTTTGTACACTATTAACAAAAACACATGCAACTGCAGCAAGGATGTGCGTCTGCCAGTGCAATTGCAACGCGCTATGGCCGCGGAAGCAGAAGCTGCACGAGAGGCTCGTGCCAAAGTCATCGCTGCCGAGGGTGAGCAGAAAGCATCGCGTGCGTTACGCGAAGCTTCCGAAGTGATTGGCGATTCGCCGGCAGCGCTGCAATTGCGCTACCTGCAGGTGAGTTTCAATGAGATTAATAATGCGACATTATGTCGCACCCCTTCACTCTTACTCCCTCTATGCTATTCTATCATATTACTTCTATATTATACTGCAGACTCTGAATACCATATCGGCGGAGAAGAACTCGACCATCGTTTTCCCGTTGCCCATCGATTTGATAACGTATTTCTTGAAAACATCGGATGCTACAACGCAGCAGAACGCAGCAGCCGCAGCGGCAGCTATCAGCAATCAGCAGCAGCAGCAACAGCAGACATTGCAACAACAGCAAATACAATTGCAACAGCAGCAACAACAACTGCAACAGCAATACCAACAGCAAGCAGCAGCAGCAGCACAAGCACAACAAATCTCGTCAGCAATGTAAAAAACGCACACACATCTTTTTTAAGCGAATTGGACGGGTGGGGGAAACCGAAAGCGAAAAATAGCCTATTGAAGCGTATGTATTTGGTCATAGAACCCAAACAGCGAGCTCGAGTGCATTGATTTGGTCATAGTGTGCCGCTGGTCAAAATACCAACTTAGGGCGACACATTCTTGGTTGGCCATCGAAGGATTTTTTAGTAACTGCAAAGCGGAGAGAATTAAAAATCAAATTTGATTTTCAGTTAATTATTTTTTTTATTTCAATTCTGGTGGTTTGTTTGATAAAAATCTAGTATAAACTTGTAGCATGGTCCGTAGCAGCTTGAAAGTACTTCTCTAGTCATGCGGCTGATTAATATTAACTTTATTTTTATAAATGCGAGTAGAAATGAAGTAAGGTTAATCAGAACACCAAAAGATAAATGAAGTTAGATGTATCCGTCCATGCATCAGTAGAACCCCATAGGCAAGGCACAGTTTGGAAAACCTAAAATTAAGGGGATTTCTTAGTCGTATATCTTCATATATTTCACCTACTGAGTCTAAAGTCGAAATCGTAGACAATAAAGATACCAGTAGTGCTGCTAATCAACTTTTTTTTAGTTCAAATTTAAATAAAATTAAGTTGCTTTAAATTTTAATTCGCTGCTCTCAACGGCCAGAAAGGCTATTCGACCAAAACTCGCTTCAATGTGGTTATTAATCGCAGCTGGACAAAAAATGCACATCACGTTGGTTGTCAGTGTAGAGAGGCCTCTAATAATGGGACAGCCGGCGTGGCGTAGTCGATACATTTTTTCTATAACAGATCGGAGATCTAGTAAATTAAGTAAAAACTGTAGTTGATAGTAAAATTCATAAAAAGCAAGCACATCGAGAATGTTTTATTTCTTACGAAATAAATTAATTAACTAAAAATAGGAAAAGAAAAATATAATAATTTAATAGACAGTTCATAAAAAGCAAGCACATCGAGAATATTTTATTTCTTACGAAATAAATTAATTAACTAAAAATAGGAAAAGAAAAATAATAGAATTTAATAGACAATTCATAAAAAGCAAGCACATCGAGAATGTTTTATTTCTTATGAAATAAATTAATTAACTAAAAACAGGAAAAGAAACATAATATAATTATATAATAGACAACCGTTTAAACATAAGATAACAATGAGGAGCTAATCAAATAAATGTTAAATCTTTTTCTTCAATTTTAATGTATCTCAATTCAAATTGATGTTTTTGCGATTACTTGTATATAAAAAGAAATATTGTTGTCGCGCTTTGTATGTTAGTTAAATCAATTGAGCACATTAAAAACAATTTGCAGTGAAAATTCTAGAACCAACTGTTTTCGAAAAGCCTGAAATGCAGAAATGAGGCAAGAATATGCATTCCGAGCTCATCTAAAATGGTTGGTTTGGTTTTGTCTTTTCACAGATTTACCATAATAAAAAAAAAATTTAAAAAATTTTTAACAAAAAAGCAACAACAAAAATATATTTTTCAATTTATAAATGTTAGAGCATTAATACAGTTCGCCATTCAATAAACAATTTAGCACAATAATTTAAACAAAACAACTTAAAATTTTATGCAAAATTATTGCAACGCATTTTTAGGAGTCTTTGAGCATAGTTAAATTTTGTCATATAAAGCTCTGAATTATATCCATTAAAATTCAACTAACAACTCAACTGTAGTCAACCTCAAGTGACAGAGTCTAATGAAAATCTAAGAAATTAAAGACATGGTTTTGCAGCATTCAGAAACTTGAACACTGAATAAATGGGAAATGCTGGTAAAAATTCAAAACAAGAGAATTATTACTGGCAAAATGAAAATTTTAGTAAATTTCTAAAAAAAAATTTAATACTTGGGGCTGCTGCAGTTGAACTACGGACTATTAGCAAATATGTATCATTGTGCACACTACTATATTCGTGTGCTATAAACCGTGTGGAATGTTTTCACGGTGCACTTTGCTATTCAGTTGTCTTACTATATTATACAACATTAAAACCTATTTCATTATAGCAGACCGAAAAGTAAGTTTACAGCGCTCAATCACGAGTTGATCAGTGCCAAAGTTGTGTAAAGAACAGTTAGTGACAAAAGTTAGGAAATATAGAGATTGATACACATCATTGACACACGTCTACAAAAGCATAGATACAAGATACATTTTATACAATAAAAAATACAATAAAAATAAAACAAAATTAAAGAGGGAAAAAATTATATTTATCCAGTACATGGAGCTGATGCGACGGCATCTGTTGTAATAATAAATGATGTTTTCAATAAATCAGAAGACGGAGCAATGTTCAATAAAAACTTTGGAAACCAAGCCTGAAGTAAACGTTTCAATAATGTACAAATAATAATAGTTACATTCATTAAACTTCATTTAGATGCAATTATTAACTAACTAATCTTTCTCAAGACCATTTGGTACTCATCATATTAGCTACGCACATTTACACGATCACACTGCATTCGTCATACAATGGCTGCCGACCAGATAAAAGACCCGGAACGCGAATTGCAACTCTCGACAAATGAAACCGAAACGAATTTATTATTGTAAAAATGTATTTAAGCAAATAAAAAAAAGAACAACAAAGAAAAGTTTACCCTTTAAAATCGTACTGCTTACTACAGAAATGAGAAACAACAATTTTCGCAAGGACACCGCGAACATCAACATCAACGCACAACAGCAACTCTCTTCAAAATTTTAAAATTCTTTTAATTTGTACTTGACTTGTTTGTGTAATAAGCAGTACGCCACATGAATCAATCAAGCCTAATAAATACTTTTAGTTAATTTACAATTACAATTACAAAAAACATAAACACCATTCAATCCAATGACTTTGTTTCACTTTGGAAACACTTTGAATTTGACGCTGCATCATCGACTTAGAATCATCGACAAGTTCAAAGTGATTCCTGCATCTTTGGCCAAAACTGTAAACAACTGTTATTATTACTATGCCTTAGTTTATCTTGTACAATTGTGAGATTTTCAAAAATAAATGTATACTTTTTTTATTTTAAAGAGCAAAAAAAAAAATTGTTTTTAATTCACAAACGGCAGCAAGCACTAGCTGAACACAAAATCCTCTAAATTAAACCCTTTTTGTGTACTTCATTTGACATAGTCAGTTGACTGGCAGCTAGCGAATTTCAAGAAGAGACAACTAGTTATCACATGCAAATTGTTTCAAGCCAGGTACTGTTGCAGCTAAAATGTTGAGGTCTGCTTGTAGGCGCAAAGATTGTTTAGTGCTGAAACTTAACGAACTCCTTCTTAAACGTTAGAAAAAGAGCTGAAACTGAAAGAAAAGTGACAATTAACTGAGTTTTCATTAATCAGTGATACTAACCTCAAAGGTCGTTTTGACTAAGATACGAATCCAGAGGATACATGTGTGCTATCTCTATTGCATCACATGCATATAGGATAGACCCGATTATGAGAGCGCTACACAGGAGCACATGGTAATGTCATATCATAACTGGAACGCTTGGTTAAAATTAGAATTGTAACGGAGGCTATTTTAGAGGAAGCGGAATTTCATAGCTTGATATCTGCGGAAGCGGCAGTTAACGGAAGGGGAAGTGGATTAATAAAGCAAAAAATTTTTGTTTTTATTTAAACAAATTTAGTACATTAAATGTACCTGTTTGTAATCAAAATTAATGAGAGCCAAATTATATTTAATCCGGATTTGTGTCAGATTTATCATTTTCTGTTTGCAATGTATGCTTCAATGTATGTATCAGTGCGATCACTAGCTAGTTTGCTAGCATACATTATTAAAAATATTTATTTTAAATATTATTATATTGTAACTGTTATTATATTGTAACTGTTATTCTTTGAAAGCAAAGCAAACCTGCATCGCGATAGGTCCTGGTTTGATTAAGTCGTTCCATTTGGATTGTAATCAACTCATGTTGAGCTATTTGAAAGTGCTTAAAATGACCCGTTCTCTTTTTGCATTTTGCAATTAAGTCCTTTACTTCACTGGTGCCGAGAGATGAATGAACACACAGTTGTAGTTGTTGAACTGTGCAACTCACACCATGTAAACTGATCAAATGCATTGCTCTGACCATATTTTATCCACCTTCGCAAATAATGCAATGCAATGGTCATCTCACTCCATCTCCACTCCAGCATCTTTTTGAAATTTTCACAAATTATAACGCCGATATGGCGGCCACGAAGTGAGCAACACTTTAAAAGAATCTGATTTCGTTAAAGTCTTCAGTAATCTCATGTGCCGTTAAGCTTAAAAGTGAAACATTAGCACTTGGCTCAGACTATATAACATGGTCAGTAAAAAACGGACGTCCACTTAACTGGTAATCATTTTCTTTTAAATATTATTTCCCAAATGTCGTGTACTTATACTTATGCAGTCGTCGGCATATATATTTTGACATGCCAGAAAGTTAGTTCTTTTTAACTTTGTTTTGAATCTGTGAAATGCAAAAATCTAAAACAAATTTTAGATTAAGGTATGTCGTATTTAATTTGTAAAATTATTTATTCAATTTAAATGGTTTTTTGAATTTTTTTTTAATTAAAATGAAAATTTTATCAATGGCATAAGTATTTTGACATGTTTTAGATTATGGTGTTAAAAGAAATGGATTACTTTTTAGTTTGGAAAATTTTTGAATAATATTAAAAATTAATAAAACCTGCATCCTTTCTTAGTAATTATCACTTTTTAGAGTCGGTTTGGAACGGAATCCAGGGATTGAAGAAAGTGTGTCGGAATCTCGTTCCACTCTTTTATGACCTCTGCGATTCTTTCTTCTCTACTTATTGCTAGATCGATGGCTATCTTTCGCTTTATGTATGACCAAACATTTTCAATTACATTAAAATCCGAACTTTGGGGGGGGACTTGCTAAAAAATTGTTTTGCGAATTCCAAGCATTTAATTTTATGTCTTTGGGCAATAAACGGAATTGTCTTGGCTATATAGCTCGCTGTAATAGTGTTGCTGACATAATTCAATTTCACAATTTTTAGGTGTTCTTCGATTTTACAAAATTCCTCATATTTTTCTGTATCCATTGATTTTATTTTAATTGCTCCTTCAACGATGTCCGACGATCGTAGTCCGACCTTTTCTCTAGTAGTTTTTATTACAGGTTTTGCATAATTGTCATCAGTTTTTACAAAATACTCCCAAATATCACTTGTTTTTGGCTTAATCACGGGGTTTTATTAAACAGCAAATAAGTAACATGGGCTATATCCCATGAACAAGCTACTTCGACAGAAGAAATCATTACGCGCCAAACCTTAAAGGTCCCGTCTTACACAGCAATAGTAATGATTGAAATTGTGGAATACACATGGTGAATATGTATTTTATTCTCTGTGAATGAAAAATTGCAAATCGAAACTGCTATTGGTTTTCAAAAATAGCAGTAATTTTAGTGATTTCGGTGATTTAGTGTTTTCAATTCGCAATTAATGAAATCAGTGATATCGAAAAATCGCAATATCGCTCATCTCTACACAGCAATCTCGTCTCCCGACGTTTTTCTTCGCTATATAAGGCCATCGTTACACCATTCTACACCTATGGCATTCAGCTTTGAGGACTAGCTGGTAGAGTACGATAAATCGTGTTCAGGTTATGCAGAATAGAGCTCTCCTGTACATCACGGGTGCTCCTTGGTACGCTAAGCGTGCATTAATACACCGTGACCTTGACATCCTTACAGTTAATGAGCAAATTAACCGCCAGACCAGTCGTTATAATGATGCACTTGATGTGCATATCAATCCTCTTGCTGTTGCCCTTACAAAAAACTACCCCCCGAGAAGGCTGAAAAGGCTCCACCCTTCGCATCTACTACATAGAGTAATATAATAATATTTACATATGTTAATATTTTAAACCTATTTGTTATTTTGTTAATTTTTTTTTTTTTTTTGTATATTTATATTTATTTTAGTTTCTTACTGTCACTATTATCCAATCTAACCCTAGTAAGCATTATTTTAATGTTTTATTGGAATTATTAAAATTGTTTAACTAAAAAGACTGTCCCTTTCGCGCATTACAATTTTTTATTTTTATTTTGATGTGTTTCACAGATAATTCATCTGTTGAACTTGGCCGGTGACAAAATGCAAATACGACTCCGTTAAAACTTCTATAAGAACATGCGGTGGCGGTGGAGGAGATACGATTTCTTGCGTATGTTCCACGGATGCGGCGGTGTGCTAGTTAAAATTAAATATTATTGGGCACATTCATTATGTTCTTCAAACTGGTTAAACAGCGTTCGGTTAACCAAGTGTCCCCAGGTTGAATAAAGTTTCAATATTACTTCTTAAAAAATTTAAATCAGTTAATTAAAAAATTAATTAAAAAAATATGTATAAAGTAAAACAAAAAAATACCAAGTTTTCTTTGATTGAAATTTTTTTTCATCTAGTCTTTATTTGCTACTATCATCAGACGATAAATCACATATGTAATACATAAACAAGTTTGGAAGACTTGATCACTCATCGGGCATGCGGAATGGGTTATATAAGGAGTGTACCCTTTTCAGGCGTCCCGTTTGCCTGATGTTGTCCAGCAGGTTGTGTAGTTGGTAGTTGACATGGTTCTCAATTCTAATTTTTATTATTATTCAGTTTTTGTTACACATATAGTATTGAGATTAGCTCAACTTAAATCCAGTCAAGAAATAAAATAAAATGTTTTAAACAAGCAAGGCTTCCTAATATTTTTTGAATCCAGACGGTTTCTAAATACATATTTATTTAATACTTTGTCTGAAATCGCATATACATCGATGCTCATGGGTAGCTCAAGGCGTCTCGCTGAGCTGTTCAGAAATTTACAGTTCAAATATTTAGTTATAAATTATCATCAATTCGCAAACTACTATGAAGACAATGACTTATAATGACATAATGACTTAAACGGGTTAAACAAATAGCAGTTACCGTCGTGCACGCCTATTATTTTTTCCTGTCCACTCCTCTTGGGTGGCTCTTCCATCCTTTGAATATGCAAGACACGTGTTGCTTACGTTAATCGTTTGGTATGTCTGTTAGGATGGGTGATTAGTCTAAAGCTATCAGTCCTTTATGATGGGAGTGCCAAGTGACGCCGCCAAAGAACAGGAGGTTGGTGGACCGTGTGGGGGCTTGCTCTTCGGCCAAACTTATGTCTATTGGTAAATGACGGCGCTGAGTTGATATTAAACTGTACGCGCTTACTTCGTCTAAGTTATAATAGCTTATGAGTAATAGTTAATCTTATGAATACAGTAGACGCTCAGAAATCACAACTTCACAAATTCGAAATGTCCAGAAATTCGATACCACTTTTCACTACGAGTAAAGTATAAATTAAAGAAGAATACTTATATATATATTTGTCAAAATATTAAATAAAATAATTTAAGAAAAATAAAAAATTTAATTAGTGCTTGACTTTACTTATTCATTTTTTTTCTTTGTGTGACGTCAAATTTTAAAATCGTTAAAATTAAGCCGCGAAAATGAAAGGTTGAGAATCACTGTGTGTTAGAATATTTTTTCTTTTAGAGTTTGACAATAAGAGATTTGCTTAATCAAACATTCTTTCGCCATTTTATTGAACAATGCAGCTATATCGTGATATGCGCCTGATATCGTAATAACGTTGAAGAGAAACGGTTCCGGTGCCACTGTTAATCAAGCAAAACTTCATTATTTAAAATGTTTTATTATATAATTTTGTTTTTATTATTTTTATATTTTTAATTATTCGATACACTTAGCATAAATTGTTTATATCAACTATATTATGTTTGTTTCATTTATTATTTCAATTGTTTAATTTATTTCTTTACGTCTTTCTATTTTTATTATATTTGATTTATTATTTATCTTATTATTGTATTATTATATACAAAAAGTTATCAACTACGCTAAACAATTCGCATCATCATCTTTCAGCTAATATTTTTTATTTCGTATTAAATAATAACAATATTGGTTTTATGTAAGTTTCGTTTTTTCTTCTTCTTTCTTTCCTTCATAATGATTGCGCTTTAATGTTGTCAGCATTTTGCAGAAAATGTTACGTTATATTTTTATTTTTTTTAAATGCTCTTAACAAAGCAGTTTTTCGTGTGCTTATGTAAATGTGACTAAGAACTAAAATTATAATATAATAAAGAACTCAAAAATGACTTCATCATTATTTTAAACAAATAAACAAGGCTATAACAGCTAAACTTTGGTTTTCGACTACTGCCCCCATTTTCCTCATAAAGGTGATTAGGCTGAGTAGTTGTTAGTTTTTTTATTTTTTTCAATTTGAAGATGGCTGCTCTACAAAATGTATGAAATAAATGTGAAATAAAATCGTTATATAAGTGTTTATACCCATATATATGTATGTATTGTATGTTGATTGCGTATGTGTCGATTACGTATATATTGTTTGTATGAATGTATGTAATGCAGTTCTAATTATCAACGCCTTTTCAGCGCTATATGCTGTTGTCAGTTACAAATGTGCCCGTGTTATAGAAAATGATATTCAAATTTGAAACCCTCGTGAGACTGCTGTTTTATACGATTTCTTTTTTTTCAGTTTTTCTATTATTGTTACTGGGTTCTATCAACTGATTTATTGGTTTTTGCATAGTCTGTTTCAGCTATAAGTATTTTCATATGGTCGTTTTTTATTATTATTTTTTTTAATGGCTGGGCAGGCAGGAACAGTGAAGACGATTTGAGAGGAACTAGTTTATGAACAGTGCGGGACTTTGACATATGGTAAATCAATTTTTCTACGCTTATGGCAGGATTACAGAACAATTAAATTTAACAAATAAATGAGTTTTCCTTTTTTTTTTTTTTTGGTGTAATGAATTTAGCACAAAACTTAAATTTTCTAAATAAATTTCCGCAACAAAATGCTTGAAACTGCCTCTATGGGTTTTTCTTGATTTTTTTCTAGCTTGATTTTGTACATAAAAATATAAGAAGAAAAAGGTATATGAAATAAAAGATAAATTCAAATGTTTTTGTGGTTGGCAAAAATTCATACATTTTTTTTTCTCACTTTTCAACAAGTAAGGAATTAAAAGTATAATGTCGAAATAAATGTCTGGTAGTAGTTCAAAGTGAAAAGTGCGAAATATTTTTTTTTTTTTTGTTAATTTTTGTTTCTTTTTTTACGCAAATAAATGCAATACTTTTCTTTCATCAGTGACGGATTTACATAAGAATGTTTAACACTGTTCAACAAAATTCTCGGAACTTTGTTGAAAGTTGTCTTTTAATATTAAGATTTAATTGGAGTAAATGATTTCAGTTCAGCGGAGAGAAAGATAGTTAAAGATACAAATATTCAGATAGTTAGATAGAAAGAGCAAGAGCGCTATTAATATTAACTTCTAATATTAAATTCAGCTGCATTTTTAGAGGATTGTTTTAGAATTACCAGATTAGTTCGTTAAAAATAAGTAATTAAATAATTTTTTAGAATTTCTAGGAAAAACGTGTTTTTTAGAAAATAAAGTGTAAGGAAATTCAGTAGCTTCGTCGTTCTTTAAGCTGCAAGTTTCAATTATATTATTATTTTATATAGCTATATATATATATATTTTTTTCTTTAATAGCACAGACTTCAAGGGTTGCCATATATTATCGTTTTTTTTTTTCTCTTAAAAACTAATTAAATACTACCAATTTAAATGGTTATTTTCATTTTTTTTTATATATAAATTATAAAATAGTTTTGCGTGTAAATATGTAAAATATTTATATATGTATAGATGTAATCGTGAGTTTTTTCATTGTTGTTGTTGTTGTTGTCATATATACTCGCATTTTGTAATATATAAATATACACGTGTGTATGTTTGTATTTTCTAATATATAAATGAGAACGTGATTCAGTTTGCTTATTCTCGACATTCCTTTATAGCAGCACAAAATTACTTTACTTTTAACCGTTTGTTTGTTTGTTTGTTGATCATCATTTGCGTTTTAACTATATCCTTATAATGGTTTTACAACTTATTTGTGATCTGTTTATCGAGTTCTAACACTACTGCTTGACCACTTGTAGCCACAATGAATACAGTTAAAAAGTCTTACAAATTAATTAGTTAATATGCAAAGATGTAATTGTATGTATACGCGTGTGTGTATGTTTGAGTGTAGTTGTGATGTGAGTGTATTTGGGTTTGTGTGTATGTGTGTGGGTGTGTGTGTATGTGTAGTTTAAGTTTTTCATCTCATCAGCTTAATCTTGCACTTCCCGATAGGGCACCTCTGACGTCACCGAAAACGATTCAAAATAATGATTCAAAAATTCGAATGTTGGTCGTTTCTCTGGCACCGCATCCCAACACTGCAATAGCAGATGATAAACATTATCAGGGAAGTAGTGATTTGTTGGCTTTGGCATGCGGAAACCCCGTTCGATATTCTCAATGACTTCACGGCTATGCATGCCCGGATATGGCACTTGTCCGTAAGTGAATAGCTCCATCAGCAATATGCCGTATGACCAGACATCCGATTTTATCGAGAACTTTCCATAGATTATAGCTTCGGGCGCAGTCCATTTGACGGGGAAACGTGAACCTTGTTTCGGGCAGTACTCATCGTCGGCAATGACACGCGCCAAACCGAAATCACAAATCTTGGCAACATTATTTTCGCCGATTAACACATTACGCGCAGCCAAGTCTCGATGTATGAGCTGCTTCGATTCAAGATATTCCATGCCGGAGGCGACTTGTGTCGCAATATAGACGAGATCTTCAAAGTGCAAATAGCGCCCATCGCCTTCGCGTAGAAAATCAAGCAGACTTCCTTTGGACATGTACTCCTGTACGATATAAATGGGCTCCTCCTGCACAATACACGCGATAACGATTAAATTTAAGTAGGCGTAACGATTCGATTAGCTTATCATAGACTCACCTGCGAACAGACGGCGTAAAGCGCCACAAGGCGATTGTGTCTGAACTTCTTCATGATGGCCGCCTCCTGTAGGAATGCTGCCGTCGACATGGTGCCCTCGCGTAAAGTCTTCACTGCCACATCGATGCTGTTGCGCCATTTGCCATAGAAGACTTCGCCGAAGTTGCCGCGCCCCAATTTGCGTATTAATTGAATTTCAGAACGTGGTATTTCGTACTTATCGCGCAACTCTGGGCCAAGATCCCACATTTGTGGCTGTGGTTTTGGGCATGGGCGCGACAATATGTGACACAGGCCAAGCGCATTTTCTGAAAGAAAAATATATAAATAAATAAAAAAAAACCCTATTGAGACAACCGATAGCAAAAAGTGTACAATACTCACTACTGTAGGCCAACACAAGCGCTTGCAGTGATGGAAACGTCTGATTCGTGGCTATGTAGTAGCCGCCATTGTCCAACGGCTTAATGCGATAATGCTTCACATGATATCCGCGCCCGTCTTCCCAATCCTTCACAGACAACGAATAACCATTGGGATTGTGTTCCGAGGGTCGTACGAGAAAAGTGCCGCGTGGATTCTCCTCCGCCAACAATAATTTGTCAGCCTCTTTGCGCAGCACGTTCTCAAAGAACCAGCTGCAATACAAAATGTATCATTGTATATTGGAATTAAGATGAATAAATCAATTTCACTTACTCTTCACTGTTGACGCTGCGCTCCTCGGCTACAAAGTTCAGCGGTATTAAGCCCTCCTGTCGTGTACTCAAATTGACAACGCGCCACCAATCGGATTCTGTGTCATCGATGACCTCCATACGGTCACCCTTCATGAAACTCAAATCGGATTCATCGCGTGATTTATAATCGTAAAGTGCGACGACAACGCGACGCTTTGGCAGACCCGCTTGAGCACCCGCTGATAGGAAGGAAGTTTAAGAATAAGAAACAAGTTCAAAATAAATTATTAAATTTTCTCGCAAATTTCCTACCGCGTCAGTGTAAATTTAATTTTTCATCTTAAATTGTGATGAGCTTAGCTCTGCTTCTACTACGTCTTCGTCTTATAAAAATTGTCTGTCTGTCTGTCTCTAAGTGAATTTATTTGACAATTTCTGTTCGTGTAATTAGAATTTAATGAGCTTGTCTGTCAAACCAAATCAAGCCAAGTCAGTCAGCCTGTGACATTTTGCCTGCCTGCCCGTCATACCAATTAGCCCAACTTCATGTAGCGCGCTTTTTGGCGCAGAACATTGTTGACTTGTGCCACTAGCGTTAGTTATCATTGCTCGTATATCTAAAATCTGCTGCAATTTATCAACAATAAATAAAGCAGTATTCTTGGCTCGCAGCAACTCACAGGATTTGGAGTGTCGCGTTTTGGGTCGTTCTCATTGCCTTTTGGCAGGCGAACCATGCTGCATGTTGCTAATTGATTTAAAAAGTGGCTTGTCGTGTTTCGAGGGAAAGAAACGAGGCAAAAATGCAAATATGCACAAAACAACGTAGGCGAACCACAGACAATCAACAGCGAGCAAGCTACATTTTTTGTTGCCCTTTTTGTTTGACTTTGATTTAGCATTTCCTTGGCTCAGACATCGAGGCAAAACAAACGGCCGCGGTTTGTGGCTCATTAATGGCATTTCGTAGCGCTTTGCTTTTCGTTTCATGGCGACTTGCTTTGAAAAATCACACAGAAACCCTAAATAAGTAGAAGGTATTGACTCAGTATATATGCAGCAGCAGCACAGCTTTTACTAATCTCTCTTCGCCTGAGACAAACTGGTCAAGGTTAAAGCTGTCATATGTGCACGCCAACAAACTCCCCAGTGAGATACACACTAATGCTCATCTAAACAAACGGACAAGCCAAATGAACAAATGTCATAGCAAAAGCTTAAAGCGAAATTAAAAACAAGCAAAACTGCAATTTACTAAACAAACGAGCAAACGAACAACCCAACTCAACCCTAACCCACTAACACAAACCTAACTAAGCAAGCCGACTCGAGTCGACTCTCACTCTAATGCATAAAATAAGATATAACTATTTAAATGGTTTGCCCTAGAGTACACTAATTACACACGCCACAGCTGTGTGCGTCAAAGTAAAACTAGCAAAAATGGCTGCCGCTGACTTCCTTGCAGTGTTGAAGAAGCATCTAAAGTTTTGTATAAGATTCGGTCAACGATTCGCATTTGGCTGGAAAATAAGCGTCGGTTCTCGTATCCCTTTGTGGAACTTTAATCCCAGGTTTTGCTTAGAACCCGGTTCACTAAAACATTAAAAAATTATTTTAAGAATTGGTGTTTGAAAGAGAAAAAAATAAAATAAGGAGTCCATCCAAGTCGAGTAAGTTGTTCCGAAAAAGTTTGGCTTAACTTGACGACTGTTTGTTCGTCAGGAGTGTTCACGGTATTCGACTCTTGACTCTTGACTCTATATATATATATATATATATATAATCATTTGTGCGTTTGTTAGCGACGCGTGTTCTGCAAATTTACCAGAGCTATCGAGCCAAACGTTTTACCTTGAGTTCGGTTTGAAGTCTTCTAGGTTTTTTTTTATTTCATTGAATACTTTCGATGCCAATAAACTTGCAGTCTTGACTTACAACTACCTACACATCTCCTTTATCACACACTCATTCACTTAATCACCGATTCACGAACTCTCTTAGCCATGCTTGTCAACTTACTTGGCGTAGTGCGCGGCCTAATGATGTCGACGCCGCCTTTGGAGCCAATTTTCAGCGGTCCACGATTTGGATCCGGCGTATAGCGCGAGTCGAGCGAACCGCCATTGTTATGCTTCTGGCCGAGTGCACCGCCGCTGCCGCTGTTATTGATGTGCGTCTGCCCAAATGTGTAGTCGGACTTCTTATAGCCACTCGTTGGATAGGCGAGTGCCAGCTCCTGATCCTGTCGTTTGCTGCAGCATTTGTTACCCATGGCAGGTATGTGTCTGTTGTGAATACGAGCTGCTGCTGCAAATGAAGCTTCTTCTAATTCGAGTCGTGTGTACCTTTGACTGTTTTTGTGTGTGTTGTTTTCAAAGACGTTTATTTAATTAAGTTACTTTTTTCTTTAGATACTTTTTAAGCACTTGAAAAATTGATCCGAGTGGTTGTTGTTTAATTAAGTTTAATTGTAGCAAACATTTGGCAATTTTAAAAATTATTTAATTTTTTTTTTTTTTTAGTTAAAAAGTTTTGATTTCTATTTTTTAATTGGATCTTCAAAAATTATTGTTTACTCTTTTTAATAATAAGCTATCAGTCAAGTTCATGTATTTCTTTCTTTTTTTTTTTTTGTATTAAATTTTTTTTGTATTTAAATTCCGCTAATTTTTAAAAATAAATTTGTGGAGGGCGTTGAATATTTGTTTATTTATTTATAAATTTTCCTCATTGATTGGATTTGTTTTTTGTTTTGAGACAAAAGAACGAAAAATGCTTCGAGTATAAAAGCTTTATGTTGGTTTCTGTTATTGGTTGTTATTGTTGTTGTTTGTTAGCCTTGTTGCTGATTATCCTTTTGTATTTTCTAGTTGTTCTTGTTCTTGTTGTAGTTGCTAATTTGTGGCTTCTGTGCTCAGATTTCGTTGCATTGCACTTCTGTTTCTTATCCCTTCTTTTTTTTTTTTTGCTGCCTACTTTCTCAATGCAAATCGTACGCTTTTCTCTTTTGTTCGCTATTTGTTGAGATTTCGTTACACGTTTGCCCTTTTGTTGCACGTTTCATGAATACTTGTGCCACAAAATGTTTGCGGTTTCAACAAGAAGCTTTTGCAGTTCAATGTCTACGTTGAGGTTCATGATGTGATATTCGTTGTTGTTGTTGTTTTCGATCCACTTTGGAAGGTTGTCATTGCTGTGGGCGTACTGAAGAACACTGGAAATAAGAAAAATATGTGAAAAACATGAAAATTTGTGGAAATTTCGCTTTTAATAAACATTCATTGTTTAGAGATCAAATCAGAAATGTTCTCGGCACTTTCATTATTCATTGACTACATTGAATGTAAATATAATCGATAAAAGGATAATCGCCTCGTTGTGTTTCCCCCACAGATGAAGCAGTAAGAGCAGCATCCATTGAACTCATAACTACTCATCAAGACACAAAGGAAACATTGACCGTCCCGTTGTCATTGTTCGCCTATTACATTCTTCTGAATACTTTCAAGTGTCAGTGTCCTGTGCTCAGTCTTGTTTGTACTTTGCACCGTATGTCTGCGACACACACGCAGAGTTCAATTGAGTGTGTGTCTGTCTGTCTTTGTGTCTATCTCTCGACCTGTATTCGCTACCTTTTAGTCACTTTATTAAAATTAAGTTGACATTTTGTTTCTTTAAAAATTTACTTTGCTATGTGGATCAAACCTAAAAATGCCCAAAAGTCACTCAAGTTGATCCTACTGTGGCTGTTATAAGAGACAGTTTTGTTGTTGTTGCGCGTGTGTGTGTGTGTGTCTGTCTGTTTATCTGTCCATTTGGATTCTGCTCACCCATGGCAACAATAAAAACGAAGTACAGGCCAATAAAGTAACAGATGTAACAGTAAGAGTGCTACAGATGCGAGTGCCAGTTTGAGGCAAAGACGATGAGTTACAATGAACTGACACCAACCAACCAACCAACCAGCAAAGGGATTGGTGCGTGTCCAGCTGGGATGTCAATTCTCGAATAGACACTTTACATTTATTGTTGTCCTGCCTCAATGGCTCAATGGCTGCCTAGCTGCCTGTCTGGATCGTTGGATTGTTGTCATTGCTGCGGGCGAGGACGTTCTGTTGTTGACTTTGGTTGGGTCAGACGACGACGACGATGACGACGACATTGACTACGACGCAGCTCTTTGCCCCGCTCAGCCCAAACGCACCCTGTGCCATTAGATTGCCAGCCACTGTTTATTGTTCAATTGGATAATTATGGGTTTTGTAAGTGCGTTGTTCCTTTAACGATCCCGATCCCTCCCCTTTCCCTTTTGTGGTCAAGTTACACAAAAGTCGACGTGTATGCACATGCCATTTGTATTCTGACATTTAGACCATGTGTGTGTTTGTATGTGTGTGAGCTCATCTGTGTTTGCTTAATTGTTGCTTGACAATAGGATTTCGAATTTAATTGTTATTGTTGCGCATTTGTTAAATTAAAGGCGCTTCTCCGTTTGCTCAACATCAGTCACTCTTTCTACGGTTGGCTAACATTCACCTCAATACTTAATGCTTCGGTATGCGTGTGTGTCCAGCTGCCATAAAATTAGTGTAGGATAGCAGCAAACAATAGTCATTGGTGCATGAAGCAGTTATCCTTACGCAAACCCACATTTATCAATTATTAAAGCCATTTCGTTTGACATTTGAGACACTTAAAATTGGCTTAACGGCTGCCTCCTCTTTCAGTGCCACAAAGACGATGAACAAGACGCTTCTTAAGACTGTCAAAAAGTATTGCTTATTGCTTTCTATTACTCTGTTGTCTTGGACAAGTAAACTATTTAACAAAATTGTTATTGCTCAGTTCTGCTTTGCTTGGTAAAAATGTTTCTATAGCAAAGCTCAACAAACACGAAGCGCCAATTCAAGCCAGCAATCAATGTGTAACGCCATAAGCCACCTCCACCCATCTCACAAGCTCAGATAACTTACACATAAATGCAAACTGCTAAAGCGAATTTTTACAAGCCAAACAAAGCAACAGCTTAATTTTTGAAAAGATTTTCCCCGTCTATCGATTTGTCAGACGGTAGGCAGGAGACCAAGCAACGAAACAATGAACTTTTAAAAATGTGCAAGTTATGCTAGATAATGCGAAAGGACACATACGATACGAGTGTAAGGGACGAGATTATTGATAGGCTCACACGCAAACTCAGACTCCTGCTGCTGTTGCGGGCTTCGAGTTGCTTTTCTCATTTGTATGGTCAATAAAACTTTCCCTTTGTTTCCAGATAAGAATTTCTTCTACTTCTTTTTCTGGTTGGGATCGCATTGAAATGTTGAAAAGTTCAAGTCAATAAACTTTTTGAACTTGGATGGTATTAAAAATTTTTACGAGGGCAGCGCGAGGGCGGCACAAATTTTATGAGCCTCTGTATCTACCACATGCTTTTATTTCTCTCGGGTTTGGGCAAAGCGATAAGCAGCTTATGGTCTTATGTATAATAAGAGTACAATGAAATCTCTGCTAGTTTAATCTTACAACGAATTAAAATAGTGGGTTGTGTGCAGGGCTATCTTCCCGAAGATTATCGGTTCATTGAAAAGTGGCAAGTCCGTTTTCTTCGTTGTATTTCATTTTATATAAAACATATAAACATAAACAAAAAATTATTAACATTTTGTTTTCCGTAACCACTTCTAGTCTCTTGGTAATCCTAAATATAATGGGCACCGCACATCATCACAAGCTTGAGCACATCACCTGAAGCTGCACAGGCTATCTCTCTCAATTTAAGCGTATCACTTTTGGATGATCAGTAGCACAATGACTCTTGTTCTGAACAGCATAAATAACCAAAAATGATCACTAGACTTGCCGTGGAACTGCGGAAGCCAATCTCGTCGGCGTCCTTTTTTTTTTTTTGATTTGATTTATTGATGATTTTAACTCATCAACTTCCAAGTCTTTCTTACGCGATTCTTGGATTATTGAAGTGCTTCCAATTCCGCCTTTGCACACTATTTCTCTGTTTTTATCTAGAACTCATAGGATATTAGAACTGTTTGGTCAAAAAAGATTCATCTACACTTCTACAAAGTCTACTTGCATAAGTATATTCCAATTTTATGCTGAAATCAAAAATAGCGGCTGGAAACTACCAACGTTATGATTAAGTGACGAGAGGACCTCTTAATACGTCCTGAAATCGGTCACACGGCATGTTCTACGCTACTAACTCCACTCAATGGACCCATTTCGTAGGTATTCCATACCATATTCACCATATCATAGTGTTCTTTTTCGCTGTTCTCTGCTTACCTCACTTTAGGTCATCTAACTGGTTTAAGCTCCATTAATCTTCCTTACCTCTATTCATATATGTATGTATATGTATATTTTATAGATTTTCGTTAACTATTTGACACAGATTGCATAACAAAAGCGCACAATGGTGGCGATAACATTCATCACCTTTATACCTGACAATAACACACCGACATGCAGTTACTATGATACATCCTTTTCCGGTTGCCCGAAAGAAAAAAAAAAACCTCAGCGAATGAAGCTTTATTTCGTTTGTGCAAATAACTTTTCCAAACACACACACACACACGCACAACAAACAGACATACACAGAATGATACAAATGACAGGATTTTCTGTCCTGCAGTATGTGTAGCCGGTGTGTGTGTGTGTGTGTGTGTCAAAATTTCTTGAACGAGTTAAAACCAAAATATGAATATTTCATATTTGATGGCATCCTTTTGTGACGTTGACAGCCGCACTTTACTGGTTTAGTTACAAGTTTTGTGGCAACCAAAGATGACGATGACGATGACGATGACGAGAACTCTGACGATGACACCGACATCGACGAAGTACCACGAGGTCATGTGGCAGAATGCAGTAAGCAAGGCGTGTATGAGACACTCTTCACATGCCCCTAGGACAACATGAAATTGTAATTTCCTAGTTTACTTTCGGTTGCAGCAAATACAAAAATGCAACAAAATTCTTCGTCTGTCTTTCTGTCTATCTATGCTGCTACGTAAAGCTTTCATAAGTGTTTGTGTTTGTGCAATTGCTCTCTGCTCTGTTGTAGTGATAGCACAACCAAATGAATACTTAATTGCATATTGTGGCTGCCTGCGTATGTGGCAAGTGGCACTTGCATGCAACGAGCAACGAGCATCGAGTGTTTGTCTATGTTTGTTTGTTTGCGTGCTTCGGAGTTGAGCACTTTTCACTTAAACTAGTGGGAAAATACTTATTTGAAAGTAGTGAGAATTGAACAAAATGTCGGTTGCCATTGGCAGCTAGGGACTTTGGGCGCGCTTAAAGGCTGACACAATTAAATTCTCATTTATATATTACCAATTTTCCCATTTCACTTCAGATTAAGTTTTATTAATTACACCATAATTCGACAGCTCAATTGTGGAGTTGCGTGTCAATTTTGATAGGCTTTGATTACAATTAAAAATAATATTTTTAATCAAAACAATGCTGTCGAAAATCTCGTGTTCATTTCAATTTTAATTAACGAATTGTTTAAACAATGTCAACCGCTTTTTAAAAAAATTAATAATTTATGTCAGTGGGAAAAAACATTTATTCAAGTTAGTCAACCACGACAAAAATATTTAAAAAAAAAAAAGAAGTTCGATTTTGATCACATCCTTGCAATTTGCCTTTAAAGCAGAAGCAGCAACCAATAATTCAATTTTATTCAATTTATTTGCAATTTTTATGCGACTTCAACTAATGTAATATTTTATGCAATTTTCTCGTTATAACAAATTGAAATCCAATTGGATGTTGCTCAATAATGTAATACTTGAACTAAATCTCTCACTCCAACGCTGCCCCCAACTATCACTCCTGTCGTTCATTCGCTTTTGGCTGTGGTCTTGTCTTTTTAGCATTGGTTTGTGATCCAATTTGATATTTCCGTAATAACTGGTGGTAGAGTTGATGCGGGTATGTTCATTTTCGTTTTCACTTATTTATTGAATTGAAGCTGTGGCTAGGGACAAATATAAATGAATAAACCCAAATGTGCAGCTTCATAATGGCTATGGATAATGTGTTGCATACTTTTGGGAGGTGCCTATAATTCTTTAGAAGACTTTGTCAAAACACATGCACGAACATCTAAGAGGAGAAATATGCTTTTATTATTTATTTTGCATTTATTATTTTATTATTAATAATCGTTCCTCATGTAGATTTTTCATCTGACTTGTTGTTGATCTTACTCTTGTCTTTATTTATGTTTGTCTTTCAAATTTTAATCGCTAGCACGTGCCTCTAAGGGAAGTTGAACAACAACGGTACAGTTACCAGCACGCAAAATACAATAAAATTTGAGTTTTAGCTCAAGTGAAATGCCGCGTCGAGTGGAGAAATTGACATATTTTAGTACACAATTTCACAAAGCCAGAGAAGAAGACAGAAAGTTGAAGGTAAGCAAACACGCGTGTGTTACAAATTTGAATCTCTGTTGCTACCGCCTTTATACTGTTCTTCGGCATCAACCCCTTATGGCACAGTAATGCCAATGTTTATCGCAAGTAAATAAAATACAATACATAAATTCCTCAAGTCGTTCTTATTGAGTGGTATAAAATAAAATGGCACTCAACAAGAAGAATAGCTAAAGATATAAAAAGCAAAGGCGTTGAAAAAGGTAAAAGACGCTTAGGCGAGTTTGTCTATAGTGTGTATGTGAGTCCTGATTCCCCTTTTATCAAAAGCCGTCCGCGTGCTAGTCTGCCCGGATGTCTGTCATCGGGAAATGACAGAATTACGGTATTAAAGCTAATGCTTTTATGTTCTTAAGGATTTATGTTGGCGGTACACACCCCCACAAACACGAAAATACAGAATAATAAGAAGTACTCCCCAAGGCGTCCTTCGACCGCACTCTCTTGGCGCAAGCGTTCCATAAATATTACATTTTTGTTTGAACGTGCTGCTGTTGTCGCTTACTCTCGCTCACTCCCTGCAGAAATCATACGATTTATATCATTTGTCATGGCAGAAAGAAACTAAAAGTCAAGTTTTGTTGTAGTTTGTCACTCAAAAAATTCAACGCGATTTTTGCGTGACATAAATTTTTTTTATTTTAGTTTTTTTATCCCTTGCGACTTTCAAGTTGAAGTATCAAGCTGAATTTTTATCGCAAAAATATTCTTTTGTTATTCATTTTTTGTGTTTTTTAAGTGGTGTTTTTTAAGTTATAAGCGCACGTAGCGAAGTGTTTGAAGGATAAAGAAGAATAATACATTTTGGCCATCACACAGGATGGCAAAGAAGAAGTGACGAATATGAAAAATAATTTTTCGCAATGTTTTTTTTTTCTTTTCATTTTTTGTGGTCTGCAATTTAATAATTTTTCCATCGAGTTTAAACTTTATTTCCTAACGGAACTAAATGCGATACACTTTTATTGTTTTGTTACCATTTTTCGTTCTTTACCGATTTCAATGTCAGCTACAATAACTTAAGTAAGCAACGAACTGAGAACAGAAACATTTGAACAATGGACACATAAAATTTAAACATCTGTGAAAAAAAAATAAAATAAATAATAAAAATTTTTTTTGCACGGGTGCAGCAAAACAAAATTGTGAAATCGCACGCAGCACAATTAAAAAATAGTCACGTATCGCGAATGCAACAACAAAGTTGTTCAACAATAAAAAAAACAATGTGACGCAGATCATAATCATCGGCAGTGTGAGCGGGGGTAAAGATGGTCGTGTTTTGGCTGATGGCGTCAATTGAAATCATGTCGAAAAATCTAAATGTAAATAATAAAAATTGAATTATTGACATAGAACGCGGTTTTCTTAGAAGAACTACCGACGCGAAGAAATGCAATTTCAAAACGACAATGGGTACCACTAAAAAAAAAATAAATACGATTTATTATAGAAGTGCTCAAAACCTTCACAGAATGAAAGGAATTTTACTACATATTCGGGACGGAGTCCAAGAGCTCTGATATCGTCGCATTCTGAAAACGAGCTTCGCGTCAAACTACTTTTCTAAAAATATTCCCAACTTTTATGGATTATGACACTATGAGGTTTGGATGTACTGGATACTAATAAATAAATGCAGGCAATAAGTTGAAAATAATATTTTTCTTAAGATCTTATTATGTAAACAATCTGCAATTATTTCTGAAGAAATTAGCTGGGGCTGAAATCTTTCAAAATTTTAAAAAGTTTGTAGCCCTAAATTTAACACAAAAATGATCTAATTACGGAACCACATAATTTTTGGTCCTTGTCGCATACACATTGCAAACTGAAGCGCTATAGCGGATGGTGGATGCTGGTGTCGCCGATGGGGTAAACCAAGCACGACCTCAACAAACTGAGATGCATGCGACAAAAAAAAGAAAAAAAAATTCAGATACGTGACTTTGATGACTTTGTTCAGATGCAAAAGCAACAACAACCACATAAACCGTTAAAAATGAAAGTAGGCGTGGCTCTTGTAACGCCCAATTTGACGCTTTTTGGCATTATAAAAGGTCACATAATGCGACCCCAGAATTGAACGTCGAGTGAACCGGATGAAAAAGCCAGGAAGAAGGAAGAAAGCCAGAAGGATTTTCTTGAGAAAAGTGCGTGCCTAAAGCACATAACACTTGACGATGTAGTCTCTGGTTGACTGGCTGGCAATGGGTTAAACTGCGGATGGGCCGCGAGTGTAGAGCAAGTTGAAGTAGTCGTCGTCTGCCAATTGTCGTCGTCATCATCATCATCATCATCATCATTCATATCATCGTCAACGCCATCATTTCCATCATCATCATCATTATCGTCAAGTGGCGGACGACTGCAGATGAGCTCATTAATTTAATGGATTTCTTGCGGCTGGGAAAGCTTTTCGAACCAACGGAGAAGCAGCAGCAGAAGCTGAAACACGAGTGAACCACTTTGCAGCGGATGGGTGGTTGGGGTTGACACTGCGGTTTCGGCAACGTGTGTGTCCGTTTGTTTTAATTTAAGTTTATGTTAATTAAACGAAATGAAAGACACTTGCGGATTTTTACGACAACTATGGAAGTTATGAATTTCTGTTCATTTTCTCAGTCATATGCGTATAATTTAGAAATTTATGTGATCTGAACATGAAAGAGCATGAAGTTTTGTTTTATAGACTCGATATGCCTTCTAGGTGTGTTTGCGTTTTTATGGGCACGTGTGCTGAACAGGGCTATTCATATACTATAGTTCTTATAATATAGTACCAGTGAACTTGTGTGGAATTAGTACATTAACGAAAAAAAAAGAAGAAAAAAACCAATCAGCATAAAAACAAACAATTTATTTTCCATTAAATAAAAACCGCACAAGCTCAGAAAATTACCAGTGTTTCATCATCATCATTAACATTATTTTATTGCGGGCTTTTCACGTTTATTTTAATTTTTTTTTTTTTGCTTGTTTGCCAAGTTTACCACAGGACATGTGTGCTGCCAAGTGGAAATGCGGGAAAACCAAATGGTGGCAAACAAATTAAAAAAATTAACCTAGAAAACTAATTACCGAATGAAGGCGCAACCGCAATATGGCAAGAGAGTAACAACAACAACAACAACAACAAAAACAAGAACAAATAACACATCACAACACATGCAGCACTGATGGAGTGTGGCAAGTGGAACGTTACAAACACATGCCAACACATGTGAAGTCATCAAAGACGCGGAGGTTGTATAGAAGTCAAAATAGTATGGCAATGGTCCTGTTGGTGATGTTGACAATGATGACGAAGGCGATATGACGCCGACGCCGACAAATTGCCTGGAATTGCGTTATATATTTTTATGGACACCATTGCAGCGCAGAATATACGCCATAACATGACGTAGTTTGTGCCAAATATAGTTATCGTGTATTTCTAATGGGTGAAGTAGAGGGATGACAACAATGAAGTAAAGCATTCTAAATACAATGGCTAGATGGCTTGCTTAATGAAGTCGAAAGGCATAAAACACGCATTCATATAGACACACAAGTACACATATCCTTTGGCACACACCCACACACACACAGTGAGCGCTTGTTTGTTACGTGAGTAACGTGTTAGCAAAATCAACGAACGGACGAACGTAAGACATGACATGGATGACGTTTGCTGTTGTGCCATTGTCGTAAACGCCTCCGCCTTCACAATGCTTTCGATATGCTGTACTTGTTACTAAGTCATGCCTCCTCCGAGTTTCTTTTTTTTTTTTGCTTGACGCTCTCATTTCTGGCGCAAGACGCAATGAAGTAGCGGCAGCTGCGGCGACTAGAACGAATGTTGGACGCCAGCAATAATAACTAACAAACACGACATCGTTTGTTGGTGATGACGATGGCGACGACGACAACGACGGAACAAGACATAGTATACACGCAGGCGCGTTAAGGCATTTCGACCGGAATAAAAGCATTGTTGTTCATCGTTGTCGTCATCGTCATCGCCATTTTCGTTGTCGTTGAAGGCAACGTAAAAATATGTCAGTGCTTTGGGTTTAAATGGTGTATGCACCTTGGGGTACTGGATGAGGGTTCCTTATAATAGCCGACATGTTGTCCTCGTGTAATGACACTTTTTTTAATGGTTAATAAAACTACAAATCAACAAAAAAAAAAAACAAAAAAAAAACATATCAAAAGGTCCGAGTGTGTTTGATAGCGTCTCACCTGAGAATTAAAAAAGTATAGCAAGTTTCATAATTTCACTCTATATGCTACGCTTTAAGGTCACATAAAAGCAACACATGCGAACCAACCGACCGAATGAGGGAATAAAGTTCATAGCAGAAGTCCGCAATTATTTGCACTACAATAACAACAATTAAAACGTGGCAGCGAGAACTTAATTGCATATTAAATACACAACGCAACCCTGCAAGTTCGCTTATAACATGGGCGAGCGAGAAAGCTAAAGCGAATTATTAAAGTTGCACTTTGGCGGTGGTGATGGCAAAGCTGGCAATGTATATAATATCACGCACCACAGATATGCGCAACTTGATATAAACAAGAAAGAAATTCTAGTTTCGGCTACTATGAGGAATTAATCCTCTTCTAACGCGTACAATCCTCATTCCAAAATGGGATATGTATCTGAGCTATACGATTTACGGACCCCATGGTCTTAAAAAAGGAGACTTTCGAAGAATCTTTCAGTTCTATATAGACATGGATAAAAACAAGATATATATTGATATTGAGGTTTATACGTGCAAGGAAAATGTCTTGTGTCCTTTTAATAGTAAAATCCCCAGAAGCCACAGAATAGATGAGAAAGAATTATATGCAAAATTAATTATATTCAAAAAGAATTATATAGCCAGTCTGGTTATAATATTGAGATAAGTCAGCAGTTGGATTAGTAGTTCCCAGTCTGTGTAGTCTTTGTCTTGAGTCTTGAGACCTAAGTGGCTACTAGTTTTGTATCGTTTGCACAAGGCAGCTTTATGCCGTTAACCTGTACCTTATTTCTTCATAATTCCACATTCTAAAAAGCTTTCTGCTCAACACGGATTTTGCAAAAATTCTAATATTTTTTTTTTTTTTTTTTAAATTAAATTATAACATTAAACGCAGTAAACTGCATAAAACATTTGTCGGATTTAAAAAATAATGACGTGACAGTAAAAATAAAAAATTAGACTTATACTAACTTAATTAATTATAGAAGGCTGTATCCTTCTTAGAGGGAGATCATGTGGGTGCAGCCTCTTCAGTCTACGCCTTGTTGAGATACGGGTGAGGGAGAAAGCTAGAGGATTTGGGTGCGACAAAAGTCTGTAGTGATAGCGGCAGCTGTGAGAATCAATCACCTCCATAACAGTTGGCACGGCAAGATCCCTATGCAGCGTGGAGTTGCGGACGTACCAAGGGGCGCCCATAAATCTTCTGAGAGCCTTGCTCTGACACGCCCTGCACTCTTCTGATGTTGTAGGCAGCAGTAGTGCCCCAAATTTGTATGGCGTAGCGCCAAGCAGGTGCCACTACTTGCAGATAGATGAGCCTTTTATTAGTTAAAGATAACTTATTCGATGGGCGGAGGAGCCACTCCAGTTTCTTGAGCTTTTGATAGCAGCGCGCTGTAACTACCTTAATGTGTGCACGCCAGGTAAGACGCTTATCCAGGATCAAACCGAGATACCGGATTTGCTCCATTTGCGGAATGATTCTTGTGTTGTAAGTCACAACCGGACAGACGCCTTGCCTTAATGTGAAGGTACAGTGAGCTGATTTCTCAGAGTTTATGGCTATATTCCAACGCCTGGCCCATGAGTGGAATCTATCCAGGTAGCTGGACAATACTAATATTCCAAAGGCACTTATATTAAAGAATATCAAATTACATATCAAATATTGTAGAAATAAAAATGTTTTAAATACATGGTATGACGACTCAGGCGACCATGTTGAAGGGATTCCAAAGTGGATTTACTGTAATAACATCAGCCACCGCAGATGCGTGGCGAACGAGGAGGAAAGCATCAACGACGACGGCGTTGTCGACGCCAACACCGCAAGTAACACTTGCCACACTTGGCGCCGATTCGAGCCGTAAGTGGTAAAAGGGTATATGAGAATATTGTGGTGTAATGGTAGTGAGGTGTATGCGTGTCTGTAGCACCGGAAACACGACGCGAACCGCAGGCGTTGCTAAATATGCAATAGTTTTGGTGGGTGTTCTGGTTACGGTTTATGAGATGGCTGCTTCTCTAAATGCCAATATTTACACGCTTTGCTGAGTCGCACATATACATTCACACCTACACACATACACACATACATTCAACTTGCAAAAGTTTGGCACAATTTCGACCTCATTTTTGGCATCATTTTAGACGATGTCTTGAATTGACTTGAGCTCAGTTGAGTTGAGTTGAGTTCAGAAATCGTTTAGTTTTTCGCTATTCGCTGTTAATGACGACGTTGATGTTCATAATGAAGATGATGACGAGCACGAAAACACCGTTGTTGGTTCCTTGCTTGTTGGTTGTTGGTTCATTGTTGCCAACAGCAGTCATCACCATGACAGAACAAAAAACGACGTGGGCGTGCTTCATTATTACCATCAACGCCATCGTCGACGCCAGCTCTGTGGCACGTTAGATCAGACTTTCTTTTCTTTTTTTTTTTCGCTGCGAGTGCGAACTATAACATTTAAGTTAAGTGTTGTGCAAATTTGCTTATATCTTGTTGATTCTTAATTTTTATTTCTCTGTTCCATTTCTACTTTATTTCTCTGTAACGTTTAATTGTAGCTGGGTTTTTTTGTACAACTGGTTTTTTGGCGCATTTGCTCTGAGTTACATTTTGGCCTATTTCCTTGCCTTTTTAGGTTAATGAACACCGATTTTCTTGAGCAATGGGTGTAGGTAGGGAGATTCTAATCAAGGATAAGTAAACAAATAAAAGCTAAGTTTGAAGGTTGCACACACTTCTTTTGTAATTCAATGTGTAGCTTTGCGTGTGGCACATGACGGCAGCAATAGATCTACAATAGTTTCTAATAAAACTCGTATATGCTCGGGAAAAAAAAACTTTGTAGGAAATCACTCCACTTTACAACTAGTATACTTTAGCAACCATACAAAACAGCAATAAAGAAAACCAACTTGAACCAAAGTAGTCCAATTACGAGTTGAGGTCAAGTGTGTAATTAGAGTGTGTGTGGACGGATAGTTGAAATTCATTTTCAGCCATCAAATCACAAAAAAAAAAAATATTAGTAAATAAAAAAACTAGCAACATAAGCGTGTTCAAAGTGGTCCCCATCGCCGACGTCGTCGTTGGTGTCAAGTGGCATGAAAAACATAAAAACCAACTAAAAAGAAGCAAAAGCTCAAAGTGAAATGTGACACAGAACAAGCAACAAAAAGCGATAAGCGCCTCCATTATGGAACACACATTAGTGAGAAAACCAGAAAAATATAAAAACCCGAAAGACCCCCTCCTCAACGACGTTGTGGTAAGCCACAAAGGCAATTGAAAGTTTACCACACGTGCTAAAGCACATTCGACCCTCGAGACAGCCGATCCTATAGTGCATTTAGACAACCAATCAGCCAAATGAGAAAATGTTATTAGCCGCGAAAGAAATAAAATAAAAATAAAAATCCACAAAAATCGAATAATAATCGACGAACTGAACTGACCTCAAAACCCGAGAAAAGTGATATACGAATAATGATTTTTAGCTGCAGCAATGTGCTGATAAAAAGGGGCAAATAAACAAAACGACGACATCGAATTTAGATTTAGCTGGCTTGCAATCGAATGAGGTTAATAAGTTCAACATTTCTATCTAATGTACATTAAGGAGGGCTGATATATTAGCCGAGACGTCCGTAAATGATAAATAGAAAATGCTATGGAAAGTTGTTAATGAAACAAATCCCTGGTGAGCTCTACGCTACCTACCTCCCTTTTTTTCTGTGCCGTATACCTTAGCAACGATTGTCTGTGTGTTTTTCTATCCAGGTTTTAGCGGCTCTTTAACTGCCACATTTTTTATCAGATGCACTATTTACCAAGTGCTTTCCTTAGCACATGGTTGTTTGATTATTGGTGTGATAGCAGAAAACACTGTTCGCTATGAAGCTTAGCCCCTCTGTTCGTGATGAAAGTTCTACAATCTGAAGTAATCAGAAGTTGTGGAGCTGACGCAATGATGATTTTCGGGTTAAAGCCATATTATTAATTTATTAAAATTTTTTTACAATTGCATAGGTTATTATTACATTATATTATTTCATAACATTAAACTCTTGGTAAGCTTATTGCTTTTATTAGCGATTAACAGGGCTACAAAATGTATCTACAATTACATTTCCCAGTTTCGAATTGGGGCATGTCAATTTTTTTTTTGTTATTATTTTTTCTTTATTATTATGTTTCATCCCTTCCTTTGCTTCTATTAGTTACAATGATGACTGCATCTGCGTCACACTGACGATGACCTGCTGCTGTCGCTATAGTAATCTTGCCTTGGAGCAATCATGGCTAACGTTGAATGAAAGTTGGGGAGCAGGCGCAGGCGTCAATGTTCGAGCTTCGCTGCATGTGGCCCAAAAAACGCGTTGAATGCATAAACATGACATGTTCCACTTTCGATCCATGTGACATTTTGTCGTTGTGCTTGAATACTACAAAGTCGTTCAAACAGCTGTCAGGAAGGCGAGAGGAAAATGGTAAAGGCAGCAAAGTGTTAAACTACAGTGGCAGAGCAATGCGGGACAAACACTTGAAATAGTTAAAAAAATGTTGCATGCAGCTTTATAAATAGTTAGTGTAGCTGCATGTTTTGCTTGTTTTTTTGCGGCCCCATACAATGCAACAAGAATCACAACAGCAACTGGTTTTGTTGCATGTTCAAACGGATTAAGCGTATTGTAAATACAATTTTTTTAAAGAAGTATAGCTTTAAGAGATTATCATTGAGCGTGGAACATTTTAAATTCAATGTTGTAATTCAATTGGCACGCATTCAAGCACAGGACAAAACAGGACATGCACAAAAGGCACACTTATGGAACCCCTGCAAAACGAGGAGGAATTCATTTTGCAAATCACATCACTCGTTTTCGTCATCATCATTCATCGTCGCACGTTCGTTACAAACGGAAATTTTACCAACATCCTACTTGAGTATTTAATTTCCTTGCCAGCATTTGTATCCTGTCTGCGGCAATTTAGTAAAAAAAAAAGAATAAAACAAAAAAGAGGAAAAAGGGTAAAACAAAATAAGAAGAGCAAACCTAACGAAATCACGGGAAAGCGACGCAACAAAACATGTGTGGTAAAACTGTATAAACAGGCAGGTAAAACCGGATATCAAAATAAAATGAAAATAAAATAAATAAAAAATAAAACAAAAAATTGAATGAAAAAATAAAATTTGCAAAGTATATAAAATGAAATAAAATCAACATTTTTTTATACCGCGACTGTTTCGGCGGCATCGGCTTTTATTTTTCTCTACCAACGCTGCTGCTATGCGACAAAAAGCGAAGCCATAACAACAACAACAACAGCAGCAAAGTACAAAAACCCATACTTCAAAACGTATGCAAAAGCAAGTGTGCAGCAACGATCCTGTGCGTGCATGTTTCTGTGTGTATACATATGTGTGAGTATGCCGGTAGGCAGTGTTTCCGAAATGCTTTCAGACGACGACGCTCCTTCGTTCGTAGTCGCTTTGACTGCCTTCTACCGTAAATGTTTACATCGTAGTCTGAAAGCTAGCGACAAGAGCCATCGAATTCGTCTTCAATTGCGGGTGTAATAACAAAAGCAACAACAATAACAACAACAGAAAACTGTAAATGTAAAATGCCACAAGTCGACACCCACATCTCACTCATTCACTCAACCCTACGAAAACTTCTGCAGTCTAATAATACATGTCGTTTGTCCTAGTCGTCGTCTTCGTTGCTGTCCGGTCTACGTATGTCAACTTGCCAGCATTGTCGTAAAGGTGTATGCACCACCATTTCTTCTTCTTGGCGTACTGTTGTTTTTCCTTTTTGCCTACTCTTCCTACAATGTCGTTGAGTGCGACAAAAATTATGAATGAAAAATAGGTATTATCCTTGCTGCTTAGCTGTCGTCGTACACATTTCAGCACAAAAAAAAAACTTTCAAAACATTCGTCGGTATCGTACTGTAGCGCTTAAAAAATATGCATGGCTGTTTACATTGCTTTCAATAGAGAATTAAAAAAAAATTAAGTCTGGGTGCTTTGAGAGATACGTTTGTCAACCACACAAAATATGTATATATGAAAAAATAAAAGTGAAAATAAAAAAGAAAATACAAAATATAAAAAGAGGTGGACAAGGGTATAACAGAAAAAACTTCAATGTCTATCGCTTGTTTAAGCTTTGAAGTTAAACATATATTTTGCGATTACTTTTCGCGCTCACTGTTGTTCACGCACAGCCAAGCTAAGCCAAGCCAAGCCAAGTAAATCCAAGCCAAACAGCCAGCAGATTTCGCTTGATGTATCTGCATGCAGCACTGGATAGCAGCAGCCGGCAGTAACTTAACAAAAAAGTGCACATTCAGCTTAAAAGATTAAAAAATATGGCGCATATTTACGAAAAAAAAAAAACCATATGAGCGAGAGAGACCCGAAGCACACGTTTTAGCACTTTAACTTTAGTTGCTTCTACTGTTGTTGGTTGTTGCACTCATGTTGCCGTTGTTATTACATAGTAGATGAAGAAGACAAACATAGGAGGCGATAAAAAGGATGATGATGACAAAATTGTCATGATGACATAAAACTCACTTAAAAACTGCACCAGCATTTTTCAACACTAAACAAAAAGAAAGTAAACGCCGCGAAATAAGCAGAGGAAGAAGAAGCGGAAACAACTAACAAACGAATAAATCCCCGCATAGCGTTCAACGAACCACATTTCATTCTATCCAATTCAGAATGCGTTTATCGTATGAAAAGCACGGGTGCCTCAGCCTCCGTCGACTGCAATTAATGTTAATAATCGCGAAAGGGGAAGAGATATACAGAGTGTGTGTGAGAGTGAGAGAGAGAGAGAGAGAGAGATAAAGAGAGTCAGATGGAGAACGGGATTAAAAAATAATGTTTCAAAGTGTTTGCTTGTTGAGCGGTGATTTGAGTTAAAATGATTCTTTGAAGTGCGCCTATTTGTGAAATTATGATATAAGTAATGCTTATCAAACACTCCCCACAACAACAGTGGCGTGCGAGAGTCAAACAAGCGTATGTGAAAATGTGTGGGGCGCAAGAAACACTAACGTACTAAAAAACCAGTGCTTGACATAATTTATAGGAATCGGAGGCTCGGCGTTAAGTAGTAAAGAGGCAAGCAAGCAGCAAAAGTCTACACATTCAGGCGGTTTAACTTACGACAGTTTTAGTGGGGTAATTTCATAAAATCAAAACAAAACTTAAACCTTTTTTAAGCACATTAAGTGTAACTGATGTCCATGATGCTGTTGCCATGGTGATAAATGTACCTTTCTCTCAAGCTCCCTTTTTTTCTTTCCTTACCAGTATGTGTGTAGTTTTATGTGATCATGTGTTTGCTTGGCACTTGAGCTAAAAAACTAACAGCGTGAAAATTCTACTTTATTGCGATGAAGGGTAGAATCGCCGACGCGACACATCAACAGGCGGCTAACAGGCACACTGCAGCACACTACACTACATAAGATGTTAGAACAACCCGTACACCCACATCCATTAAAACACACAAACAAATATATTCATGCACATATGCATGGAAATTTCATTAAAAAAGCAGCTCAACATTCATGAGCAAAAAGTTGGCAAGGAAGCGCGCTCAGCAGCACTAAACGAAATATGTTGCATACTTATGGGAGTTGTATCACATTGCACATTCACCACTCCCATTTCACACGCCAATGAGCATACTTCAACTAGTGCTCGCCTTTACCCCAACCAAACAATTCAGCTTCATTAAGCTTGAGTTGCAATGTTTACAAACACTCGAAAAATCATAAATATTATTTACAGTTTACTAGTTTAGTAGTTAGAGAATGGAATGGTACGGCATGGCACGGAACACCCACTTGCACGCTTTTCAACTGATAACTAAGCTACATTCAATATTTATCGTCGTCACCGTTGTTGGTATTGTTGGCTTCTCGAATTTGAATTTGAATTCCGATGAACCGTAAAAAATTGAGAAACAAATGCAGAAGTCAAATTATGGGGACCTATGTGTGTGAGAGAAAGATAGAAGAAGCATATATATGTATACATATCTTTGTACATATATTCGAAGTGAAAAAAAAAACAAGCGAAAAACTAAATACCCACAAATCAACATAGACAAACCGCTTAACCTTCTCGTCTTACAATGCTGCCCCCTTTTGCATTTTCATTTTTTATGTTCCTTGCCCACAAAGCTTAATTAGCAAGAGCGCAAAATGAAAATTTGTTGTATGTGGGGGACTTAAAAATGAGCGTGATGTGTGTGCTTGTAACTGTATGTTGGGGTTGCGCTTTCATTAAGGGTTATGACACTGACTTTTAGGTTTATTTGGATAGCCCCCGGCCAGTTTTCTTCAACGCTTTGCAGTGTTTACATTTCCAGAGCACGTTTAAGCCAAAGATATTAGCGTGGTTTTCTGTTTATGGTACTAGTGAGATGCGTCTAAAGTCGGATTTGATTGTAACCGTGATACTATGAAAATGTCAAAAGTTGAGATGCAAATTATCAGTGAATTAGTGTCTGGGTTTACACTACTCAATATTTATTTGGAAAGTTCAACAAAGTTAAGGCTTAAACATTTTCTAACCGCTTTATCTAATATTTGAAAAGCATAGCACGAAAAGGGGGAATGTAAAAGCTCTTAAATTTTATGCTGGAGTACTAAATTTCAATGAATTTTATTGATTGTTTTTGGCGTTCGTTCTTCTGTTTTGGTGATTACTGTCGCAGTCATTTCGCAGCTTTCAAACCGTGCGGACGCGTCACGCATTTTTGTGTTTCGCTGTGGCTTTTTAAAGTATTTCTCTGGCCGTTGGGCGATAATTTAGTGGATTTGTTTAATAAACCCTATGATAACTATTATTAAATCAATAATTTATTTCAAATCAAAACATTTGTGTGTGAAAAAAATTGATAGCCCAAATGATGGTGCTGCGGCGGGCACTTCGTTGCCGGCAGCGGCCTTGACATAGCGTGGAAACGATACCACTAAGGTATCGAGTATCTTTACTCAATACCGTTTCGGATACTTGGTCGGTTTCTAATTGAAGTATCGATTTTTGTTCAAACCATATGCTTCTTATTATGGGTCCTCCGGGTAACCTTGCGGGGGTCCCAACAACAGATTATGATACAGTCGCTTAACTCAGAGTCCTATAGAGCTATCGTCAATCTTTTAATCTCTCGTAAAGTGGATTTCCATACGTGTCAACTCAAACAGGAAAGGTCATACAGGGTGGTGTTCAAAGATCTTCACCACACCACTTTCGTTAAGGATATAAAGAGTGAACTCCTGAATGCTGATCATGTCACGTGTCTACCCACTATCTCGGTCAGACAAGTAGCCACTTAATTTGTTTTTCGTTGAGCTTGAACCCAAGGAAAACAATAAATCAATTTTTGATATCAAACGACTCTGCGACCAAATTGTTATTGTTGAGCCTCCAGATCAACGTGTTTCTCATCCTCAGTGCCATAGATGTCAAGAATATGGGCACACTCAAAAATATTGTTCCGAGCTACATCGCTTTGTTAATGGTGGTGACACGCACGCTACTATTGAGTGTTGTAAGGATAAGGGGCTCCCTGCTAAATGTGCACTCTGTGGTGTTGACCACACAGCAAACTACAAAGGGTGTAACGTTTATAAGCACTATGTTAATCAATATCTCTCATCTACAGCGCTCCGTCCCCTAAGAGGTTCCACAACTTTGACTATGGCAATACCTTCATCAATTGTGGATAGTGTTTCTGCCCCCTCTTACGCAAGTGTTGTTAGAGGGGACATAAATAAGCATATTCAGCGTAATCAGAAACAAGGCAAACAACAGGAAACCCATAAACAAAAATCGCAACAGGGGAAATTCCAGTCCACCCAACGACACAAAATCAAAAACTATTTACACATATCCTGTCACAACCACAGCAATCCCAACAACCTCAACTGCAGCGCTCACAATCTGCTCATCAATTGCAACTTCAGTCATTGCATCAAATTGTGCAACAACTGGGTCGTTTAGATATCAGCAGTGGCAACAACAACAACAAGAATCGCTGCAACAGCGGCAGTTGTCTCAACAGGTTTAGATGGACCTTAACTCTAAAGTTGATTTAATTTTATCTAGGTTGGATCGAATGATGGACTTGCATGAGCGCCTGTTTAATCGACTCCTCGTCATTAACCCTCAACAATGTCAACAATAGGTCTTAAAATTGGAGTCTGGAATGCTGACGGACTGACTAATCATGCAAACGAACTGGAATTTTTCTTGCAAGCCAAAAATATTGACGTCATGCTTATCAGCGAATCCCATCTTTGCAGCAGGTCTTATTATAAGCTGTTTGGGTATTCGCTTCACTTAGCAAACCACCCTCTAGATCGACACAGAGGAGATGCTGATATCCTTATCCGATCAGCCATTACACCATTTTCTCACCTCCACTTCTGAAGCACATGTTCAATATGTTGCTATCAAAGTTAACTGTGACCTTGGTAGTATTGTAATTGTAATTGTACCAGTATTTGTTACTGGTGCTCCTACTACTATCCATACAATCTTTCTTCTCCTAGCCTGATCGACTTTGCAGTATACGGAGGGATTCCATTAGAGCGACTCTCTATTAGGAGCGTCCCTGATCTCACCTCGGGCCATCTTCCTATGATCATAGACCTTGGAGTCGGTGTCAACTGCTATATGTCTAAGCCTACATTGCTGCCGAGAGAAGGTTCATCTATTTCAGCAGAAATTGGAACAAGTCACAAATTTGAATATTGAGATTCGGACTGCTAAAGACATTGATTATGCTGTTGAGCTGTTCACAAGGAATATCTACTCTGCTGCCGACAACCTCCACCTTGCGGCTCACATCTGAGTCAACCTCCTTTGAAACCCGAAATCCATGATATGGTTCTTCGCAAGCGGGCTCTAAGGCAACGATATCTCTGGAGACAGAATGTTTCCGATGATCGTGTTTGGAGGCGTGAAGCGAGAAAATTAAAGAAGGTTCTCAAGAAGGCCAAGATCGAATTTTTTAGCAACCTCCTTCGCAATGCTGATCCGAACAAAAAGAGTGGCTTCAATCTTTGGGCGAAGATTGCATTTGCATTTGCAGACGAATTAGAGGATCGCTTTACACGGTTCACTTTAGCTGATCCTCAGGACCAGGACAGTACGAGAACCTTTTTATTTGTCCCCGCCCAAAACTCATCGCCCATTCCGTAGATTACTCCAGCCGAAATTAGCCTCCAATATAAAACAATGAAAACTAACAAAGCGCTTGGATACGATGGTATTGATGGTAAGGTTGCAAAAACCCTTCCTCATCAAGATGTCCTCTTTCTTGCCCTACTTTTTAACGCCTTCATCCGTTTTCACCACTTTCCCTCGCAATGGAAGTGCGCAGTTGTTGCTATGGTGCCAAAACCTGGTAAGTCGAAAAGTAATGTGAAGTCATATAGACCTATTAGTTTGCTGCCAACATTCTCGAAAGTTTTCGAAAGAATTTTTCTTGGAAGATTGATGGTTGTCTTGGGTGGCAGCTGTGCTATTCCAAATCACCAGTTTGGGTTTAAACAAGGGCATGGCACCATGGAACAGGTTCATCGCATTGTTAATGCTATCCTGCAGGCATTTGAAAAGAAAATGTACTGTTCGGCTGTGTTCCTTGATGTGCAGCAAGCCTTTGATCGTGTGTGGCACGACGGTCTACTATGGAAGATTAAATCTCTTCTCCCAGCGCAATATTTCTTCCTCATCAGATCATATCTACTCAGTCGTACTTTTATGGTCGATGTCAAAGACAAGAGGTCTTCTATCCGTAACATTAGAACTGGTGTTCAACAGGGCAGTGTCCTAGGTCCTGTCCTGTACACGCTGTTAACTAGTGACATGCCAACTCCAACCGTAGTTGCCACTTACGCTGACGACACAGTATTTTTAGCTTGTGATACTTCGTGCGATCTAGCTGCTGCCACCTCCCAAAGAACTCTTGACAAATTTGAATCTTGGTCCCGACGATGGAATATAGGTATCAATTCCACGAAATCGCAGCACTGTTGTTTTACGTTGCGTACTAAACGCTGTCCACCTGTAACGCTTTTCGGCATTTAAGTCCCTCAAAAACTTTCTGTCAAATTCTTGGGCATGGTTTTGGACCGCCGATTGACGTAGTCTAAGTACATCAATGCTGTTACGGCCACATGCAAAAGTAAGCTGCAAAAACTTCGATGGCTCATTCGATCTGGTAGCTCTCTCAACCTGGCTGCCAAGGTTACGCTATATAAGGCCATCGTTTTCCTTCCTACACCTATGGCATTCAGCTTTGGGGACTAGCTGCAACGAGTACGATAAATCGTGTTCAGGTTATGCAGAATAAAGCTCTCCTGTACATCACGGGTGCTCCTTGCTACGTCAAGCGGGCTTTAATACACCGTGACCTTGACATCCTTACAGTTAATGAGCAAATCAATCGCCATACCAGTATAATGATGCACTTTCTGTGCATATCAATCCTCTTGCTGTTGCCCTTACAAAAAACTACTCCCCGAGAAGGCTGAAAAGGCTCCTCCCTTTGGATCTACTACATAGAGTAATATAGTAATATAGTTATATATACATATGTTCATATTTTAAACCTATTTGTTATTATGTTTATTAATCTTTTTTGTATGATTTACAAACTTAAATTCTCACTGTCACTGTTATCCATCCTATCCCTTGTAAGCATTCTTTAATGTTTGATTGGAATTATTAAATTATTAAACAAAAAAAAAAGATGATTACTTTAAGAAATACCTATACCTGTATCAACAGAAATGAAAACTTCCCTTCAACAGGCTTGCTTGGTGGTTTATTGAATTCGACTTTATTAACTTTCACTCTAAGGTCAGATCAGATAGTCATTTAACTATGAATAGGTTTCCCTGTAAAGATTGTTCCTGGATTAGTCAACGGAACAGCAAACTCGCCAACAAAATTATTTTATTATTATTTTTTTTATTATTATTAATTTTTATTTTTTAATAATTTATTTTTTTTATTATTTTTAAGAAATGATTACCAATTATAGTTGAATATGGTAAGTGGTGTTTATTGTCATTATTTAATAAATAAATAAAAGAGTCCCATATTATACAATATATATGTGGTGCGCGTTCTATGATTATAATATTTTAGTCTTTCCATAACATATTATTCCACCTTCGAGTGAACCAATTTCAAAGTTAAGCCTGCGTTCAAGGGTGCCACGAACAGCTCAACATACCAAACTTATAGTTGATTAAAACAATGTGTATGGTTTGCAATGTCGAATCAAAGAAAATAGTTTTTTTTTGCCCTCGTATTGAGGACATTAGTAACATAATTGCCTACAAAATTTGAAGCAGCTTTGAGAAGTTAGAGAATGCGACAAACTATTTTTAGATACTTAGCTTTTTATCAACTTTCTCTACAATAGTAAAATTCAAAATACCTGTTTAAGCTCTTACATCTTCAGTACACCTCGTAACTTTAAGTGCTCAGAGACTACGCTGGTAATACCATTTTCGTGTATTTGTGTGAGACAAACTTTTAATCATCACGTTTTCTATACATGACAAAAATGTAGAAAACCAAACAAAAAACAAAACATATGCGTCAAATTTAATTTCACGGCTCGCAAAATAATTAGAAATTAAAACAACAACATCAAAGTCCAATCTCAAAAATATATGGAAAGCCCAGTTATGAGTCGTAAAGCAAGAATCTAGCGGAAAAAAGTAAATTTTTCGTTTCTCTTATTAAGTCGCACTTTGAGTTAAAAAAGTAAATTAAAAACCAAAAATGTCGCGAAGAAAATCAAACATGAATTTTCACAAGTTGAAAGAATTTTAAGAGGAAAATGTTTTTTCCTACCTTACAAAAATGCATGTGTGGAACGTAAGGAAAAAAGCTACAGAAACAAGTTTTCTTAAAAAGAAAAAGTGGGAAATAACAGCAGCAACAAACTGGAGCAGTACAATGGAAATCGACGTAGGCCACTTTGCACTGGCCAATAGTCAAAAGTGGCAGAGTTAAACTGGAAGAGGATATATACGAGGCGTTGAATGGTGCGAAAAATGTGGCGCCGCTCATTGTAACTAAGAATTTGTGGAGTGTGTAGCAGAAAAAGTAGCAGAAAAAAGTTAATTAGCCCGCAGCGGACAAGTCGTAGAAGCGCAGCACACAACAGCTGCAGCACACAATAAGGAGATGATGATGGGGGCAAACAGCGCAAGTAGAACAAGTTCAATTCAGTCAGATATGCGTAATAGCAAAGCAGACTAAAAAAGATACAATTGTATAAAATAAAAAGCGATGCTACTTTCTAAGAGTCTGACCTGGAGCGATTTAAACCAAGTTCAATTGCAAAAAAAAATTCTACTTTTATGTTTATTACTTTTTTCTTAAGTATTTGCAACTTCAACTCACCAGCAGAGTGGCATGCGATCAGTGTGGCGAAGAAGTACGCACTAGACGAGCGTTTCACTACAAGAGAAGTAAGAACAATTAGAAGAGGAAACAACGGCATTAAAAACGTCTTTGTGAACTTGCCTAAAATGGATGTCGTAGGTTCCACTAACCAACACAAAACAAGCGGGAAAACCCAAAAAAAATTATTATGTATATAAACGAATCCGGGAAATACAAACATATAGGTGAAAATATACAAGCCGCAACTCATGAAAATCAGCCATGAAATGTGATAAGCATCGAAAAAGGCAACTTTATTGATTTTTATGACTTCATTTTATGGGAATCGTTTTCCTATTGGATTATTCGTTGGACTTTTTTTTTGACACGAATAAGAGTGTGAATAAAACGGAAGCATACTTCAGATACACAAAAATTTACTGGCGGTGAGGAGGCGAGCCGCTTGGGTAAACAAGAATTATATTAAAATATTTTAGACACGTCGAAGTGCAAAGAAATGTAAACAATAAAAAAACATGGCAATTTTTTATATAAATACATAAAATATTATATTAAAAACTGCGTTAAAAAGAAAACCAAAAAACCTTTTTGTATAATGAAAGATACGCAAAGAAAGTGATGCGTCTCAGAATCAACCAAGGCGTTGACTGACTCACTTTTGGCTTCCTTTTGATTCGGCGAGAGACGCAGCAAACGAACGCAGGATGAAGGATGGAGACAATGACAATGAGGCTATGATGTCGTGCAGCATTTGCGTTTATAAACGGCTCACGTGACCTGCTTGCAAAGTAGGCGAAAAAAATCACACAACCATACAAAGCTATAGAAGCACTGCAACCAAACCCAAGTCTGTGATAGTTGGCTAAGCAGCAGCAGCAGCAGCAGCAGCGGTAGCGACGATGGTTGTGGGGCAGGGATGGGTGCAACTGTAGCTGGCGCTTCAGCTCAACTCGTATCAGCACAGTTGGTTTATGACGTGTTTTGCCAAAAAGTAAAATATAACAAAGTACACGCAGCTGTGGGCAGGCAGAGGCAAAAGGCACAAACAAAAAATGTATCACTTTCGGTTTTGTTGGCACAAACACACACAAATATATTATTAGAGTTTATTTTTTTATGAGACAGCATTATGCATAATTTTGTAGTGTCTGTGCGTGGGTTTTGGTTTTTTTTTTCTTGTGTGTGATGTGAGAAGTTTAATAATCTGTTTACTTTATTATTTTATTTATTTTTTGTTTTCAGTAACGCACCAAAATTTCCAGCAAAGCACATGTTTTAGTTCTTCTATTTCTGACAAACAATAGTCATAATTTCCTGACTTTTATGTATTCTGTACTTGATTTAATAAGTTTTGAGAGGTTGATAACGTCTTGTATATGTCCTAAGGATAATATCAATTTACAATTAAAATTTACATACTTCTGTAAGTTGTAAAATGCTTAACGATTTAAAGAAAGGCATCGAATATTTACGATATGGCAATGCCAGTACGTCAGTATTTCAATGGTCGTGATAAGTTTGTTTTCCTATGGCAAAAATACCTATAGCAATATGTTGCTCATTAGGCAGTGATATATTTACGAATTCGATTCATCAGTGTTTTTTTAACAATGTTATGGTTTTTTCGCTGTGATAATATACTCAATATTTGACAATGAAAAATCTTCAACCAAATATTTTAAGATTTTTTAATAATTTAAATTTGCTTTATGCACAGCCGCATATTAAAACCTTAACAATCGTAATTGTTTACGAGAACTCGTTGGAATTACCATAATCACCTTACGGCAGTCACAATCAATGTTTTTCAATATTGCATATGAATTAACATTGCAATATTGCGTATGAATTGACTACATAGACAATTTTTGGTGTATTTTCCAGAACGAATAAACAACAAATTTTATTTACTTTTAGGATTTATTGGTTTTTTTTTTGTAAAAACATCGTGAACACCTTAATGTGGAAACCATTATAGCACACAACCTCAAAGCATATTACTGACCTACTCAATCAGCTTGTTCAACATTGTTCGATTACCAATGCTTGGCAGGTATATAAGAATGAAACTGTTTCTGTTTCAATTGCAGCAGTCGAGTCACCGGCTTTGTCAGACACTCAAATTGCGTGCATTGCAACTAATACCAATCATTCGAAATGTATGATGAAAGTGGTCGAGCATAAAGCAACACAATGAAAATGGAACAGTAAGATGAGCTTGGAATTTCAAACTGAGAACTGCACTGCAGTCAGACACAAATGCAAACTTCGATTTGATGCTGTGAGCGAGAGAAGCATTAAAAATTTTATTCAGCATGACTCGACTTGTATGTATGTTCTGCATAAATTAACAAAGAGCAGATTCATATGTAGCATAGCAATAACAAATGTGATGAAAATTATTGTACCAAAAAGGATATAACAAGCAACGTATAAATTGAATTCAATAAAATTTATTTATGCAAAAGCCATTAGAATGCTTTTCAAACTAACACACACCCGAGTCAAAGTCAGTGTCAAAATCTGCTAAATAACAATAATAAAAGTAATAAAAATAATATTGATAAAATTTAAAATTAAATGCTTCGCCTAAAATTCAATTTAAGAAATATTTCATTTGAAAATTGCATTGCACTCATAAAAAATTCAACATTTTTGCACAGACAACAAACAATTTCAATGAAACTTTGTAACAGTTGGTTAGAGCAAAGGAAAATAGCGTCGAAATGCAGGAGTACACTGCGAGTGGTGCTCAAAAACAAAACTATGCAAAAAACCTCAAATAAAAAATGTTTGCTTAGAAAATTTTGCATTTTTCCAACCGACCATCATTGCTATTTCACCTTTTTATTTGCTTTTGAATGTTGATCAAAGGCCAAATAAATCAAAGGTGAGAATTCATGTAAAGGATATATTTGAAATTTACTGTTTACTCATAAAAAAAGAGTCAACATTTGAGTCAGTATTTAAAGCAGCTCAAGTGTTGTAAAACAGAATAAAGGTAAAGAGCAAAGAGATGATTAATTAAGCTAGAACCGGAAAGTGAATAATGGGTGAGGAATGGTAAATGAAAAAACTTATAAAAAAAAGGTTACTGACACTAACTTACTCTTTTTCAATTTTTTATTGATTAAATAAACTATGTCAATTTGATTAAAACGTTGCAGTTCGCGCGAAAACTGCGCCAGAAATAATCAGAAAGAAAAATAAAGCATACAAGTTACACAACAACAAAAATGCGAACAACAACAATGAATCGCATTAGTAAGGCAAATAACAATAACAAACTGAAGATGTATTGAATTCAATACTAGAAAAGATGACTGTGGCACATCAGAACGACAACGGGAAGATTCGTAAAGCAAAAACACAATGCAGCTGCACATCTGCAATTGCAGTAGCAATGAAAATGCACTTGAGACACGTTGCGCACACACACTCGCAGGCACACATGAAGACAAAAGCACACACAATCTAAATGCAGCAATCAGTGCAGTGCGACAAGCACTCATTCAGTTTAGACATTCGCTCATTCAATCAGTCACCCAGTCATTGAGTCAATCATACAGTTGTTGAAGTGAAGTGGAGTGGAGTGCAAGCGAGAGCGTGCAAAGGAAGGGAGAGAAAGAAAGGGAAATTGTAGAATAGTATTTGATAGCATAAAAAAAGAAGAGGCGAAAGTGTCTATAAATGAAACGAATTGAGTTGAGCATATTGGCGAATAAACTGGAGCAAAAATGTCATTGGAGCGAAATAAATTCTTGCTTTTCTGCTATTTTATTTATTTATTTATTTTTTTACTGCAAAATGCTTCAAAGAAGAAAAGCGTCGCTGATGCCGAAGAAAGTTGACGATGCCGTAGAAGGTAGAACGAATTATAGCAGCAACGGCTACAGTCGATGACGTAGCGCAAGGCTGGCGATGTAGAGTAGTCAGAGGCAAGCATCCAAAGCAACTACAAATTTCATCACTAAACGAAAAATTGTTCGCAAAAGTAGCATGAAATATGCTTGTAAAAATGTTTTATCCCCCACGGATGTGAAAAATGTCGCAACACAGAACCATACACACACACACACATACAGAAACACCCACTATCAAACACACACACACGAAAGCGAAGATATAAGCTCAAGCTAAGATACCCGCGCTCACAATGCTACTTGAGCTTCTTGCTTGAAGGCAGACAACATAGCGGCAACATTTTATGTTGCAACAACAATAAAAACAATTCTCAACAATGCAGAAGAAGCAAAAAACTTTCTTTTCCCTACTGAGCTCCTGATGTTCCTTTTTAGTATGGCTTGTCAGGCCCACACAGCGCCCAAAGTAGTTGCGGCAGCTGCAGAATAAGTAGAAATCGAGAACACCAACAATTTGTCAGTTTCCCCAACACTAAATAACAGCAATGCCATTCATCCCTTTCAATTTTCATTAAATCTTTGTCATCTCGAAAATAGTTTTGGCCAAAGTTGCTTGGGAGAAATGGCCTCAAAAGGAAGTTTTGTAGCAGATTTTCATTTTTTCTGCTGCGGAGAAATTCAATTGGTTTTTCTTGAGAACACTAAGTCTCAAACTTCAGTCTAGTTGGAGGAACTCTTTAATTTTCTGTCTTTCCTTGACTTACTTCAGCACGCACTGAGGCGAGCGATTAATTATACAGTCAAGTCAAAAGTGCCACAGTTATCCTTGAGCTGAACAAGTCACAATATGCAAAAAAGGAAGCAATAAGAAAAACGAGGCTCAAGTTGCGTGACACTGTCCTACAAATTCTGGCAGCTCGGTGCACAAGGCGATTGGACAGAAAGAACTAAACGTGAAAGCTGCGAAAGTGGCAGTGGCAGCAAAGCGAATTCTCTTGGACGCAAAACTGAGCGACTTATCAAAGGACATCAAGTCAGGCAGCCAGGCAGCCAGGCAGCCAGGCAACAAACCAAGTCCGACGATGACAAGAACGCCAAGGGATAAAACTATAATTAAAAATAGAGCGTTAGTGCAGCGACCTAGTTCTGGATTTCTTTTCTACACTTTCCAAGTATTCCTACCAAACACGGCGGCAGTTGAGACCGCTCAGATCATTAAGACCGAAAAGTGACTTAAAGTACGTTTTCAATAGGGAAAATTAACTTTTTAATTAGTAGGATCAAAACAATAAAAAGTTTATTATGCGAAAAGTTCGAGCAAAATTGTTGAGGAATGCGAATTCTCAGAGGGAGAAATTGAAGAGAGCTGAAAGAGCAAAACGCATTCATCGTACTCTACTTGGAAAAGGAAAATAAACGACAACGGTCAATACAGATTCAATTCATTGCTGTTTTTAGTCGAGCAAAAATGATAAAACTATGATTAACAGGATAAAATCACAAATCGATTTTTAAACCCGAAATGGAAAAGAGTAACGTAACACTATGCCCAAAAAATAAGGTGAATTTCCTTAAAAATTAAAAAATATCTCGAAACATTCCCTTTCCAGTACAGCTCTCAATCTTTTCGTCGATTCGGTTTTTGTAATATTCCTCGTAATTGCATTATGGACTTGAAACTCTAAACAGATATTGGGGGCAGTGCTGTCAATCTGCAGTTTCTGCAGAAAAGTAATTGTATGCCTTCATAATACTGGCAAATTTCAATAAACCCTTGCGTGTTTGTATTCCACTATATCACTGATGTCAATCTTCCCTCTCTCTTTTTAATTTCGCATTGTCACAGTGTGTGTTGACAAAGTTGCAAAGCTAATAATCAAATATAGTTTTGAGAGCGCATTGAACCCGATGAGGCACACTTTGCTTGTTGTTATTGTTGTTGTCGTTATCGCCAACCTTCGTTCGTGCTTGTCTCACTGAATTCGAAAGTGTGAAAACACAGCCGAAAGCCGTGCACACGTTCGTTACGGCCGTGTACAACAGGCCGTAACGAAGAACGAACAACCGAAAGGACAGAGGTATGAACGGAAGGAAGGAAAACAGGAACTCAAACAAGCTACAGGCGTGCATATCGTTTCAAAACGATACGGCACATTAAACGGTGGAAAGGCAAAGGTATGAAAGTACAGTGAAAGCTCTTCTAACGGTAACCATTGCACTAACAATGAAATACAAGGAAAAACAATTCCTAGAAGTATGCTACACACTGTCGCATATTTTCTATTTAGTGGTATTAGATGGTTCTCGAAATACTCGATTTGTGAATTTTAACCACCACGAGCAGGCTAATCCTGGCTATCATTGTGTAGTCGCACAAACGTGTTTGCAATGCAGTTTGAATTGTTTTTACTTTGACTTTGGCTATATTTTGGGACATACATATATATACATACATATGTACCTTTTTTGGAATTGCATCTCTACAGCTGCTGCTTTCGCAAGCGTTCATATAAAATTACGTTCGCCTTGGGGGTTTGGTTTGCGCCGCCACCAACTGCATATCAAAGTGTCATACAAAAAAAACACGAAAATCCAATAAGTCGAAGCAAACTACGAACTTGTGCTATTTATTTAGACAAAATTTGTATCAAAAAAAGGGACTGATTTCACAGTTTGGCACAGCAACAAAGTAAAAAACTTTTGACAAGCCGTTGCTCTGGTTTGTCGCCCAGAAAGTAGTACAGCACTTGCAACTCGAACTTTTTTTGCTGCTAATTGGCATCTATGAGTTTCATAAAGTTCTCGAGCGAGAGTTGCCAATACGAAGAAGAAGAATAAAATCAATAAAATTGGAAAACTAACCAGCAACGGGCGTGCGAACGAACGATGAACGAACAAACAAAAGCTCAACAGCCACCACCATCATCATCGCCATCGACTTTGCTATTGCCACCAATATAACTAACCATCAAAGGAAACTCAAAGAGGAAGTAAACCCGGTAAGAGCGGCAGACAGCAAGCCTGGGAGGCAGAAGAGGGGAAACAGGACAACCGAATCGGCATAAAACAAAAACGCCATGAATGAAAATGTGAAGCGGTGATTGAGTGCACACGATGAGGCGCCTCAATTCACATCTGTTTGGGGAGGTTGTTATATGGAGCAGACGGAACGGAATTTGTTCTAATAAAAAAAAAGGAAGAGAGACACCGTGGTTTAACAACCACGTTACAACATACCCGGCAGTAGCGACAACGCCAGCAACATGCGGTTTGGGATTTTTTGGAATTGGAACGGGACAAGACAGCACAAAAAATGCGTGCTTACTCAAAACACACAACAACCGCGCTTCGAGAATAGTTTTGCAAAAAATAAAAATAGGCTCCATTTTTTTAGGTGCGTATCTTTTTCATTGTTGCTCTTTTGTGTGTTATTTTTCACATTTTACATGCCAACATTTTTAAGTGCCACCCAAGCCAATTTGCAAGGTACATTTTGTTAGACCTGAGATCTTGTATAATTGGATGCATTGGCAACCCTGTCCAATTGTTACAATTTCACTCATAATGATTCTAATAAACTAAAAGGGAAGTCCGAAAGGTCAATCGGTAGAGATTTAATAGGGGCAGGCTTAGAATTCAGGAAGTAGATATTTAGACATATGTTACGTTCCGGCTTTCAGGTTAGGAATACTAATAATAGGATATAAAAGGCCATAAATCGGGATTCATACATAACAAGTTTCCTTTCGTATTGATTTTGCAGAACGGACCACAACATGCGTTTGTTCAGATTCCGTCTCAGTAAACAATTCCAAGTATACGCATATTTAATAAAACAATTCTATCGGACTGAAACAATTGTGGAGAATAAAATTCCTTGCGCTAAAGAAGAACAGGAGGACAAACACAACACCCTTTTCATTTTCCACTAATCTATCAATGCCTATTTAATGTCATTAAACTAGATTACAAAGCTGACACAGTAAAAAATTAAAAGGACAAGAGGAAGAAGAGAAATATTGTCAATAACATCAATCTAGGTAATGGACGACATCATGCTTTTGCAGTGCAAACCGTATTCTCCTCCATCCAGCAGTTTATAGTAACCTCACCTTCATGACTGCCACTTGGCACCAAAGTTCAAAAGTTTTTATTGCAGTTTAAATTTTCCATACCCTACACAACGAGGTCGGGTTGCTTGGCTTAGATTATAGCATCTGAGAACTTGCTGATAAGGAAACACCAATTGAGGCCAAAGACTTTTACACTTCTATACGCATTTAGATTTGGTAGTTTGAGGAGAGCAGTAAGTAACAGAAAGAGATCTACCTTTCTTTTCATCTACACGCATCCACATTCAATTGAATCCAAGTTAAATCTTGTGGCGTCTGCTACTGAGTTATCTTAACAGAAGGATTTCATTTTAAAGAACATTTCAAATTCGTTTAAGCCTCATCAAGGTGCACATTTTATTTCCTTTTTTTATTTGTGCCTTTTTACAACATCCACTGCATCAACAAAAACTACAACAAGAATGTCAGGTAGCAAAACAAATGCTGAGGAAGGTTATCAAATGTCGCTGAACTGAGCTGATAGCAAAAAACTTAACTGGATTCGACTACCGCGATGTGGACTTGTGGCGAGACGCTGACGACATTTTCGACTGTTATAAAGTTTTGTTTTAAGGGAAGGACAAAGAATAACTACAATTTTCATTTGAGGCAATAAACAGTTGACCACCTTCGTGAAGGAGGATGAGTACTAGGCAGCAAACAAGGACAACGAGTAGGTAAAGATGGACAATAAATGCGGAAGTTCTAATTTAACATTTCATTAAATAATTTTTTTTTATTGTTTTGTTGCACTACTCAATGTGTTTCTTGCCTCTTTGGAATGCTAACATTATTGTAAAGATAATGCTTATCGGCAGGATTTTCCATTTTGCTTTCGCTACATTCCTCTCCAAAACACTCTCCTCTAGAAGGTTTCTCTCTGCTGGGTTTGTATGCTATCTCATAGTGCACTGATGCGGTAAATGCATCAGGAAAACTGCAATGAGAAGCAACAATAGCCGGTGGGGGATGGGCACGACGGTTAGTAATATATTCAGGGTAGCCGATAGCATGGAGTAGCGAAGTGCAGTCTCTGACGGAACATTTTATTGAGTTGCATGTAATTTGCATTCATGCATTTTCTTATCAGAGGAAAATCGCACAACATACCACCCGTCTGTTGCTTTTCCTGTGGCATTTTCTTCGAACACTGATTTATTCCTCACATCTTACAAGCTTAGCAATTTTCTACTTTCAATGCGTTCTGTACACATTGCGTAGGATTTCTCACTAAGTTTGTCCTTGCTTGATAACATCCCACACAAAACAAGTGGCTGGTTGGCAGCCAACTTTTGAGAGGTACCTTTGCTCAATTGCGGCTAATAAATAAAAAGACTGCTGCTGCTGCTGCTTGATGTTGCACAGGAACGGAGCTCAATGAAAATGACAAACAGAGCAACAGCAAAAGCAAAGTATTTCAATAAAAACGGAGATCGGTGAAAAACATAGCAGCAGCGTTGCACAAACAAAGTGGAATTTTTATAAACTTCAAGTGCAACCCAACTATTTTTATCAGCTTGTTTTTCCAAGAGTTAAAGACATGCCGCCGACATCACCATCGCACGTTGATAAAGGCAACAACAACTGAAACAGTGAAATAGAAGAAAAACGAGCAACAGCAACAAAATAAAGAAGACGAGGTTAAAAAGTGCAGTTGTAAATCCAAATATTTACACAAAGCGAAAGTATTTATTTCTTCTTTTTCTACTACTCCATGCTCCCTTTTTCTGCTGTTATTGAAAACGGTGACGATTCCGTTGCTGTAATCGTTGGCGTTGCGAGAAGTTCACTCGCAAGCACAAGCAACCGTGGGGCGCATAAAAAGTAAACTCGCGGCATGAAATTTGTTGATGTTGAGCTGTAGGTTTATTTTTGATTTTCATTATAATATCACGCACAGGCCGATATATAGGGAAACGAAAAAAGTAACCGATGAGCAATAACAAAAAGAAAGGGTATAACAAGCGAAACAGGGATAAAGAGGAAAACAACAAAAACAGAAAAGCTATGAAGTAAAAACTAGCTTTGCAATCGTGTAGTCGGCTATTGCGAATTTTGAGAAAAGCGAACGATGTAAGAAAAATGCTAGGCTTATATGAGATAGAGTGAGAGAATGAGCCAGCCGCGCAAACCACCAACAGAGCAAAGAGACAGAAAAAAAAAAGTTATTTATGAAAATGCAGATGTTCGACCGAGCTGGTTGGCGCGCTCTCTCCCTCTCACACACACTTACACAGTACAGGCAAGACAGCTGGCTTGGCTCCAGTTGTGTGTTCTTGTTGTTGTTTGTGTGTTGTGTTTGTAGTTGGCATTGGATTGCAACAGTAAAACTCCTAGAAACAGAGACGAAAATCAAACAAACGCGCTTGAAGTAATAAAACGAAGAACAATTTTTTTCGTGTTTTTATCAGCCGCACACACAGAAGAATAACAACGAAATGAAGTAATGCAGAAGAAGCAAAAGACGAAGTCTTGTCGAGTCGTATGTGATGGAAAAGGAGGAGTTTTTTTAGGGGGTGGAAGGGCATAACAGTTGAAACCACAAATCTTGAACTTTGCTTTTATTGCCACATCTCGTTATAGTTGTGTCGTCTGCTTTATCTCATTTCATTGCTTTAATATTTAGTGTGCTTATTGGCAGTATGTGTGAGTTCGTTCATTGGCTTTTTTTTTGTAACGGTACAGTATTATAATTAAACATCGCTGCGTTGGTAAATTGGATGACGTTGATGAAGATGATGTTGGATTGCGTGCGAGAATTATTTCTGTTTTTTATTTTTATTTAATAATTGTGCTTTATATATTTTTTAATGTAAATACGTAAAGTGTTTCTACCCACCTTTCTAATTGAGTAAAAAAATTCAGCAAATACACTTCTTGCTTCTCGCGAGAGCATCAACTCCGTTTTTTATTTAAAATGAAATGTGATAACTTCCGCGGTTTTTTTGGTATTATTTTCTATTTATGTTTCCTTTTAGATCCTTTATAAAGTGAAATATATTATTTTATTTTTATTTAATAATTTTAATTGGCAACACTATTCAATTACGCTTACTAACGAACACAGAATAAAACACACCAATTAAAAGTGAGTAGACCAAACATATTTAAAAAAATAATATTCTGGATGCAAACACAACAAAAAAAGAATATGCGAACGCCGAATGTTGGATGGAGAGAAAGGTGGAATGAGGAGTTAAAGGACGATGGTGGTCAAAAAAAATTGTCAGGATAACCGAATGGCAATAATTTCACATAAATTTATGCGCCAGACATTAAGAAGAATGTACGCTTCTATAGGCACACACACAAAGAAACGCAAACACGATTGCAATGCTTTTTGTTTTAGCTAGCTCCCTCTCTCTCTCTCGCTCTGACACTATTTTGTTAATTTACGAATAAAAACAATAATAATGACAATGAATATATCTAAAGTGTGAAAGGAAGAGGATTGGCAACAATTAGAGAAAGAGCGAGAGCGTCAAGAAAGTGCCGGAGTTGATTTTGTTTTTATTTCTTTGTGCTTGTTGGCGTCTTTTTTTAGTTCAATGTTGTTGTATTTGTTACTTTGAGTTTAATGTTATTGTTGAAAACTGCTTGCACTTTCACGCACACACACACACGAAGGCACGGAAGCAGCAACAACTCAAAAATAAAAAGGGGCGAGCCCAATAAACAAATCTCAAGCGACGCGTCCGGTCGTCGCCGTCCACGCCAAATAGCAAATTTTTATCCTGCTTTTTTCATTTTATTTTATCGGCGTTGTCGCCGCCTGCGCTTTTTTCTGACGCTTTACATTTGGCTTATTTTTTAAAGTTTATTTGAACACTACTGCTATGTTTGCTTATGAATTTTGTATAATTCCGGCGAGTCAATTGCCCATTTCCAACAACTGCTTCGATCTCACTTATTTTGTTTTTCTTACTAACATTCTTCTGTGAACGTTTTTCACTGCATCAAAACCGCCGTCGCTGCCTTTTGGAGAAACTCGCGTGCGCACCCGATTCTACATTGCCCGCAAACACACCGAAAAGCCGCTCGCACAACAGTGTCTCCACACATTGTCATGCCAAAACACTAAAATTGTTATAGGGAAAACAACTAGAAAAGCCGATGTTATGTTAAAGGCTTAACTGTTCTGTAAGTTTTTTATGAACGATAACTTATGTTTTGAGTAACTGGTAGCTAGGAGAGTGCATTTAAACATTGTATTTTCGATTACTATTAACAGTGATAGCATGACCAAAAATATGACAATCGAGTGAGCTCAAATTTCAAATGTAAATTTTTCGAATTTTGTTACGACTTTTGTTAGACCAGAACAAATATGATGATTAAAGTAAAATGAATTAAGAAAATTTTGTCTATGCCGAAATTGTAGTATGCACTTTTCACATCAAGAAGTGTCTAAATAATTAGGAAAAGCATTACCATAGGTGTTGGTAACATCATATGATGACATATTATGACAAAAATTAAAAAAAAAATTCCAGTAAATTTGGGGTTTATGTTAATGAACCTCAAAAACCATTTTCCAAATTTTATAGGTCATTATTCGTATTATAATATAAATGTGTTGTATATTAAGATTGGAATAGAATAGTGAAACTGAAGCCAAAAAAGAAAGTGAACAGACTCAGTAGGGTTGTCTAACTTTGGAAAATAAAAAACCCTTGTTTAATGAACTAAAAACGTTCACAATGCAACTAACTGCATACAAAAGAGTGCAAGCAATTGTTTAAAAGTAATCAACCTTAAACCGTATTAATTTTAAAGATGTCACAACTGCCAATTTATAATAAATGGCAGCTCTGCCCAATCATATGGTAAAATTGGAATAAAAGTGAAATATTACCACAAAGTATTATAATAAATTATTTTTGCCAATTTCTGACCTTATTTTAATAATAAATGTAATTTTTTCACTGTTTTTAGGCATTTTCAATTATTTTTTACATTCAACTGACAGTTGTGTTTAAGAGAACAGTTGGTTTATGCAAAGAAAACAAAAGGGGCGCTCACGAAACAAGCGTATAAGTTAAAGCAAATAAGAGTTTAGTAGTTTTACAGTTTTAGTGAGTACCCTAATTATAACAAAATAAAAATATATAGATCAACAAACAAAAAATGCTTCTAATAAGAACTTTAATTTGCTGTTTGTATGAAAGGTACCTGTTGGTGGTATAAGGTCTGATTCGACAACTGTATTAACAGGGATGACAAAGTGAACTTTGTGCAAACTTCATTTCATTAACGCAAGAACTGAGGAACAACTACCATGAAGCTAATGGCAAAACAAAGTTGAATTGACGCATCAACCACATAAACAAAGTTGAAAGTTGGTCAATTTTCTGCGGATGCCGCCGCAAATTGAGTTGGAGTATGTTTTATACGATTGGTTGAGTAACATAGTTATCGATAGATATTGATGATATTCAACTTAACACATTTTGAAGTGTTGAGAGAATTTTAAATAAATTACATTGGTATATTGTTTTAATTTTTAATTATTATTATTTTTTTTGTTTATTTGAGTATCTTATACTCTTAAAATCATATACTTGATAAGTCATCTTTTTTTGTATGAAACTCAAATAACGCGTCCAATAACAACAATCGATAATAACTTTAATTGAATGGCTTCTATTTCAATATCAATTTGTCTTATATACTCAAAACATTGATATAACATAAAGCATTTTCTTAGTTTACAACTTTTTTTTTGTGTTTGCTAACATTAAAATGTTAATAATCGCCTACCACTACAGTGGCCTGAGAATCTTTGCTTCTTCACTTTGTCAGACTAGACGGAGCAATAGGGTTTGGGTTCGGCGGTTTTTGAAAGTTACGGGTCTACTCATTTCATATTGGCGTTTACCACGAGTGTTGCTACGATCACCTTTTTGTTCTTTACTTATTCAAAGTTTTAGATAACACTCATTAAAGTTAGACCGGTAGACACCGGTTCAGCGATGCAATCTCACAGTAAAAAGCGCGTTTGTTATTACTACGACAGTAAGTAGAGAAAAATAAAAATGATTAAATTCTTTTAAGAAAGTGCTTTTTGCAGTATTTGATAGAGTGAGCGTTTTTTTTCAATTGACGAGTTTTCTTTGTTTTCACTTCTGCAAATTTTAAATTTAAGTCGACTGTACCCTAAGAGTGCTGTCAACAGTGCACTTTCTCGAAACGCCGTACGGCATACGCGTCGCAAGTGGCTGCTGTAGGTTTGTGTGTACATCATCATCACTGTGAATCGTGGAAAAAACGGGCGTTTCGAGTGAATAGAAGTGTGCTGTGATGTGAAAAAGCAGACGCGTATGGGACACTCGTCGTAAAATTTAATTTTTACGTCAGCGTGGTTTTTAAGAAAAATCATAATTTGACTAAAATGAAAAATTATTTAAAGTTTTTTTGAATAATTTTTATTATAATTTTTAAAATAAAAAAATAATTGTAATTTTTATTAATTACTAATTTTTATTGTTACATTTTCGTATAGGTGACATTGGTAATTATTATTATGGCCAAGGGCATCCGATGAAGCCGCATAGAATACGCATGACCCACAATTTACTGCTCAATTATGGCCTCTATCGCAAAATGGAGATTTATGTAAGTGAACAACTGTGTTCCCTTCCTCAGAAAGACAGTTTTCAATCTTCTCTTTACCTTCTTCTTCAAATACATAGCGCCCACACAAAGCGACCGCCGACGAGATGACGAAGTTCCACTCCGATGAATATGTGCGTTTCCTGCGTTCGATACGACCGGACAACATGACCGAATACAATAAACAGATGCAACGCTTCAATGTTGGCGAGGATTGTCCGGTGTTCGATGGTCTTTACGAGTTCTGCCAGTTGTCTGCTGGTGGTTCCGTGGCCGCTGCCGTGAAGCTCAACAAGCATGCTTCGGATATCTGTATCAATTGGGGTGGCGGTTTGCATCACGCCAAGAAGTCCGAAGCTTCCGGTTTCTGCTACGTCAACGACATTGTGTTGGGTATTTTGGAGTTGCTGAAATATCACCAGCGTGTACTGTACATTGACATCGACGTACATCACGGTGACGGCGTCGAGGAGGCATTTTACACGACAGATCGCGTTATGACTGTCAGCTTTCACAAGTATGGCGAATATTTCCCGGGCACGGGTGACCTGCGTGACATTGGTGCCGGCAAAGGTAAATACTATGCCGTGAATATCCCACTACGTGATGGCATGGATGATGAGGCATACGAATCCATTTTTGTGCCCATCATATCGAAGGTGATGGAGACATTCCAACCAGCCGCGGTTGTCCTTCAATGTGGCGCTGATTCCCTGACAGGCGATCGTTTGGGCTGCTTTAACCTCACGGTGAAAGGTCACGGCAAATGTGTGGAGTTTGTCAAAAAGTACAACCTGCCCTTCCTGATGGTCGGCGGCGGTGGCTACACCATAAGGAATGTGTCACGGTGCTGGACCTATGAGACGTCGGTGGCGCTCGCCGTTGAGATCGCCAATGAGCTACCATACAACGATTATTTTGAGTACTTTGGACCCGATTTCAAATTGCACATCAGTCCTAGCAATATGACGAACCAGAATACCTCAGAGTATTTAGAGAAGATCAAGACTAGACTATTCGAGAATCTACGCATGCTGCCACACGCGCCGGGTGTGCAAATGCAAGCTATACCCGAAGATGCGATCAACGATGAGTCCGAAGATGAAGATAAGGTTGACAAGGATGAACGTCTGCCGCAGAGCGATAAGGACAAACGCATTGTACCCGATAATGAGTATTCCGATTCGGAGGACGAGGGTGAAGGCGGTCGACGCGACAATCGTTCCTTCAAACGAAAACGACCGCGTTTGGAAAAGGATGGCAAACCAGTGGTTGAGAGTTCAACCGACATCAAGGAGGAGAAGGAGAAACGTAAGTCATTATGCATGGTCTTGTTTTGATTTCTTGTTTATTCTAAATTATTCTTTGCACCACTGCAGCGGTTACAAACGATAACGAAGAAACTTCATCAAACGCTGGTGCTAATTCCACTACCATCAAGAGCGAAGAAAATGCCGTTGCCGTGAAAGCCAAGGAGAACAACATATGACGTGGCAGTCGGAATTGGTTATAGAAGCCAATTAAGCAACAGACGAAGTACAACCGAACGGCATTTTCTTAGCGTTGTTCGTGGGCGGACGGGCGCTGACAATTCGTTTATTCATCTACCCGGCAGCCGCTATCCATTCTCTCACAACGTCAACGTATTAGTTTTATATTTATTATAATAGTCTAAATGCACTTATTTTATAAAGCATAACAATTACTAATCAGCTTAGGTTAAGGTATCATCGCAAGTTTTTAGTCTTCGCCCCTACGTTTTTGTACAATTCATATTTTTGTGAAAAATTCATCCATCTTATTTTAGATAGAATGTCTATGCGTATAAGAACTTACAGTACAACAAGAAATCTTTGTAAAAAAATCCGTGTAGGAAAGTGGAATCATTGGTTGTTTTCCAACTTTATTAAAAAATGAGAGTAAGTCTAAAAAAGTCTTTTAGTGTTACAAGCCCAGTAGGAGCCGCTAGACCTTCGGTACTGCCTATCGATTAGAGGTTATCGAGGTCCTCATTTAAACACTAGTTTCAGTTCCTGAAAGACATCAATCTTGGACATCCGATTTCCATGGGAACGGACGCCGTGATATTGACCAAAGTTTTCTAACAACTTCCTCCGATAAGCAATGATGCTGGGATGATGTGGGTAAGGTCCCCGTCGAGGACAGCAGACCTTAAGTTTGGAGAGTGCTGCTGGTGCGGTCCTGTACATCGGTCCACCATATCATCTCGACGTTTCGTTGCAGAGAGAGTAACTGAATCAGTTGGGAGGTGGAAAGGGAAATCAATCAGTCTGCCATCAATGCGGCGGTCATTAGCCACCAAGGTTCGCGGGAAGGTGCGTCGATGCATCATGGGTCCAGGGAATGTACAAATCGAGAAACGATATAATTTGTTATCTACATCGTGATGGTTCACCGACTATTGTGAAACTACGTCAAGGCAATTTTTCATCGGATATTGAAACTATAACTTTTAGAAGAGCAACATAAAGATAAGGAAGACCACTTAGTCGCAGGTATTTTCTGTTGAATAGCCTATCCCTCCGCAAATATCGTGGGATAGGCCGTTGTATGTAACGAGGATCTGGGCAGGTCATAGTGGATATTGTGGGTGTGGCTTAGTTCGTGGCTTAGAATGTGTTATTTGTACTTATTCCTTGATATTCATGGGTTATAAATGGGCTACCCAAAATAAGAGCGGTGAGAGGTATAGTTAAACCATGGATAAATTAACAATTCAGAAATTTCTCCTGGACAATTTAACATAAAAATTTGAATAGAAAAACACCTGATGCCATGCAACAATTGGAGCGCTAGGTAATCGATAACAAGTTAATCGGTACGATTTCAAACATACAGTGAATGTTCAGCGCAGTAATGAGAAGAAGAAGGAGCAACACGTGCAAACAGCGAGATTTGTGTGCAGATTTGTGCGGATATAGTTTTTGTCGAAAATTGTAGTAATAAATCAGCCGAGATATGGCGGAGTTCGTAACGGAAATGCAGGAACGCCTGCTGCCTGAGTATGAGCAGATGAAGCTGCATCAAGTGCTCAGCGACCAGCAGATCAGGTAAGCAAAGAACAGAATTCATGAGTCGATTTCAATCCATTCACGCCTTGGTCTCCATTTCATTACCACAGAGAATGTGTACGCAAACGGGAACGTCTTGGATTTAAAATCACACAGAACAAAAGAACCATCACGTCATACTTTGAGTTTATTGTGTACGAGAAGCAGATGCACCGATTGATTACGGAGAAAGAGAAATCACTTGGCGTAAAGCTGGCCGGCTTGAAGGCTTCAATGGGAACGCGTATCGTACAACTTTACCGTGAGGCGTTGCAACGTTTCCCTCATGAGGATCGCTTTTGGTCCAACTACTTGCAGTTCTTGAAGAAGTCCGCGCCGAATGAGGTGGCTGGCGCGTATGAGAAAATGCTAACGGTGAGTGAAGTGTTGCTGTGATATGGACACATTACAATAACTAACTTCGCCAACAGTTCCATGGTGATAAACCTACTTACTGGTGCGATGCGGCCACCTGGGCATACGAGTATAGCCAGAAAATGCCGCGTGTCAAAGAGATATTTCTGCGTGCACTGCAAAGGCACCCGGCTTCGGAGCGTGTACACAAATGCTTTTTCACAGTCATGTTGAATGAAGCGTCAATAATGAGCACCGAACGCAATTTGGATGATAAGCTATGCGAACGGGATGTCGGCTTGGAGCGCGTCGAGGCGCTGTATCGCAACAGCAAAATGCACATAAATGAAATCAATTATTTTCTGCAAGTGTTGGCGACATGTGAGGAGCCAAAGTTTCGTGATATGACAGCAAAACTGCAGTGGAGTATAATCAAAGATATGCAGAGCACGTTTCCCCGCAGTGAGACGCTTTGGGATGCGTTGGCACAACGTGAGCTGCGCGGTCTTAGTGTAAGTGATTTGGAGGATTTGGCTGATGAAAGTGTAGAAGCAAACGAAAAAGACGCCGTAGCGACATCGCCATGGCGACCACGCACTTTAAAGCAGCGCATTAACCTCTGTTGTACGGTTTATGAGACAGCAGTGTCCACAGTGAGTACCAGTTTTTTATCGCCTACCAGAAACAACATTTATCCTTTTTGCTATTTACCATTCAAAGCTCAAAACAACACGCATGTGGAGTCTTTATATCAACGCTATGTTGTTTCTGAACCAAGACATGTCCGATGAAGCCAATCTCAAACGCAAATGCCTGGCAACAGCTTTCAAAAATGGACACAATTCTCATCTAATGAGCGTTGAGCACTACAAAACCTACTCAGATCTGCTGCTGGCCATGCCTGATGGCACAAAGAATGCGGCACGCATTCTGAGCGAGGCCTTTGAGCACAACAAATGCGCGGAACTCGGTGTACATCTAATGGATGTCTACATTGCTGACAATAATGAGATTGGAGTGGAGGAGCTCTTCCAGCTGTCGAAAAAAGAGTTCGGGTTTCGTTCATATCCGATTTGGACGCGTATCATTGCTTTCTATAAACTCGACAACAGTAAAGCAGCCGAACAGAAGGTGCTTGAACTTTATCGCGAAGGCTGTGCTCAACAGAGCGCCGACTTTGTCGCTTTGCGTTGTGATTATCTCGAGTATTGCACACTCGTTGGTGGCATAAAAAAAGCACGAAAAACATATGCCGATCTCATGCAGCTGCCGCCGTTCAACTTAGCTGTGCCCAAGAAAATGGCGGAACTTGAATCGCGTGTCGATAAAAAGGTAAGCCATTTATCTCTAAATTTAACCTATGACTAACTTATACCAATTGCACAGTTGCCCGAAGATATCAAACACTGGCGTCAGGTCTACGAGTACATGCTGCTTTACTTCGGTGCCAATGATCCCGACATCTGGATGGAGTTCATAAAATTCGAGCGAGAATACGGCGATCCCAAAAGTGTGCCTCTCCTTTACGAGCGCGCCAAACATGGGCTTGCAAAGGATCACGTGAATAGCTTTGTCACTGCCTACTCGCTGGAAAAAACTTTTGTGTAATTTTGCAGACAATAGATTAGACTAGTAGACTAATAAATTAATAGGCTAATTGAATAGTAATACCTTTTATTGATCGCTTGAGAAGATAACTATGACAATGGCCTAACTAACTTAAAAGTAGTTGGAAATTTTAAACTATATGCAAGTAGACTGGCCGCTAGTTGAGATTCGTCTTAAGGTGGACGTGTAAAGCTGGATTGGAGATCGTCCAATTTAACCACATAGAAATTACGGTGAAGTAAGGCTTTGGATAAATCAAACAGTATGTTTTGAAGGACTTTTTTAGGCCTTGCGTCTAGTCCAGTGACAATATCGACACGATGCTGTTTCGATTTCTTGGCTGCAATCGCGGACCACCAATGTAGCTGATTGGATTCGCAAATTGACGCAGCATCGTTGACTCCAGGTGTATGAGTGGCTGCGTCTTTGGTGTGTTTGGTGTCAAATCGCTTGGCCGCTCGGTTGATGGTGTTGGCTCACTTCGATCTCTGCTGAGCTGTTTAGGCGTTGGATAGGGATTTTTTATTGGATGATATTGGGCGGAGGGGAAAACTATTAGCATTTTTTTATTCTTTTTTAAGGTTTAATTCTATTGGGCTAAAATGGCGACAAAATCAGCGTTTGGTTAGTGCGTAAATGTATTTATGTGTGTGCGTTTGTGTGAGTTAGTGGGCAAGGATTTTAAAAAAGAAAATGTAGAATCAATTAGTAAAATCTGAAATATAAGACTGAATTTAATTTAAATTAAATTTAAATGCCCACGCAGTCAACACAGCACCAAAAAACGCTTTGTCTATTTTCAATGTCGCCTTTTGGGCGCATTGACTCGTGGCATCCATATGGTCAGTGCCACTTAAAATAATGCACATGCACATATACACAAAAACAAGTGCAAATTGATGGCGTGTGGATTTGTAAGTGTGTATGAATGCGATCCATTAAAATAAAAGTTGAAGAAAGATTTTCTTTGCATCCATAGAAAGGCTCCAACCACACGCGCATAAACACCTGTAAGCAAATACTCTCTGGTTGAGTATACGATATCACTGCCTAACGGTAGTGAGTGCTTGTTTGCAGCGTATGTCCTAACTCTAGTAATGATAGTTTTTCATAAATAAAATTGAAAAAGGGAAATAAAAATAAATGTTTTGCTATTTATAAGCTTCTGAGTCCATAGACGGCATATGCATGGGTGCTGAGCGGTGAATACTGGAGTTCCCGAAATAACAATTTGACTAATCCGCGTTAAGGATGACTTTACCTTCACTCTTTATGATAGTAATAAATATAGTTAGCAGACATAGAAATAATACAATACCAGAGGAAATACATACGTGGGATTGATTTAAGGTTTTATAGTCTGGTAGCCCTTATACTATGAAGTTGGACAAAGTAAACAAATTCTCTGTTAATCCTCACAGATACTGTCTTATCTTTGCTATGTTGCAATGTTTGAATAAAAGGGCTAACCCGCATAATACGAATTTGTTTACCTTAGTCGCAGAGCGAGCGATTCAGTTTACAGATCAACTTGTACAATAATTACTAATAGATTTGAAGGGTGTATAATCTTTAAGCCACTAATGAATCGGTGTTCTTAAATAGTCTTGAGATGTAATTTTACTGCTGTAAGGAACTGAAGCTGGTATCACAACTCAAGGAAGATTTCTAAGTAGAAAATGTTCCAAATACTTGTTTTTGTTATCATGCGTAACAGTTGCTGACGTTCTTGTACAATATGCTGGGTTGTGTGGAAAGGCAGAAATTTGTGTAAAAGAAGTGGTAATTTTTCCTTCAATCAATATACATTTCCAATGTCTTGGATATTGCATAATGTGTATCATCACAGCAACAAAGAATAGAGTAAGTTGGAAGAGCCTTAATGAGGTCTTATGCTACCAAGAGGAGTGATCAAGGATTAAAGAAATGTTTACTTTGGTGGAATAAGATTCACGAGTTATTAACCTTATGCCTTCTTTTTTTGGAAAGGAAGGGAAGTAGTATATTAGTTTCAATATGCCAAAACTGCAAATTAATATTCTCAGAGCATAGTTTCTAGAACGCGTCTTTTGAAAGAGACGTAGCCTTGCGAAATACAAAGAACACAATTGACTTAGGCTTATTGACTTTGGAATACTTCTTTCTTCTGGCGACAAACTTTCTAGCTTTTCACTGGTTTTATAGATGCCTGTAGATGTAGAACTTCGACAAACCCATTGGCTTAGTTCTTATACGAAAAAGATCAGAGAAATTGAAGATAACTTTTTTATTTAATTTAAATAACAATGAGACTATCTTGGCATTACAAGCAAATGTAAATTCTCAACTGTTGCCAAGACTTGTACCACGTGGGCGCACTCTGCCAGCCACAATTTCAGAGCCACCAAAGACAAGTAACAAATTTTCGACTCTGTTCAAACAATAAAACCGAAAACCTGAAATGGTGTAAAACAAATTTACACATAATTTCACAAGCTGCATAATAAACTCAAATAAGTAGAATGCAAACGCATAAATTTTATTTTGAATGAGTCAAAGAAAAAGGAGCAGGGCATGCAAACAATGCGAGACTGCAGCCGACTGCGACAAAGACCCGCTAGGAACATACGAACATACACCCAAGATGGGTTAACTGTTACGCAATTTCTCAAGGCTTTGGTGATTTCGAGTGCATTGCAGTCGTGCCACTGCAGCACAATTCAGCACAAATCGACTGGTGTGTGTGTGTGTTCCAAGTGGGCAGCAATGAGGAGCAAACAATCGAGGCATACTGCATAGAAAATTTTCCTTCTGCTCGTAGACTACATAAATTTTAATTAAATGTCACTCATACGCCAAGCACAATGAATGTATGTATGCATGCGTGCATGCTTGTGCATGTGCGTACGGTGTGTGGTGTGTGTGCGTGTGAGTTTGATTGTCTGTAAAAACTCAAATGAAAGTGGCACAAATTACAGTTTATTGAGCAGCTAAAAATGCATGATAAAAAAAGCTAGCAGATTTTTGGAACTTAATAGACTCCCAGCAGGACACGACTTTCGATGGGGCATCCAAAATGCAGAATTATAAAAATATAAATATAAAATTATAATTATAATTATAATTATTATTTATAAAAAATAAATAAATATAAAAATCATATTATAACTTAACCCTATAGTAGCGTAACTCCACACATTATATATTCTTGATCATCTCGTTGACAACAAAATTAAAAAAAAAAAAGGCCGCCAATGTCAGTTATTAAGCTAGGAACTGAATTTTTAAGACCATGGATCGTATAGCCTTTCTATGTGCTTAAACTTATTATTAGTTTGTTTATTGTTTGGTAAACGAGTTAAAATTAAAATTTCAATATCTTTCGTATAGTTCCCATTCGATGAAGTAGCTGAAGGTAGTAGCCTGTCACTCCACTTAGGCCAACGATAATACCTATTTGTTGGCGTAAAACGAAATAAAACCCTCTAATAAAACCAATTTGTCGTGATCACGAAGCTCACCCACTTTTTATTGGCCACCGATGGGCCAGGTCTGACAAACTGTTAGAGTTAATTATACCAAGATGTTGAAGTCTACCTCGAGAGTCATCATCGCATCCACAGCTCATCGGTTGCTGCTATGATGAGCCTCGTAGCGAGTGTATCCAATAGACAGAGGCACACATTCCCTGATAAGTTTGCCTCTTCTAATAACTATAGTGCTATCGATGTTGGCCAATTTTGCTTTTCAGTTTAGCAGTGCAAGCCGTCTTCCCATCTTTAATTAGCCGTACGGTAAAGTTATAGGCTAAGTGCAAGATTACACGCAGGCAGTTCCCATGCTAAGTTCCAGGAAAACTTATTTTATCACCTCATACACTCATGCTGGATCTTTCCCTTATTAGAAAAATATTTCTTATATTGCCCGCATATCCTACTACGAGCAATTTATATTCTGTCAAAAAATGTTTCACTCCGGAGTACCCAGTTTGAGTCCATACTTTTCTAGTTTCGGACTGACAGACTTTACATGAAGTCCAACCTTGTGAAATACTCAAGATATCTGGCATTCCATGCATGCCCTTGCTTAAGTTCTTCGAGCGTAAAGAGTATTCCAATTTGAGCATAGCTGAACTTAGCAATCTTCTTTTTCTCTGCATTTTGCCATTTATTCATGAACTATACTTAGCTTATCACCTTCGATTTCACTCACTAACTCTGCAATGAACTTTTTGCATCCCAGAAATGCTTGGCTCCAAAAAAGTTGGAATTTCAACGACCAACAATCGCGATAATGAGCAGACTTTCGACGCACTAGGAGTTCGAACAGATGAAGTTCTTGAGCATACTTCTCATGTCCTTGACAAATTAACTCAACTGCGCAATGAAGTGTTTTTTGTAAAAATCTGCAAAACTTTCGGCGAGAACTTTAACAAAAATAAATAAATAAATAAAAATAAATAAATCCATGTGAAGGAGCTTGGTGTGAGAGTCATCAAAATTGTTCGTGGTTGTTCGATTTGTTCTTCACACTTGACCACTCACTCCACCATAAAAGAAAGTGCAACTCAAAGTTGCCGCAATTTGTTATTAATTTTCACGTTAAGAAAAGTCGAGCGACACCCAATGCTCCTGTCCTTGTTGTACTGAACCTTGGCCTCACAGTACAATACACAAGTTGGCAGAAGGGCTACGAACTGCGAACTGAGCGAAAACTTTTACTTAATGTGAAAAGTTGCAATTCGAAGTTGCGAGGTTAACTGTAATTGTTAACAGGGATTATTCATGCTGGACAACACATTAGGTTGTAGCAACATACAGGGTGCTTCATTCAAAAACAAATAAAATTAAAGAGGGTAAAGAAAAGAGAATATACTATATCTATATATCTATAGGTAAATTCTAGTCACTGGTAAAATTCATATATCCATATATGAAGAGATGGAGAGTTCAACAATGTAAAAAATGAAAGTGTGGGTCCTGAAATGCAACTGCATCCATATCAAGTAACGCTATTATCAGGTGTAGCGAAAAGTTATTTTCAGTTTTCGAAGGAAAGTTTACATAATTGAAAGAGAAACATCGGGCGATGCCAACATTTTTTAATTCGCCGGCTGATTCGGGCAGTGCATCGAACAATGCAACCTGTAAATTGGAATTGTCTTCACTCCTAGTGAAGAATAAATCGAAAATCATATATAGGGTATTTATATAAACAATTTGTATGAATTTAGAGGTCGAATTTTAATATGACCTTTTCAAATGTGATCACAAGTCAGGCTATCAAAATATTATACAAATTTTTAGTCAACTTATTAAATAGAAAAACATTAAACGGCCAATGCCGTTTTTACGTGGCACCTTCAGTAGTTAATATTCTTGTTTTGGTTTTACTTACTTTTCCTCATTTTCATAAAGTTGTTTTGCTCTGTAAGGCACTGATCCAGTCGTTTCTGCAGTTTCTTCTTGAAGATAACCTCACGTGCCATCCACGGTAAATCTTCCAACCTGCAGTTGGCCACGTTTTTCTTCACTTCGTTAATGAGTTCTTCTGTTAGCTTTATTTTCGCCTTAGTAGAACAGACGAATTTGAACTTTTTTAGGGGCAACACTTGGCGGTACTGGAACAGAGCATAGGCAATAGTGGGTCCAGATCTTGGCGCTTTCTTCGGGTTCAAGGAATGGTTGGCGGATTCCACGAGTCTTTTGGCCAAAATGAGGTACAACTCCTTCCAGAATTCTTCTAGATCTTTAGTTTTTTTAACCATTGGCTGATGATCTTCCGTCTGAGAGGACTGGATTGTACATAGGTCCACGGCTAAAGTAGCCTCAGTCTCCGGCAACTCCTCCAGTGGCGAATCCTCCTTCCGCAACGGAACTAAACAGTTCAAGTGTTGCTCAGATGAAGCATTATTATTGCCGATAGAAGCAGACAGCGACATTTTTCAAACTCAAATTTTCAGCACTTGACGACGATCACTTACTGACTTTCAGTACCCTTTCTATTGCAGCAGCTAAAGCGTTCTGATGTCATCTGCAGTAAAATTCCTCTATTTATATGATATCGCCTAATCCATATTGACTAATAATTACTACTGATTTTAGGAGATAATCGAATGCATCCTGTTATTATCTTCTGCACTTTAGAAAAGCGATTTTATGACTTTCTTCTTCTTGAGCTCCAAAACATTTATTTTTACCCAAGGACGTGGTAATCGCCTCTTCTGCTCATATAAAGTTAATTCCTTTTTGTTTGAGTGGTAGTTCGCACTGTTATTAGGCTTCTATTATGAATGCTCATTTTATGACCGATTTTATGACAGGCGTAAAAACCTATGCTGTGGGCGAAGCGAGTCAAAATATATTTTTCAATTTGTGTCATTGACAGACGTCGGACTCGAATATACCTGGATGAACTTAGCGGGCCATTATCAGCATACAAAACCCCTCTTTTATGCTCGAGATTCACTACTTCTTGGTGATCCAATAATGGTGCTCAGCTGAAGGGTGAACTTCAACATTTAATCACCAATTGCATCTCCACACCATAGGATATTGAAACCAGATATGTTAATTTCAGTTCGTACTTTGAGACTGGCGGAATTCAACATCGCTTTATGAGGATCAAGAGTCGGACAAGGGTCGTCTGCCCTCTTGGGAGGATGTCAACCGGCTCATAGAGACAAGTGAGTTTCTACACGTGGGGATAACCTTTTAAGAGGATTCAAGCTCAGAAATCCAACTTAGTCAAGTTCACTCTTCACTAAGTTGTTATTCTTTTCTTCGTTTCCTTTAAGTTTAATTTAAGTTGTTCTTTAATCCTAGATAGATAAGATACGTCTGCCAGATGTATGCATTTTCTATTTTATGTTCTCTCTCTTTTGATCGTCAACAGAGGGTCTTCGAGTAAGTTTACTATTTTCTGAGATATTAGCATACCATACGTCTGGGAGACATATCATTATCTTTTGTATAACATTTACAACTTGTTTTTCGTTATAATATATTTTTCTTTTAGTTATAAAGTTTAAAGTTTAATTATGTTTTTCGTCTAAAGCAATGGCCTTCAAATATAGTTAAAATGTCACGGACATTGCTGATCTATCCCTGAAGAATTAAAACACTCGCTAACACGACCCGTTGGAAGTACAATGTTTTGGTATGATCGCTAACTCTAACTATTTTATCATACAAGCATAAGCCATCCAAAATAGTCTATTTGCTTTCATCCAATGATGAAGTATGAAAATTTGTACTATAAGCAAACAAAGGCGGAGTTGATACGTTCGATCAGATGTGCTCGTTGATGTCCTGTTTAAGAAAAACCAACAGATTACAGTATTTTACGGAATGTTAAATATAGCATTTATGTAATTTATCTTATGTAATTTATTGGCATAATGGCTGATCAGAAGCCTTTAAATAGCACTGAATATATGGCGATGCTGTCGACATCGCTAACAGCCCCTTGGATAAAGAGTAGACTTGAAATTACCTCGCTGGATAGAACACTGCTTACGAACATTGAAAATTCAACTCGCGATAATAATTGTGAAACAATCTGTGATGAACTCGTATCAAAACAAAACAAAAAAAATATGCTGTGGTTTTTGCACTTTTCGCATTCGAAAAATGTCAAAAATGGTATGCGCTAAATGTGATACCGCTCTATGTGACGAACACAAAAAAAATGTTGTATGTATATTGATTTAAATCAAGTAAAAAAATAATAGTTTTAAGATTTTTTATTAAATTTGCCTTTTTGAATACACCTTATCTAATTCTCGTTAGGTTTTAAGAAAATATTATTTAATTTAAGTTAAACTTTGAAGTTGTTTTTTTGTTGTATAGATGTGAATAAATAAACGATCTCAATTTATTCCAACTTAAAATTCTCCTCAAAAACGTGCTTAAAGGATATAAATAATTATACGTCCCTTAGACGTAAAGTTATCTTTTCAAGGTAAAAAATAACGTTATCTTTCTAGGGCTAATAACAATAAAATTAAAATATATGTTTATACGAGTGGCCCCGGCAAACGTTGTTTTGCGCATTCTTTTAGGTGGTGCGTTCAAAAAGTATACTCTGACAGTAAACAGCTAATTAGAAATTTTTTATATATTATATTTTCACAATCAGCGTGAATATCATATACCACAAAAAAAACCGAACGAAGAGCGCAATACTTTTGTAAGAGCTGAACAGAGAGTACGTTTTACGAGCAACTCACAAACAATAACACAAAAATGAAGAAGAAGCATAGCAGAAGCAACAAAAAAGACGTACGAAACTTTTTGTGCTTGTGCTGGTAGTGGATTTGCAAAAACTTAATACTAAAAAAAACATAATAGTCTTTAAATTATAAAAAAATTAAATATGCCACTTTGTTCAATAGTGCAACTGTGTTGTTTAAAAAAAAATATTAAAAACGGCTTAGTATAGAGTCAGGAAACCGTTACGTACAGATTTCATACAATCAATTTTATATAATAGTATAGATTAACTATTAAAAAAAAAATAAAGCTCGGTCAGCACATGTGTCGATAATCTGGTTACCATGTAAAGTTCGCGTCGAATGAGGACATAAAGGTTTCAAAGTTGTTAGAATTATGGGTTGGCCAGCCAGTAACAAGATTAAGACCTCCGCCTTTGTTTTTGCCTTAACCCTAGCCTAAGTTACCGATGCAGTAATCATAATTATGTATGGATATCAGGAAATGGAAATATTAAAAAGCCTTATAAAATAATTTGAACACTTGGATTTCATGCACCAAAAGTGATTTTTCTGTAACCCGACAGGGACAGATTTCAATCCAGTATTTATATCTATTTTATTTTGTGAATGGGTAAAACTCTAGGCTATTCTTTCGTTCATGGCACAGAATATCAAGAGTGTGAGAATGATTGAATAAGGGTCGGGCGATGCCAACCCTCTTTGACACGCTGGCTTATTACATTAAGTGTTCATCGAGCAATACAATCTGTAAATTGAAATTGTCTTCACTCCTAGTGAAGAATAAATCGAATATTACATTTGGTTATTTATATTCGTATTGTGTATTTATAAACAATTTCTCTTAATTTAGAATGTCGAATTTTAATATAACCTTTTCAAATCTGATCGCAAGTAAGGCTATCGAAATCTTATGCTAATTTGGCAATGGGCAATGTCATTCGTACGTGGCACATGTCACCTTCAGCAGTTAATACTCTTGTTGTGGTTCTCCTTACTTTTCCTCATTTTCATAAAGGAGTTGTACTCTGTAAGGCTCTGGTTCAGGCGATTCTGCAATCTCTTCTTGAAGACAACCTGACGCGTCATCGCACATATATTCTCGAAACTGCATTTGGCCGCATTCTTCTTCATTTCGTGAATGAGGTCTTCTGTTAGGTTGATTTTCGTCTCAGCAGCCCAGACGGAGTTGAAGTTTTTCTGGCACAATACTTGGCGGTGCAGGAACAACCCGTAGGCGACGGTGGATCCAGCCTTTGGCGACTTCTTGGGCTTCGAATGATCTTCCGTATGAGATGACTGAACTGTATATAGGTCCAAGACTGAGGTAGCCTCAGCCACTGTCAACTCCTCCAGTGACGAATCCTCCTTCCGCAACGGAACTAAACAGTTCAATTTTTGCTCAGATGAAGCATTATTATTGCCGATAGAAGCAGACAGCGACATTTTTCAAACTCAAATTTTCAGCACTTGACGACGATCACTTACTGACTTTCAGTACCCTTTCTATTGCAGCAGCTAAAGCGTTCTGATGTCATCTGCAGTCAAAATCCTCTATTTATACGATATCGCCTACTCAATATTGACTACTAATTACTACTGATTTTAGGAGATAATCGACTGCATTATGCTATTGTCTTCTGCGCTATAGCAAGGCATTTTTATGACCCTCTTGTTTTTGCGCACCCAATCATTTATTTTTACCTAAGAACGTAGTAATCTGCTCATTTGCCCATATAAAGTTAATCTCTCCTTTCGTTTGGTTAGTTGTTTGCGTTCTTTTATTATTATTATTCTCAATTTATAGAGTAGTTGAATTATAGGAAAATTTTCGAATTCTAAAAGCAAAAGTAGCTCTGTGACCAATTTTTACTTGATTGGCTATGTTCCTATTTATTTTCTATTGACTTAGCAGGTTCGCAATGACCACACACTGATCTCACATGGGTAATGCCCAAGTTGAATCCAAATTCACCCAGTTGCATAGTAGACTGGGCGCAGCTATTCTTAATTACTAATTTCTTTAGAGAACTTGGTATACCAAAGCTAATGTCTACGAACTACATATTCGGCTACAGCATGTAATAAAAAGAAAATCCTGTGAAAAGTGTAAGTTGTCTACTTGAAAGTATAAAAAATGAATGTATGGGTTCTTAAGTGCAACTGCTCCCATTTTTAGTTGCCCGGAAAGGAATTGACCAACGGCCGACAGAGGCACTTGAGTTGAAAATCAATGTAATAAATCACTTAGTCACTCGTTTTAAGAGGGAAATAGTGGGAAGGATGCCCTTAAAATATTTTCACTATTTTTGGAGTTTTTGAAGGTAATCTAATAAACAGAGGTAATTTTTGAATAGCTAAAACATTAGGCTATGACTTCGGTCGTAGCACAGTATATCTAGAGTATGAGAGGGATTGAATCAGGGTCGGGCTATGCGAACACTTTTTGACACGCTGGCTTATTCAATTGGGAGTTAATCCAGCAATACAATCTGTAAATTGAAATTGTATTCACTCTTAGTGAAGAATAAATAAAAAACCAGATATAGGCTAGTTATATTCGCATTGCATATTTATAAACAATTTGTCTGAATGAAGAAGGTCGAATTTTAATATGACCTTTTCAAATCTGATCACAAGTCAGGCTATCAAAATATTATGCTAATTTTTAGTCAACTTATTAAAAAAAAAACATTAAACAGCCAATTCCATTCGTACGTGGCCCGTAGCAGCTTCATCAGTTAATACTCTTGCTGTGGTTGTCCTTACTTTTCCTCATTTTCATAAACTTGTTGTACTCTGTAAGGCGCTGATCCAGGCGTTTCTGCAATCTCTTTTTGAAGACAAATCACCATCAGCTCTTCAAAGCTGCATGTGGCCATGTCCTTTTTCATTTCGTTGATAAGATCTTCGGATTGGAGGACTTTCGTCTCAGCAGCCAAGAGGGAGTTGAACTTTTTCCGGCGCAACTCTTGGCGGTACAGGAAGACCTTTTAGGGGAAGGTCGACCCAACCGTTGGCGACTTCTTCGGTTTCGAATTGTGGTCGGAGAATTTCACATTTATTTTGGCAATCTGATTTTTCGCCTTCTGGTTTTCTGCATCAGCTAAAATAAATTTGAACTCTTCGAAGAATTGCTTTTCTAAATCATTAGTGATGACGATAATAGTCGTTCGCGGATGATCTTCCGTCTGCGGTCTTGTTGACCGAACTGAACATAGGTCTAAGGCAGTGGTAGCCTGAGCCGCTGTCGATTGCTCTGATTTCGAATTCTGCTTTGGTAACGGATCTAAACAGTTCAAGTCCTTCCCGGCATTATTGTTTCCGTTAGAAGTGTGCCGCGACATTTTCAAAACTGAAATTTCTAGCACTTTACGACTATGATTGACTGACTTTCATCTGTAGTCAACCTCCATTATTTATATGCCGATATCGCCTACTCATTATTGACTTGCCATATTTGATGATTTTAGTAGGTATTCGACTGCGTCCTGTTATTGTCTTCTGCGCTTTAGCAAGAAGTTTTTATGACCCTTTTAAATAATGCCATTAAGTGGCATAATTTATGTTTGCAGAACTGGCTTAGAACTCGTCGAGCAACAGGTATTCTGATAGAAGAGGATTTATATTCCCAATATGTGCAGAGTGTGGAGGCAAGGCCAATAGCAATATGTCATCGTTCGATGGTGATCTTCGACCTCACGTTGTGGAAGTCAAAGGCAATAATAGTTTTTCCCTTTATTCACAGGACTCCGTTAGTAAATCTTTGTTGCCTTACTTCAATATCGTATTCTCCCCTTGTGAAACATTATGGCATAAAAATACGCATTGAAAATGTCCGAAACCAGTCTGCAGCATGCAACATTTTCAGTTTCATTATGAAACTTATGAGTTTTTTATGACTATGTTGCACAGCCTCTTGTGTGAGTATGTGTGTCGATATTACATAGTTTTAATCGCGTAATCTGAATTTATGACCAAACTCAATTTCTTTATACTTAATGACATTTTATGCGTTCACACTAGGATAGCGCTACCCAACATCCTCAAAAGTACTGCAACTCTTTTGGCACGCAGAGGGGCGGTGCCCTTTTGCCTCATACTGTTGCTGCTGCTGATGTTCCTGTAGTTGCTACTTGCGGTTGATTTTCAACAACTCTCAATGTTTTTGTTGTATTCCTTTTTTTGTATTTATTTTTTGGTTGTCGGTGGCAAACTTAATAGGGAAAACACCAAAAGCAGAACGTGTTAAGTACATCAAAATCATGTTCACTCTAGCGTGCTCTTTTGTGAGCATATATCTATGTGCTACTGGAGTGTGCACTCATTCGAAGTAACACAAAACATTTCAGTTAAAATACTGACCAACAAAGCCACTAACAAGCTGTCGTTCGTGCTTCTACAAGCACTAAAACTCGCCCAAAATCATACATACACAGGCATAAGCAGAAGCATTCATTGACAATGACATCAAGTGGGGGGGGGGGACTGGTTGAATGAGCTCCATATCGGAATTGCTTGATTTTGTTGGACTCCAATGAGCTGCAATTGAAAATTTTGTTGTTGCTGAGCTTGTTCGATTGAAGACAAATTTTCGAGTAGATGTGTCATCTTACATACCGGTGTTTTCCATAAAAATATAGAACTTTGGTGGCTAACGCTCTCAATATTTGATGTCTATGAAATCTAAAAACATTCTTAATCGAGTTACGCCAAAAGCAAACAATATGGAACTGGCTGGCATACTCTTCTTGCAAAATATAATAGATTGGCTTATGTTAAGCAAATACTCTACTATATATTCTGGGATCAATAGTGTATAAAGGTCTAAACCGCGTAAAACCGGCTCTAAATGATGAAGAAAAGAGTTCTCCTTCACCAAAGCAATATACCGTGCTACAAGTAGCTGGCAACTCTGAGGATATTCCATGATTCGCTTCCTCATCCACAGTATTTAGCTTCCATCGACTGGTAAGAGTTCGCAAATCCAAAAGAAACAAAACAAAAAATTTAATTGGAAAGAGTCCAGTTCGCTTATCCAAACTGAAGCGTATTTTGAAGGGCCTATTTGCTTTGCTTGAAGTAGATTGACTCTTTTGAGTACACATGGCTAACATTGCCAGTGCTGAGCACGTGGGAATTAAACTATCATACTTATTATTTGAGTAATACTCAATATATAATATACGAAAGAGAGATAAAGAGACCATACGATAAAATATCATAAAAGTGTAATGATGCATTAATAGTTCCTTATTATTTCGTTGACATGTTTGTGCATGCAGATTTCTTTGTGTCTATTTAGTCCCTTTCTTTGAAATAATAATATCAACTAATTATCCTGGCAGAAAGCTGTAAAACTGATAAAGTAACGGTTTAATATATAAATATTTTATTGATAAGGTTTTAGAAACTCATGGGGTGGGTAAAAAAAAATTAGCCGAGCTTTTGAATAACTTTATTGCCCTTTGTTGCGAGGTCTGCAAAATCAGTTATTTTGCTGTTATTATAACTTTTTCAGGCATTTTCACTGAAAAATGTATCGAGAGAATTGTTTGAAAAAATCTGAATCATTTCATGAAAAATTGTTTGCTAAACTTTATTACCAAATATCACACAAAATGTATTTACACACGAAGAGCAGCATATAAAAAATTAAAAAAACAATAAAAATAAAAATAAATCATAATAAAAAAAAATTGCCGCATTCAGATACAAAAATTTATATACTCATACATCAAACTGTTGTCGATTCTCTTCGCTTTTCAAACACTCGAAATATTCGCAAACCAGCAAAAAGTATATGCGTCTGCCTGCATTATGAACGCTTCACTCGTGTCTTTGTTTTTGGTTTTGTTCGTTTTCGTTTTTGCCATCAGCCACGCCCACGGATCGAGCGCCTTCTTAGCGTGTTGCTAGTTTTTTGCTGAAGTGGCACGTCGGTTAATGCCGTAGTAGCCATTTTGTTTGCTGACACGTTGCGCTGTGGCTGAAGACGCCGGTTTGCTGGCGACGCCAGCGCTAGCGCCACTGCCACCAACCAGATCCACATCCGTTTCCGCAACTGTTGGCGGTCCCCATGATACTTGCCGTCGCACAGTTGGCTTTCGTCGCTTTAAGCTCTGCTGATGTTGCAATGTCGTTTGTCTTTGCTGCTGCTGCGGCTGCTGTTGTTGTTGTTGCTTTGACGGCATCGCCGTCATCGTCGTTGGCGTTGGCTGATGTTGTTGCTGCTTTTGATTATCATTTCGCTGTCAAAGTGTATGTTGGCATTTGGTGTTATTAAAAACTTCATTTAAAAATAAATAAATAAAAAAAAAAAACAAAAACAACAAGAAACATATTCTGTAATTAGTTTCGCTTGCTGCTTCTGGCATGCATTCATTCCTTCTTCTTTTTTTTGTTGCGATTTGCCATTCTTTCCTGCAGCCTCTCCTGAGTGCAGGTTCTTCTGTATCGTTGTTGTTGCCAGAGTTGCCATGTCTTCATGCAGTCGTGCATTTAATTATATTGCGTTGTCATGCTTGTTTGTGCAGAATGTTGTTGTCGTTTTTGTTATATATTTTTTGTTGAAAGTAACTCGTTTTTTTCGTATTTATATGATTTTGTTGTTGATGTTGTTGTTGTCGGTTAACCCATTATACATACACATGCAAACATTAGTTTCACTTTGAATATATGTATTTACAATTTACTGTTAAAATTTTCTTAGCTATATATACATATATATATAGAAGAGCAAATCAAATCCTTTGAATTTCAACACACTCTTCATTTACACATCATTAGTTGCCTTTATTTTTGCTGTCTGGGGGTTTTATGTACACACATGCGACCCCATAAAACAACAAAGTTAGTAATCAAAACTACACGTCTATATGTATATGTATTTGAATATTTGAATATACACACCACACCCACAGACACAAAGATACATACACTATATTATTTTATATTCGCAAATTTCTTTGGGGTTTTGCAAATTTCAACTGCATTCTGAGCTCACTTAATGAGTTTTACCGCAACGCTGCGGTTTTCTTGAACAGTTCGTGATGCGCAGAGAGAAGAAAAGAAGTGTGTGTGCGAGACCAAAAAAAGGTGAAGACAAAGTTGTAGTGAGTTAAGAAAATCGACAGCAATTGAAGAAAATAATTTTTTTGCTGAGTTTTGTGCTTGCATACAAAAAGCATCAAAGCAACTCTTAATGAAATAAACATTTCGTTTAAATGGAAAATTAAGGAAAAAGGTTTAAACTTCCAGTATATTAAAGCTGACACACAGAAATCGATTAAGTAAAGAAGACTCAGCAAATAAGACTTGAAATATTATCGCCGTGTCTTAATTCAATAATTTCACAGTAAAACTGTTAAAGAAAAAGAAGAAAAAGATGCGTTAATTTCGCTTATCTAAAGTTCTAATGCACTTCATATATTCCCCAAACATAAATTCGCCCAATGGTCCTGTATTTTTAGCGCACAACGATATTACGTGGTATAATAAGTTGATATTGCAGTACAGCATAGATATTTGTAAGGTGGGCCATCATTGGGAACTAAACAATTAATTATATAATCTTCTATATTCAAGTCTTCAAATATTTTTGTGTAAGGATTTGGGAACAAGTGAGTCAAAATTTTTGTTTGTTGCTTTGAAAACGAAAAAATAGGGAAGAGCAGAGGATACCTTGGAACAAAAGAATTACGCAAATTTTTTTTCGGTTGATGCTCAGCGCTTATGTAAAGTAGCCGCATGATTGGGAAAACGTTGCCAGATGAGGTCTATTTTGATGCTAACAAAACAAATGTTCCTGAATGCAGGTTATTGATTATGCCAATGTTTTGTAGAATAGTCACTGTAAATACTGCAACACAACACAGAGGTGTTTTACGAGTATTCAGCGTTTTTTGACTGGATTTAAAATAAACTCCATGCAAAAAAAAATCTCAGTTGAATACTTCAGTTGAATACACCAAATTACTATGTTCAATATTGAAAAATCGAACAAATTTAACTTATAACTTGGAAATACCAGGACTCGTTGTCGATTTTGGTGTAATAAGTCAAAGCATCTTGCCCACTGTTCTATCGAGCTCCACACAGAAGAGTCATAATTGAGTGTGATATATGGTCAGTGGTATTAGAAAGAGAAACTGCTAGTTAGTATTGTGCTTGAAGAAGAAAAATTTGAAGAAAAAGTCTGGCAACTTAAAAGGTTTATTTTCCGCTGCTTATTCTGTTAGGATTTGCACCTTACGTCATCTTTTATATAGCTTAATTTTTATCATCTCCCAAATTATTTAAATGAACCGATTTTGAATCTGAGTCGGAATTCTTTAGAAATCGTAGTTGTTTGTATTCCATAATCTATTCATTTGAAGAGATAGAAAAAAAAAATTGTCTGTAAACAAATTTTGCCAACTACCGCCTACAGTAGTCATTGTTCTATGTTCATTGTTGCAACGTGGAAGAAAATCCGCGTGTGAAAAGCCGAACTTTTTGCTTTCGTTGCTTTTGGCTTTTGCGCAAAAAAGTTTCTTTGTTTTTTTTCGCAATCGGCAAAAAGAAAACTAAATCAAATACGCATAGTGAGTTGACAATGCAACGAAGAAAGCTGTATTCTCATTTTTCCACACGAAACAAACACCAAGCACGAGCCACTCACAACGCGGAAACTTTATTTTCCTACTTCCATTTTAACTGAGATCGAAACAATTTTCTTTGAGTTTAGTTTATCTTTTTACTACTTCGCTTCATTTTTCCAAAACTCCAATACCAAAAAAAAAAATTTAAAAAAAAACAGAAAAATTTTCTTTAGCGTGTTCTACCGATACTTTTTGGGTACATGCAAAAGGCGATGATGCAGCTGAAAAAGAGTTTGTCGAGCAACGCGCGTAGAGCGCATTTGCGATACATTTGGTGTTCATTTGAATGTATGCGTGTGTGCATGCTTGCGTATGTGTTAGCGCCTTGCAAAAGTGAAAGCTGGAAAATTGAATTTCCCAAGTTTGCGAGCTTAGCGTAAGGCGTAAGTATACGAGAGCCGAAAGCCGAAAGAACAATGTCGAACTTCAGTGGAAAGCAGCATTAAGGACACGCTTGAGAGAAGCACCAGCAGCAGCAGCGACAGCGACAGCGACAGCGACAGCGACAGCTCCAACTTAAAAGCCAATAAGCTGAAAGTTTTCTATTTTTTGCACGGCACTATTCGACACTATTCGGCTGAAACTTCTTTGCTCAAACTTATTTTTGGCTTTTGAGAGCGCGAGTTTGGCGAAAGATAAACCTGCTTTAGCTGGATTTGTTTGAGATACTTTGTTTGGCTGTGTGTATGCGTGTGTGTGTATGTGTGTGTATTGCTGTGTTCGAACAAATGCTGATAACTATTGTTGTTATCGTTATTGTTGTTGTTTTCAACTGCTTGTGAAATAAGCAGAAACAGACCTTTTTCGTCTTTTGTAAGAGCACAATAGCACAACGATGCTTCGCCATCCACATAATGTAAAAGATATGCTGGACTTGCTTTTCATTTTCATAAATTTCCATTTAACTCGAGAGCATATTCATTTAGAAAATACTCTTGCGCAAAAAGGAACAAAAAGAAATTTTCTTTAAACTACATGCCCCTCAAGCCGTTCAAATAACAGCAAGCAATACCGGGAAGAGCATCTTTTGTCTGCCGCAGCTGGCGTAGCCCAACTCGAAAACAACTCAATTTTAATTTGTATCATTTTCTCAAATTACTTGAGTATTTACAACAATTTTTGAGCTACTTTTATTAGACTAATTAACGAACAAGTACGTGTCTTAAATTATTTTTCGCTAAATGGAAAAAAGGTTCGGAAAATTTTTTTCGTGAAAATAGAAAATAGTCAGAAATAAATTAATGAAAATTTAATTGAGTTCAGATTAAATTGTGTTTTGTATCTTCTACAAAACAACCCGAACACCAGTGTAAATGTAATTAAAAACGCAATAAAATGTTTGCGGGCATATGCGTGTGTGCGTGTATGCGTGTATGCGTATTTATATGAAAGAAGGAAAAAATAATGCGGTTTCATTTAATTAACTTTAAATCGTTCTATAATACTTAATACTCATACTCGAACCACTACAATTTGTTGCAATAATACCATACGCATGTGTATGTGTGTGTGTGTTTTAAATTTGTTGCTTTAATTTTTGTTGAATTAAAATGCCATGAGCACAAGCAGTTTTTTTATGAGTGTGAGTGTGTTTGTCTTGCTGCAATTTAATGCAGTTACAGTTATGTATCTCATTTGTTGCATGCGACGGTTATTGACGTTATGGGTGTATGATTTTTTTTTCCATTTCATATGTCGTGCAAGTTGGTTTCGCTAATCGTGCTTAGAGGCGCCAATATGGACGCACTCGTGCTACTTGAACTGCTTACCGGTCTGTCATTTCCGTTGCCATTTTGTGTTGCCACGCCGTTCTCATTTGGAGCTGGATTTGGTACTGGTGCATTTGATGTCGCTGGCGCTGTTGTGGAAAAAAAAAAAGTTTTTAGAATATTTTTAATTATTTCTTTAAATTATTTCGAACTCAAAGTGTCTTTGAGGGCACTCAGTAGTAGCGGGCACCCTACTTTGACTCAGTTCCTATGATTTTTTATCACTCTTCGTGTAAAATATTTCGCATGAATGGATGTAGTTATCAAAATCAATTTTTCATTGATATTTCCAGTAAATGATTTACCTCGCTTTAAGGGACACTTTCTTAATTTTAACAGATGTTTTATTCGAAGAAGTTTTCTCGTTGCTATGGCATATTACTTAGTTGTGTAATAAGCCAATCATGTACCAGTCACAAAATATGTTTACCTCCATTTAGTGGACATTTTGTAGAAGTAATTTTGTCGCTGATTAGATAAATTATCAACTCTACTGTGATTAGCCAATATCCCTTCTAATTTGGGCGACTCTCTATAGTGAATAATAAACTAGTGGACGAGTGAGAGATTTAATTGTGCACTAAACTAACCCCTTTTTAGCGGACATTTTTGTAAATTTTGTATTGTAAAAATCAAAGAAAATCATTTTAATAGAAATAATCTTATCGCAATGCTACACTATCTTATCACAAGTAAAACCAACGCCACAATCCCCTTTGCAGTGGATACATTTATTAACTGGCCAAAAAATTCCAATGCCATCCACTAATGAGAAATTTCAGTGTACTCTAAAAGTATTCCATTCAGCTTACTTACTATTGGTATCCTTTGGCAATTCGGCGTTTTGTTCAGCTTCCTCTGCCTTTGATGTAGCTGCCTGCGATTTTTCTGTTGCTTCGATGCTGTCAACGTTGTCGTTCGCACACTTTCCATCCTTAGCTTCAGCATTGCCATCGGTGGCAACAACACTTTCATTCACCGTTGCCTGTTCGTTATTCGTGCCAACGGCATCGTCTTTGGCGTTGCCCTGGCCTTTGTCGCCGTCTCCATCGCCATCATCGTCTTTGTCGTCCTTGACATGTGTACTGTTCGAAGTGTCGACGTTCTCCTCCTCGTCGCTATGTTCACTCTCCTCATCGATACGTCCGTCAATATGCCCCACTGCAATGTCGCCATTCTTTTGTGCACCATTCTCTTTGGCAGTGTTCGCACTGCCATTCTTCAAGATGCTCACCAGAGGCGCGGAGCCATTGCTAGGTTTCTTATCGTCCTGTGGCAGCTGCAAGGCAACAACGATATCAGCGACCGTACGGCATGGAATATGAAATGCGAGCAATTAATTAAAAATTAAATTGAAATATTGCCGTTTTGGCTAGGTAAACCACTAACCGCTTTATAGGCATAAGATGGCTTCACGCCAGCAGCGGGGGATTCGTGCATCTTCGTTGCCTGCTCCTTCGACCAAATGATGTCTTCGTCCGTCTCACGTTCGATGCGTTTCTTGTACGCTAAATGACTGCGATACACCTCGAGCAGACAGCAAATGACAATTATAACGAAGATGGAAGTTAGTGTGATGAAGACCACCTGCGTGGAGTCCTCCTTCTGGTCCTCATCGTACACATATTTCGAAATGTAGGGCACACGTTGTGGTGGCTCTTCGACCCATGCTTCGGCATTCTATATACATATGTTTGTGTACATTATATGTGAGTAACTCTGTGTATATGTTTGTTTAACTAGTGTATACAACAAAAGCTTTTAATTAGCACAATTTGCTATGAAATTTTAGTGGAGCCATTGTTGTGTTGACTTGCTTCAACTCTACTCAACTATTTTGTGCGCCTGAGGCGCTTAGCGTCTCTTTGCTAGTGCAAAATACAATGGACTTACTTACCGTGCTGACGTTGGCCATTGGCTCCTGTGAGGGCTGTTCGACTACGTCGAATTTCGCATTGCATTGTGCGCTGCGTACTCCTTGCGGATTTATGACGGTTATATTGTCGGCTCCCGATTTTGTGAAGAGCATGTATTCCTCCAATGGCTTCATAATGTGACCGTTGACCTGTATGTATATATCTGTTCGGCCATTCCGTAGGTCATTAATTAAAATTGAAATGCAAATGTGTTAATGTTTGGCTTTAAGTTGGCGTATGTGTGCGTTTACGTGTTTATGCTTGGGCAATTTGAGGATTGCTCAAAATTAATAATAAATATTTTAATGTGTTCATTGTTTGCCAAAATTGTTTTGATGGCAGAACATCGCATGTTGTGATTAAAATTTTAAAGCTGCAATTCCAATGATTTTACTTTTATTAATATTAATATTATTATTATTATTGTAATTAATATTATTATTATTATTATTATTATTATTATTATTATTGTTATTATTATTATTATTGTTATTATTATTATTATTATTATTATTATTATTATTATTATTATTATTATTATTAATATTATTATTATAATTTTTGATATGTGGATACGTATTTTTTTTAGCTATACGGGGTGCATGTTCAAAAAACTGATGATAATGTGAATGGGTATACAGTTTGGCGTTGTAGCTACTCAGCTATCATTTATATCCAAAATTTAATTATACCACTCGATAGCTAAAGGATCAAAGAATTTATTAGATTTAGTTTGTCACATCGTGGGTGTGGGAAGCGCCACGGCTCTGATTTCGGTTTTCAATAAGTGTCAATGGGACATTAGCTGACTGTTGTTGTTCTTTTTGGAGTAGCTGCCCTCATAGTTTCCTTTGTGACTGTGAAAATTCCGCGCGCATAATTCTTGTCTGATCAAACATGATTATGACATATACGTATGTGAATAAGAAGCTCGAAAAAAATATTACCGTTACGGAGATGTATTTAAGTATCCCCGTCACAGCCACAACTAATTTTTTTAAATTCGGCCAGAATCTACTATTCGACCATACTCATATATTAAACAAACTTTTCTTAAAATTTCAGCTCTCCTGTTGAAATCTATTTTGCCACAAATGTGAATTGAGCTTGTTTCGGAATTTCGACCAGTTTCGACCAATTGCCAATCTGCATTTTTCTACTATGCTTCATGAACTTTAATCAAAACACTTAACCTACTCGAATTTGCCGCGTGAATATGAGCAGAAAACACTCACAATTTATTTTCATGCACGACGAGAAACTCTCACGGAGTATGGCAGTAAAATGAGAAGAAGAAGCAGGAGAAGATGAAGATGAAGTGTAAATTTATTGCAAATTTTTCGGAAATGACTTTTTATCGCTGCGAAATAAATTTAATTTTCGGTCAACAATGTTGCAGAGTTCGTCGCTGTTGAGCTGTAGTTGTTGCCCTACTGCATCTCATGAGTTCATACTTGGTGCTGTTATGCAATATACTTTTTTATAGCTAAAAGTTGCACTGCCTTGGGATTGAGTGGTGTATATTTGTTGCTTCAACGCAATACTTTCAAAAAACGCGCTACATTTTGTGTGCAGCCACGCCCACATGCAGGGTAAAAACGTTGCAAAACAAAGTTTTTTTTATGAAAACGTTGAAGATGCCGTGGCGATGGGGAGGACGGTGACGCTGGTAACGCCTTTTTGCACCAAGCCAGGATTCATTAGCAAACAAAGAGGCACACGGCAAGAGGAGTGTTGAGTGGTGCGGAAGGCAAAACAGAGTATAAAGAGCAACGCGAGCGTCAAACGACAAATGAAAGTCAAGCGACCGGAAATAGGAAACAAGCGACCATGCGTGTACAACGGAGAATGGCAGTGTCAGTGGCAGTGGCAGTGGAAGCACCGCCGAACAATGGCGAACTCCCAATGACAACAAACGAGCTACCCTTGTCAGAAGCGCAGCGATGCTTCAAGAATTAATAGCCACAATGCTTTTGAATTTATGGCACACGCCAGCGGCTGACAGCAGCATGAAACTAAAGTCGACGGGACTTCGTTGGTGCTCTGATAGTTGGCAATGGTGATGTGATGTGACCCTACAAACTATTCATGCATACTCACTTGAAAGACAACCACTGTAGCTTTTGAAGACCGCAAATCGTGTATCTGTCGTATTAATGCCACCAATTTGCGCCCGATTGGCGCCCATGTCACCGCCGGTGGTCAACACGCGTCCGGTGATCTCCACCAGCGGCACTTGTTCGCGGTCGATGTAGAATTTGGCCTGCGTGCCATTGCGCATGTAGTAGACCGAGTGGCGAGCGCTGTTCAGAAAGTTCTTGTCGATGCGTACGCCCACCGATGTACCGCCCTCGCGGTCCTCTTCGAACAGTAGATAACCGTCCGCCGTAATAGCCACCATCAGATAGTAGCTACGCTCGGCTGCCGTTTGCAGCAGCAGCATGATGCGATTGGCGCGGCGCAGATCGAACGAGGAGAACGCCAGCTGTAGTCGCACATAATCAACGCGTCCAATCAGCTCGAATTTGCGCTGCAACGTCGACTCGCCGCTAAAATCGGCACCTTTCTCCTCCTTGCAGAATTCGCCAAGAAAGCTGGTGTGTTCGCAGTCGCACGTCGACAATTGCTTGGCGAAATTCTCTCGGCAGATGCCGCCATTCTTGCACGGCTCCGCGTCGCATTTGATCTGACAGTTGGGCAGCACGCCTTCTTGAACTGCAACGGGAAATTGAGTTATCGTGCGAACATTAGATATAAGCAGCTTCGTGCAGTGCAATTTCCTTTAAAGCTACGTCGAAGCGCATAAATCAAATCAAGCAACAGCAGTAACGGCAATGAAGTCGACAAAGTGCCATAAAATTGGGCGTGCTGTTGCGCTGCTCATCCTCAACCGGCATTGGCATTCAATTTTCGCACAAAAATGCAGTTGCCATCTTATCAGATTGGCATTAATCTTACCACTGAGTGACCACATGTGGCGCTCTGATGGCCTGCGCGGTTTTCTATACACAGAGAGAAATCACAAAATATTTTACTAAAACCAAAAGAAACTAAAATATATATTCCGTTCCATAAGTATTAATAAATAGTTGCTAAACAACTTAAGGCAGCTTTAAGCAGAGCAGTAACTCATGAGTTTCAGTGTGGAGAGTACAGTACCGCTTAAGGCATCTACGCCTTTCATTGCCTATGAGCGACGTGTCTAGCGGACTGTTGTGTTGCCTAAGTCCAAGTCCCAGTTGGTGATTGATCTGCTTGCATCTTTGAAAGCTGGCTGCTACGGATTACGGAAATTGTTGAATTTCTTATATAGAATGACGCTTCAAGAACTTGGAATCAAGCTCTTTAAATAATTGACGCTATGCTTTGTTATCGTGATCACTCAAGTTTATAATTTCTATATAGAGCATATATTTTTCTGTGTGATTCTGTGAACTGTGGTGCTTATGGGGTTACGGGCATATGAAAACTATAGGGGTTATATAGAAAATTTGGCCTTATGGGGACCATTGAGATGATTGGGGAAACTATGCGGACTATAGGTTTTATGGGCACAAAATCGAGACTTTCGAGAGTTTTCAAGTTCAAATCTTCTTAATAGAATATTAAGAGATATCAGAAAGTTTATTCCAGCATCGAAAACTATTCTGAAAATTTCAATTTCTCTCTGTGCACTTTTATGTAACTCTGCAATAGGCTATTCTATATGATTTGTTTCGTTTCAATTCGATTTGGCTACGCTGAAGTGCACTTAAAGGAAATTACAAGCCGAGCTAAGCCATTAAACCATTTACGCTTGCGTCTTTCATGTGTACTGGTATACTAGTTCCCTTTATAGAGATAGAACCGCGTGCTTGTGCGAGTGTGTGTTCATCTGTTTGTACTTACTGGGCGCTATATTCCTTTCATTGATTTCCGCCAAGTCGATCAACTGCGCGCCAATTTTCAGGCCACGTACACAGCCTATGTAGCCCTCTAAAGCGGGTGCATCCGCATTCGGACGCAGTAAATTTGCTGGATCGTAGCCGCCGATATGGAATTGAAAGTATTCGGTGGGTGGAGCTGGCGGACGATGCGGTGACAGGACCTCTGCGAATGAACGAAGGGCATAAAAAAAGTTCAACAAACAAATTTAAATACGGGAATACATCTATGCATGTTGAGTTGAGTTTGTTGTGGTGCGGGGGTCTTTGGTTTGTTTGGTGCTACATGCATGCTTCTATTTTTGGTGGTGCGTTTGATTTTGGTTGCGTTTCGTTTGGCGCTGCTTTGGTTTACTTGGTCCTCGGTTTAGTTGAATGCGCTTTGGTTTTGGCAGTTTAACAATTTCTAGTTTAAGTATGGCTTCACCTAATTGAAATGCTTGATATGACCAGCTTTTGCATTACAATATTACATGGCGCAATGTGTCTGTGTGTTATCCTGCATGTTATGCGTGGGTGCATTGCCACACCAATTAATTACATAAGTGCTTCGTGCACAGCCGTATTCGCATGTGATTTGCCTGTGTCGGTTTTGTAATCGATAATGTCGAGTGGCGTATGTGAGGCTGAGCTATAATTCAATGGGTTCGATTGGCAATAATGCAAATGTTGAGCTATTTGGTTATTGCTGCTATTGCCATTATCATTGGTTGGCTGCAATTAGCTTGCATCTTTCAAGTCAACCGGGTGTGTGTGTGTGTGTGTGCGTTAAAGTAGGCCATGCAATCATTCAGTAAATAGAAATTTCATAGTTGAGAAAATTGTTTTCTTCTGTTTCCCTCTACACACAAAGCAAAAAAACTTCTAGCATTTTACAAGGCGCTATGGACAGCAAACAACCTTCTTATATCCTAGCAACGAAAAATCGAAAGCTTTCCTTCGCCGGTAACGATGAACAAAGTCAATGGTCTTACGCACTTGTTGGTTCAATAAAAGCTTCGAATTCTCATTTCACATTTCAGGCGAGTCGTCGTCGGCGGTGTTCCAAGCCAATGAGTGGAACCGGAAATCGACGTTGACATCTTTTATAAATTCGAACAGCATAATGTACGCACGTTTACCGAATGCGACGAGCTCTGCTGTCGCTGGTGGTGTTGGTGGTTATGCAACTGGCAATGGTCATGAGAAAATTAAAATTGGCTTCTGTACAGATGTGGATAAATCCGTGTTGGTGAACAATTTCGAGAAACGCGGTTGGACTCAGGTGAACGGCGACGAAGATTGGCACTTCTATTGGGCTGGCATACAGACGTGCCGCAATATCTTCAGCGTGGACAGTGGTTATCGCATGCACGACAATCAAATGATTAATCACTTTCCCAATCACTACGAGTTGTCACGCAAAGATTTGCTTGTGAAGAACATCAAACGCTATCGGAAGGATCTCGAACGCGATGGTAACCCGCTAGCGGAAAAGACTGAGTGGAGCGGTAGCAGCGGTACACGTTATGCCTACTTGGACTTTGTGCCGACCACGTTTGTGCTGCCGGCTGACTATAACATGTTCGTGGAGGAATATCGCAAGTTTCCGATGAGCACGTGGATTATGAAACCATGCAGCAAATCGCAGGGCGCGGGTATCTTTCTCATCAATAAACTTTCCAAGCTAAAGAAGTGGTCACGCGAGGCGAAGGGTCCCTTTCATCCACAGATCGCAAAGGAGAGCTATGTCATCTCACGCTATATCGATAATCCGCTATTGATCGGTGGCAAAAAGTTCGATTTACGCTTATATGTTCTGGTCACGTCGTTTCGACCACTCAAGGCGTATCTCTTCAAGCAGGGCTTCTGTCGCTTCTGCACCGTCAAGTACGACACCAGCGTCACCGAGCTCGACAATATGTACGTGCACTTGACAAATGTAAGTGTACAAAAACATGGCGGAGAATACAATACGCTGCACGGTGGCAAATGGTCGGTACAAAACTTGGCGCTCTATCTGGAAGGCACACGTGGCAAGGACGTTACGGAGCGTCTATTTGGCGCCATCTCGTGGCTCATTGTGCATTCACTGCGCGCCGTAGCACCGGTGATGGCCAGCGACAGGCACTGCTTCGAGTGCTATGGCTACGACATCATCATCGACAACAATCTCAAGCCCTGGCTAGTTGAGGTAAATGCCTCGCCTTCTCTTACATCGACTACGGTAAACGATCGCATATTGAAGTATAAGCTGATTGACAATATCTTGAGTGTGGTGCTACCGCCGGATGGCGTGCCCGATGTGCGTTGGAATAAAGTACCGAATGCCGATGCATTGGTTAACTTCGAACTGCTCATCGACGAGGAGTTGGCCGCACTCGAGGAGTCACAGAATAGCACGCAAACGAGCACCAAACCGAAGGGACCCGTAAGCAGTCGTTGGAAGTGATTTAGTGTGATTAGCTCAATACTCACCAAAGTCCTTAGTAAAATTTTAAGTGAGTGCGATTTACAATAAATTTGTTCTGATTTTAAAGATATAAGTGCTGCGTTCTGTACTCACCTTTTTCCGGATTACTCCACGGCTTATTCGCGTACTCATCTAAGAGCAACGTGCCACGGTCAATGCTCACACTGCGCTCGTTCACGTGCATTCGTGTTTCTTGTTCACCGCGTGTGATGGCCACCTGAATGCTCTTCAGACTGCTGACAGTCTCATCCGTCAGCGTGAGATTGACAATCTCATCGCCGTAGTTGTAAAGGAAGACAATCTCGCGCCCGACACTGACATATAAATGTACAAAGTTATTGTAGTGATCGTTGGCATAGAGCACGAGGGCATTTGTATCGTAGGTGCGCAGATTAATCAGTATATCCTGGCTAAGTATGCCCTTAAGCATTTCACGTTCCATTTCCATGGCATGGAGTAGCATGGCTGGCGTGGCTGTGGCACTCAGATAATTACGCATCAGAAAAGATTCGCGATTGATGAAAGTGAGAGCTTTCTCGTTGATATCTAAATTCGTCAAGTGTAGCAATTTCAAATGGAATTTAGAGGTATTCTAGTGTTTTGATAGCACAACTTACTCGTCTCACAGAATTCGCCGATGTGCGCCCACGGATTATTGCAGACACATTTGAATGTGCTCCACAGCTCCTTGCATTGGGCGCCATTCTTGCAGGGCGACGGCACACAAGACGGTTTGCAGTCCTTGATGATCTCCGACAGATGCACCGACATATAGCTGTATATGTCGAGTATCTCACCGTTGACAACCAGGCCACGGAAGCAACCAATCAGGCCCGCCTTCACCGAGAGCTTCTTTAGCAGATCACTGCAAACAACAAGGAAGTTTCACTTTAATCAAATGCACGCTAAACGCTCAACACTCAAGTTGCGCAACTCCGGCGAAGTTGATGTCAACTTTGGCTCAGCTTGTCTGCCTGACAATATTCGACAGGAGAGCGAATCCTGTGAAATGTGATAGAAGTGCGGGCAGTTTGAACTTTTGTGCTGACTTTATGCAAAAGTGAAATGGCAGCTCGTTGAGCGGTTGTGTCTCTGCTTCCGCCTCACGTTACGTCACGACTGCGTCGCACCGGATGTGCGTCAGCAGGGTGCAACTTTTCTAACATCCGCTTACTTTGGCAGAAGTTCGCCCTCCTTTGTTTGTATTCGCGTTTGTTGGTTTTCGCTTAAAGTTGATTTTGCTGGCAAGCGAATTTTTTAAATTGTTTTTACGAGCTAGTCCGCGTCTGCTGCTTTCCTATGGACTTTTGTTTAAGCCAACAATGAATTGGCCAATAAAATCTCGAGTGCTACGCTTTCGAAAATTAAAGCACGGAAATCGCTTGTTTGTTTGCTCGTCTAGCTTTTCTTGTCCAGTCCCAGTCCCAGTCCCAGTCCCCAAAGCAGACTTGTTTAAAAGTGAGTAGCAGAAGAGCAGCAAACAAAGAAAAAAATTTGCTGAATTATGTAAATTTCATTACATTTTAGGGTTTACTTTACTTTAATACAATTTTTTCTCGCATTTTTTCTATTCTTCTGAGCTGTGAACTCTTTTCACCATTTAAACATTGGCAAAAGTTTAAGTAAAATTAAAAGAGCGATTTTCAGAGCAATGCTTTTTACATGTCCTTTTTTTGAAGGGGTCCATGTAATTGTTTGCTAAGTTCTGTAATTGTTTTTAAATTGAAATAAATTTCAATAAAGCGAACGATTCATGGTAACTTCAGTTCAAGTTCTTCTCAGCTAATTTTCATTTATCCCCAGTTCAAATTGCTTGAAGATACTTTTTTATTTAGCATGATATGTGAATAAAAACTACTATAGTAGTTCACCATACAGTCGTTTGGATACGAGTAAATAAATATTAAATAATCCGGCATTGCATTGAAATGTGACTAAACGAAGGAAGTGTTTTTGATAGTCTGGATCGAGCTTTAGCATAAACAATTTCAAATCTTGCTTCTGTTTCATACGAACAGCCTTGAGCATTGCCTTCTTTGGCGGTTTCAACCCCGAGCTTGACTCAAGTAATCCCAGAGAAGACTACTAGTAACTGTAGTCTCTTACACCGTCCTCTATGGCATCATCAGTATGTGCAGCCTGCTTATAGAAACCACATACAAGAAATCGATTAAGTCAGCAAACCAGCTAGGAGTGGCCAGCTCATTCCTCGCCATATCTGAAGATGCTGCCTAGCTTGATTGATATCGATAGACCTACTAGTAGACAAAAACACATACGACGCATCGGATTCCACGATCCAACTGAGGGAAGGCGACAGGATCAGAACGATTGTAGATTGCTAGCGAAGATGAACCTATTCTCTAAACAGGCGTTGCACATTCCGCTTAATCTCGGACATAGCGTGTTTTACCAGCAGGCGACAAGGACAGGTTGACTATTATTTAACGCAAATGCTACATCAATTCAAACACCGATACAGGTGATGACACTGTAAGAAGGGTCACCGAAGATGCAGAATATGTTTTTTTCCAACGACTTATTACACTTTGAAGTAGAGCATTGTGTCAACTGCGGGTATTATATAACAATGTGAATGACAGCATTGGAAGAAGAGATTATGTGGTAGTAGAGAGTAACATAGACAATTTAAACCATCATTTGAGATTGTCTATCCGATGAACGGATATATTTGAGTTTGTAAAGAATATTATAAGAGAAATGATAGGCTTCGACTCAAGCCAAAGATACAAACTCGTGTTTATAATAGAGTTATACAATCAATTTACTTTAACTAATTTCTTAAACAAAAAATCCTCTTTCATAAAAAAGAATAGTTTTGCTGAAATTCCACATTTTCGACCTAATTGTTTTGGGGAAATAATTTCGAAATGGTTTCCAGCGATTGTCGATTTCATTCGAGCCGCCGATTAAGTCATTAGCAGCGTTTTTTTGTGCTTTAACGAAATTTGCCCGAAGCCAAAATGCAACGCGGCTCCTGCGTAACCTACTAAAAAACAATTTGTAAGTTTTACGTTCCGTTAGGCGCCACGAAGGTAGGAGTGCACGTGAAGCTCGTCTGTGAAAGTCACTAAATGAATTTCCTGCTTTGGTTTGTAAACGATGTGGAGCGGTGACTGCTGTTGGGTGGCAGGGTTATTGATGCGAGAGTACTTATGCTACTCACTCACAGTCAATAGGGACTTAAAAGGGTATATAAATTTAAATTTTGTTGTTGTTGTTGTACACGTACACGCATCGCCGAAGTGACTGAGCATTGACAAAAAACCGAATACGAGTTGGGTTGCTGAACGTGTGAAAACGCCGAATGTTGCAAGGCGCAACACAAAGAAAAAGAAAAATAAAAAAAAAATAAAAGGGAAAGCAACAAAAAAGAAGAAGAAATGTGCTAGGTACGAAATCCTATTAAGCTTACAAACGTTAAAAGTGCGAAGCAATTAAAAATTTATTTAACGCCGTCACAAGCAATTAAGCACTTTTCATTCATTCATGCGCGTGCCCTTGCTGTTGCCATTGCATCACATGGCATCGTCACACTGTGCGAAGCGATTCAGTCGCCTCTTGTTGTCTGCTGGCCTCAGCCCAAGTCAGCTCAGCTCACCTCAGTTCAGTTCAGCTCAGCGTAGTTGGCTGTTGTGGCCTGCAACGCTGACTATGTGCCCACTTCGCAGTCTGCATTGTGAAGGGCTTGTTGCGTGTACTACACTTGCAACAACGACAACACGACAACAAAAATAGTGCACACTTTTTTTTTTTTTTTGATATTTGAATAACCAACTACAGCACGCACGCCCACACGGTTTTGCATGTGATGGCCGTCGAATTTGTCATTCGCTCGAACAAATGAAATTTTCTCTAATGTCGCTAATGTTGATGCTCATGCTGGCTGGTGATGCTTGTGACGTGCCCTCCTGCGACTTGTTGTTAACACGAATGCATTACAGCCTGAGTGGCATCATTAGAGTATTTTAGCGCTGATGGTCGGTCAGCCAACCAGCAGCTGCGCGCAAATATGGCGTTCTGCGACCGTGTAGCGTCAACGACAATTTCACTTGAATTTTTAATTGTTGATTTTTCATTTCATGTCGTCCGTCGTTTGCCGGCTTCGTTCCCTGAAATTTGCATTTGAGTGCAGCGTCCTACAATTTTCCATTGCATACTGCAAGGCTTTGCCAGTGGCGGTTTCGTTGCATGTTGTTGTCGTCGAACTCATACGTAATAACGGTAAATCAGTTGCAGTTGCCAATAATAATCGAATATATTACGACCACCTGCAGTTGCGTGCGAGAAACTTTAAAATGGTAGAGTCTGAGGAAGCGATGAGCGTGTAAGAGGACAATAAATTGCAACTCAATCAATACGTTGATTGCCTCATTTATTTATGAAGCCGCACAGAGATTTTCTTGCCTTAACGTGTGGCACACGTCTGCATGTGGCGACGGAAACACTACTAGTAAATTGTGCAACTTCCAGTAATGAGATTTTTATGTATTTCAATAAATCGAACTCATTAAAAGCAGCAGCAACAGCAGCAACAGAAGCAAAAGCCGAAGCAGCTGTATCGGTTGCAAACGTGGGAGTGGTGGCAACTGTAGTGCTGTGTTGTGTTGTGTTGCCCTTCGCCATTGTGTCCAAGTGCTGCAATCTTAATTACTTCATATGTTTAACTCGCGCTCCGTTATATTTTATGAGCTGTTCGTGGTTTGTGTGGTTTTATTCCCAGTTGCACCATACCAGGATAATGCACACAGATAGAAAGAAAGTTTGACTGAAGAATAGACGGATAAATGGACAAATGCTTGAATATTGAGATATGCAGCAAGTGCTAGGCAATTATGCCAATCAGTTATGCGGTTGAGTGTAGTTGGTATAAAAAAAAAGAATAAATGGCAACCATAGAACCAAACTGCTAAGGAAAGGCACTTAAATAGTAGCATTCGTGGCTGCCTTAAAACTAAAACAAAAAAAAAAAAAACTTAAAATTGGCAGGGTCTAGGCACTAGGCACTGTTCTGGAATTGGTATTCCCATAATTTTTTAATCAAACCATATTTGTTTTTTTTACAAAAAAACGTTTTGTTTCTAAAATAATTGTAATATAAGGTCACTGTGTTTGTTCTCGCTAATGTCCGAAACCACAAAACCGATATCAATAAAGTGTTGGTTATGTCTATAGGTTTCAGCTTGAAAGATAGGATAGTTTTGGAGCCGACAGGTGGCGCTGTTGTCGAGATACAGATCGGGATAATATACACTCTGCCATACTGAATGGAGTTTAATAATCGTATTTATTTATTATTTTCTTTATTAAAAGATGAATGAATGCTCAAGGCACGAATTCATTTTCCAAATACAACACGCATTGTCTTCTGAGTTTATTTTATTCAAATCGGTCGAACTATGAACTATGAACTACTATATTAAATTTACAACATAATCTGTTCTTGAGAATTGGTTCACCTATCATGATTCATCAATGACTCAGTTCAAGCGCTTATAATTTCCGCCAATTTTACTTGCTGTGGCAGGACAAAAGCTGCCTACGGGATCTAATAGTTTTTCTATATTAAAGTTTTTATTGTTATGACTCTGAAACTTTGCTTTTATTGGACTTAATAGACTGAGTAGCGTTGCAAAATAAATTTTTATTTGTTCGGTATATTCGCTTATGTTAGCAAAAATTCCTTATAGTCACTGCCAATGAACAGAATTGCAAGAAAAGCCGTTAGCCAAGTAATTTGAAAAGTAGATTTTTCTTGAGCTTCTCTTAGGATTGTCCATTGGAAAATACCCCTCTATATATTTTATATTAATTATATTTAGTAATAACATTTAATCTGTCTTCAAGCACAACACGAATTGATCCCCGAGTTGAGCTCATACCTCCCCGCAAAAGTTTAGGAGTTTAAGTTTGTAGTGCTGAAAAAAATGTTCACTTGAAATGGCCATAAAAGTCACTGAGATTTTTTCATAATTAAATTGTAATAGCAGCAATAAATTTGGCTGACCACAATGACCACCAACACTGGGTAGTGTAGCTGGGGGCGTCGTAGTGACAGCTCATGCAGCACACGATTATTATTGCAGCTGCAATGCTCACAGCCAGTTCGGTAATAAAAGTTTATGCAGCTGTAGTAAGCTGTCTTCTTTTCATTTTTTAAACCATTAAACCATTTCAATTTTACTTTATTTTATTTTATTTTTTTTTGTGGAAGAGTGCAGAAGTTGCATACTCACGCTGTGGCTCCTCCAATGTACATGCTGCCCTCGAACGGGCCAAACTCCTCTTCTGGCAGCAAATCGACCATTTGGTAATCGGTATTTATCATGAATCGCACATGATATTCGTTGTAGTCGATCCATATTTTATGCCATTCGCCGGTGTTCAAACGTCGGTGCGAGTTAATCACCAATTCACGCGTCGTACCCGTGCTCAGCGTAAAGTTGAACGTCAGTTGATAGTCGCCGGTGAGTGCGACCATAAACGATGGATAGTGCGGTCTTATTGGTGGCTGAAAGAGCAATATGGCTTTCTCGCCAGTCGTGCGAAACGAGAAAGCGATATCGCCCTTACGCCAGCCGGGTACCTCGATGTATGATTGGGAGGTTGTGAAAGTGACCACGTATTTTTGAGTATCTACAAATGTGTATTTTTAAATTTTTTATTTTTGTATGCTCTCAAGCATTGCTTGTCAGTCAACTCACTCGTTTCGACACACTCGAGCGGTCCGAGCGTAATGCGTCCTTGTGCCTCATCGTCCAAATCCTTTTGCTGGAGGAAATACATATTGGTAATGCCCAGACTGTGCGGCTCCTGGTAGTAACCCTCATCGGAATTCCATTTGTTTTCTTTTACATCGCAATTGCATGATTGATTTGGGTCCACACATGTTTTGTGCACCGAACATGGGCAAGCACCGCTGTCAATAAAGTAAAAATAAGAAATAATAGAAAAATAAGCGAAATAAAGTCAAAAGAAAAGTCGAGGGAAAGGATGAGAATTCGTATAAAAAATTGCATATTAAAAAAGTGTTACGCACAAATTTGCATTTGAGTTCTTTCTATTTGTTTTGCTTAAATAGCCGGCAGTGCGTAAGCGCCTACAAACATAGATATATACAAACACAAACTAGCAGATACGCACACACACACAATTGGGTAGACAAAACTGTTTGCATCTAAATAGACAGACAGCAAGACAACAACTGACAACTGATTTCTTGTTGGATTTATCGTTGATATTTCTCTTTCACTTTACGTGTATATTTGTGCTTTTGCGTACGAGTGTGTGTATATATGTGTGTGTGTGTGCGACTTCCGTTGCCGTTTGGGCTCGTTTTGCTGCTTTATTTTTTTCTTCGTTGAAAGCTTAACTCGGATAAAACTAAAAAAAAAAAAAATATCAACCAAACCCAAACGAACGAACGAACAAACAAACAAACCAAGCTGTCAAATTCTGAATGAGTAAAGACCAACCTACATATATGAAGCAATGATGGATGACGCTCTAACTTACTGAATGAATGAACGAATAAGCATGACCCTCTTCATCATTCCCCCACGCACGCCGTCAGTAATTCCACTATTCGAAAACCGCCTTTGAAAAGCCAAAATCAAAAAATTCTCAAAATGAATCAACGCGCATTGATCTGCTTTGAATGAGTCGAGTCGTTGGAAGCTTTTTTTTTGGAAGCGCGCTGCGTTTGATTTAGTGCAAAGGAAAATTTGTGTGTCTGTGCATGCATGTGTGTATGTGTTCTTGTTAAAAAGGGGTTCAACGCCAACTTGCATTGTGGGGGGCTTGACAAAAGTTTAAAATATCTGATTGACGCCAGCTGTGCGTGTCACTCTACGAGTGCTTTGCTTTCTTTTTTACAACAGGTCAGCAGCATGATGAATTATTTAACAAAAACGTTTAGTTGGCCCAAAAGAAATTAGGCGTAACGACTGAAAAAAGAAAAGCAAATAGAAAATATTGCAAATTTACAAAACAAAGAAAAAAAAAAAATAAAAACAAACAAACAATTTTAAGGCATAAAAGTGTCAGCCTTTTCGGCAGTCAAGCGACAACTTAGGGCATAGTTACCAGCTGTTGTCCATATGCCGTGCTCATATATTTCGTTGCTCCTTTTGGTTAGGCTTGGTCTATTAATTTATTTCGCTTTTGTTTAAGCACAATAAAGTTTAATGCACCAACGAACTGGAACTGAAATTGTAAATTTAATACTACACATTTGCCACTCTTCAGGATAAACAAAAAACAAAAACTACAGTGGAAACTCTTTTGATAGTCTAACTTTTTATAAATGGCAAATTTCTTAATGACTACAGTTCATCGTATCAACTTACAGCCATGATTTGCAATAAACTTTAATTTGTTTCGAAAATTAACAGAAAGAGAGCTGTCCATCTAAGAGAGTTGTCTGTCAAGAGGGTATTCACTGTTGATGAAAAGGCCTTTTCTTAGAGTAATATTATAGTAGAACGCTTCTTTTGGAAGGTAAAAAGAAAACTAAACAATGCACGAAACAAATCAGTAAACCCACCACACACTAAGATTAAAAGAAGCGAACAATGGTGGCGAACAATGGAAGCGAACAACGGTCGATGCGGTGACAGATATAAACGTAGGTACCAATTAGGGCAACGAGTTCTTAAATTCACACGATTTGCCTGGACTACCGCAACATAATCTGCGCTCGACAATTTATTCATCAATAATTTTGCTCCGTAATTTGCATCCGTCCAAACTATGCGATGGTAAACGATTGGTGATCAAAATCTTTCTTCAGACGCACTAATTCAGTTCAAGCGCTTACAATTTCCTATTCGTTTGCCATTCGCAATGACCCCAAATAAGTGGATTGCGATGTGGAGATGAGATGGATGGATGGAAATTTTTAAATGTGTCCGATCTGTTGAAATGAAGTTGTTTCTAAAAAAAATGGTACAAAGTTTTGCCGCCAACAATTTTCTTTTTTCTTCTTAACAGAGTCAGTTAGAAGAACTTTTACTGTATGCGACTTGAGCTGCTTAAACACAAACACCAATCGCAAGTAGTCTTTGTCAATTGCAAATACTTTCTGTTGACTTCATTGAACAGAGCTGGGCTACATTGGTCTAGGGCGCTAGATTCGATTCGACTCTGACAATTAATTTATGTAGCTAACACTTGAGCTTCATCATTATATGTCACAAACAAAGAGCGGATCAATGCGGCATGAATATATATAAGGACACAGCAATTTCAACTACATTTGTCTGTGACACAAATGTATCTCAAACGATGATTGTGGCATCGAATCGAATTGAAATGAAGTAAGGCAAACCAAGCGGATCCGTATCGATGTAAAGCGTTATGGATGTCATTTAATGCTAAATATGTACATCGGATATTGTACTCGTAGTTTATTTGTATGTCTGTTTGTGTGTGTGTTTGTCATGCAAGAATTAATTTGAAGTGTCCTTTGTAGGTGGGCTATGAGTCAGTGTGAAGGGCTGAAATGAAAGTTCGTTTGGGCAGCAAGGCACAGTTGAGTGTAATAGACGTATTTGCAGGATTTACTGCTGCATTACAAGGCATACATATGCATACATATACTCGTATGCATATATATAAAATGTGTGTGTTTGTTGTGTACCATCGAACTCAAGTTGACCAACATTGTTAGGCAAATAGACTGTAACATCAATTGTTTGTACAAGGCTTTGCAAGAGTTGGCAGCACAAGTTGTGTTGTTGGCTGAGTTCGTGCGAATTAACTCAACTGGTCTACGGAAATACACAACAAATATGAGCCACGCCAAATCTCAAATTCTGCTCTAGTCGTATCATAAAATATAATTGATTTAATGTGATTATTTTGGTGTGCGAGCCACAACAGTGGGTCACACTTACTCAACCATGAAGCCTTAATTTCCACACAGACATGCACTCTTCTACTTACCGCTTCACATTGCCCAGAAAGTCAACGGTGACATTCTTGGCCGACGATGTGAACCACGTTGCCGAATGCAGTTCCAATTGGGCCTTGTAGCAATCATATTTGATGTACTGTGTGCAGTAAAGCGAATGCGAGATCAGCTCCTGCAGCATGTCCGGTGAGAACTCCCGATAGCGTATATTGAAGCTGAAGTCGGTTTCTCGGGCACTGCGCACATCCACTTGACTGGGCAGATTGTGCTCTACAATGGTCTTGGTCGCATTCTCCAGGCTCTGGAAATCGCATTTGACATGTGCTGGTGGGAAAACGCCATTGCCGTCGATGTCGATCAAATACACGTCGGACTTAGTGAAGCCCAGCAATGCCAGCTCCTCACACGTTTTGCGATACTTTGTGAAATGGCAATTCTTGCCAATGTAGCCGGTGTGTTTGCAATCGCACGTGACGCGATCGTCCTTCACGAAACACTTGCCATCATGTTCGCATGTATTCGGTCGCTTGCATGGATCGATGTAGTTGCAGTTGTCTAGAGCAACTTCGCCAACAATACGCTCCGTCTTCACCACATGACGTGGCTCGATCAGATGGCCATTGATCTCGATGTCACGTATGCAGCCGACCAGGCCGAGTGCGGCCGACTTCAAACTGCTGCCGATAATAAGTTTGTCGCCAATGTTGAAGGTCAGGCCGAACATTTGGCTCAGCGTATGGCGATAGTCGACGGTGAATTTGATTTCGCCATTCTTGTAATCCAGCTCGACCGAGTGCCACGAGGTCGCACGGTTGATTTTGATAACAGTCGAATGTGTAATGTTGCTATGTACGTCGGGCACCAAATCGAAGCTCAACTTGTCGGATGTCAAACGTATCTGAATCATGTACGTGTGTGAGCGTCATTTTGTAATTTCCGTTTGTTTTACATTTCCGCCAGCGACAATGTTCAATGTTTTGCAACACATAGATATTTGTGGGTGTGTGTGGGTAGTTTAGCATAAACGTTATCATTCATCGTCAGCATTTGTTAGTTTTTCGCAATTTTTCGTTGCATTTCGCATTTTCCGGAAGTTGCACGTTTACCGTTTTAGTTCAAACGTTGTTCATTCATATTGCATAGTTTAAGGCGCGCATATGTAAAGATAGGAAGAAATAAATAAACAAATAAATAAAAATGTGCGTGATATTATATTAGTTTTGCAAAAATTTATTAATACAATAACAGCTATAAATTCTAATGCTACATTTTACAAGTACCACAAAAACTCATCGATTTTACTCACACGCCTCATGCTAATATATAATTCAAATAGCGCACATAAGCCCCGCGGCCCTGCAACAATGTAATCAACAATGATGCAATCGTTTTATCAATCGTTTCGCATTAATTTTTGCACATCAAATATTTCTAGCGATTTCATTGCACTGAAAATCGCATTGGATTTCAGCAACACTAGTTGGAGTAGTGTGTGAGAGAGAGAGTGAGAGAGAAATGGCTAAGCGAAAGAGACAGGGCGAGAGAGAGAGGGAGATAGTGATGGGAAGGTAATGAAATGATTTTTCATGTTTACATTTGAGCTTGTCATATTCAGCAATTATTGCCGAAGTTAAAATAAATAATGCCACTTGTAACCTTTTTTCCATAGCGAATTTATTGTGTATTTCATTAGATTTTTCAACCTGAATGCCTGCGTGCTGTGCTTATGTGTGTTTATTTGTGCAACATGTGTGTATGTTCAGTATGTTATTACAAATAATGCCGATTTTTATGAAAAGCGAACGCACCAAAGCACAATTCTGAATGATTTTCATTCAACGTTTTGTTTGTATTTATTTTTGTTGCCCATTGACAGCGAATAAATTTGATTTTCTCGTTTATTTTATTGTATATTGCGTAACACTTTTTGGAAATTGCTTTGACATAAAACTTGTTTTATTTATTTTACAAGCTGATAAAATCAATTTTTAGTTGAGTGCGGCATGAAATTTATTCATTTATGACAGGCTTTAAGAGGAGAACGAGTATAGAGTGGGATAATAATATTTTTCACGAGTGATGTGCATAGATATTTTTTAAGAGTATTTAAAACTTAGAAATTTCATGCATTATTACAAACATATTTTCCGAAATAAATAAATAATGCAGAAAATGAAATTTTTGATTTAGTCGCAAAATCGCAAGCCGCAATGAAATATTTATGTAACGATAAATGTGTCAATTTAACCGTAACTGTCAACTATTTTGACAAGCACTGTGCGTTGAAATTATTTATGTAGGAAAAAACACAGACACACACGCACACACACAAATAAACCAACAATCATGTAACGCATGCCAAAAGCAAAGTGTCAGGTCTCAAGGGCATGACATGCCTCGAGCATTTGACGTTGTTTGTGGTCGACGTTTTTTATTGAGTAATCATTTAACGTCAAAATGTAGAATATTGGGTCATATAAAAAGTCTCAGTTTTTTGAGACCGAGTTTTGCAGAGACCGAAACAAATGGTAGTCAGAGGGTGCAAGGTCCGGGCTATACGGTGAATGCATGAAAGTTTCCCAACCAAGCTTCGTAATTTTTTTCCGGGTAATCAGAAATGTGTGTGGCCTAGCTAGCATTTTCATGATGGAAGACGACTCCCTTTCTGTTGGCCAATTCTGGTCGCTCTTTCTTGATTGTTTCATTCAAACGGTCGAGTTGTGCACAGAAGGGGCCGAATTGACCGTTTCGCCACGTTGTAGCAGCTCATAATAGACAATTCCCTTCCAATCCCACAAAACACTCAACATAACCTAATTTGCCGTCAATCCAGGCTTTGAAGTTGTTTCTGGAAGGTCACCGGCCTTTGACTATGATCACTTGTGTTGGTAATTCTCATATTTAATCAATTTTGCATCGCTCGTGATGATTCGCTTCAAAAATGGTGCCATTTCTTTAGGGTTTAGCAGTATAACTTTTAACACAAGACACGAATTACACAGCTGTCTTCACAGAAAATGTAGCCTGAAATGTAACCTTTCAAACACATGTCATTTGACACAATCAGATTAGTGTTGCCAGATTTATGGACACTAACGCCATCTAGTGGCAAAAAACGCGAAGACTTTTTATATGACCTTATACATTAAAAACAGGGCTGCAGCGAATCGAGTACAGTTTAGATTCGAAATGAATTTCGGGAATTATTTTTTTTTTAAATAATTAAAGTCGAGCAGGAGATGGCAGGCTGGTGCCGGGTACTATATGTGCGTGAAGAGCCTTTGTCAACTCTTCACGCATAAAATAAGTGTTTCCATCAATACACTACAGAGTCAAATCGGCAGTCAACAATTGGCGAAAGCGACCAAAATCGCGAAAGTCGTCTAGATGAATATGGTGTCTTGAGTTTCTTGAAAAGGGAGAATTAGTGCGTTTCAAATCGCGAAAAAGCGGCCCTAATTAAAGAAGAAGAAGGGACTATTTCTCCAAGACAATATACCGTGTTACCACTCGATCAATGAGAAAATTGTACGCTTCGAAGTGCTTCCGCCTTCACCGTATTTTCCAGCCACGCTTTGTTTATAGCTTTTCACAAATGTTATAAAATTCAACCGTTCTAGAGTTCGTTGGTTTGAGCCCACTTGAGGCATGGTTAACACACTACATACGGCAGGATAGTACCTACAGCCGTTTCAGTCTAACCTAATCTAACCTTGAAGGGTTGGACAAATCGTTCTATAAGAAAGTCATAGAGATCTTAAGGAGCGTTGTAAGGAATGTATCATTCTTAAAATGTGTTTGTGTATTATGTGTATTAAGTCTATTTATCTTTATTTTAATATGCTCTATATCTGATACTATCTTCAGACGGCATCGCGCAAATTTTATTATGCTCTATTTTCATTTTTTTTCTTTTAATTTTAATTTTAATAATAAAGTCGAGAAGTAAAAAAAAATCATCTTACGAACTTATTGAGTGGTGTGCTATTCCCAGTGTAGAAGTTGAAGATAACCCAATTGACACCTCATAAACATGCGGAAATATTTTATGCAATCTTTGTAATATTTTTATTGTATTAGCTCTTCACTAAAACACTGCAGAATGTGGTTGGTAAATTGTGTCGTGCGATTTTTATCGCATGCAATTTTTACTTTTTATGTGCCATAAATTTCAAACGTAAAATATTTCTTGCTGCACTTGCCGAAATACGCGCCCACTTGACTTGTTCTTAGTCGTGCACGTATGTGTACTTCCGACTTTCGGACTTAGTTTTTATATGTGTTTGCTTACCTCCCAGAAACCGTTTCCGTCGGAAGTTGTCACATCGCTGTAGGCAAGCACTGCGCCTGGACGACTGCTACGGAAATCGAATTTAATATTAAATTCGGCAGCGTGATTTATGGGCCACCAAATGTGTGATGTTGCAAAAGGATACGTTATGGGTATGACATTCACTTCATTCTCACGGAATTCCGCTTCAAGTACGCCTGACATATGTTTTAAAGAAGAAGAAGAAGAATAAAATAAGAACGAGTGAAGTAATATGGAAAAGTAAGAAAGAGTAAGAAAGAGAAACACGAATGCCTTTGAGTTGAAGTAGCATTGCTGGCACTCACCATGATAATGCACCTTAGGATTACCGCGCTGCAGTTCGTAGAGTATCGATATGTCATTGTAGTAGACGTACTTCAAACTGCCAACGAAATTGTTGTGCGAAGCGAGTCCCTTCTTTTTATGCAAGTCCGGGCCGCCGCCAAAATAGATTTCCGGATCGAATAGCAGATTGGCGCTAGCGGAGGCTGGCAGCTCAAGAACTTTCATCTGTTGATCGAGTATAATGCGCACCGTGCGTTGCTCATGGTAGATGGTCAGATTGTGCCAATAGCTACGCGTCAAATCGTCGGTAAGCACAACCGACATCACATTGTCACCGAAATCGATTTCAACATAGATCGACTGGTTTGTCAATGAGGCCGCAATGTATTGGTGCTTGAGTGACTCGCCGCTGGCATAAAAGAGCGCCGAGTCGTCGAACTGTGTGCGAAACATGAGACTGATGCGTGTCGTAGAGGAGTGCACGCGATCCTTCCAATCGTAGATGCGATAGGAGACATAACTGGCACCGCGCAAAGTGATTGTGGTGGCAGCTGTATAATAAATGAGATGATCAAGGAATTAGTATAAAATTGCAAAGTCGCCGCGTCGTTTAATGTCAACACCAGCTGAGCTTTTAAACTAAAAGTCAACTTTCACGCCATATTATTGTCATATATTAAAATATTTACAGATGCCTTTTTTTGGCGTTTGCAATTTGGCTTTCAACGCTTGGATTTCTTTTTGCTTTCTAGTGTAATTTATTTTTTTCTTTTTATTTTTTTTATATTTGGCAAACCAAGCAATTTGAAAAAGGTTTTTTAGTCGCAACGCGGCACACATTTTCGCTGCGTTGCCATGCGGCCAGCGCTATCATCCTTGTCGTTGTCGTTGTCCTTGGACCGCGTGCGGCATTATCTCCGCAGCAGAGCTTGAAGGCAAACAGTATATAGTTTGTTTGCATTGTCGTACAACGGCAGCGGCAGTAAAGGCTAAAGTTGCCACATTGAGTACTGCATGCATGCTCGACTAAAGCTGCCCCAAACCGAAAGCAAACACATGTACACACACACACACACACACAAACACGCACTCTGACAAAAGACGGGAGCAACCAAGTGCAGCAAGGAACACAATATGTGCAAAGCTTGTGTAGTCTTTTTTGATACTCTTCACGAAGTGTTAAGTATTTAATTTCCTCATGAAGTTTACTACATAGTGATAATTTACGAGTGTGAGTTTTTAGGTTCTTACTGGACAGGCATACTTGTACGTGACCGGGGGTGTGCCCATGTTTAGAGTTGACCTCTACTTCTATTTACATGCAGTTAGGTTAACTGACCAACTGACGGTTAACTTAGTTTGAATATATCAGCTGAAAAATAGGAACTTGTCAGAAATCCACGATCTACAATATATAAAAATACCAAGGCAACGCTTAGTTTTTGATGTCAAAAAGCTTTGGTTTCAATGGTATACAATTTTACACGCATCACGTGATGCATCACTTGCCTGCCTGAATGTGTACGTCGACTCGTTTCTCTATATTTGGTCTTCAAGGACTGTTCATTAGTAGCTTAGGGGTGGTGTGGAATAAATAAATTGATGTCAGCCATTATATATTAGATTGTATTATATGGTCTTGACCTTATTGATTTTATGCATTTTATGACCAGAGTTTAGAGGATGTGGGCCTCAGACTTTAGGCTTTCTACATGTGTACACAATTTCTTATGGAAATCAGTTAACTTGAGGCTCTGTCATGTGTTCGTTTTGTTTATCGTTAAGATAAACATTTCCCTCGACTGGAATTATGTTTTGAGAAGTTGAGTTATGAGCAACTGAAAAGTATGACTGGTTGAAGTAAAATTTCATTTTGGAAAATTTTTCTGGATTTTCCAGCATTGGTTCGAATTTGCTTTAAGAAAAGTTCTAAAAATATTTACCAGCTGCAGCGTATTAAGCATACGATTTAGCCACACATTTTTTTTTATTTTGATTTTACTTTATTTTTTTTTTTCGGTGGTGCCACTGGCCGACATTACAAAGTGGAGCGAATGTGTAAAAAAAGACAAAGAAAAAACTGCAGTGAAAGTAGCGGAAAAAGTGCTTAGCGCTTATCTGACGTGCCACACAAGTGAGCACGTCAGCTGATAACTGCAACGCAGTCATATGCGAAATATGCTTTATTAAACACACACACACACACACACACACACTAAAATGCACATGATTAAAGTTAGTTGCTCTGAAAGTATGCTACAAATTTTTTTAATTAAACTCAAAAATTCAACAATATAAACAGAAAGAGAAGGGATGGCAGGCTGCAGTCGTCGCTGTTGTTGGTTATTTTCCAGTGGTTCAGCCTATAGTAGGCCACATTCGAGCACTTCAACGCATTGTTTCATGTTACCAAATTTCGTGCCGTAATCCATAGCACTGCATAGCACCCGCATACCACGCGTCACATAACCGAACGCAATGCGCCGCAGTTGTTTACAATCCAGCCGCCTGAAGCTGATGGTGAAATTAATTAGATCCTGCGGAAATCCTTTAGCATAATCAAGCGAATAGGATAGTACACCCGCGCCGTTACATGGATCAATCAAATATTGTTCGTAGTGATTTAGTCCGTTGTTACGACCGGCTGTGTCCAACTCGGTCTCTATCCAGAGATCTGGAAATATGCGAATCGTTTTGAGGCGTTTCCGTTCGTTGAAAGTGCAGGCGCGCACCAATTCGAGCACCACCTCGGGACTGGCCTCTGTATACAGTTGAATGACAATGCGGCCGAGGGCGCGAACATTTTTCACACCGTAGTTCAAGTAAATCATTGGCCGTAACAGTTTCCGCGCCAAACGGTGGCCTACATTCGGACCCGGCAGGCAATGCTGGTACTCGAGGAACAGTGAATGTAAGGACTTATTAGCTAATTTCGTTTTTGACTTCGATTTTGATTTCGCCGATTGTAGTGACTGCGACGATGTTTGTGTCGAAAACGCTGTCGCTGGTGGTCGCACGTTACGATTGTGCGTGTCCAGCTTTGACTTGGTGCGCATCAGACGGCAGCCCATAGCGTAATTCTTTAGCTGAATGTCGCGCCAGTACGTACGCAATGAATCCACACGGGATTGGGTTTTATTCTTGTGAGTGTTGAACGAATTAATGGAGCCCATGACATGTTGCTTTCCACTGATGCGCATCAGTAGCAGCATATTCTTGCGGAAGATTTCCTGCTTGAAAGCCATATCTTTGACGATCTTGGCGGCATTCAGAAAGGTGCCCAGCTGAAACTGACGCGGTTCCGTGTCGATACAGCTGTGCACCTTGCTGAAAGTACGTCTATCGGCGATGGACTGCTGTTGGTATAAGCGTTTGGCATACGCACTGATGCGATCACCATGGGTGAAAGATTGAAAGGGTAAATTCCGGTAGGTTGTGCTAAAGCCAAGTGACATCGTGTGTTCGAAGCTTGATAACTTATAGATGACACAAATATTACTTATGAAATTTTGCTATAACGCAAAATATTTATTCAATCAGACAAAGAATTTCATTAAAAAAATCACAATGATAAAAAATAAAACAAGAAAAATATGTACACGAAAATGTGAGTGAAAAGTCAAATTCGTTGAATAAGAATTAAATGAATTTGTTAAAAAAAAAGTAATAAAAAAATCGCAAGCGGCAAATGTCATGCGGCATCATTAAACCATGAAAATAATGTCAAGTCGACCACGAAGCACAGAAATCAGCGAGACAAGACAGGCGAGACAAGTTGGACACGCGTCAAGCGGTCGTACAATAAGCGTGAGCCCTTTGTGTGTGTACGTGTGAGAGACAGTGAGAATGAAATGAAAAGTACAGAGCAAAGAGCAAAGAGTGTTGAGATTTTTGCGATATTCATTGTGACACACAGCACTGACCCAGCAACATTGTTGACTCAAATTTGTTGTCACTGTTGTTGGTGCAGCGGCGGACGTCGACGTCGTTCTGACTTTTTGAAGTGTCTGTGCATGATTACATCAAATGTACCGACAACTTCCGTTTTTAATGGCTGACAGCGTGTTTCCGTGTTACAACTGGCATGTGACGTACATACATATAATTCGGAGGACCTTAATCTGTGTGCGACTTTGTGTGTGTGTGTGTGTGTGTGTATCTGTGTGAACTTGACAGCGGCATTTAGAAAATGCAAAATGAGCCTTCGAAAATTTTCGCAATTTACAGCTGTCGTAAACAGTAATAGGCATACACACTCACACAAGCAAACACACAATAAGTCGCACACGCTCGCCATTGCACTTCGATTGGTCTGGTCTGCCCGCTTTCCATGCCAAAACATTTTTGACAACATTTTCCATCTGTACTTGTGCACAAAACTAACATACATACATGCACACACACAGAGCCACACGTAATACTCATACAACATTTAAACAGTTGACGCTGGCAAAGCCGCATATCTGCGGTCAGCATCATCAGGCAGCGCTTTGTGTGTACGTGTGACAGCAGCCTAACTCATTCCCAAACAGGCTCCTATGTCCCATGTTGCCTGACCCATCTATCGCCTTACTCACTGTATCCAACCTTCAGCGCTTAATTGTCTAATGTCAAAAACGTAAATGAGATGCTCAATTTTAATGGGTTTGCATATTTAATGGCCTCGCGTGACTTAATTGGGTTTATGGCAGCCAGAAATTCGGTTTATGTCATTAACTAAATATTTTAAATCAGCGCGTCTGTGTGTGTGTGTGTACGAGTACATATTAATTATTGTATATTTTAAGCTCAACTAAACTAATTTCGTCGTAGCAGTCAAAAAGTCAAACATACACTTTGCATAATTTAGTGCGGATCATTAGCGCAGTTTGCTCTCTTATCGGCCACTTTATAGTATGGTCAGATGTGGGTGGGTGGTTGAGTGCTTGATTGATTAAAACTAAATTTCAATAAATTAAAGCGACTTTATCATACTCACTGTAGATATCACAATGTTCACCCTCGTAGTGTGTGCCAAAGCAATCGCACGAGATACCCGAGTAGTGGTTGATGCAACGTGAGCCCACAAAGCAAAGATTATGACGCGAATCGCATTTATCCAGGCAGCCCTCGTTCACGTTCTCATGCTTGGTGGCAACCAGCGGTGCTATCGGCAATAGATCGGAAGCCGCTTTGCCCGAGCTCAGTACAACGTTTCGTATGCAACCGACAAAGGACTCAATGATGTACTTGACGCCATGCAATTTCTCCTCCGATGAGAGTCCTAGCCACGGGCGGTCGGTTGGTTCGTTCGTTGGTTGGTTGGTTGATGGGCGTTTCCGGTTGTGTTTGTTTAGTTTTGTTGTTGTTTGTTTTTCGGTTTAGTTGGCCGTTTGTTAGGTTGGTTGGTTAGTTGTTAGTTTTTGTCCAGCATTAGCAGCAGCATTATGAAGATTAATAATCATGAAATGTAAAATTTTAAAATAAAAGAAGAAATTTGAGTAAATAAATTAAAAGGCCAAACTTTCGCTGGGCTCTACTCGCTTTTGTATTCAGCAAAGTGTTTTTAATTAAGAAAGTTTTTTATCCAAACCAAATTTGCTTTTTTCTAATTCAAACTACAAGTGGATCGTCAAATAGCAAAGAGAATAAAGTATTCTGAGTTCGTTTAGACTGTTTGTGTCCTTGCGCATTCAAACCGAAAAACTGATTTGAGTCAATGCAACTCTGGATTATTCTGCTTTGGCTGCGTTTTTAAGTTATCCTTTGAGGTTTGATAAAAATTTTTTTTAAAGGCGTAGCTTTAAAGCAATATTTTATTCGCGTTTTTCATCACTAGATATTGTTAATACTCTTATATTGTGCAACACTAATCCGATTGTGCCAAACGAACACAATTGTGAAATGTGCATTTTCAGGCCACATTTTTTGTAAAGACAGTTCTGTAATTCATTCATGTAAAAATTGGTATTGCTTTGGAAAGGAGTTAAGTATCTGAGAAATACGCTATGTGACTGTGTGGTTTATGGCTAGGATGCTGTGTGTGACTCCGCTCCGGAAATTTCGATGTCAAAGGTACATCTCGCTCTCGTCGGCCATTCAATATTTAGTGAATTCAAACAACGGAAAGTTAAACGCAATGAGGTCGTTTTTATTAGAACTCAAGACTGTTTGTAATAGGCGGATCCATAAGTAACGTCGTTTCTGGCAATGTCAATATTGATTGTCATTTGACAATTACTTGTGTACTTTAAGATCATGCGAGACATATTTTAGGGCTATGTAAAGAAGGGACTTTAGAAGTTCGTAAATGCCAAATACGGTTTATACCCAGTAATCTTTATGTTTCTGACTCACAATGCTCATTAAGACCAACAGCTTTAAACAAAGGGCAGAATGAAATCCACATCAGATAAATACTACCTGCTCTATGCAGCTGTGTGTTGTTCACGTAGACAGAAAACAAATCTAACCAATTAAATACGCACAACACATCATTTCAAAGGCTCAATACAGAAATGTTTTCTGATCGCTTGATCAGAATCTGCAATCGAAAACGCAGAGGTAGTCCCTCTATCCGAAGGAATCGCTGTTAGGTACTGCTGAGCCAAATTTACGTGGTATGAAGTATTTGCGAATTCGTTTACTTTGAAGTGCTGAAACCTGAACATACTATAGATTTAGACTTTTATCTGGAAGAAGAGTTGAGTCAATTGAGTAAATTTTTTATTGTGCAGTTTTCAGAGATTTTTAATAGAAAATACGTTATTCTTTATTCTGCATAAAGAAATGCAGAATTACATTACGCAAGACAAGCGGAACAAATCAATGAATTGTGGTGGCAAGTATTACCTTAAATTTTATACGCGGCCCTTATGGCATTAGTTCATTCTTATTATTATAAATTGCTAACCTTTTCTAAGAGACAAACAGAAATTAGCATGATTTGTAGCAACTCCAGATGGTCAATTAAATTTTGGTTTTATTTTATTTATTAATTTTTTTGATTTCAAATGAGAACACTAGTACACTAGTATATGGAAAAATTATTTTGACAATTAGTGTACATTATATATAATGAATACATACAACCATTAGTAAAGTAATAATTAGCGCTTTCCGCAGAACTCAAAACGGATTAGTTGCATTTAACAAATCATACTACTGGCAGACAACTTAAATGTAACACATAACATTTATTTTTATTGCACGCTTTATCGGCAGGTAGCCGTCATAAAAAAATCTACGGGTCGATCCATTTCAGTCGTATTTACTAAAACTTGCGCTAATCAAGGTTATTAACAACCCTCTTGGGTAAAAATAAGTGATTAAGAGCGTAACAATACGAAGGTCATAAAATCGCCAGGATACAATAACAGGACGCAGTCTATTATCTCCTAAAATCATTACTAATTAGTAGTCAATATTGAGTAGGCGATATCGTATAAATAGAGGATTTTGACTGCAGATGACATCAGAACGCTTTAGCTGCTGCAACAGAAAGAGTACAGAAAGTCAGTAAGTGATCGTCGTCAAGTGCTGAAAATTTAAGTTTGAAAAATGTCGCTGTCTGCTTCTATCGACAATAATGATGCTTCATCTGAGCAAAAATTGAACTGTTTAGTTCCGTTGCGGAAGGAGGATTCGAAACCTGAGCAGTTGCCAGTGGCTGAGTCGTCTACAGTCTTGGATAATACAGTTTGGTCCTCGCAGACGGAAGATGATTCGCGAACGGCTAAACAAATTAAAGCTTTAGAAGAGTTCTGGGAGGAGTTCGACAATCTTGTGGCCAAAAGAAACGTGGAAGGCGCCAACCATGCTTCGAACCCGAAGAAGGTGCGAAAGGCTGGGTCTACCATTGCCTACGGGTTGTTCCTGCACCGCCAAGTATTGGGCCGGAAAAAGTTCAGCTTTGTCCTAGCTGCTAAGACGAAAATCAACCTAACAGATGAACTCCTTAACGAAATGGACAACAACGTAGCCAACTGCAGCTTTGAAAATTTATCAATTATGGCACGTGAGATTGTCTTCAAGAAGAGACTGCGGAAACGCCTGGATCAGCGCCTTACAGAGTACAACAAGTTTATGAAAATGAGGAAAAGTTAGGAGAACAACAGCAAGAGTATTAACTGATGAAGCTGCCACGGGCCACGTACGAATGGTATTGGCTGTTTAATGTTTTTCTATTTAATAAGTTGACTAAAAATTAGCATAAGATTTCGATAGCCTTGCTTGTGATAAGATTTGAAAAGGTCATATTAAAATTCGACCTTCTAAATTAAGACAAATTGTTTATAAATATAAAAATCGAGTATAATTACCCCAAATATCATTTTCGTTTTATTCTTCACTAGGAGTGAAGACAATTCCTATTTACAGGTTGTATTGCTCGATGAACTGCCAATGGAATCAGCCAGCGTGTCAAAGAAGATTGACTTCCCCTGGCCATGGTCATATTCCTGACTAAGAACGAAAGAATTGCATAGATCGCCGTTGTTTCAAAACTCCAAAAATATTGAAAACTTTTTAGGTCATTCCTCCAACTATATCCCTCTTAATAGGTGAGACTAAGTGATTTATTACATTGATTTCTTCTCAAGCGTTAGGCAATTCCTTTGATTTGGTGCGAAAGCGCCTTCAGCTGAACACCATTCCTTTAGGTGACCATCACCAAGTTGAAGAGGATTTTCAACAAAGCATAATTGATAATTTGTGTATGGTGATAACCATCCGCTCAGTTCATCCAAAAGAACCCCTGTCCTACGAATAGAAAAGTGTATTCATAGGAACCTCGTTGTTATATCGTCATTCCTTGATAGTTAATGTTATTATTGTGACAGATAGTCAATCAAGTGAAAATCGGTCATATAGTTATAATACTTTTGCTTTTCCATTTCGACAATTTCCCAAGAATTCAGCTACTTTATAAATTGCAAATTCATAATGAAAACCTGATAAAAGAGGCAAAACCAAACTAAACGAAATAAAGGATTAACTTTATATAGGCAGAAGATCAGATTACCGCGTCCTTGATACAAATAAATATTTAGTTGCGCAAAGGGGGTCATAAAATTTACCTGCCAAAGCGCAGAACACAATAACAGGACGCTGCAGTAGATTATCATCTAAAATCAGTAATTACTAAGCAATATCGGTGTATATAAAAGGGAGTGGACGGCAGATGACATCAGAATCGCTTTAGATGCCAAAATAGAAAGAGCCTACTAAAAGTCAGTAAGTCATCAAAGTCAAGTTTTCGAAGATGTCTCTGGTTCCTTCTGTCAACAACAATAATGCGTCATATGAGCAAATCTGGGACTTTCTAGTTGCGCCGAAACCGGAGCAGTCGCCAACGGCTGAGGCTACCACAGTCCTGGACCTACCAGTTCAGTCAACAAAACTACAGACGGAAGATCATTCACCAACGGATAAAAACGTTAAAACTAATCATTTAGATGACTTCTTTAAAGATTTGGACGAAATTTTCGCTGAAATAGAAAACCATCAGACGAACGTGCAGACTGCCTACAACAATGATTCGATGCCGCAGCAGTCGCCAATGAAAGGGCCTACCATCGCTTACGGGCTGTACAAGTACCGCCAAGAGCTGAACCGGAAAAAGGTCCACTATTTAAACGCCATATTGATGAAAATTAATCTATCCGAAGACCTCATCAATGAAACAAAGAAGAACATGTCCAGCTGCTGTTTGGAAAGTAGGCAGATCATGGCTAATGAGGTGGTCTTCATGAAACATTTAAACGACCGCCTTCAACAGCGTCGTTGGAATATGTACACGTTTAGGAAAGTGATGAAACATAAGAACCATACCGACGATCTACTGATGACCCCACGTGCCACGGGCGATGCACTAGATCTTTAATTTATTTTACTTCTATCTACAGTCAACCTCTTTTCTATATTTAACTTCACATTTAACTCCACATATTCCAAACAAAAAAGGGATTGGCTTCAAGAGATAAGAATATTGGGTGAAACGCCTTCAGATAGCAGAAATCTACATTGAGGAATGGAAAATTTTCTCTTTTCTCAGATTTATTAATTCGCCTTTGTAAATAAAGTGGCCTGACTTATTATTTATTAATATAAATAAAAAATAACTGGGAAAGAGTCCAGCTAAATTTATTTTATTTTATTTTTATTTCCTTTATATTTCATTTTTGTGGTATTATTGGAACAACTTCAATTAAATTGTATATGTAAAAATTAACAAAACAACTTAAATATATAGGGATATAGTATAGTGTGGATATAATAATATTAAAAGGATCTATTACGGAGGTCAACAAGGTGAGATCTTCTCAGCCGTCTCGCCACCCTAACTCCTCCCATTCTGCGTCGTCTGCGAAGGCGCCTTGCTAGATTATTTGGATGATGTTTCAACCTCTCCATGTATTTTTTGGCCTGACGATTTATCACATCGCCAATTTTCGGTATTCTTAAGTCGTTCTAAAGGTCCGCCGTAAGCATGAACCACGGGGCACCAGTAAGCATACGCAAAGTCGTGGCCTGCGTACTCTCACCTTCGTGATGTTTGACCTCACTGCTAAGCCATACCCCTGCAAACCGTGTCTTCAAGCAGGAACAATTATTGCTTTGCAAATGTTCACCTTATTCCCAAGGACAATTTATTTCTGCTATTTGAAAGCAAACGCAATTTTCCAAAACCTCTGTCTTAAGGATTTCGTGATACTTGAAATATGCGTCTTGAACGTTAGCCGCCTATCCAAATACACACCCAGGTATTTGTAACCTGAATTGTGTTCCAGCAGCTGGTTACCAATGGAGACTCCCCGACAGAAATCCAGCCGTAAAGCGTTCGTCACATTGGTACATTTGTTTTTGTTAATGCAAATGTTCCATCGTCGTGTCCAGTTTTTAAAAATATGCAGGTATTGCTGCAGTGTCCGTGGCTTCATAAATGCTCTTGTTTCTGACGAGGATGGCCGTATCGTCTGCAAACGTTGCAATGATCAGATCTTGAAGATCCTCCAGCGGTATTTCTGACCCATTAGTGGGCATGTCGTGCGTGAACAGTGTGCAGAGTGTTGGCCCCAAAACGCTACCATGGGGGACACTTGCGCAAATAGCCTTGATGCTAGACTCCACACCATTCAGTACCACTGAGAAGATCCTGTTATCAAGGTAGCTGCGCACGATTAACCATAGTTGCGGCGGTAAGAGATTCTTGAGTTTACTGAGTAGCCCGTCGAACCCTGCCATGTCAAAATACGCTGCCACCACGTACTCCTTAGCCTCAGATCCTTCGAGAATAAAGTTAACCACCCTATTTAGCTGCTCTGGAGTTCCGTGGGACTTACGAAACCCAAATTGAAAAGAAGGAACTATTTGCTTTACCTTTTTGAAGCCCAGGATCCGTGTCAGCAAACACTGTTCAAACAGCTTTGCTACAGTGGGTAACAGGCTAATTGGCCTGCAGGAATCTAAGGTTAGAGCTCTTGCCGACTTTATGAACAATGCAAATTTTCGCCTTCATCCAATGTTTCGGAACATATCCCAATCTCAGTACTGAGTTAAAAATGAGGACCGGAAATATCACAGCTTTTACCGGCATTGCCAACTGGAACCTTTTTAGTGTTCAATACTTTAATATGTGCTGAGACTTCCGCGGCTGTAATGCGAGCAACTGGGAGGCATAATTGGCCGGCACTTTTAAGTCTCATTTGGATCTGGCGAGCTCTGTGTTCTGAGCAGGTATCAAATGGCTGAAATCGAGATTTCAAATCCTAGGCGAAAGCCTCGGCTCGCTCGCTTAAAGATCTAGCCCATGATCCGTCAGCCTTCTTGATTGGAAATTTTGGGGTTCCCTGTTGTTTATAACTTCTAGGAAGTTTCCACAATGGGAACAGCTGAGTGATCAGAGAAAAGTTGATACTCAGTCCTGATAGACAACTCGTCCGAACGCAGCCCATTATAAATGAAAAAATCAATAGCGCTGGGTGTGTGTGTTTGGGTGTACGGGAAATAAGTCACTTGACCAGTTGTCAGGATTTGAGCTGTTGAGTTTTGCACAACTTCCTGTAAGCAGCTACCATTTGTATCCGCTCTAAAGTTACCCCAGAATCTGTTTTTGGCGTTAAAGTCTCCATCTATAAGAAACATTCTTCCTAGACTGCTTAAAAGATCTTCGAAGTCTACAGTTGACCAATTAAGATGCGAAGTAAGATATAATGCAGAGATTATATAAAGATCTGCACTCCAGTTTGCAGCAATGTCTCAGTGATGAGCAACACATCAATGTTATGGTCGGTGAGGAACTGCTTAAGCTCCTCAACATGCCCAGAAATTCCATGAGCATTCCACAATCCAAGGCTGAGTAGACGGAGCATCATTTAGGGGCATTCACAAAATTGAGGCATAATTGTTTAAGGAACTGATTGCTCTCCTTCAGTTCATTAAACATTAATGTAATTGTGTCAACTTTAGCTGTGAGGGCTGTTATTGCAGCCACTAACCTGCTAATGCTGTCAGGGGTCTGTGGCGATTGCTGTCGATGCACAGCTCGGTTGTTCACATAGCAAGATCTCTTCGGAGGATTAGTTATATGCAAACCAGCACGTAGTGTGTCCGCATAGGATACGTCTCCCTTGACCATTACCGCCGGGACGTAACTCCCTCTTTACACTACCCTGAAAGCTTTATCCTTCTTAAGCTGGTATGTGTAGTGTTTATTGTTACGCTCTTTTAGGTAACGAACCAGAATGCGATACGATTCAGAATCCTCAGTATAGACTTTTACAGTATCATTTCTCATAACTTTAAGCGAGAAACTGTTTTGTCCGGAGACCAGTGCCAGCTCCTGTTCCAAAAGGTGAGCATTGCTCACATTATCAATGTTGATAGGGGGTGGTTTTCTAGTCCTTCGAGTGGTTTCAGTATCAATTCCCTCAAGCAAAGCATCAGGGTTAAGGACCATTTTCTCGGCTTCGGCATCTGTTTCAGTGGTCTCATCCTCATTTCCAGCTTCAGATAGCAGAGCAAAGCGATTTGATAATATGCCAGGACTTTTAAGAGAAGTGGAAGATTGCACGATTTGGGCTTACCCCTCTTTCCCCTTCTTTACCCTACCATGACGGGAAAGTGGACTGGATGGTCTTTTTGACACAGCCGTCTGCCAGCACACCTCCTGAGCACAAGGAGTCGTAATTGTGGTACAAATGGGAACCGGGCTAAAAGAAATAGCTGGCACCGGGGCAGAACCAGTCAAAAATGCACTCTGCAAATCAACGAACAAGCACATTTCAGGTAAGGCGATTGAATGCGTTATTATATACTTGGAGACACTTGACGTTGTCGTTGTTGTTGTTGTCGTAGTTGATGTATAGTTGTCATGTCGCCACGAGGTATCACTAGGAACCCTACGCAACTCGGAGTTAGATAGACTTGAGTCATCCTGTTAGAATTGCTAACAACCGAAACGTCGCTAAGATTCCGAATTTTTACCATTTTTAATGCATTTGCCGCAACGCGGCGAACCGAAGGTTGGCGCTTAATTTTACCCGTTCTTATTTTTAATATTATTTTTGACTGAGCTTTTAGCAAAAGGATTTTTCAAAATTTAATTTATACTAATTCTTCACTGGACTTTTTGACACAAGATTCAACGAAGAATGAGTCCAGCTAAACGAACAACTTTTGCTAATTGACTGCATATACTGCTCGTATTTCTAAAATACACAAACTAACAGTTAAAGCCAATCGACATTTGACAAATATCTAATTTTCGCATACTTACCACCCACCAGGACCACCGAGGGCAAATTAGTGGAGACACCGTAGTTGTACTCGTGATTTAGACCCTTAAGATAGACCTCCTCTTGACTATTATCGACGCGTGCAATTAATCTTGCGCCATGAACGTCTATGCGCACCTGTGCAAAGGTAAAAGGTTACAGAACCAAATGAACAAACAATGGAAGGGAAGGAGTGGCACAACAAAAAAAATAGAAAAAAAAAGAAAGATATGAATGGCAATCAGCATGACAAGGACAGCAAGCTGTAGCAGCTTTGTACCGAATTTATGAATTATGCGGGTTTTGGGTTTTTCAAGTGTGTTATTTATGAACGTGTAACTGGGTATTGGTGTGTTTGTATCTCTATGGCTGCATGCGATAAAATTTTGCAATGAAATAGCAACGTGCGAAGAGGGCACACCAAAAAAAAAACAACAACAACAAAAACTATGAAATTGAGATCAGCTGAAATTCATTAGGAATTTTCATGTTATTTATGACTGAGTTTATTACAGTGAGATGCACTTGTATTTCTGGATGTTTGTGTGCATGTGTGTGAGTGTGCTTATTGATGTGCGTGCATGAAAATGCAATTTCACATTAGTAGGATTTGAAGGCGTAGCACAAAAAAAAAAGAAGAAGCAGAAGACATAAATCGAATCAAGCTAAGTTGTAGCTGTTGTTGTTGTGCGATGATTGCAATGATTACGATGATGCCGATGATGATGATGTACAGTTCTAAACCAGAGCGCTGGCACATTTTATTGATGATGATGATATTGCGCCACTTGCTCTATGTTTTGTGAGTGAATGACTTGCTCTGATACTTCTACTAAGCCAGACAAACACCGGGTTTGCATGCCAACGCACATAAATCAACTCGGCTTTGTTGTAAAAGTTTGATAATGCGCCTTGTCAGGCGGATATGGCGGCAAGGTGCGGGTTACAGGGTTCCATCAGGTTTAAACAAGGGCACAAGCTGCAGTTAGTCAACAACAAGCTTGCAATCTTACTAATTGCTGCTGCTGGCTGCTGCTGGCTGCTGCTGATGATGATTGTGCTTTGCTTTGGTTAATGTGTGCGTATATGAACTTTGAACTACGCAGATACATAGATACATATATATGGTATAGTATGAGCTACATTTTCATATGTTCTAAAACTCTGCAGTTGTGGTTCACTCACCATGACACTGTGCCACTCATCTCGATTCAGGCTCTCACCGACAGTGACACTCGTTGCATGCTTGCCAAAGACATGCACCACCTTCAGTTGACCTTTTTCGACAATCACATAGAGTGCATAGGGGTCCAAATTAATGCGATCCGGATTCTTAACATTGTGATAGACGAGCAGGCCGTGCGGCAATCTTGTGCGAAATTGAAATGAAATCTCACGGCAAAGTCTATATGAGCGAGACAAAAAACAAAGAAAAAAGAAGAAGAAAAAGAAAAAATAGAAACAAGAACAAGTAAGTGAAATAAGAGGGGAGCAAAGAGAAGACATTTTATGCCATATTCATTAGTGTGGTTGTAAACTAAAAAGCTACTTTTTTATCTACAAGTGCGTGTGTACTTCAGCTAATAAATTTGTTTGCTGGCTACAACAATTAAATGGAACTTTGCAGTCTTCATTCTATGTGTCTCTGTATCCTTGTGTGTGTTTGTGTCTGTGCTTGAAAGCCAAAAGTTACTTTATTCGTTTGAGATTTGAGTAATCTTCTTAATATTTTTATCTCAATTCGGTATGCAAACGACAAATGTCCAAACGAAATAGAAATTTACAAAAGTTACATTTTTGCATGCTCACTAAGCCTTTAAATTAGATTTTGATTCTTTTTGTAAGTATTTTGAGTGTTGCTTATTTTTTAAGCCCTTTCATTAGAAATTCCCATTCCTATTCCTATTTCTATTTTAATTTCTACTTCACATGGCAGCATTAAAATGTGTGAAGCAAAAATTCCAACTGACACGAATTCCAACGACAGTCAGCATAAACTCAGCAATCTCAGGCAATCTCAAAAATTGCAAACCGGAGCTCCATGAAAAATGCACAAAGTGACAAAATGAATGCGAGAAATTGAGGTTGTGCTGGAAAGGCTGGCCGGGCCGGGAAATCCGTTGGGATTGAAATTCAACTCAACTCGACTCAACTTCAACCTCAACCTCAACCCCAACCGCAACAAAACTCACACAAACTCGTATTAAATGCATGACCTGAAAAACGGTTTTCATATGCAACAACACACACACAGACACACACACACATACACATACACAAAGTGTACTATATTAATAGTGATTCCCAAACCCTGCTGCTGCACTCTCAGCTGCGGCACACTCACCTTAATTGAAAAGTCTGTATGATGTCACCGTCCATTTGTATAAAAGTATTATTCTTGGCGAAGACGAATGTTTTTTCTTGACCCGTTTCGGCGAACGTCAACTCGGGTCCACGTTGTTCGATGGGCACCGGCGTTGTGCCATCGCCCCCAAAATAACCAGCACCGTTGTTGCCGCCAACACCACCAACGGCGCCCCCAACACCACCAGCTGCACCATAGGGTGGCAGTGGCGTGTAGGCTGGTGCAGCGAGTGCCGATTCCGTAGTGCTGGGCTCACGTGTTGTCGACTGCAGGAATGGCGGCAGCGTATCTATTGACATGGTGCAGAGTATGAGAATAAGTGAGCATAAAGAAGTGAATTGAATTTTCACCTAAGCCGAACGTATACAAATTGTTGCTTATTGTTGCAAAACTTACGCGGTCCGCCAATGCAATGAAAAAGGCACTCAGCCTCGGTGCTGAAACGATTCTGTGCATTGCCCTCACAGCCGCCCCAAATGAAGGTTGTGCAATCGTTCGTCGTCGGCTCATAGCGCCACTTGTAGATGTACTGTTTACAGGGGCCCGGATCACCTGGGCCACTGCATTTGTCGTAGACTTTCTCTTTGGGCAATGCAATAATGTTGCTGCTGCTGTTGTTATTGCCACCAACACCACCACTGATGCTGTTGCCCAAGCCAACTCCACCGCCAGCACCACCGACACTAATCAGCAACTCGTTATTTCCCGCGCCACTCGCAATGCCACCACTGCTGCTGTTTAGGCCACCACCGCTGCCGCTACTCGCTAAAGCACTGCTGCTGAGCAGATTTGCGTTGCCCGGCGTGCCACCATCCAAACTGGTGACCGTGTTACCACCTAGCGTGCTGTTGACCAGCGGCATTAGAAGCTGTGAATTTGTGGCCGCCGGTAGTGCTGAACAGCAGTGCCAACACGCAATGCAGCAAATTGAGAGTAAAAGTATGCAAAGCCGTAATGAGGTTTTCGGCCATAAGGGTGATCGTTGTTGTTGTTGTTGTGCAGGTGCAAGTGCCGGTGCATCATTCTGGTGCCTCATTGTGGTTACTTTCATTTGTTCACAGTTCCTGTTGCGCCTGTCCCAATTGAGTTGAGCCGCTCTACTGCAAATATAAAATAGCGAAACGCACGTGAGCAACGGCTTTGCCAAATCAAAGAATTAAAAGTTTAAAAGAAGAAAAACTATAACATTGATCCGTATTAAAGCTTATAGCCGATATAGTCAAAATTCTCATCCACCGATCCCCATTGATACATTTCATCATTGTCTAGAGCAGTAGTTGTACATGACAACATTGTGAAGGTTTCTTTACTCAAAATCTACTGGTTATTTTTCACTACTATTATCTCTGAAAAGGAATATTACGCACTAATGCCATGACTGGGAGGACTGGGATAGTAGTCCGAGCCAACTCGAAACCTCATGTTCAATCATGAAATGGATCTACCCACCATTTTACCTTATACTAATTTATATGTATATTCTTATCTTATAGACCACATTTTTTCGGTATGAAACTTTTGAGGAACTTGTTTAATATGTGTTAACCCACGTAGTCCTTATGAGCCCTTGCGATTACTCAAGGTAAGTGAACAAGATAAACACCCATCTGAATGCACATCTCGCGAGTCGCTTGAGTCATCTACTCAGATATCATTAAACGATAACAGATAAGACCACCAGATGCCACCGTGATGGCAGGTACTCGCCTTAAGTATATACAGGTCTAACGAGCTTGTAGGCTTAGAATCACACTCTTGCTACAAAAACAAAGTAGTACAACAACATTACGTATGTGCGTATAGCTAAGCTCTAGTGACTATTTATTGTATAAGAGTTATTGGATGCAGAGGATTATGTGGTCTGCCTTGTTTTATACAGAAGTCCATTGAGGAGCAGTGTTCAACGGCTTATAGTATTGGCATAATGTAATTTAGAAGCATCAAATATTTAACCGATAGGAAGGAAGATCTATAGCGGAGGACTACCGGGGTGGACCGATTGATAGCAATTGACAAATCATTCTACCTGAAAAGTAATAACGCTCTTCAGAGGAAAATTTTATACCTACCGGTTCTCTCAAAGGTACACTGCCATTACCTGAACTCAGCCGACCTTTAAACCGACGACTAAAAATATGAAGTCGTCTTAAGTGATTGAGAGAAAAAAAACTTTTATAAAATCGTTCCTTTATAGGTTAGCGTAACTAAAGCAAGTCTGCCGCCCTTGGCGGCGTCAACCTCAAGTAGTTTCCTTTGCGTAGCCTGTTAGATATTTTCCAAATTTTATTTTACTGTTTTTATTTATATGCTTAACATTCTCTGAGGAACTTCATCAAAAAGGATTAGATTGACAAGACGAGATTAATTAGACATGTCTATGCGCCCGTCTGTCCCGCATATCTGTATGTTGATAAGCTAGTTCCTCAGTTTATCACCTACAAGGAATTTCTATTTTTCAAGGTTTGACGTTGTCAAACAACTAACCCTAGTGAGGCCGAACCTGTACACTTTTTTCGGGCTTCAGCTACAGACACAGCTACAACATTCTGATCCAGTACTTATTTTTATGTCTTCGCAAATATCTGCTCACGCTCTTTTTGCAAACAACTCAAAAACACACTCAAAAATGAAGAAGAAGCATACAGAAACAACCAAAAAACGTACGAAACTTGTTGTGCTTGGTGTTGAAGTGAAGTTTGCAAAAACGGAATACTAAGAAAAAACATATTTTCCATTACAAAAATCAAACATAGATATAGCCCTTGGCACTCAGTGAAAACGTAGCATTCTAATTTCGAAAGAATTTTTTAAATCGGCTAAGTATGTAATCAATGTAATCACCGATACCAATAGAGTGACAGCTATGCAGCCGGTTGTGTAGAGCTGCCAACATGCGTCGATTATACCCCGCTGCTCTTAGCGCGAACCCATATAGTTAATGCCAGAGCTACTTACGGATGATTTTAGGTGTACAGCAGTACACCAGTCCGGAACTCTGTTATCCATCGAGAGTTGAAGATTTGAACAATCAAAGAACTCGTCAAGCACAGCAACATAGATGTCATTATATCGAAGGACGATGTCAACCCCCTAGCAGTGAATCGGACAACAGCAGGCAAACGCGAAGCCTGAAAAGGCTACACCCTCTAGATCATCCATTCGACATCATGGATGAGTGATCAGTCATTCTGTTATTATTCTGCATGTGATTTTTAATTATTTTAAAATTTGCTGGATATCGCCTGACGATGTAGAAAATAAAGACTAAAGATTAAAAAAAAAGTACTTTTCAAGATTAGTCCAAACAGCCAAACAAACACTTCCTCTTCACAATATTAGATAGCACTGAAGTTTGACACAATTTCATTCCTACCCAAGCTAGTACATTGGACATATACTGTGATAAGGCCGCATACGTCCACTAGCACCTCCTATATGTACCAAACGCATAATTAACTTCTTATAAAATCTGTTTTGTTTTTAAATATTTCAATACTCTGGGCTTATCAGATTGTAGATCTGCTTTCGAAATTCTTGGAAAAATAAACACGTACATATATGGTACCCATACATGCGAATGCTATCCCTAATTATTGATAGGGTTTTCGTGGATACTTTTCGCTCTATGAAGCCTTAAAATCATACGATGGATTTGGCTTTACAATCTGTCAAAAAGGCATTCGGAATTATGGTGCTGCGTGGTAAGAATTTTCGGTCAATACTTGTAGACGAACTGAAATTTCGACAGCGTTTACCTCAAGACCCAACCTCTGAAAATTTGAAAAATATAAGCCATTTTTGTTAAATTTGTTTGTTTATTGTTTTATGTGTGATTGTTTGTTTAATTTGTGAATTCGACGTCACATTTAATTACAAAAAAAGGAAAAAAGAAATTAAATTTGTGCGATGGCTTTTTGAGAGAAGCCTAATTATTTTGCAATATCTTTTATATATCTTTTATTTTATTCAATTTAATTTTCTTCCGCCGCTGGCGTTCAGACCGCTTCAATTTCCGTTGTAAATGCCGTTCCCAAGCACGCTTTTGTTTTTGACGTATCTGCTCCTCCTGTTCGGAGCGTGTAAGTGTCGGTGGATGTAATTCAGTGGCGGTGTTTAGGTACAGCGGTTGCCGCTTGAATATGTTTTTCCATGACGTTATGGTATCAACTTTCGCTGGTTTTCGTCCGGGTTTCTGATTTCCCGTCAACGATGGCTGCTGTTGCTGTGACATACATTCCTGTTGCTGATCATCAGCCATTGACGACTGCTGTTGAGGCAACAATAGCTGCTGTCGCAATAGTGACGATAGTTGTTCTTGCAATTCTGGTGGCTCTTGCGATAATTTCGGTTTTTTTGCGTCTGGTTCTGGAGACTCTAACGGCGCCTCTGCCTGTTGATACGGCGGCTGCTCTGGTTTTGTTAGCGTTTTAGTAATTGTAATCCCTTGTAATAAACGTGACCGATGGCTTTGAATCATTTTTGTGCATGCTTTTTTCGCTGCCTTTTGAAAACGTTTAAGGTTTTTATTTAAATACTCTTCTAGAATGTTTTTATATATTGTCTTCCTACGCAGGATTTGCATTTCCGCAAAGTTCCTGCGTTTATTGTTTTTTTTCCACTTCTGTACTAGTTCTTGCGTCAGGTAAAGTTTGTTGTTGAAGAGATATTCGTCATCAATCTCACGGGAATTTAGCTTCTTCCTATACACAAACATCGCGTATGCGAGTGTTGGTTCTATGGCGTTGCTTTTGGACTTGGTGTTGGCCTTGGTTTTCTTTTTGACCGGTGGCTGCTTGGGTATACCGATACCGATCGTGTTAAGTTTATTATACATAGGCATATTCAATTATTTAGTTTGACTGCGATGCAAAGATATTATTTCAAATCACTATACTCGTCAGTAGGCACTTCACTCCTTCAATGATGAGTTAAGAATGATTTTTCTAACAAACGGATCGGTGTATTTATGCGCTTCAACTTTATTGCTGCAGATAGCGAACTTCTTTTAATGACTAATTACCTCACAAGCCGTTTCATCTTAATTGTAAAAGATGTGGCAAATATTTTTGATAATAATGGTGGGATCATTAGTGCTATCTCGCTCACATCTAGCTCAAGAGCAGTACAACTGATGGCGTACAACAATAATAAAACAATTCGCAGCAAATTCAGCTTCTGGTTTATTGATGTTTGTTGGAAATGGCGGTGTTGGTGGGCTGCACCGACCTCATCGAAATCACCGTCGTTTTCGTTGTCGTTGATGTTGTCAAATAAAGCAAAGTTTCCGGTGCCTTTGGAAGCAGCGTATACGAACATTAAACTGAAAAATTTAGACAACGCGTTCGGTTTATGGCTGATGCTTTGATTTGCTTTGCTCTAAGGCGTATCCGTTGCCGTGCACACAATCACACCCACACACAAACACACGCACAGACATAAAATCATAATAATGCCTTGACAAAGGATATTTCCGTCAAAAAGTGCAATGCTGTGCGCAAAGGCGTAAAAGAGCGTGTTAGCTTGCATAAACTTTGCCTAAAGTTATCTATAACAATGCAGCACCACCTTGTCACCGCCCATAAGCTTGAGAAAATTTCGATAGATAAACTTTGGCTTTTTGGCTCGAAATGACCTCAAAATCAGGCAACTTTTGAAGCATGCAATAAGCAAATGCAGGCACTATTTTCATAGCTTCCTCTTCTCTTTATTATTGGTATAGAGTATGACTGCTTTATGTGCCACGCATCAATAATTTCGAAAGCATCTTAAGCCACATTGGGACTTAATAAGACTCACTGAGTAGCATCACCATCAGTTTTGGCTGAAAGTTTCGCAGACTTTCATGACGCAAGTTGCATATTTAGTGACAGCTGTGACTCCCGACTTCATTTTGTTCTTTCATCCAGCCAACCATTAATTCATCCATATCCTATTCTTCGCGCTTCATTTCATCATTTCTTCGCCCAATTAAAAATGACTTATTTTGGTAGTTTTCGTGTTTGCGCGATAAGCGAATTTATAAATGAACTCGTTAGCTCCGCAAAATGTTCGTCGCCTCAGTCACTAATGCAACATCGGGAACAGTATCTGGATCAGCTACAACAGCATGTAACACAAATCCAAGCGCCATCATTATTTGTGCGTTTTTGACACTTCCTACCATTTAAATTGCATTTACGCTTAACGCTTTTTGTGTCGACATCCACCCACAAACAAATATCAAACTTGAGAACTTAAAAATCATCTCACAGTCATCTGAAACTTATACATACTCAAACATATATACACATACCATATATATATATATATATATGTATGTGACTATATACAAAGAGTAAACGATTTCCGGCTGAAGTGTGAAGCACAAAAGTTCGTTAAATGCCACGAAGCGTTAACGTTTGAAGCTGGCAGCGCAAGAAGCGTGTGTGAAGTGGAGAAAAGTTGTTGCTGTTGTTTTGTATTTGGGTGAGTGAAGAGTTTGGCGTTGACGGCGGAGCTAGAAAGCTCAACTCATTCAGAGTTAGTGAAAGACATTGACTGATGATGATGATGATGATGATGTAAATGGGAATTTAGTGCGCTCTGGCAGTTGCTTGCAGCCTTCCGTGTGGCGCGCTGTGGTAGAGTGGGTGGCACAATGTATTTTTACATGGTTACATTAATGCCATAGTATTCGTCGTATATTTACATTTAGATATTTAGTTAGACACGATAACTGAGCATGTCTTCATCAAGCTCTTTGGGTTTTACAAACGCAGAATTAAACACGCATCGAAAACAAATTTCGTGTTAATGTGCTTCCCTCTAGTTCTGCCATTCCTATTACAGATGAGTGATCAAACAAAGTTGTTAATGCACGTATGCACACATGTGTGACTTTATAATCTGTAATAAAATTCGCTAGATATCGATTAACCTACAAATTATAATATTTTGAAGAGAGTTAACTTATCTTAGACCATTATATGGTTGCTAATTACATAAGACTTTTTAGAAATCTCAAGTGAGTTTCGAGATGATGTACAGTAGTTCCCGCTTAATTGACACCCGCTTATTTGATATCCTCTTTTAATTGAATCATATACCAATAACTGTCAAATAATAAAAGTATGAAAAAATCGCCGCATATTTGTGTTTGTCGAAAAATGGGTCCACTGAAAAAACTTAATATTAAGTATCAACAATTAATGTATACAGAATGATATTTAGTGACGGTTAAGTAAGATCCGAAAGATGTATACATATATATTGCTGCATTTTGGATAATAAACCTTGGAGGCCTTTATAAACTACGACTATTAATTAAACGACGAAGATATCATAGCTAAGGTCTCTAACGGAGATTAATCAGACTTTCCGGAAGACGAAAACATATTACACCAGACCAATCCACCACGAGAGTAATTAATGGCATTGGAGTGCTTTAAGAATTTTTTTTGCCAATCGATCAGTTCTCAAATGAGCTGGAAAAAATGAAGGCTGCGGTTGTGAAGAGCAAGGGCAACAGTCAAAAGTAACGCAATTCTTTTCAACCACTTAAAGTGTACAGAAATATATAATATTAAAAAAAAATCTATAGTTTCGATAAAAATAAAAAACATTCGGTTAATTGCAACGATGTCTCAATTATACGTATACTCGGATAATTGAATTCTCCGGTTAATTGCAACAAAAATCATATATTTTCGCTGTCTCATTTAATCGGGAATTACTGTAATCAACATGATCGTCAGTCTTGAAATTACACTTAGATCATAAAGATCACAATAAAGGGTTAAGTAAGGTAATATAATCGGCATGTATAAGGCATGTATCGCTTTGGGTCCTATGGTGACCTATACAAATCTTTTATCACTTTACAAACCTGATATAAGGCGACATAATTTGTTCTTAGAATTATTCTTCTCGCATTGGTACTTCGAATGCAACACTGCTTCTATGAACTGCTGCTTATCATTAGGTTACAAATTTCTAGCAAGCTGTAATAAATCGCTTATTTTGTTGGTATGAAAGAAAGAAACATACAAAAACTTGTATACATACATATACAGTAGTTAAGCGTAAAGCATCAGCACAATTAACTCATAAAAGAATTTAGAATTTCCCAAGAAAAAGGTTTAACGGTTACTGTGTTAAATATCACGGATTAAAGGAACCATAAAATTTCTCAGAATTTCGCTGACGGAATGCACACGAATTTAACGGAACATAGTGTGTGGTGTTGTTATGGGCGAAAGCAGAAAAAGGAATAAAGAAAGAGAAAGCAAGAGAAATCATATTAAATTAAATGACAATTAAATGACAATTAACTGACTTGCCGCTGCGAAGGAGTGTGCTTGCATCACTGTAAATGTGTGCGAGCGTACATATGTTTTGGTGCGTGTGAGGTATGCAAACAGAAGAAGACAGACGTAGAACTAAATGTCAACGTCATACACACGCAAACGCACACATTTCCAAGCGTGTCGCGAAAGCGTAATGAATTAAAATAACTTGATTGCATGAAATTGAATGAATTGGGTGATTTCGAAAGAGGGAACAAGAGAGAGAGAGAGATTAATACAGTGAGCGTATGAGTTCAGAGAGCGCGCACTTTTGTAGCGTAGCAAATGCAACGGTATGTCAGACAAATGAACAGACATGAAGGCGACGTCGCTTTCATGTGTGTGTTGAGTGCATCATGTGTGTGTGTGTGTGTAGACAAATATTTACTGAATTCTGAACGTTAAACTATGCATGCATGAACATGCTTCCCTGCAGTGAAGTGCGATGTAGACAGGCGTTCATTCATTTGTCGTAGCTGTTGTAGGTGGCATCAACGTCGACAACGGCGTTGCCACCGTCAACGAAAATGTGATGTAAATGAAGTACGCGGGTTGTTCTACAAGTTCTTAGAAAATCTTAGCGTTTGCGCTCGCAGGTAGGACATTTTTTTCTTAAAGTGAAGTGTTTAAGTCCCAAAGTCGATCAAATGCCTTTTTTCATTAATTTTTATTTTTTATTTTAGATAAGGAGTTCGAAAGGCTGATCTGGAACCAAATTATATTAATTAAACAGTTGCAGTAACCGTGCCAGCAATAATCATTCGAAAATTTTAGAGCCATCAGCCAGTTAGTTGAGCGGGTTTGCGTTCAGGTTTACAAGGCTTGGCAATTATAATGACCTTAGCACATGTTCAGAAGTTCTTGAGCCACAAGACACAGCCTTTAGATGAAGGGGAGCATTGTGGTAAAAGACCCAGCTAGCGCATGGGCGACTGACTTCCTCAACGGTCTTCTAGTATTGGAGCATTTAGTAGTTGTCAGCCTGCTGTGTTATCTCTTGGATTGCTAAAGCCTCTTTTAAGTCTTCTCTTTTGGCGAAACTAGTCAATAATTTTAGTAGACTACAGCTACAGACTTCAGTGAAGGGATTGGGTTAGAGAGACTTTCAGCAAGCAAGTCACTTTCATCACTAATCTTCAGCTGCATGTTTGGGCCGACAGCTTATTCTAGCCAGAAAGGATACAGTGACCACTGTTTGCTCTCTTTTGCTAAGGTCTTGTTGAACGGCCCTCGTTCAAATGTATGCGTTTGTTGTGTGTGCATGTGATTGTGTGTTATAGAAGTCACGCTGTTTGCAATGCCTGAATGAATTAAGACGATGAAATTGTGGCAAGAGCCACAGCAAGAGCGTCGACACCCCGGCAAACACGGCAGCAGAAGCCTCGACACTCAACTCAACTGAACTCGTTGCATCGGTGCAGCTGTTAAGTGAAGAGTGAAGTTGACGACTTCCGTGCGGCGCTGCGCTGCGCTTGACAGGCATATTTGCTTTACTTATATTATTATTACTACTATTAAAAACATCATCATGATCATCGCCATACACATTCATATCGTGACGATGTCGACGATTACCATGCCGGCAGCACCGGCAGCAACGACAACGTCGATGCCGACTTTGACGACGCTGACAGCGCAGTGTGAAAATTTCATTTTCAAAGATTTGTGTGAACATTCGCAGCAACAAATTGAATTATTTGAAGCACTTTAAAAATGATTTAATGCATTTTATAACATTTTCATGGTGCGTTTATTGTCGTTGCTACAAAGGAATTTGTCAACTACAATATTATTGCTGTCTCTTTTGCACACGCCAAAAACAACACAACTCACAGCCTTGACTCTTATTGCATTTTGCAGGCATTAAAATGTCTTGTCACGTTTAGTAAAAGTTATGTTTTTGCCATTTCTACTTCATATAATCTTCAACTTCATCGCATTCGTCCCCTAACACTCTAAGTCACTTCATTTTAAATTTGTTCATTCGTTTTATTTATTTGCATTTTCCATATTCAGTTGAATTTGAATTCCTTGTAATTTATTTGTGTTGAGAATATTAATTGAAATTTGCATTTTCTGCATTTGTTGTTTTCTTATTGAATTCCGTTTTGCGTACTCGCAACAATTATTTAAACAAATTAATTGTTTATTTGCCAGACGACAGGCTGCGGTTCACTGACTCTGAAACGCTTCGTCTTGACTTGAGAAATGTGTTCCACTGTAAAATGTTTGCTTATCACAACTAAAAAATAATCATGATGTTTAAAATACAGAGATTGGTTGACTTTGATCACTTAATAAATAAGAGTAGATGATATTGTTCTATCTCCCGGAACATTTTCGGAAAGTTACTAAGTGATAAGTTATTGTCTATTAGAATTATCATCTTACTTAATTGGAACAAGACAATTTGTCCTGATTTTGAAAGTGTTTGACATGAAAAACTATTTCAAACACTTCAAGGATTATTTGAGTCGTTAAAAGTTTACACGTCAATGTTAGGAGAATTCTTTAAAATCATTGGAATGACCAAAAGAAAATTGGTTCCCATATGAATTGAAATCTATGAACATTAAAACTCATTTTGTGAGTTGAATTGCCATTGGCTCATGCACTTCATGTGAGGATCCATTACGACAATTCCAAGTGCCTGACCATAGCAACTTTTATCAGTGCTGGTACAAGCACTACACTCCTGCGAAGCTATAAAAGTTGGATATCTGCCATGATAAGAATCTTTTCCATAGGCATGAAAATACATATATTAAGAGGGTTAACTATTTCTATAAGACCACTGTTCCCATCTTGTTAAAATCCATTAAGTATAGAACACTTAACTCCATTATGATCTTCAGACATCCCACCTCCTACTTTAAATAAATGGAATTAGGCCATTCGCAGTTCCAGTTGATTTTATTGCATTTTTAGATAAAATCCCGTGAAACCAATGTTGCTGTAATAGGAGTACAGTCAAGGAGACATCGAAATCCCCATAAAGTATATATTAGGCTTAACTTAGTATGTCCGTGTATTATATTTTTGACCCAGTTAAATATAGACAGACCGTAACTTGTCACACATATACTAATAAGAATTGACGAGAGCAAAAGTCAAATTGCCAGAAGAAAAGTAGTAGTAAAGTTTGTATGTATGTTCAATAGGTTGAAATATTTGTATGAAATTAATATTGATTCATCACTGTGCCTTCGAAAAGTCTGTAAAATTCGAAATCGAAACTCTGTCAAAGAAAAATATTTTAATATTTATTTATTTAATAATTTGAACACGTAACGAAGAAGACGTGAGTAAATTTATTAAATAAAAATCGTTCAATTAATTAAAACAAAGAAATCAAAACTGCAAAATAATGCTACCAAAAAAGCATCAGTTGGAAAAAAACATCCGAAGCAAAGCGAAAAAGTAAAAATAGAGCACTTGAAAGAGAGCACATTCCAAGAGGCAGTAACGCACCGGATATCTGCTAGTTTCTATATATAAAAGTCAACACAGAACGCGAAGAAGGTGAGCGAACGAGCACAAAAGAAATAAACAAGAGCATGTCGGTGACGTGAACTCATAACATTTTGCCCTACCAAAAATCGTTCTAAGCGACTAAAGCTCCCTAGCTGCGCCGAGGCCCCTGCTAGTTATAAATATTTGAAGTGAACGTTGTTTTATTATGATTTACTTAGCGTGCTCACCAAACTTGTTACAGAACCAATTACCAACCGAAACTTAACTACAGAGATCGTATTAATTAGTTTGTAATTTATGTTTATTATGTATATATATATATATATATATATTATTATTGTATTTAAATATTAATTTTTTTACAACATAGTATTTTCTCTTTGTATTGTTGTTGTTTTTGTTTGATGTTGCTTCTTACCCGCTCTATGCGACTTTGAGTATTCGTCAAAATGGTATTGCCGCTTTTTTGTTTATTTTGCATCACTTTCTGTTTGGTTGTTTGCAAATAATTGATTTACGATTAATTAACAATTGTAAAGTTATGCAATTATTATGTAATAAAAAATCGCTTGAGGCACTTTGTAAGAGCAGTGGCACTTTTTTGTTATGGAACTATGCATTTAAATTATTTATTAAAATTGAAATTAAATTACGAGAGTGCTCGACGGCATTTGTTGAGCTAATTATGCTAATTATTAGTATTTTCATTAATAAAAAATTATGCACATTTTTAATAACACATTTTTTTATTATTATTATTTTTTTTTTAAATTAGAAATTCCCGAAAAAAGTGTACAACTTTTGTTTGGCTTTTCTAAATACATAAATTTTTGCATGTGATTAGCATACGCTTGGGTTGCTTAAGTAGAGTGAAATGCTGGAAAATTCGAAGTATTCGAATCAAATGAGGCATTTTTGTGTTGTTAAATTGACTTTTAATTTGTTTGTGCTTTGTGCTTTAATTAGAAATGAATTAATTTAATTATTTATTTATTTGCTTTTTGTATAGAAATTTTGTAGCTTTTTAACTCGATTGAAATGTTGCACTTTTGTGTATTTAATGAGCATTTAACTGATATCATTATTGATTTAATTTGCTTCCTGTTATAGCACATGGACTTACACGCAAAAGCAAACACACATATGCATACATATAAACCCTAAATACACAAATAGATTGACTAACACAACAAGACAAAAAAAAATGGGAGAAAAGAAGAAAGCACTGGAACTAGAACTTGAGTAGCTCTGCCGAATGGGGTCAAAGGTGCGCTTGTGTTATGCGTGACTACACGCAACATAGCGTTGTTATTGTTATTGTTGTTGTTGCTATAGTAGTTGTTGTTGCACAACGAAACAGGTACTTGAAGGATATATTTTTGTTCTTGTTGTTACATTTGTTGTTGTTGTTGTTGTTGTTGTTGTTGTAGTTGCTTCTATTGTTGCCATTGCTGCTGTGTTCACGTTAACATTCACGTTACTGACGTACGGACAAAGCATTTAATGGCGTGCATACCCATGCACATACACAAACACAAACACACACACACACACACATATAAGCAGCAGCACACTTTACACATGTACTCAACCTAGGGCACACACAATTGCATTTGCCTAGGTGAAGGCTGCTTTTATCCTGTGGCAAGTTTTTCACGTCGTTGGCGTACAAACTAAACTCAACTCAACGCAACTCAACTCAACTCATCGCAGCTCAGCTCAGCGCTGCTTTAGCCGTTTCAGCTCGAGTTGAGTTGCAACGAAATGAAAACGTTGCAAAAAAATATGCGAAAATTGTATGAAAAACGTTTTACTCGTGCTCTTTATGCAAGCTTTTCATACGCTTTTCATACGCTATTCCTTTAATTTATTTATTTTTTCTTTCTGCGTTTATTTTCTTCTTGTGATTTTCCAGCTTTAACACACTTGATTAACCGAAAAACGCTCGAGGAAAATCACAGTGCAACTCGCAATCCGACGAAAACTTTGCGAATGTGGGTTAAAACACACAGCTATACAAACCCAAACACACACTCACGGCTATGCGTAATTCTTTCTTACAACGCATACAGTGAAAATGAATGAATGAATGAATGAATGAATGAATGAATTTTTTATGGTTGAGCCTTCATTAAGGATTTCAGTCGTTGTCGTCGCGCCGCGTCGCTTTCATTAAACATTCGCTTCAATTCCACTTTCGCTTGACTTTGATGTTTGTTCTCTTCTCTTAATTGCTTCAAGTCGGGGGCGCGCGCGTGTGTGTGTGTGCGTGTGAGGCGTATCCCTTTTGTATCCGGATAATAAAATATTTCACTTGTGACACGTTAGCGCGACTTTTTTCCAGCTATTCTTGCTTCGATCCGTTTGACCTCTGACGCGCAACTAAAGCGACTAAAGTGTTAAATTGTTGCCATTAGCCGTGGCTGCTTCAGCTTCAGCTGAATTAGCTGTTGACTGCGACAGCGTCATTGTGACAGCGCACTTGTTGTCGTGCTTGGCACCAATTTACAAATGCACGCAAACAGCTACAAGCCACCATTGTTGAGATACACACCGACTTGCACGCGTATGCGGTCATCAAACGATTTTACTCAGACTAAATCTGTGTGTGGGTGTGCGTGTATTTGTATGTGTACTCGCATGCTATGAGTTATTGTTTTTTTTTTTTTTTTATTTGTTGTAGTCGGCAATTTTATTAGTGCGCCGTCTGGACATGGGTCACTGCTACGATTAACCAGAATAGGCGTCAATTGAAAAATTACGCTTTGGTGATTTTTTTTTTTATATTTACTTTTTTTTATACATTTTTATTTTACACTCTTTGTTTTGTGTTGAAATACAAATTTCCCTGTGTCTGTCTGCCAGCTATGTTGTTCAAATTCTTTCATAAATAAATCACTCATAGTTATAATAAAAGAAGAAAACGAAGAAGTAGCAGAAGAAGAAGCTATCAACACAGCTTGAATTTTGGTCGCTGCACGCGGCGTATGCGTAATTTTATTCAACTTTATTCATTTTTATTGCTGCTCTCTCGCATACCAAGTCAAGCAAAACATTTTTTCTCTGCTTGCTTTTCTTGATTGTCTTAATTTGAAAATTGCACTGCATTTATTTTTTTTTTTCAAATGACATTTTCTTCTTCTCTTGCTTTTGCTTCTTGATTCATGATTCAATCGCACAGATACGCACTGACAATGATAATGACAAGCAAATCTTGTCTGCTCATACTCCTTGAACCACTGCTTTGGTGATCAACTATACTTGAGTATATTGTACATTATTATATTATTGTGCTTTTGTTGTTGTTGTTATTGTTGGAAAAAATTGTTTTATTAAAGGCTGAAGACATGTGGCTCGAGCGCTTGGAGAAAGCGCAGAACGACTTCGTATGCCGGCTGAACTTCGCTCGGCTTGCTTGTGAATACTGACAACATAAGCACAAAAGCAACACTAATAAGGAAAACAATAACAATAACAACAACAACAGCAGCTATAAAAATGTATTGCTTAATTGAGTTATTATTTTATTAATGATATGAAAAATTACGTTCAACTGTGCCCGTGTACTTCGATTCGTTTGGGGTATGGTTTTTGGCACACCTTTTTGGTTTATTAAAAATTTTCTTGTTTTTTTTATTTGTTTATTTATATAGCTTTGTAATTTTATTAATTTATTTTGTTTTGTTTTTTATTTTTTTTTCTTGACAAATCATATGGCTTTGCGCAGCCTTGACGCTGATAAGCTTTTCAACCAGCTGCTCTGTGAGAGGCAGGCGTTTTTGCGCTAGTTTTCCCAGCGCGCCGGTCCGGCTTTGATGATGTTGTTGATGACGTTAAAGATAATGATATTGTAGTGTTTGTTGTCATTACAGCTGTGTGTAGGCGTCGAGCGTTTCTGCTCAGCGCTGAGCACTGCTACTCGCTTTTTCGTATTAGACAATTTTTGCTGTAGTTCAATCACGTGCACGTTCAGTTTAAATGCGAATATTAATTTAACTTAAGCTGAATTAAATTGAGCTTAGCTGAACTGAGTTTTATTGTGCTGTGTTGAATCGTACTCGCAGTGTGTCATGCTTTTTGCATGCTTTAGTATAGATACATTTCAGATCAGCTAATTTTATTCATTTGTGCGGCAATGCATTAGTTGGAGAAATTATTTTGTTTAAACAGCTGGTTTTTACTATTGAAAATATGTGTTTAGTCTAGTATTTGCTACATAATATAGAGTCTGTTTTGTGTCAGAGAACAAGCGGAACCTTTTTATATGAGATTATTTTTTGGTTTTTAATTTGCAATGTTTTTAGGCTTCTTTTTGCTATGATAATATATTCAAGTATTTATCAGCAAGTGCAGATTTAGTTGAGCACAGAATAACTTTTGCGCTTATGAGGCTGGTCCAAGCCAGCCTTTCATAATGTTACATAATGTTTTATTTATTTTAGTATTTCTTATTATTGGTATACATTGAAAGAGTAAAAGGCGAAGAAACATATTCAAGCTTGGAGAACTAGTGCTAAGTGTGGTTCGTTTTCCTATCGAAGCACCAAAAATATACGCTGAGCTGATTTATTCGTTGTAGATTTAATTCCATAAGGGCAAGAAAGCTGTTCGATAGAACATAATTGAAACTTCTGTTGGAAGTAAATGCAGAAATATTAAAGCCGTATCTATACCTGAAACAGTCGATTGGCCGAGTTGAGTCATTCCAGGCTGATTGTTGTCGTATAGTTCCGTGAAGACGCAATTACTTCTTGGAATCACCGGCAAACAAAAACACAAAAAGGGATCTGATGGTCTACCCACACGGGTAGTGATGAACTGAATGAAATACCGGCCCTGGACGACAACGGCCATGCTTCTTCATTAGAAGTACCTTAAAAAACTAAACTCATGATTAACGCATCTGCTTGTTTGCTACAAGCACGTTCAACTGTGGTTGGCCTACATACAATAAATGAATGACATATGGATATCATGAGTTCTTTTATATTCGAAACTTTCTGTGGAATTAATTACTTAAAAGTTCGTTTTGCAATTTAAAACAAAAACTAAAGGTTGCGAATATAATAAGGTTTTCAGTGTTGGCTTAAACAGGATGGTGGCCTTACTATTTACTCAAGAATACTTTAAGGTGCAAAAATGTTTCGAATTTTAATATACATTGTTAAGATACATGTGAAGGTTTTAGGATTGGGATGATATTGTAGTTGAAAAGTTTGAAAATATGTGTTTTATGAAAGTAAAAGTTCGCTGGCAATGGAGCTCAGTGGTAGAATGCGCGTTTTGCATATTTTAATTGCCGGGTTCAAGTCGTTGGATCTTTGCTTCATAAGGCCTTACTTGCCTACTTACTCTATACTCTTACTCTAATATCAAAGTTAGCCTAATAATAGCAACCATAATCAAAGCTTGAAGCTGCAATTGCTTGTTGTGTTTTGGGTGCTATAATTCAAAGCTTTTCAGGCGATGTAATGGTATTTTATTAACATCTTCCTTTCATTTAAATTACATTAGTTGCAACAAATGCTAAATATAATATGAGTATTTAAATTATTGAAATTTATACAAAATAGTCATTAAACCAATACACATGGGAAGTCTTATTTAGATTTCCATTTAATTCTCTAATTCTCTTTGCGCGTAAATTGTGAAAATGATAATAATAAAAAGCCAACGATGGAACAAATTTAATTAAATGAAACTTTTATTTGACTTTCAATTTTAGCGAGCAAATTAAAATATCAATTTTTTTTGCTGCTATTTTTCTGGTGAATTCAACAATTAAATGTGTGCCAGCCGAGCGCTTTATGCATTGCCGACCACAACAACAAGCGACGGCAGCATAGCGTATTCTGTGTTGAGCAGCCTGCAAATAGCGCCCGATGCCCGAAATAACAAGATACAAGATACAGATAAGCGTCGGCGCCACTAGGCATTTTGCCGTTAGCATGATTATTATTTGTAAATTAAATTAAGTTAAATTAAACACAAACAAGCTGCTTGCTTTAGCTGCCGCGTGAGATGCACGAATTTCAGTTATCTACAATTGAAATAGATTCGTGTCAACTCAACTGATTTGTGTGATTAGTAGGAAAATGGTTCTAACGAATTTGGCAAATAAATGGTTGGGTCATTGCTCAAATGACAGTTGGCGGAAAGGTGGGTGTTTATTATTATTATTCTGTGAAAATATTTTGTGGGCATAGAAAACTGATTTATTGCACTCCATGGAAGTATAAACAATCAAAATCGTCGAATCTGAGTTTCAGTAGGTGATTTTTTACAAAACCTACTGAGGCCATAAAGAGAACTTGAGAATAACAATTATCTACTTACCAATTGTATGTGCGTCGAAAGGAATTTTTTTTTTAGTTGTTAGGAATATTTATGGCCCAAAACTTGCAAGTACAATTATCATTTCAGTTTATTAATATTTTTATTTTTATTTCATTTATTGGATTTATTATGCAATACGATTTAATTGTGCACCGATTCCAAGACTGACTGAATTAGCGAATCATGTCATGTGCAAATTATTTCTTATTCTTATAAAGAAGCGACTCATTATAATCGTCAAACAGATATATCTTTTACATTTCTATTTTACAGACAGCCAAGCCAGCCTGCATTGAATCGAAGTGCACTTCTCTCACTTGTGACTTGAGTTGACTTGACTTGGGAAAAAATGATTTATTTTTTAAATTAACACTTCCGCAGTAAGATTTGATTTACACACAACACACAGTGATTTTCAGCTAAAGTATTATATTTCAAGTGCTAAAGGTGAGATGCTCTATAAAAATTTGACTTGACTAGCAAAGGATGAAGCACTAAGTCACAACGACTGTGAGGATAGCTTGGCAAAACGTTGGCACTTGGCATCGAACAAATAAAACCGCACCGAACCGCATCCAACTCAGCTGAACTTGAATTGAAATCCCAATCGAAATCTCCAAGTTTTGCCGCGCGTTTGGACGAGTGAGTACCGCACGATCGCCTCGCAGAATCGCAACTGATAAGCAGCGTGCTGAGCGTAAGTGTCGTCAAGCTCAACGCCGACGTTGCTTTGCTGTTGAGCTGTTGAGTAAGGAACGCTTTTGCACTGCAAAAAATTCTTATGAAGTTTGGCTTTTCATTTGATTTGATTATTGATTTTAACCATAATTTATAACAGAGCGAATGATTGGTAATTATTAATTGTGAAAAAACTATAGTTTCCATTTAAAGATTCGAACTGCCCTCTGAACCGAGCACATATTTGTAGTAGGCCTTATTCAGTTGCTCGAGGAACACGAAAGCGAAGACAGTATGTGGTCCGATACGGCAGAAATACGGTATGAAGCCCTTCCATAGCGCAAAAACGCCATCCGCCTTTGCCACTTTTAAGAGCACATCCATTGTGCCCTTAAACTCTTTGCCCTTTTGGTTCTGGATACGTGTTTTGGCCATATCGAGCGGCATTGATGCGATAGTTGTTAACAGGCCAGAGGACATGCTAGAGCAGATATGTAGAAACAGGCCTTCATTTAAGTGCTCCTTGTATAGGGCTTTGAACTGTGAGTACGAAGCTAGTTGCACCATGTTGACGACCATGGCACGAATGACGGTTGGCATGCAGCCCCGCCATAAACCAAAAAGGCCTTCTTCCCTCATAATGCGTAGCAGTGCATCGGCAACATTTTTGTAGTTGCGACGCTGATCAGGAGGTGCCTTTTTATCAGCCATCATACGTATGAGCGCCACCTCAGCCGGATTACCAACGAATGCTCCATTCGCGCCTGCAAAAATGCCCATACACATGCTGACCCAAACCGGCGGCCCCTCTTTATAACGTTCGCGATACATCTCCACCTCTGTTTGATAGACACCCATCCGTGCCGTCGTATAGGTAGCCTGTCGCAGCAGACCTGCACCTATGCCGTTATAGAATGCAAGGAAGCCTTCATTGGCTAACACCTTTTTTATGCAATCAAATGAACTGGCATACTCCTTAGTGCCAGAGCCGGCATCGATTTGCATTCGCGTCTTGACCAAGTCCAACGGCTGAACGATACAGCTGCCCAACATGCCAGCCGTGCCTCCCAAAATGTACTTCATGTAATTGGGAATTGTTTTGGCTTCAACATCAAAATAAGTCCCCATTTTGCTTTCTTAGATTGACGACTATCGATTCTATAACTCAGCCAAACTGATTACAAATTATTTGAACTGTACACAAAAACCTGGCATTATAGGAACTAAGAGTACGATTACATAATCAAAGGTGCCTGTGTTGTGACATATTTTTAGAAAACAAACTTGATCACAACACCTTAAAATTTTGGTTGTGAGTTGATAATACGTTATCTTCATTTCGAAAGGTTTCTTACCACATTCTTCACACATTCTTAGGTAAAAACAGTTCATTGTCAATCGATGGCGGTTAGAAACTATCGTAAGTGAGGGCTAGACCTGACAAGACCATTACAAACAGAACCTGAATCTAATGCCTTGGGTGGAATAAAGCCCCTTATCCAATTTCTCTTTGCTCATGGATGCTTCCGCTATTACTTTTGGGGGCGCAGTTGAGGTGATCTTCTACTTGATTATTATTATATCCGAAGGTCACTACGCATAACAGAATTCCGAGGAGACTTCAAAGTCAGTCGTATATCAAACATCAGCTCCAGGTATTTTACGATGGAACTAATGGAACGGACATTTCCGTTTAAGTACTCGTGCACGGGAGGGCATGTTGTATGAGTGAGAAGGTGAGGCATGTAGATTTTTCTGCATTGACACAGATATTCCACCTTTTCAACTAAGTTTCGATGCCATCCATTTGATCACGTAGGAGAGCTGAAGCTGTCGCAGAATTACTATCACAACACACATGGCAGTGTCATCTGTGTATGTCGTAACCAACAGTCTCTCGTCACTTAATGGGTGAAGGTCCGTCGTGGAGAGCATATGGAAGCGAATACGTAACCATTGAAGTTCTACTGAGGTGCAATTGTTAACAGTTTTAAGCTTTCATCTGAGAAATACGCTGGGACATTATTCAAATGTTAGTATCATTGTGGGGGTCAATGCTACAAAGCTCCGATTAGTAGGAGACGGTTTGTGTATTTTTGAAAACGACACCCATAAGATGGTATTAGGATCCCAGTGCAAGTTTTTGAGAGCAAAAAGTATAAATTGCTTTTGCAGCGACTCAATACGATCGATATATATCTGATATTGAGGATTCCAGACACAAGACGCATACTCCAGAATAGGCCTTACCAGTGAAGTGTATTGAACTTTTGGATAAAAGAACTTTGGATATTGGATAAAAATGTTTCGAGTGTAATGAAAACTCTCGAAGTTCTGTGACACATACGATTTTGTGGAGAATTTTATAAAACTCTGGAAGCCTGTGACATCTCCTGAGCCACGGAACGAGATATCTGGTGCGATAACTCATGTTGTCCAATGCGCTACCGAGGCCTTCTAACCACTGGAATAGGAATAGGAATTGTCCTAAGCCTAAAAACGACTCTATGCCAACATCCTTCATTATGAAGTTATAACATACCTAGAGTCAGTTATAATATCAATTACGCAAAATATTAGGCGCAGCGATTTTGTTTGTGGATGTGTGTGTGGCACTGACTCGCAGCGAGTATTGCTGCGTTCATCGTGCCACATTGCACCAATTAGCAGTGCTCTAAATTAGGAGCGTCCCCCCACATTCCCGCCATCCCAAATAATTCTTCGTGCAAGCGCGCCTGCCTTAGCTTCGATGACGACAACGATGAAGACGAGTTGAGACGCTCACTCATTATCATCGCCATGCTATAAAATCCGAGTGCATAAAATAACACGGAGACGGTAAGCAATTCGGGTGAGTGGTAGTGGTAACACGAAAGCCGGCAATTAGTCGAAATGAAGCTTAGAATTTAGCCACAATATCGTATAATTACAAATTTAATGAAATTGCAATTTCACATGCCAAGCACTCCTTGCTGCAATGTCGAATTAGATGCAATTCAAGGAATCCTCAAAATGTTAATGGCGAAGAGGCAGTTAGACAATTAGAGGCATAAAGGCAGATATGCACGTATATACGACGATTGTCCTCGTATAACTAGTCTCAGCTCGAAATCATTATGAAAAAGTGGGCTATCGATTTGTGTCATTTGTGGCCGACATACGAAAATACAAAAACAAACCGATACAAAATGATTGCTTAGCTTAGAAAATAAAATACAATATACCATCGAAACGGCTATAAACTTGAAAATGATTAGGGCCTAATTGGCAGTCCACGTTTCCAATAGCAACAACAACAATACGATTTTGATGTATTCAATTTCAGTGCCGAATTTCACGCTTTGCCAACAAAACTCACAAAGTAAAGTAAAATTTTACATATCAATTAAGATGTGTCGGTGCAGCGTTGTATTTAAGTTTGAAGCTGAGATTAGAAAGATGAGAAAGAAGGAAATATTGATTGATAATATATAGACCGATAGATAAATAGGTAGATATATAGATACATAAATATAAAGAGAGATAGATAGATAGATAGATAGATATTAGGTGATTGCGTGAATTCTGGTCATTTTTTATTGTAAAAATGCATTTATTGTACATTTTAAGTACTTTTCACAATATTTTTCATAATTCTCTTCAAACTTTTCCCACCTTTCTGGTAAAGTGGCAATACCGCGTCGCCGTTCTTTGTCACTGACATCCAAATTACCACTTCTAGATCGTTGAAAGCAAAGCAGAATAAAGTGCGAAAATGAAATATTGAGCGTTCCATTAAATAACTAACAGCTCTATTCTCAACAACCTAACAACAAGTAGATAGTGTGTTACTGTCAGAAACCTGTTAGGGAAAGCTCTTCACCTAGTTATTTTTTATCAAAAAGCTTTTTCGCCAGGTACTGACAGCTTTCTAATATCTCCTCGGTAGGTCATATCAAGGTAAATGTTAAAATCGTATTTCCACAGGTTTTCATCAGCTGGTATTTCGTGCACTGCTAACACATTGTAAAGTGGCCGACAACGTAGTTCGCTGTATTATTGCTAACATTTTGAAAAATAGTGATAATTATAACAGCAGAAGTGTGTTAAAGACTTTGCGGGCTATTAGCGATCCATTTTTAATATCGCATAATCTTTTTGAGAGAAATTATCGATTCTCAAAAATATTGTGCCACCACTTGATGGAGCAATTGAAGCCGTATATAATGGAAACTCAAAAACTCCATTTGAGTTTCGTTTCTTGGCGGCTTTATATTTCCCTCGCAATTCAAACCATTTAAAAATTGATTGCGTGGTGAAACACGGAGAAGTGAGGTTTCCCCAAACGGCTGGGGAAAAAATTTAAATGAGTGAAGGGTAAGTAATAACAATTACATTTGATTGGCCAGCGACTGCTGGTGAATGTTGGTGATGGGGATGACGACTGGAAAAACGACTGCGTGAGCAACGGCGAGGGCTACTTTAAAATAATTCAGTAGAATATAAAAAATATTTTTAAGGACTCTGTGCCTACTTTGTGTACGTATCAGTGGCGTTTTATATATAAGTCAATATAAATATAGAAAAAGCAGTTCGAACCGAATCCAAGGTAAAAATTTTAGCTCGATAGCTCTGATATATCCGGACAACACGCGTTTATACCAATGCATAAACGTTTTTATATGTATAGATAGGTAGATAGAAAGATAATAGATAAATAGATAAATAGATAGATAGATAGATAGACCCAATGAGGATGACAGGGAGGACATTCTTGCACTGCGATGATGTATTGAAGTAATAAGTCAATTTAGCAGGAAGTAAGAAAATCCATAGGGTTTCTTATGCAATGCAATATTAAAGACTTCTTCGTTTATTTAGCGTATTCGTTATTCTTTTCTGATAAGTTTTTCAAGTTTATTCTGAATTCCGTTTCTCAGCCTAAGGATTCCTAATCTCGTTAAATTTTAAAATAATATTTTTTTTTGTATAGTAACGGCTCGAAATTTGGACACTTGCTAATCCCGACACTCGTTAATCCGGACACAAAAGTCAAAGGCATTGCAGACTCTGTAATTCGGACACTTGCTTTTCTTCTTGCTTTCACTAATTTTCTCCAAATTTGAATATTAATTCAAATAAAAAAGTAAAGAAAGAAAAAATTCAAATGTTCCCGTTATACAATATTGTCTTGATGTTTGTTTTCACGATATACGACATACATCCATCATATACAAAGTGTTTGTGTTTTATTCTTTGGTTTGATTTTGCATTTGAAGTAACGCAGTGTCGGGAATACGCTAAAAAAAACATTGGCATTGGCGGAAAAAAAATAAAATAAAAATTAAATAATTAGTGAGTTGAAGAAAGAAATGTCTATATGTCACTTTGTCTATCATGGAAAGTGATCTTATAGAATGCTTAGAAAAGTTCACCTTTAATGACGCCAATTGGAAACTGCTCACTCATGGACTTCTGCAAACCCAACGTATTACGAAAATGTTGGAAAGAACTTCTATGCAAATAGGTATGGGAATCTGAAGATGACTTACCGCTAAGCCACTTATGACAGAATTCTGCTGACCCTGTAGCTAATTTGGTCGATTTATTGCTTAATAGCCAAGGGAGAATGGTTGATATTGTTCATAGAGATTATTAAAGCATAGAGGAACGTAATGAAAATGAAGAGGAAGCGAAAATGTTGAAGAAGTGCAGAAAGTAAGAAATTCAGAGGCCCTATTATAATTTAACAAATGTATTATGTATGGTGAGCAAAATGATTTCTCCGCACTATAAATCACAATATTACAAAATTTCGGAGAACTGGTTCTTGACAACAAAAACAAAGCAATTAAACAGGTAACACGCTATAGGTGCATTTTAAAACCATAAGAAACATGCTTCTGTTGTATACAATTATTTCCATCTTTTGAAAAATTAATTTTTCTTTTAGTAATTTTCTTATAGTAATGGTAAATGCAAATAAAATATTTTGAATTAAATAAAAACTTATAACTAGTAAGTTTTATTAATTTTTATAAAGGTCTCGGTAAACCGGAACATTCTATAATTCAACCCCTTGGCATTAATTGTCCGGATTCTCGAGTTGCTACTGTATTGTACTGTAGGCTTTCAAATTTTACCGCTAGATGGCATAGCGTTATCTTTATTAGGAAAGCCTTTAGGTATGCAATATAAAATGAGTTACATTAAATCTCGCTTAGACTGAATAACAATATAAGCAGAAGCATTTGGCAGTTTGGCTCATCTCTGCCTTTGATTCCACTTGCGAAACAACCAATTTTATGACGCACTGCAAGTGTTTTGCTGATAAGCACTACTTAAAGATATTTTCAACATAACAACAAGCAACAACTGTAGATTAAATATAAAACGCTAAAAAGAGAGAAATAAAAATGGAACAATAGTGAAAGAAGTACGAGCAACTAAAATATCATTTGGGTAAATTGAAAAGATATATATTTTTAACAACAACAATTACAACAACTACAACAATCAGATCACATCAGCAGCTGCTTTGCGGTTACGGTGGCTTTTTAACAACATAAATGAAACGAAACGAGGTACAACGTGTTGAGGTACAAAGCTTCCACTTTGACTTCGTTGCAAGAGTCGAATTGATACTTTCATTGAACACATCAGTTTAAGCAAAGCCCATCGAAGCTAAGAGGAAAAGCCCTACAAGCGAACATGAAAGGCAAACGAGGAAAACGAGGAAGCAAAAGAAAAATAGAAAATAAATAAAGAAGAAGTGCACACGAAAGCCACAGAGATTTACGCTTGAGCGCTTTGCAAAAACGTGTAGAAAGAAGATGCAAAACACGCCAGAAGCGGAACGACAAAAAAGCAGCTGCCGATGCAACTGGCAAAAGGTGAAGCTCAGCGACAGCAACTGAAATTTGTCCAAAAAAAGTGGTTTAGAAGTAAGAACAATAAATACATACGCTCTCCCTCTTTATCTTTTACGCTCTTTACGTTCACTGTCGAAATTAAAAAAGAAAAGCGTTTAGAATCAAGCGAAGCATGCTGAGCGAAAGTTCTGCATAAATCACAACTGCCAAAGACAGAAGTTGTTTTTTGCCATAGAGCATAAAAGCCCAAAACAGCTAAATGTCACAAAATGATGAAATAAAGAAAAAAACAGTTAACAAGAATTATTTTTTTTTCTTTTTACAAAGAATCAATCAGTAACAACAGCACATTCTATCAATAGCATTCATTCACTCACTCACTGGCTTAATGGCTCGCTATCTCCTCAAAAGTACACATACAACATACGCTGAAAATGAGAGAAAAACGCGCAGACGAAAGACTTGAACCACAAACTTGCGCTGCTCTGAAAATACTCACGATCGTCGATCGTAAGCTTAGAGTGTGAGTGAATAGGCGAGAGCCGGAGCACGTTTCTTCGAATTCGAACTTATCAAGCACACGAGCGGTTTTTCGAACATTTCGAACATGCCTGCTGCAGAGTTGGTTAGCAAGCCAACCAAAAAAGCCAAACTTGGCATAGGCATTCGCAAGTTAACCGTTGTTGTGTTCGTACGCGCGACTTCGAAACGCGTCGCGTCAAGACATCTTCAATCTTCTACTTATTGGTCAAAAAACCAAGCTGCCAACAGCTGCATTAGTGGCAGTGGCAGCAGCAGAACAAATTTGCCGCTTCGTTTTCTTTTGCTGTGCTCCAGTTTACTTGGTCTGCATTCAAGTTTTGACATTCGAGCGCGCTACGAAACGATTTCTTATATTGAATTCGAACGTTGGTTTGTTCGTGCGTTCGTGTTTTGGAGCTGATACCTTAGCATTAAGTGCATTCGATGTTTTGTGCGTGTGCGTTTTGTGTTTAAAAAACATGTCTTGAAAATAGCATTTAAAATAATTACATTTTGCCAACGAAATCTCGGGATAACGAAAAACAACTAAAGCAAAGCAAAAGGCGAAGGCAGAAAGTGTTATATGATAAAATAAAAAATAAATAAATAACTCTACGACAGAAAAAATCGCTTTTGAGCAGATTTTCTTTTTTGGAAATAAAGAATTTTAAAAATTAAATTTAAAGAAATTAAAAAAAATATATATATATAAATATTATGTAAATTATACAATAATGGATCTAATGATATTTAAGTACTAGCAACTCAAACTTTGACTAAAAAAAATATTTTTACTTTTTATTGAATTTTGTGTTGGTTACCATTTTTGGATAAGAAATAAAATTATTAAGAAATCGTCTTTGTAGTACACTCAGTACTGCAAAGTGCAGTGTGAAGCAATCGCCAGCGTTAATGAAAAATAAATTATTTCTTTTTGTTTGCAGTGTAATTAACACGCGCTCATTCAAGATACATATTTAACGAGAAAGTAAGAAAAAAAAATTGAAAAAATAAATAAAAGAAAAATAAGTCAAATAGACACGCTTTGGATACCCGCACAACTTTTACCAAGGTAAGTTAGATGAAAATTTAGGTACTTTTCTAACTAAAGACGTTCAGCTTGAAGTGTTAAAAGTACTATTCTCACGCCTCAAAATTGTATATGAATTGTAGCTCATAATTCTTAGAAAGAGCTGACAACTAATTCAAGAGCCAATTCTCTTTCATTAACTTTTTTTATTTATTTTTAATTAAAAATGTATAAAAAGCCTCGTTGAAAGTTAAGCCAGGCTTGATTAAGAAAGACAATAAATGATCCAAACAGCCAACCTGACATTTTGAACTCGCTTGCTTTATAGCTAATGAGTCAAATTGACTACTGTCAGCGGAAGTTTGTTGCCCATCAATTTTTTCATTAAATTTATCCGTCAATACATTTCGACAAACGAAGAGGCTGCTCCCGTGCGCAACTATTGATTTGCATAACGTTGCCTTATAACTCAAACATAAACACAAAGCCAGACAAAAAAACAGAGATACAGATTCGCATGTAGTGAAAAGAAGTCTTGTGAAATGATAGAAAGCACCGATTTGTGCAAATAGAAGAGAATGTCAGTTGCGATGCTAAGCTTTTTTGTGCTGTTTCGACAAGCAACAGTGAAAAAAAACTTTGAAGTTAAAAAAAGGGCGAAAAATATACACGTTCTGCATTTGAACTTTAAACCGCATTCTTTTGCCAACTTTGGTCACAACTGCTGCGCTTTGGACGCGTCTATCTATGCAAGCAACATAGAAAGAGGCAGCCAGCCAGCCAGTCAGCAAGCCAGCCAGCCAGAGCATGCAAAGAAAATGCTGCAAGAAATATCAAACTAAAAATAATAATAAAAACAACACCAACAACAAAAGCAAGAAGCAAAAGAAAAGAAAATCAAAGCCAAAAGCAAAGCAAAACATTTCGTGGGAATTGCGCGTTGGCATTTTGTTGCGCTGAGTTACTAACTTAGCCGCAGTCGCCGAACGCAGAGCGCAGTCGCAGTCGCAGCTTGGCAACAGACTTTAATTTCAGGATGTTGTTGTTGTTTTTGTTGTTGTTAAAGTTATTGGCAATGCTAGCGTTGTCTTTGGCTCAAACAGAAATGTTTTTTTTTTAGCCAGACGACGACTTCAATTTCAACTTCGATTGCGCTGCAGCTTCAGTGCAGCTTCAGCTGCAGCTTTAGCAACGTTGGCTTCTACGACGACGTCAGCAGCACTGACACGGCATACATTTGCTGCACGCTTTGGTTGTACTACAAAGCCGTGTCGGTTTTAGAGAAACAGGCTTTGCTGCTGCTTCTAGCCGATTTTGATGGATTTTTATTTTTATTTGTATTTTTATTTTTTAGTGATCATTCACTAAAGACCTAGCGAGCTGCACAAGAACAGGAATTTCCACTCCTACATTTTCAATCGCAAAATTGGTCTGCTAACCAAGAAGAGCACAGATTCGACAACAAGGCACTTTTTAGTTCACAATTTACTTTATTCAGCGGGTTTCTTTACGTTTTTATATATATATCTGTATATATTTTTTAAAATAATTCTTAAAAATAATTAACAAAAATAGTCGTTTCAAACGAATATCTCTTGATCAGCAAGCATCACAGTCTTTGCTACTTTCGTGTGTCGTATGGCCTTTGGCGAACAAGTGACGGAATGCATAAACGACTTTGGCGCGGTGCAGTGTTTCTTTGCCTTTTGCTCAGCCAGGACGTGCTCTAAATGGGCTTTGTAGAGTATTTCACGTTTGCAAGCATCCAATTCCTCATCGGCAGCCTCCGTCAGACGCTCAATTGTGCTTGAGACTAGCGAATCGATAATGCTTATCTTGGTGCGTGAGAGCCGCGATGGTTTGGCATTGCGTCGCGCCAGTTCGTTTTTATAGACGAAAAGCTGATAGCCCACGGTTGTATTCTTCTTGTTACTTTGTTCCCCCATATTATGTTCAAGTCTTAGATGTATTCAAAAATCAAAATAAATATAAAAATTAAATTTGAAGTTGCTTAAAACACTTCAGTGCGCTGATGAGCAAAGAATGACCTACTCGTTCGAATCGGCCAGCCTAGTTAAATAGTGATTGCCGCCGTTGTGCAAGTACATTAAGCGTGTCTATGTACTCGCGCATATCCTTAATTCTACATGCTTTTACCTTGCCACCACCACCACTATACAATTGACCAGACAAAGAAAGGTAGAAATTCGCGGTTTGGGAGTGGCCTATTGCCCGTTATAAAATTGTCTGCGCGAAGGCGTTTATTGACGGTTGCAGAGAAGCAGAGTGCGTTGCACAAACGATGCAGCACAGTTTCTTAGCGCATCATAAAAATACATTTTACCATACAACTAAGCTGTTGGGTTTACCACTGCTAACAAGAGATACATTTAGACGCGACTAAAACCAAAATCGCGGATTGGTTGATTTCGGCTAGATAGAAAAATCTGAAATCAGTAAACATGAATGACTTGTACACTTGCAGATACATATACAGATACACAGCCTTAGATGCGCGTAATTGGATTGAATTATGTGCGACTGTACCTGACAGCGATATAATCGTATAACTATATAACTTTAACGGCAACCATTAAAATTTAATGTTTTTTTTATTTTTATTTATTTATTTATTTTTTTGCTTTTAGTTTAGCATGCAAAGCAAAAACTTCATTGCATCTATCTCCGAGATATATTGCAAGTTGTTAACAGTGCGCGCCATTAAAGCTAAGATAGTCCGGTTTTTTATTATGATTTTTAACCTTAGTCTTCATTTTTCCAGTCTCTTTTCATCGTCTTCTGCATTAGATCAAATATGTCAGCTCATTAGAACGCATGCTTGGCTTTAGATACGATTTCCTTTGTTAATAAATTATAGTTAATTGGAAAACGCTCTGACTTTATTTATTATGGTATTATTTTGTATAAATTACACTCAGCCCAATTGTGGGTGCCATTAAGATTAATAATAATTAAATGAGCAAACGATAGCAATTACTCAATTACGGTGTCGAATTCGCCGACCACCACCTATAAACATACACTTTTTTCGCAATGAATTGCAATGCCAATCGAAGCAGTTTAATTAGTAAGAAAGGCTGAAATAAGCCGTCCATAATTAAATTGTGCGGTCACTTAAGCCAACAAATCAACGAAAAATTAGTTCTTGAGCTAAAAGGAAAATCTGCTTAGACAAGAGATTTAAATGCTTTGAACCAAGATTCGAAATTTTGCAAGTTGAAGAAGCTTTAAAAAATAAGAATAATATATATATATAAACAAATGAAATAAAAATTAAACAAATAATAATTTTCACGTTCAACAAAAATTACGAGCTGAACGTGCAGAAAGGTGAACCGCTCTCAGTCTCGTGACAGCAGGTGGGGACAAACGAAACAAGAACTGTAATACACATTTCAGTGAAAGTTACTTAAAAAGTTCGTTTTTGTTGTTGTTAATATTGTTCACGACTTTTATGTTAATTTACGCTGAAATCTTTTTTTCTACCTATGACGTCTCGAAGGCCGCATAATGTGTGTGTGCATAATGGCCATAAAAACGCATGCTTATCCGCATATATACGAGCAAGTGTGGCTGTGTGTTTGTAGAAATTGCCTACTTATATGTTTAGATATCGTTAAGAGTTCATATGTTAGCTGCATTGGCATTCAATGTGAAGGCTTGGGGGTACAGAAAGCGATTATGAATGGAAAGTCGTATGACGAAAATGCATGAAGGCGAAGCCCCAACAACGTTGGCGTTTATCGTTAGAAAGAAGAAAGCAAAAAAACATTAAAAGAAAGACTATACAAGTAGTACTACAAAAAGTATACAAAAAAATATTAATTTTGATTGTACCAAAGTTGTAATACTCTTTACACAACACCTAAGAACATCTGCCTATGTTCCTCTTTTTCACAGGCATCCATATCATATTTAATACTCGACTCATATTACAGCTCAGCACTAAGCCACATGAATTTATATAGGGGTTAACGATTAAATATTCAGATTATCTTGAAATTGTCTGGGCTTTGCGGGTATGAACTTGAAATAAGTTCAAAAAACCACAAAAAAAAAAGAAAAAAAAAAATACGGAAATACTTATACTTGGAACACCAGGATTGAAAACCCTTTAGAATGAAAAAACATTTTTTTTTACACAGTACGAGTATACCACAAAGTTCATTGAATAAGCTTGAGGCTATACCGAAAATGGCCTATGAGAAGTAGCTCCATATTTGGGAATATCATTAAATGAGCCGTTCTTTGAAGAAGACTAAATAGACGTTCCTATTTAGAGAGAACCATAAAAAACAATAAAAATGGTATGGAAGTAGTTTGCATACTAGTTCCATACCATGGAACTAGTTAAAACGGACGTTAAAACAGACATATGGACAGACACAGACTAGGTTAACAAAGTTTTTTTCTTGTTGGTGAACACATTTAATGACTTCACTTCCTTTTAACTTTCGTCAACTTGCTGCCCTCACCCAAGCAGACGTTCATCTCATAACCATAACCAACACATTCACATTCGATTATGGCCCGTGGGTTTTCCCAAACTCTATTCACTTTAAATCCTCTTATTTTTCTTATTTCGCGCTGTCATAAAAGAATTATTCACAGCACACTTGCCAAGAGCAAATGCCTATTAACAGGAAGTACTCATGCTGTACTCATAATTGAGATTGGTCTATTGGTCTACTATTCTACTTGCAGTGTTTAGAGGCAGGCAAATGAAAAATCAATCGTATTTTCAACAATTTTGGCATAATGCTGTTCATTCGATTTGTACACCTTTTTTCGAGGCACCGAAAATATTTTATTGCCATATGCATTGTTCACATTCTCTGTGTAATTTTATAGCTCCGTCATGAAGCTAGTGAAATAAAGACAGCCACATCGAAGAGCATAGTTTATAAAATATTCTTAATCAGCGCGACAAGAACAGTATTACCTAGTCATGTCTGTTTGTCCGTTCATCTGTCTGTCCATCCCTCTGTAGGTTCCTCTGTATATGCAGACTAGTTCCTAATTTTTAATATTTTGAAATTTTGCATGTAGTTTTATTTTTAATCATATCATATCATATCATATCTAGTTGTCTCTCGAATTCGAGCTCTACTCTCACATATTGATTTTATTATAGCTCACATAAGCTTATATATATATCAAACGCTTACTTTTTAAAGATAGCTCATAAATATCTGGAGTTAGACATCAACATCTGAAAAAAGTGCAATCATCGGCTTAGACATTTAACAAAGTTAAAAGGAATGTTTATAACAAGTCTTCTTCTCTTCAGACAATAGACAGTTAGTTAAACTATACAAATTGACACGAAAAGGTGGTATTTGTTTTCTACCTTGGCATATCTGCACGTGTCAGTTACAAATTTACAAGGGCAATGTTTATGAATATAACTTTATGACTCTTTTCGCTTAAAGGATATACTACAAAGAGGGATTAGCGCGCTGACAGGAATAGCAGCGAATAATTGGCAACGAATATTTGGATTTGTCTGTCTGTCTGTCTACCACTACCTGTATTGTTACGCTACTGTTGCTTGCCTTTTGTTTTGTTTGTATAGAGCATTGTGTAGCAGCAAAGCAAGGCACGCAAAATGTACCTGAAACGCGAAAAAGAGGAGAAAACAAAATCCAACGAAACTGTGAACCAAATGTCACAAATGAAGAGGAAAAAGTACGGTAAGGGTAGAAATAAAAATGGCCTTGACTAAGAACAAGGAAACGACATTGACGGAGTAAACGAGGATGGTGTCTGCCGCCTCAAATATGCCAACTGCAGAGTCTATGATATGTCTGTAATGCAGAGTGAGAGCGAATTTCAGTGGTCTGAGCGTTTGTTATATAAATTAATAATTAGGATTTTTTGTGAACCAGTTACTTAGCTGTTTAGTCTATTTTTCTTTTATACCATATCATTTATTCATGCTTATTCACAAATATATATCATAATTCAAGTTAAGCTAGAGTATTATACAGCGCATATTTTAATGCCAATCTTCACAACTTAGATAGATAAAATTTAACAAATAAAATTATATTATAACAGATTATTTAAAGCAAAGCAATTTAATCGAAATATAGTCAGTCGCAGCAAAAGGTCGGTCCTTTGAGAAAACTTCGTTAATTTGTAAAAATTCCATACATTTTGTTTGCCTCCTTAATTCGTAATTTCATTTGCAATGCAATGAATATTTCAACTCTTATAAATCGTAAATAACAATTCAAATCACTTTTAATCAATGCAAAGCGGAGATTGTTATCTGTTAACCGACCGTTAACTTTTGTAGACAATTTTTTCGCCTTCATTACGGCTTACACAATTGATAATGGTGCAAAAAGCAAACGCAAAAAATAAAAAAAAATAAAAAAACAAAAACAAGAATTATAAAGCAACTTTAATTAATATTTTGTCGTTTTTTAATCTCATTAAATCGAAGTCTCGATAAATCGAAGACCTCTGTAGTTCGTAAGGAACTACCACAACCAAGGAGCCGTGCCATCACAGGAGGCTGAAATGTTGTGATGGAGGTTTCATTTTCATTTATTTTATATTTTATTTTATTTATTAATTTGTAACATAAGAGGAAAAATAATTTAATAGGGAAAATTGGAGAGATGTGTACCAGGGCACCAGTGGGTACGTCGAAATTAAATTAAATAAGCTTTGTTATTTATTAAACATCACATTTTTAAAAGACATCAAGTATTAAATACATTAAAATGGCTTTAAATTAATTTCGCAAAAGTTGTTTGCATTGATTTATAGAAATACGTAAGCAACTGAGTTGCGTATGCAAAACAAGTATTCAGATACAATACAGAGTTAACGGCAGAGTAAAACCACAGACACAATATATAGAGGCAATGCAGTTAAAAGTGGAGTCAAGCTTTTTTTCTTTGTTAATAAACCGCAAACAACCAGTTAGAACAAATTTTATTATAAATAAAAAAAAAAAAATGAAATTAAAAAAGAAGATAAAGTAACTGCTTTTAAGAAAGAGTCAATTCCAATGGAGATGTGAAAATTACTAATTAAAACGCGCAACCAAATTATAAAATTAGATACATATGTATGAATAAGAATAAACACATTTAAAACTAAAAGATTATAGAAAACGATAGGAAATAAAGACAATGACGGAGTCATGGAACTGGTTCGTTGCATAAATTAACCAAAAAAGAGAGGAGACTAAAAGAGAGAGAAAGAAAGAAAAAAGTCCAAAAATGTTCGAAGCAAAATTCGCTTGCAAGAACTAAGAAACAAATAAATAAGAAAAAAAAACTAACTAAAACGACCAAAAGACACCAAATAACTACGATTTTCTTTGTGTTTTGTAACTTTGAAAAATTTATAACGCGACATTGCAAAATTTATGAGCGAATTTCGTAATAAACTAAATGGTAGCCATGTAAGACAGAGAGATATACAAGCAAAACAGAAGAAAAAGCCAAACTGGAAAATGTGTTGGTGCAGAAAAATGCTCAGCAGTCAGTTTGGAAAAGTTCAAAAGTCGTTTCAATCGCGTACTTCAACAAGCGTTTCGACTTCAGCGTGCTTGAACTTTGTTTTACTTTGGCTGGCGCCAGCTACAGCCAGCTTAGTTACTCGTACCATAATGACAATAAAACGACCAATAATAATCATTACTCAAAGCTTAAGTTGAAGGACAACAAGCTTGAAAGGTTGACTTTAACGTTTTGCGTTGCGTTCTACTTCACAAAAGATACTTTTGCTTAAGCTGACAAATGACTTCAGCTATAAAAAAAAAAGTGAAAAAAATCACGACTTCACAAAATTTTGACTGACATTCGCAAATTTCTACATATACAATATATATAAAAAACCATTTAAAAAAGCGAAAAAAAAACCTCAACAAAATCATAATTAAACAGAACCGAGTAGTCATTCAAACTAGCTTGCGGCGCTCAATTAAACCTTGCAATCAATTTTCTGGTTTGAGATGATTTTTTTATTTATATTCTTATTTTTTATTTATTTATTTTTCATTGCCATTACAGCTCAACTTGAATTTGATACAGTCGCCGTAGCTAAAATATGTCCAAGTCAATACTTAAATACTTAAAGATTGCTGCAGCCAAACATTAGCTGACCACAGGCTACATGCCAAGACATCATTTGTATCTACGCCAAGTGCATTGTCCATTTACCACAGATTGGTTGGTCTAGCTTATTAACGCATAATTAGCATATTTGTCTCGGACGTGAGCGTTAAGCCTCATTGCGCGCGTTGCGCTTGTTCCACTGCTACGATTTGTCGCACAGAATATCAAGCTATAACTTGCAGTCATGCAGATGCACTAACACAACTTCACACAACTTCACACAACTTCGATGTATTACAGTTCATCAGTGGTCTGCGGCAAGCCTCAAAGCCTCAAGTATACATGTCACAATGCACTGTTGGCGTTTGTGGGTATGTGTCTGTGTGTGTGTACGATTTGAACCATTTGTTGCGTTGCGAAAAGACGTTGTAGTATATATAATGTGCCTCTTTGGCATTGAGATACAATTTAATTTGTTTATTTATTTTTTTGTTTTGCTTTTGCTTTTGCTATGCTTAGTCCATTGGCAGCAGCTTTTTTGCCGCATGAAAACTCGTTTGCTAAGTTAAGCAATATTCTCACCTTTCTCGGTTATATTCTTTAGTATAACTTTTTTTACGCTTATTTCTTGCAAGGCGTTATCAATTAATCGTGAAAATTATTTAATGTTTCTTTCCTTATTGCTCAGTTCGCTGCGAATTTCTTGTTTATTTTTAGAAAGTTAATTGAGTTGAGTCATTTATGCGAGGGCGCTTGTTTTCAGGCCTACAGCTAGACAGCTTTGTTTGGCTGTCTGGCCATTTGTCTGACAATCTGTTACGCTCTGCCCACAAGCAGCAGCAATTCAGCTTGGCCACCTTTCACCTTAGCAGAAATAACCGCAAAGCAGTTGTTGTTTTATAATTTTGTTGTTGTAATTTTTGTTGTTGTTCTTGCTGGGTGTGGCAATGCAGGTTTCAATGATATTATTTAATTTTCGTGCAAACGAGTCTAGTTACATTTTGTGGAGCCTCAAGTTGTGTGCGCAGCGCGTGGGAGAGGGCGTTGTGCATTACTACTGACTCTCAAACTTCCTGCGTTACTTATTGAATGCCTGGCTGACTGAACAAACTGTCTACCTCACTGTGTATCTGATTGTCTCTCTGCCTAGAAATAATTTTTGTTTGTCTGTCATTTAGCCTTATAGGCTTTATGTGTATCTACTCGTATTAGTCTGGCATTTACTTGGGCATATGACGTGCAAGCTACTAAAATGTCACAAGACCAAGTAGGTCGCCGCTAAAGACAAGCATGCAATGCTGTGGCAACAACTAACTCAGCTCGTGAGCAGATTTTTTGAAATATTTTTTTTTTTTCTTTTTGTTTTCCTTTCGATCTTCTTAATTTTTGTCAGTTTGTGTTGCAGGCGTCTTATTGTGTGCAACAAATTTAATTTAAGTTTTTATTGAGAAGCCGCAAGCTGCTGGGTAAATGTGCTGCTGTTTGGGAATTATACAATTGACAACGTGCAACATGCATCGTATAGCGTGCCACACCACATTTGCCACATGTTGTTGACGTGTGTGTGAGCTTTGTTTGCCTCTGTTTTATTGCACTACGTGCGTCAGTTGTGGCGTCACCGCGCCACGCTTTGCCTTGCCATGCAACACTTGACGCTTGACGCTCGACGCCCGACGTTGAAGAATACGTTGAGTACGACAATATTCGATAAAGTTTTTTGCCACAGATGCAGTCGACAATATTGAAATTGTTACAGATACTTTTGCTCTATTGTTTTTGTTGTTGTTGTTGTTGTTGTTGGTTTCATTGTTACCACTGTTTCTTGTACAATTTCCGCTCTGCTGCTATGCTGCTGCCTTGCGGTGTTGTTATTGGCAACATACCAGAGCAATGGTAGCGCTCGTCATCGTGGTTGTGGCTGTTGGTGATGTTGTTGGTGTTGTTGGTGTTGTTACTTGTTTGTGTTTGTTATAGAGTTGCAATTTTTTTGTTACGCTTTTACGTACTTAAAAAGGTGTAATTTAATTGTGTTGTGTTGTTTTCTGAAGTTTCGGTTTTTTTTGTTGGTTTGTATCTTATTGATGCAATAACTTTTAACTGTGCCCAAGGACATCAGTAATCTTCTTACACACATACACACACACACACACACACACACATATTTGCATTTGTTACACTTTTGCTTTTCGTCGCTGTTGTTGTTTTTTGTTTCATTTAAATGTACTTTTTAATGTGTTTGACATTCGTCGTTGTCATTTTGATTGCTGTTGTTGTTGTTATTGCTGTTACCGATTTCAGAGCACCGCGAGGTTGTTGCGCGTATTTATTGCAGTTACGTGAGACATTATTTTTATAGATGATACAATTGCTTTGTATATCTTACTAAATAAAAAATAAAAAATAAAAAAAATTTTTTTTTTTTAAATACAAAAAAATCAAATTAAACACAGAAAAGGTCAAGCAAAGCACTTTTTATATGAATTGCAATTTATAAGTTTCGAAGTTGAAGCTATGAAACCTAAGAATATGCTCAAGATTATTATACAAAAAAAATATTGAAAAAATACAAAATCAGTGCTGAACCTAACGATCTTCGCCTTAATAGTTGGGTTCTGAAATTCTCCATGAATGACATAGTACTGAACATACCATGGCTCAGCGACAAAGCTTCGCAGCAACTTGCACTAAAACTTTTGAAGAAGTTCAAGATTTGCATTTAATGCAGTTTCTCACAGCTAATAAACAGAATTTCATAGTGGCTGCAATATAGTCTTATAGATCGTTGCATAAGTTCGGTCTGTAGTACAAGACCCTATAGCTGGCTAACAGTCATCCGTTAGATCATCCATTACGAACAACGATTGACCCACCACTGTAATCTGGATTTTTAGATTTCTAGCAGATAAACCAACTTTTCATGTAAGCAAATTATATTTATATATAAATAATTATATATATTATATAAATTATACAATATATTATATTATATATACATTCCTTTATGGGTTACTTCTAAATTGTTTAGTTGAAAGAAGAGAACTACGAACTAATTTTGTTTGAGATTTGTTAGTTATTCAGGGTAATAAGAAGTTCAAATCAGTTTTGTCCGGACAGGTTTCAAAACAGATAAAAATATATCATTCTTGTCATTAAAGCAGGTCACAGACTATCAACACGTTGTTTCGTTTTGTATGAAGACGGTCGGCCACAACAACAAACTAACATTCGATCGGTGTGTGGACAGCGCCACAGACTGCCAACATGGACTCGAACACCAACAGAACGAAACATATGTGTGTAGTCTGTGGCCAGCTTCAGCGAATAAAAGAGCTCTCTTCCTAATAAAGCTAGTAACATGTCGTGCTTCGTAACTTTTCTGCCACTACTTCAAGGCGTATATTAAAATTATACTTAGGAAGGTGGCATGGTATGTGGAGATAAATTACGAACTCACAAAATTATTAACTATATTTTTATCTAACTCTCAGCTGCCATTATTGACTCAGCCGTTGTAGTCTCCAACAGTTGAGGAGTTCGCCGCTAACGCTTTCTTCATTGACACCTCCACTGTTGACGTCGTCGTTTACTTCATGTTCTTTACGGCTTCTACTGTTACCCTTAACCATTTGAAAAGTGTTTTCCACTTGAGCGTGTTCAAGTACTCCACGGTACACATTTTCAGGTGTCTCATTGTTTTCAAAGCCAACAAATCGGTGATTTCGATTTTTTTACGGTTGAAGTGACTCTTACATCGCTGCAACTTGACTCGATACACAAGCAGTTGTTATTGTAGAAGACAGTGAGTGGCATGTACATTTTCGAGTCAATTTCTTTACGTTTTATTAAAATATATTTTTTTATAGATTTTCTTTTCAGATGTGCACCGCTTTCAAGTTTTTCTTCTTTTTTTTTGCACAAACATAATACTTTCTTGAAATAATTTCTCATCAACAATTTTCACTGCTTTGTATTACAAAAGACATGATGAAATTCGCAGAGACACGATCATTTTCATCGTAATAAAAGTTCATAACACTCGATTGAGATACACAACGTAGTTTTGAGATTTTGCAAAAGTCAACAACCATTTTGAAGTTGTTTTAAGAGGCTCTGAGTTGGGCGCAAAACATATCATTTTCTATGCAAATCGGTTTAATTACAAGTGGAAAAAGCAGCAAGCACCAACCACCGACCAAAAACAATGGTAACCACAAAGCAACCATCGAGCGGTGCACTGAATCAGATGAGATTTGTGAAATACTCAATATTAGATTGTTGTGTATAAGTTTTTGTTGTTGTTGTTGGCAAACTGATATCAAACTGTTAGATAATTTTGTTGTTGCTGCCGTTGTCAAGTTGCTGCTTGCCATGACCAGCAAAGCCAGGCAAGCGATGCAACGCTTGTAACCAAAGAAGTTTGTTTTTTGTTTGTAGGCTTGCCAATTACAAAAATGCAAAAAAGAAATACAAAATATGCAACTACAAAGCGCTACATCTGTCATTATGTTAATATGTGCGCATGTGTGTCTGTGTATTATATACTCATCATCTTCGTTGTTATCTGACAGCCCTGGCGCACATATCAGTCGCGCTTTTGATCACTCTGGCGTAACATTCTTGAGTGCATTTTCATTCTAACCTCTTATGCTGTCTCCCATTCGTTTTGTACTCGTGTCCTTGTCTTGCATACACCACATTTCAAATGAAGTGCTCAACTTGTGGCAACCAAAGAAATATAGTATTAAAAAAGAAAAATCTTTGAAAAGATACAAGAACCTTTAATAACAACGCGTTACGAGTTAATAAAACTTGGGACCCTCAGTGCTCAATGCGGTTGCTAGCTAGTCAAACAATAACAATAACAACAGTGGCAAAAAGGCAGCCATCGTTGGCTGGATTCATAAATTCGTACTTGAGCAACCAAGTGTGACGAACGAGATTACTGAAATCTTCTGGAGCAGATCCATTTTTCATACTAGACAAGCGAACTTACAACTGCATTTTGCTGATGTTGTTGTTGTTGTTGTTGTTGTTGTTGTTATTGCTTGTTACCCATACAATGACCGCAAACACAGGAAAATTTGTTGTTACTTTTGTGTTGTCTATCTGCTGTCATAATAGTTGGTTGTTTGTGCGGAGCTTTTGTTGCAATTCTCGTTTGCTGCTGCAACCTTTTTTCGAATTGCAATCAAAAGTCAAAATACGAAAATGATATGCGTTCAACAAAAGAGCAACAACAAAAAAATTGCATGCCTTTGATGGTTTTTATTGTTGCTGGAGTTGAACATTTTTCTCATTTGAATAGCACAATTGACAAGCCAGTAATATACGCGTATACAGTGGAAACTCATTTGGATGAACACTAGCTTAGGTTTAGTTTAGGTTGCGACTACTGATGCAGTATCGTGCCGCCCCACTTTGGCAAACCATAGTCCCTTTGTATTGCCCCAGAAATTTTATAAGTTCTACATTTTTTAGTTCGTGCATCCATTTTCCATTTCAAGAGTAATAAGAAGATTCACGATTCAGCCAAACATCGAACTTAATTTTATCACCAGATCATCGCAAATGACTAAGGACTATTCTTACCGATATTGTGACTTTAAATGGCTCTTTCAGTGACAGGTCGACCAGAGTGGAATATAACTTTCATATTCTAATTTTCAGTAATAATTAGAAAAAGACAATGCTTTTTCTGCACTCCATTATTTTGCACATTGCTGTGGAGTTCGGATGGCCAAAACAAAACTAATGAACCTTGTAATTATATTTGGTAAAATCAGTGTTCACCCAAAGGGGGTTATGTTGTCGCAGTACTGCTTTGCCTGCTATGGAATGTTAAGGTAGAGTGCTGCTTTGCCGTGTCATCTTCCGATGCCATTCTAACCAGTTTTCACTATGTCAAAATTAATTGAAGTATCTATATATGCGCTGTAATCAATCGTCCATTGCATTTTTCAAAAGTGTTCGATTTGTTGAGTTTCGTTTTGATTTTTAATTTCGTTACTCATTTTTCATTGACTTCAAATATAATAAAAATCAACAGATTTTTTCTTCGCCCAATTCCAATTTTGATTAATTTCACTACACCAGAAAAAAAAAATATTCCAAATGAACTCAAACGCTTTTGCCATATACAAAATGCCATTAAAACAAAGTATTTATTGTAATAGCTTTTTTTATTTATTTTATTATAATTTTTTTTGTACACGTTTGGTTCATGTTGCTTCATGTTGCACGTTTTGTGAGTGAAAGTAAAACTGCAATGAGCACAAACGCCCCAACAAATGAATGCAAAATGATATACGAGCATGAATAAATGTTGAGCATACACACAAAACAGCAACAAAAGAGATAAATAAATGAAATAAATACAAATAAAACAATAAGCGAAATGAAACCAAAACGCTTTGCCACGCCCTTTTTGCGCGAGCGCAGGCATGCAAAAATGACAACAACAAAAAAAAAATTGAATAAAATTCCAGAAAAAAGAAATGAAATTTGTAACAGCGTATGGTGAAGTGGGGTTTTTTGGGGGTAATGGTTGCATGTGGCATTTTAAAATGCAGCAAAAACTGCATTTTGGCTACAATTATTGCTGCAACAAACGACGTTAATCGAAGAAAAAACTACGTTGAAGAATCATATTTAAATGCTTCAATTGCAGATTTTTTCTCTCCTTTGAGTGTACAACTGTAGCTGTGTGCGATATTTTCCGGTTTCAGTTACATTTAATTTTATAATATTTTTTTTAAACATTTAAAATGTTAAATGGTAACCACAAAAGCAGTAGAAGGTACCGCAGTAAAAATTCTACAAAAAAAAAAAATAGAATTTGTGTGTCTTTGTAAGATATACGAAATGGCATTAATGAACGTATAGATGGACTTTGATCATTTTATTTATTTATTTATATTTTTTTATTTGCAATTTTAACGTACAAAAGTCCATTGCTGTCAGCACTTTGCTTCTCTAATTTGTTGGCGCATCCTTCACTTACTCAGTTGTGGCTTTTTCGCATTTCAACAATGCCTTTAACAAATGTCAGTTTGTCAGTGTATTTGTTGGCAACACTGTAATTTGTACAATTAAAAACAAAATGAGCCAACAACAGCAGCCGTGTTGGCCAACATTAACTGCAAGCGAAAACATTGAGCAGCAGAAAAATATGCCATAAATGTCAGCAAACGGAGGTGGACAGACATATAAATGGACGGGCGGGCAAACTGCCGCATTGTCGAAGATGCTTAGACAAGCATTAGTGCCATATAAATGTGCAGGAAAAGTTGATGCTCTACTCAACTGTTTGTCCAAACGCGCGCACTTTTGTCGCACAGCAAGGTAGACAGACACAGATAAACACTGAGCTAGACATACATACAAGTTGGTCAGTTGGTTGCACAAACAAACAAAGAAGCAAACAAACGAATAAACAATTTCTTTCTATGTTGCTAGATACTTGTAATTTTCCTAATGAAGTTGGAAAATGTATTTAACTGTAATGGCGTGCGCGTCGTGCGCTGCTTTATTGACGCTTCGAGTGCTGCTGACTTTTTATTATTACCATTTCTTCTATGAATTATTATGGACAACTATCGGCAGCATTGTTGGCGACCACAGTGTAGAAAATGTGCCGACCAGTCAAGGCACCGTGCAGAAAATAGAAAATACAGGCCGAGTCTAAGAGAAAAGCATCATAAAAAACAAGTGAGAAAAAAATAAAAATTAATATAAAAAAAAATGAAAAAAGATATACAACTGCGTTGTTTACACATGTCATTTATTGTTTGTGTATGGCGTTTACCATACATAATTCGACAATGTGTCGCCGGCGTGAACAATTGTCAACACGGCTGAGACAACTCTCGGATGTGAAGTGATGCGTTGCTACCGTGCGTATACGTGATGCGATTTACACTCGCGCACGGCCTTTATTTGACAAAAGGCAGAAATTTAGGAGTGTTTAAGGTATGTGAAAAGAAATGATGGGCAACTTTCTATGTCAAGTTGAAGGAAATGCTTTCGATATGAGTTTGGGCTTTAAGGCATTAGAGAACATGAGGTTCTAATACGAGTGGCTCTATTGTTTGCAGACTCATTTGTATAAAGGACAAGTGCGCAAATCTGTGACGGCTTTACTACACTCTACTTAACTTTACTTTACTCTTTTGTCTTTCGTGACCAATTTTAAAAAGAACCTTTCTTTGAGTTTTTATATGTACGTTAGTTGTTTGAAAGTTGATGTCAAGAAAATGCATCCCTCATCTAATTTATCTTTTTCAACAGCATCACAGCTTTGGCAGAAATCGTGCAGACTCGAAACTAACTGATAGAGGTATAGTCTAGTAGATTATAGCATTCGATTTGTGATTTGAATTAGAGTGCTTCTTTAGTTTTTCTAGGGAGCTGATAAAAAACAATATGTGAGTGTACTTAACACTCAGGAGCTTCCGATGTGAAACGCGCGTCTACGGAAACCAAAGATGTTTCACATTAAAAATCCTTTTATTTATTTATACGGCAACCATGCTACCTACCGGATCCAAACGTGAATCTAAACAATCTAGGGACCCACTCAAACACAAATAACAAATTTAATCTAAATCGATCCAGAAGTTTAGGAGGCGTATAGTGTGTCCGTACACCAGAATTTTATATAATTGTCGAGTAATCCTTTGAAGTTGGTCGAAGTACGCGTGCAGCAAGGCAATAACATGATCGTAGAGTCAATAAGACCGAGGAACAGCGTAGTCAGTGTTTTGTGGCAAATCGAATAAGAACTGAGGAGCGAAAAGGTCAATTTACGACAAGAAAAGGGGTAGTAAAGTTTGTATGTATGTTCCTTTGAAAGTACAAAAATAACCTGGAAACGCGTAGAAGGCAAGCGAATGAACACAAAAGAAATAAACAAGAACATCTCGGTGACGTGAACTCATAACATTTTGCCCTACCAAAAATCGCACAACGTGACTAAAGAATTTTTCACTTGCCATTTGCATCTACATTCTACACGAATCCCGAGCTGCGCCAGCGCCCCTGCTAGTGTCACTATCTCTACTCAAAGATCTCTTTGCCCCTTTGAAATAAGTGAGTACTGCAACTAGTGGAAACTCTGTTTGGACACTCGTCCGTCATTACTTGACGTTACTTTGTATTTGAAGTAATACTCACCCACAGAGTTGTCTATTATCCCAGGAGACAGCTAACAGACCATATGGTACTGAGTGCTTTGGCAAAATGTTTATATTTACTTTTATTTATTTATTTATAATTATTACAAATTTTGCTATCACACAAACTAGATTAGTTTTCTTTGCATCAAGGTGGCCATAAGTTAGGTCCTCGGGAGTTCTAAGTTGTGTGGGGGGCCCCAAAACTTTTTATTGATTTATTATTGTTTTTTGTTCATTTATTTACCCTGAGCAGATAGGTTGTCTAGAATAATATCAAATTTCAGCATATAGAAATGTTCAACAATTTTTTTTGCGATCCAACTTAAAAATTGTTGGATTTCAGGTATGTAACGATAAATTACAAAAAACGAAAACCGGAAAAAAGTAACGCGATACAACGCAACACAAAAACCTATTTATGAGCAAGCGTAGATACAGAAGAAGGAGAAGAAAGAGTATCGAGTGCAAAAAATGCTGAATGGCTTAAATGTGCGTAGCCCACAACTTGACTTTTTTCCACACTGCAACTTTTTATCTGCAGTTTTTTCTTGGCTGGTGTATGATTTTTTTTGGGTTTCTTGATGTTGTTGCTATTATTATTGCTGTTGCTTATTTAATTGAAAAACACTTTAAAATTGAAAACCGCATGCGTCGAGAAATTCTGTGTTGCTGCAACCGGAGTCTGGTGGCAGCATAAATGCATGCAGTATATTTCAAGAATTGGGACAACAAGACACATAAATAACAGACATGCAACAACAACAACAGCAAGTACAACAACAACAACAACAACAACAACAACAATAACAATAACATGAGGCATACACTTAGAATAGTAAACAAGACTCGTTGTCCAGTGCCGGTTTTGCTTGGTGTGTGAAGACATGCTGTTGGGTGCTCGTCTGTCCAGTTGTTGTGGCAGCAATATCAGACTTGAAGTGCACACAGACAGAAGCAAAGGCTCAGGCAGACAGATACCTACAACTCTAAATGTAAGTGCGCTCATTCTGAGACTCAGTCAGCACTCAAGACTAGTCAGCAAACAAAACAAAAACAAAAAAACGAAAAACAAAAAAAAAGTCAACAAAAAATGAAATACTAAACGAGCCACATTTTGAGACAAGCAACACCAACAACACGAAGAAGAAGAAAGTTAAGCTCATTGTTGCAAAACGAAAGGGGGGCAACAATAGCTGACGATGGCAACGGCCGCATGGCACAGAACGGAAGAGGTTTGCTACAACAGCAACAGAAACTGATACCGGTTTATCAACGGACAGGTTTATTTTTCCGTTGGGACTGTGACAAATCAGCCTCAAATTGCGCACACATACAAAAACAAACAGACACTCCAAGGAAGCAGAAAAAAATGAAGAAGAAAAAAGGGGTGTTCGAGCAAGGGAATATGGGAAACGGCGGCCCAGGGTGCTAAGCATGCGTAATGGCCGCCGGAAATTGAACGTTGACTGTTTTTGGTGTTTTCGAAATTTCTTTTGTGTCTTCAGCATAGAAAATGAAAACAAAGCCAAAGGAAAAAGACCAAATGTACAAAGCATTACGAATTGCAAATAAACGCAAACAACAGTTGCGCTTTTGTGAAACAAATTTACCTAAGACCGGCGAAAAATGCGCATTCAAATGCAAGCGTTGCATTACGAAACACTTGCGCTGCAGGAATATAAAAGAAAAAAGACAAAACAAAATGGTTTAAAAAAAATATTCCTTTTATTGATTCGTTTTCAGTTTAAATGTTTAATCAGTTCAATGTACACGCAGCCGTGTTGCAGGTTGGATGTGGAAAGTTGCCATTATCGCAGTAAAACTTCCCCACGTGGCTCTCCTCATGCGGCGCCTCATCCTTCTCATCACTTTTGTCGTTCATTTCCTTTTTCTGGTTCGCGCCTTCTTTTTACTTTTGTCCATGATGCACTCCACCATCGCCAGATTTTTGTCGTTCAACTCCTATTTAACGTTCTCGTTCTTCTGCAACTCCTCCATTCTCGTATCGTTCTTCTTCTCTTCGTCTTTTTCTTCCTTCATCGTTTTATTGTCTTTTTTTTTCTGCCTCTCGTAATACTGCATTAGGTCTTCCTTCTCATTTTTCTCCTTATTTTCGCTTTCCTCTTCCTTCTTCTCGCTCTTCTCGTTGTTTTTCTCATCTTGTTTTATCACATTCTTATTTTCTTTCTCCTTCTCAATTTTCTTTTCTTCTTCCATCTTATCATTCACCTCCTTATTTTCGTCCTCCTCATTCTTCTCCATGGCAGGAATCTCTTCTCTCGTTTCATTCTTTTTCTCAGCGCTTTTTATCACATTCTTATTTTCTTCCTTTATCACTATATCCTCCTCTTGGCCTTCCTTCTTATTCTCCTCCTTATTTTCATCTTTCTCTTCTTTCTGCACGTCCGCAAACTCCTGTCTCTTTTCATTCTTTTTCTCGTCGTTTTTTATCACATTCTTCTTTTCTTCCTTCATCTGAATATTCTCCTCATGATCCTTCTTCTCTTTCACCTCCTTATTTTCGCCCCCTTCGTACTTCACAATCTCCTTCGTCTTCTCCTGTTTCTCCTGCTCCTTCTCCGCGTTATCTACGTTATCTACCTTATTCTCGTTCTTCTTGTCCTTATCCACCACCACATTCTTCTCATTCACCTCCTTATTTTCGCCCTCCTCGTTCTGCTTCAGCTCCTTCGTCTTCTCCTGTTTCTCCTTCTCCTTCTCCTCGATCTTTGCTTCATTCCCATTTTCTTCCTTCCTCTCGTGATTCCCCTTTTTATCTTTTTCAACGTTATCCACCTTATTCTCATTCTTCGCGTCCTTATCCTCCACCACATTCTTGTCATTCACCTTATTCTCACTAGTTTCCTTCTTCATCTCCTTGCCAATCACTTGCTTATTATCGCTCTTCTTTTTCTGTTGCTCCCCATAGATCGTTAAGTTTCTTAAGTTTACCTTTTTGAACTTCTTAAATGCCTCCTCAATTCTTTTCCTGAATTTCACAACGTGTCTCTGAAGCCTATTCATTCTCTCGATGTCATTGTCCTCCTTATCGAGACGCTGTCTCCGCAATTGGAATAGCAAGTCACTGCGGTACATTATGTCCCCCATAACTATAATATCCTCAGGACCTCGCTGTCCCACTTCTTTATACTTTTCAAGGAGTCCGGTACAAAGTTCTATCTTTGACTTATTATAGTGAGGGCTGTTGCGTTTCTCAAACCTCAAAGTTTCCCGATGTGAGTATATTAAGTAACCGAGCGTTTTGGGTTTGTCGTCCCGCACGATTTCCTCGTAGGTGAGACACCTCGAATCTTCACAACTTTCACTATGAAGTTTAATCATCGCGTGAAATTTGAGTCAAAGACTATTGTATTTAAAAATTGCGATTTCAATTGTTATTCCGATTTGTAGTTTGTGTTGATCCAAATTTTTACATTTTACAGAGTTCTTCCGACTTCAATAAATTGTCCGACTTACTTGCCAAGCGTGACGTTACTGGTAAGTGTTGAGTGTCCCAGTAAGGCACGGTCTTTTATAGTTTTGTGTGCTCAAATAGCACGCGACTGAAGGATCGCGATTAGCGACTTGTGGCCTATCTCTTTCGTACTTGCTTGTTCGCTAGGCACTTTTAAAGCAGAGGGTATCTCGCGTTGAACTCTCTCTCCATTGTGCTCTGTTTACAACCCAACTATTTTCACTACCTTTAATGTTTATGATGACCTTGCGCACAAAACAGACAGACAGATTCAATGACGCGCGTCATGAGATAGGCGCTTGTTTCGTGGAATAGGTAAATAGGTATATGAAGGTACTCTTCATATATTAATAATCCCTTAACTACACACACATGCTCGTGAAATATTCTGCGATGCTCAAGCGGTACTTTTTTCACACACATAAGTTACTGCTTCTCTCTCTTTTCCACCACAGACCTTTCTTCATTGAGGCGTTTGTCTACTGCCGATGAACTGCGGTTGCTAATCAAAAATAACCAAGGTTATTTTACCCCTCCCAACACTCACACACAGTTTCTCACTCGCACACCCACTCGCTACTTTGTTGTACTTTGGAAAATGAGTTTCCCATGTTTGCAATAATTGGCAATACTTGTCAAATTGCTTGGTTCTAAGTCGTCATTGTTCTTGTTGCGACTATTCCAGCTGCTTGGATTGAAGTTGTTGCATGATGATTAAACGCCTCAGTGGCCGTTATGCTTTTTAGGCTTTCGACTTTGACCCATACACATAACACGAAATATGTGACGCTGTTGTATGCAAATCACACAATGAAACGTTGTCTCAAAAAAAAACCTAAGACGTTATTTCTTCAACTTTGGCTGGAACTTCGCTGTGTTCATGACTTTTTTGCCTCTTGCTTTCAAAGTGTTAAAGCCGAATATTATACGCATACGCCTCTTCGACTTCATTACATAATCATACACACGCACATACAAACCTTAATTTGTAAATTTGGAGCAGTAACTGCAACAACAACAATTACAACACAGCCAACAATTCACGCACCACAAAACGCAGCTCAGTAGATCGTAAAACATTCACTCAGTACAAAAAAAAAATAAAAAAAAAATATATAAAAAAGTAAAGAAAAGCGGCAAAGAAAATTAGAAATATTTCTTTTTTCTTTTTGTTTTTTAAATTCGCCGCAGGGTTTTTTACATTTTTCTTTTTACTTCAATTGAAATTTGTATTTTCTCGTTTGGGTTTACAAAAATAAAAACATGAAGGAAATAATGTTAAAAATTTACAAACAATGCTCGATTTCGTATGCGCATTTAGCAGTTTGTTTGCTGTTTGTATGCCTCGCTGTCTGTGCATTATATAATCCCAGTGGGCCATGGGCTCATCACAAACGCACTTTGGTTAACCACATTTAGTGTTTGCGTTGGGCTCTGTTTTCAATGCATGTAGAGCAACATACACTGACTGGGGTCTGACTGGAGTACATACTATTTCTATTAACACAACGGAACTGAATTTTTATTTTTGTTATTGTAAATATGCGGAAAAACTGGATTATTGCATACCGTCTGAAATTTCGATGGCATTTTCCAAAACATAAAGTAAAAAGCAAAAGTTGAACGGCTTTAAATTATGTATGATATTATATCTATTGTATGATAAATGCGATTTCCAGTTACACATTTCAGTTAGGTAATGCTAACAAAAATACTAAAATTTCGTTTCAAGTGTTCATACATTAGATGTAATCGCGCCCCAATAGTTGTATTTGTCCATTATTTTGCTTCATTTGCAAAACACATGTTCAACAAAATGTTTTCCGTATAGGGGCATAGGCATATTAGGTCTGTTCCTATGAAACTGCCTTTTTTTTTTCTTTTGCTAAATTCAACCATTTATTTGGTAATCAAATAAAAAATGAAGGAAAGCGGCAATCAAAATAAATGTTGTCGCTGTTTAAGAGTTTCGCCTTTAGAGTGGAAGTGTACAACGGCTGCCGTCACAGTGCTCGTGGTTCGAACTATAGGGAGGGCAATTATAGGTGGCGGTATCACAAAGTGTCAAGGCATGGTCTGAGTGGCATGGTCAAATTGAGGGTCTGACCTAACTCTGCGCTCGAAGAAACCCTGATATATTTTGCCAATCCATTGGACCAACCAATTTTCCACTTCTCTGTAAGAATGGGACAAACGAGCGAAGCAAATGGTACTCTCAAGGCGCTAATTCTGATGAATACATGGAGTGGAGTAAGACTTTTCAGCTTTTTTTCACTTTTCTATGTCTGCTCACCCATTCTGCGCATTTTACTTCAAAATGATGAGTTGGAATTGCTAAGTTGTTGTCGTTAGCGATTCGCTGTATCCATTTGACCAGCTGAATGGAAATTTGAAAAATGTATGCTATTGTGAACTGACAACATTATTCTCCCGTTGGAACAAGGCTTGCCAAAGAGAACTCTCATTATTAAAAAAAGTGTTTCAATCTCACTTGGTTGCACTTAAAATTCCTTGATGCAATAAAAAATTCTTTATGTGGACATCACCGTAATTAACATATAACACCACAATTGAACATGATCGCCCAATCGGTTTGTCTACAGCATTTTTATTAAGGTAAAATAGATGCTAACAAATTTCGACACTGAAAAATACAACTGTCCCGGAATTATTAGACACTTTGATATTGGACACTGTTGGTGCTAGTTATTTCAGAATTCACACAGCTTAATCATATTTTATTTATATTTGCAATCAACATAAATTTAATTCTACTATAAAATCGATAAAATTCTTAAAGCCAAGCGAATATGAAACACGTAATATTTTAAAGTGTATCAATAATCTAAAAAATTACTCCTTAAGTATAGTTTCCAATTTAAACATAACAATTTAAGAATGTTTTTCACATAAACCTACCAGAATTAGTGCTTGAGTACTAATTTACAAACGTTTAATATAGTGTACTGGAAATTAGCTAAGATTTATATAGTTTAATAATTGTGGCAACTTCACTTGAAACCTGCAACACGACTACACCAGTCATTTTGACTACTGGAATAGAGTTTCAGCATCCACGACAAACCAAAAAATATCGTGCTACATGCTCTGCTAAGCTTAGACTAAAGTGAAGCACGTTCGCTGAGTTGTTGATTAGATGCCACTTGCGCCAAGCAGCAAAATGAAATCACGTGCTTTGTATGTGGCTTGGTTGTTTAGCTGAACTGCACGCAATGAACAGGAACTCAAATAATTTCAGAAAACCTACCACCAAAAAAATAAAAATAAAAAATAAAATATAAAAAAAATTATTAAAAAATTCAAACAAATAAAAAATTAAAAATGTAAAACTCAAATTAATGCAAAAAATAATAAATAAATAAATAAACAAAATATAATGAAACACGCAGAGGCACAAAATGCGTGCCAGTTTGAATCGACTAAATGAGTTGAAATGTAAAAATAAAAGATAGAAAATAATAAAAAAGTATAGCAAAACAGAATTCGCGATTCTTGCTAATTAATCGTAACCATAAATGAGCAAAAACTCTGAATAAGTGAATGCATTCAGTGTACGGTACTATATAATTTACATTGTTCAAAACATAAATGCAGTGAAATTATGAAATTAATTTGAGTTTTGAATAATTCAACAACAGCAAAAATGTGCGAAAACCCAAAGGCGAACTGATTTCGTAGTGGACGTGTGTGTGTGTGTGTGTGTGTGTGGGTTTATGTATATTTTATGTGAACATTTGTAAATAAATAAAGGAGAAATTTTCGACATATTAAGCTGAACTCGACGTTGGTAAAGCAGTAATCGGTAATATGCAGTCGCCTCTATGAGTGTGACTGCATGCGTTTGCATGCGTTAGTGTTGTGGGTGTTGCTGCTGCCTTTTGTGGTCATTGCCAGGCGTTTGTGCACTATTTCTCTCTCTGTGTGTGTGTGTATTGTGTGGTCATTGCGGTAGAGCAGACCGACTGCTGGCAAAGAGCGCACAACACAGCATGATGTTTCACTTGTAGACCATTAAATTGTGGCATTAGTTGAACGCACACACACAGACATGCACCTAATTGCCTTGCAGTCAAATGTGCATCTGTTTATATACACCTTTCACGTCCTTCTCTAATACAATGCATTTGCATGAGCATGTAGCATTAGAACTTAGCCAAACCACTCGGTTTGATTGAGTTTAAGCCTAAAATTAGGTGACACCAACGAGTTTGGTCAACAGCTCAGTAGCTCAGCTGTCGCAACGACGTTGCTATCGCTGTGCATTAATTTTAGCAGTCATTAATGGCAACACGCTAATAAACAATCAACGTGTTAATCGTTTGATTTCAACGCTTACAACACGCCAATAACAACAATAATAGCAGAAACCCCAATTAGCTGCTGGCTAATACTGTTGGCAGGCAATTAGTGTCAATGAAGCTTTGATCTTTTGTGTTTGAAGTCTATCATCAATTGATATTTGCACAAGGCCTAAAATTGGCTTTAATTTTTTTATTTTTGCCCAGTGCTTATTGCATTTCGTTCAAAAAATCAACTTCAAAATTTATCCCAAGCTTCCAACTTGGCCGGCTAGAATTGAGTTGAAGTTTCGTTCGCAAGCGAACATCAAAGTTGAGTGGCTTAGAACAAAAGACGCAGATGAAATCTCTTGCTAGGCAAACTTATTGGCCGCGCTTAATAAATGCATAAAACTTAAATAATCCGCAACTCGTTGGTTTTGATTTTGCTGCTCAAATTAAAAACTTACGCCACGTGTAAGCAGCCAAGTAAAAGGACGTTGCTGGCTACTCAAATGAAAAGCATCTCAGAATTTTTAATTGGCTTTGTCAAGTTTTCTTTCCCTTTTTTTCTCTCTCTCTCTCTCTCTCTACGTTTTAGCTTAACGTCAGTTGTCGTCGCTAACTATGGTTGCTCATGCTGAAGTTAATTCTTCAACTATTGCCTGCTTTAGCCGCTGTTGTGTTGTTTTCTTTGCTCACTGGTCTGACCAATAATGCACTGAATGTTGTTTCGGTTGTTGTTGTTATTATTGTTGTGCTCCTTCAGCTGCTGTTGCTGGTCTTCTTCAATTTATCGCTACTCAAAGCGTAACAGAAACGACTCGCTTCGGTTTTAACTTGACGACGTACAACGCATTCGCTTTTAAAGCCTAATTAACTTTCTTCTTAGTCTTCACTCTCTGCGTCCCCCTGCGTGCGCTGATCATGCATTTTCTCTGCTGCATTGTTTCTGTGCCGCTTTGTTGACTTTGGTTGTTTCCGCTTCTAGTTTGGCATGAAGTTAGCCAACTTTGGCAGTTTTGCTTTCGAGCGCAGCAGCAGAAAATGAAGAAGTCTTCCATCAAACAAGTAAAGTGAAAAGTAGGTGAATGTTAAACGACAACAACGACAACAATAAAAAAAAATATATATATAAAAACAATGACAAATGACATATGTATACACATAAATAAGAAAACAATGCGAAGAAATACAACAACAAGAAGAAAAGCCAAACTGAAGGCAACGAAAAGCATCTTCGCCTTGGCCACTTTTTGCCAGCAAAATGTGTTAAGTCAACACATCAAATCACAGCGAATGCACAACGGAAATAAGCATTTGTATGTTTTTCCCTGTCTTTATTTTTCACACTTTTCAGTTTCATTGTTTTATTGTCTAACTTTTTTCAGTTTTGTTTTCAAATTTTCCAATGCCGAAGACAAAGGAAAAGTGTAGCTTCTTGCACAGTGCGCGAAGTGGTGTTGTTTTCGCCTTGTGCGACTTACTGCCGGACTAGCTAGCTGTCTGTCTTTGCAGTCTCGACGACATTTATGAGCAAAGAATTTTTTCAGGAGTGTGTGGAACTTGAAGTCGAACTGAGGAAATATTTACAATGTAAAGCTACGCTTCCAAGCAAAAAAAAAAAAAAAAAAACAAATAAATAAGTAATAATAAAAATAAATAAATAAAAAAATAATACTAAATTATGGTGCTATTATAAACTATGCGAAGGGCCTGTAGAGTATTCAAGCCTATGCATTTTTTGTTTGTTTGTTTGTTCTTATTTGTCCATAATATTTTTTTTTTCCTAATAAACTTTTATCAAATATTTTTTTATTATTCTTTTTGGTAGACGAGACCCCAATTAATTTTGTAGCTGCTTATTTTGAAAAATAACAAGGCTTCTGACAAAAGGCTATAAAGAGAAGAAGATATCAAAAGTTTGGTTAGGGGCTGATAGATGTTCGTTCCTTTTTAAAATTAGTATCGAATTTTGATTGAAGTCACCAACATAATCAATGTACAAAACCGGGTGCTAATGATTTAAATGAAGACGCAACTGAAGAATTTTCAGAGGAAGGAAATATAGAAGAGTGTCACATTAGGCGTGAAGCCATCAATGAACTGAAAATATTTGCAAAAACGTGACTAGATTCTACACACTCATTATATAAAATATTGTATATATTTTCCACGATCACCTTCTGAGAATCAGCGGCATCGTACATGGTATCTTTGTTACAACTTTACTTGACCATTGTTACCTTTTAGACAATATCTCTGATATGATACTTATGAGCGCATACATATATGTACGAGTACATACCTATTTTTTTTAACTGAACGTCTCAAGTGTACACCCTTCTCAGGTAGATAGTAATAAAGTGGTGTCCCTGTGCTGCATATTATTGAGGCATTTCCGTGTATAAAGTATCAATTGCAGATTGGTATTTCATACCCGTATATAAAATTGCCGTGCGTCAAGTAAATTGAAAAGTATATTTGTCTTTTGTTTAACTTAGATGTGTTGCTAGTAGATGAAGCATTTATTTCCAAAAAGGTTTACAACATGGAACGAACCTTAATAAAAATTTAAGAGGCTCGCAACCCTGTTTTCAAGTCATTTTCACAACAATTGTTGGTGTTTTTTATTTCTTTTATTGCTCTTGTGTTGTTATGTTTCTAGGTTGTTGAGGTTGATAGGGGCCATCGTCAAGTCAAGTTCGCAAGTGTTCGTCTGACAAGCTTTTTCTTCGAAGCTTATGTCGTCAAATGCTTACTACGCTTTACTTTCAATTGTGGGAATCTGCTGGTATTAATATTTGTTTTTATTTTTATTATTATTTTTTATTTTCCCTTATGCAATATATTGGCTTTGTGTATATATATGTTTTAGCGATTATCAAAAACACGACACAGAAAATAAGTGAGCAAAAAAAACGTTGGCGCTAACGCTGTGTTGGCTTTGACTTTGACATTAATGACTTTTGCGCTAAGGGTTCGTTGTTTTATGATGGATTACTGCAAGCAGATACAAATGAGCGTTGGTATCTATTAGACGCATTCAACCAAAGGCTTTGTGCTGCTTTATTGTTGCAAACAAATCTTTTGGCAATTAAAAACGAGTAAGAAAAAGTAAAAAAAAAAAAATTGAAATAAAATGAAAGAAGAAAAGCCTGAACCTGTTGCTCGGTAATATACAATTTGAACTGGTTACTTTGCTCACTGGCGGTCAGCTAGGTAGACCTTGACTATATTACAACCATGCGAATTTAAAAGCTTTGACATTTCGAATTGCAATCGAAAACAAAAGTTTATGCGAATTTACATGTTTTGAAAAATATCCAGCTCAATGCAACTCAAAGCAGGGCAAGTCAAGCAAATCGCTAGATAACTGTCAAACAGGCGTCGTGTGTCTTGATGAACTGACAAACTGACAAACTGTAGGCAAATTGACAAAAGTTAGTAAGTGAATAAGTATGCGTATAGACAGAGACCATCGGCATCGATGTTGGCATATAAATTTTCAATTTTAACGATTCAGTGAAAATGTCACACAGTTTACGTGACTTTGATGCGATTGGCATAGTTTGAGATTTATGTGCGTGCGACGCGAGCAGTGAAAACGGTACAAAGCCAAACGCAAAATGCTAGCACCAAAGCCCTACTGTCTATCAGTCAAAATGGAACCGCACATTCCCCGGCCAGCGGGGAACGATCACAATCAATTAAAAAGTAGCTGGACGCAACCACATAAACCAAAGAGAAAAGGGCAGCAAAATTGTTGCGCCCAAAACACGCCCCCACAAACTAATTTGAATGCGTGCGTCCGCATCAAAGTCGAGGGGATCATGACCAAAAGCGTGCTTTAAGCGAAAGTCGACAGCGCCAGCAAAAACCGCAACAACAACGAAAATCTCTGTTAGTGAAAAAAGTCAAATTGGGTGCAGCGCTACTACGAAAAAGGGAGAATGCCAAAATGTAATATTAAAAAGTAAAATTAAAGAAAAAGAATCATAATTTATGTATGGAAAAGCATACAAAATAAATACATGTTTATGCATAATCTGTATGTATTCATATATAGCAAAGTAAGCTATTCTAACGAGAACCACTGTTATGAAGGCACACCCTTGGGACATACAGTTTTGCTCAAATGAAATGATTTTTAATGCTGTTGTAAAGAATTTAGCCCCACATGAATTGCTACTGCCTTTTTCATAAGGGAACAGAATTTTCGGGTACAATTAAAAATATGAAAATAAAATAAATTATAAGAACCAAATTCGCTACTTGGCTGTAATCTAATTCCTCATAATAGATCAAAGAGAAGAAGATTTTGTACAGAAAAATTTATTATTTTTTCTTAAACTCTGGGAATTTCCTAGGACGACACTTAAGTCACTTCTTAGGCATATTTCCTTATCTCTACAGCTTGATACTGCCATATCTGGCCATCCTAAAAACCTGCTATCTAATAAGCCCAGAAAGCTATCTCTTAACAGTCTTCTAAAGTTCGCTTATATAGCAAACATCTTTAAACTAAAACTGTTAGCAAAATCCGGGCAATATACGATAGCCAAAATCAACCGTTGCAATCTCACCAAAATTTTGCTTACTGTCTTTGCCATACCAAAAAGACTTTACTCACATTTTATAAACCTATGGAAGATACCTTCCTGGCGTGTTTTTCGAGTTAAGTGGAATATTCAAATGCTCGCCTGAGAGAGACGTAGGAGGTGCTAAATCAAACTCTTGTGCTGAAGGGTAACATATATGTCTAATTGCACTCCCTTTCATAGCCCAAAAGGCTGCAAGTACATACATAAATAAATTAAATGAAAAGAATATTAACCTTAAAACCACACTTCCCTCTTAAGTTGCCCTAAAGACTTGCAACTTTGCTCTCGCTGAATGCTACATGACTTTGCCAATTTTAAAAGTGTTGTACATTAATGTGTGAACGAGTCATTCATTAACAAATGCCGCCGTCCTTTCCATGTTGAATATCATTAAAAGCGTCGCTTTTCAGCGCTTTTTCTTTGCGTTACTGATTCTGTGCAATATATACGAGTATGTGCAAGGAAATATATGTGAAAGAGAAAAAATGAGTCGTATTAAAAAGCGCGAATGTAGAAATAAAACATGCTTGCCAACGCGCCCTTCACACTGCCGCATGGCCACTAGACCAGCCTTTTGAAATTTTCACGCTTTTCCTCCTCTTCGTCTGCTTTCTTCGCCTTTTTTCTCGCATTTCGCTTGTCTTCATTTGTATCTTTTGCTACAATAAAACAAAGAGGCTCATTCAACACGCTAATAACTTGCAAAAGGAAGTGGCAAATGTGAGCGGATTTCTGTGTGTATGCGGCAAGTAGCTGCATTCATGAAAATGTATCTGTGTATGTTTTGTTCGCCTATTCGTTGTAAAATTACAAGATTTCAGCGCTCACACTATAAATTTATGGATTAGCAATAGTCGTAGGCACTTTATCGTAGTTAAGTACGCGAACGACTCTAAGAGCCGCGCCGTGTAATTATAAATAATTATACTTAGCTCTGATTGTTATTGTAGTGAAGTACAGCTGCCAATAAAGGTATGAAGAAATAAATCACTTAGAATTTACAATGGCATTCTGCGCTCCATAGTCGACGACTAATCTACACTAGATGAGAATTGGCAGACTTATGAGGCGTTCTTCAGCGAGCTGATAACTAAAAATTTGGTGTCTGCTTTCAGCCGTTAGAATAAGTTTGTCTTATTTTGGCTTTTGTTTAGTTTTTGGGTTAGTAAGAAATAAACCGAGTCACTATGAACTTCAAGTCAGAACCCCAAATCTTTTTAATAAGGTTGTTTGAACCACAAGTCTTCAGTTCTTGATAGGACGTAAAGTCGTGAAAACATGAATATTGTGAAATGTTTATGTAATCACAGTAAATCCATATTAATTTTGATTTCAAACTTCGGAGACGCCTATACATTAAAGCTATATACCAGTGGTCAACAGATGTATTTACAATGCATTGCAATGGAGAGATTCATTCTGCAACATTTATTCTCCAACCAAAATAAATAAATAAATAATAAAAAAAATAATACCAATAAGATTTATAAATAAAATAAATAAATAATAGTTCGCTGGTACTCTGAGTCTGATGCACTTCGATTCTAAACCGCTTGAAGCCTTGAGCTATAATAATTGCGAGATATATTACATTATAATAAACTTATAATTGAAGTTTTTAATTTTTTTTATTTTATTATTTTGTTTATTTTAACATTTAAAACTACATCAATGCCATTAATAAAGGCGTTGCCGTCATGTCTTTCATCGCTCATCAAAAACATCAATAAAAAGATACTATTTATTTTTCTATTGTTGCTGTCTTTAAAATGTGTATCAATAGAAGCAACAATAGCAACAGCAAAATATCCATTAACAAAATGAAGCACTCAAATAAAAGTTGAAGTGCAGCGTTGAATGTACGTTGAACTGGACACGAGACAAATTCAAGCTTGGACGGCTTGGTAAAATACAACAACAACAAAGTAATAATACTAATAATAAACTAAAAGTATTAAAAATAAAAATGTGTACCATAAAAGAATGAAAAACAAAAACAAAAAAACGACCGATCACGCGACTAAAACAGAAAACGCCATTGACCGAAGTATAAGCGCCAAGGCGATGCTAAATTTATTTTCGGGGTTTGGCTTGCAACGGCACATGTAACCGTAATTGTGCTCAATGTACTTTTAATGCAGCACAATTTTTATGGCTGTTTTTATTTATTTATGTGGTTTGCTCGATTTTTGTATTGCATTTATTTTGTATGTCAACAGTTAAGTTAACTTCCTCATCTTTATAGTCAATACCATCATCATCATCATTACCATTATTAGCATTTATTGAGGCTGAGGCATTGCCAAAGTATTTTGACATGTATGCCACTTATATTTAATTACTAGAGGATGCGGCAGGCAGACGTTGTTCAGTCTCAGAAAGTAAAGTCCGTGTGAGAAACATGGAAATGCCAGATTCAATATTGATTTAATTTCCAGAATAGGAAATTGTTGGTGCATCTGAATGGTATGCGTGGCAGCAATACATTCTCTTTTCTGGATTTTCCATTCAGTATCGTCGCTTCTATGAGATTCCTTTTAATTCAACAGTCGCGTGATGCTGCAAATTTGGGCCTTATTCAAATTAAGAAGCTAAGTGATTGGTGAACCAATTTTCAAGCGCAGATTGTGATGTGATACTCCAGGCAAAACATGTAAATTGAATAATTTAGTGGGGTAATCGACAGATTCCTTTACATCTGTCAATTGTAATGACATAACTTTTTGGCAAAGTTTTTTTGTACTTGGAAATTGATTCCCTAAATAATGCAACATCTGAGATATCTGTTATTTAATTGTTGTTAAAAAAACGAAATTATTAAAATAAGTTCACTATTGATCACGATCTCGAGAGCAGAGCTATTCTAACGTTGAAGCCGGAACCAGCCACACACTCTTCCAAAATTTTATTGACATCGGTTGGTTGGTTTAGTATATGAGCGTGAAGTGCATGGTCTTCCTCATTGCTACTTTATTTTATTTTATATTTAATTTTTTTGTATAATTCATTACTTTTGCTTTGAACTGATTTACCTTTGTTGTTTTTTTTAAATTTATTTTTATTCATATTTATGTTTCTTTGGGTCGTTTTGAAACTGTTATAACATTCAGCCTTGACTGTGAAGCGTTATGAATTTTTTCTTGTTTTTTTTCTGTTTGTTATTGTGTGGAATTGATTTTGAGTTTGCGTTCAATAGATAGAAGGCGAAATAATTGATCACGTTCACGGTCTAATTTGAGATTGCATATTCGGCATGCTACAGAGTAATGAGATCGATTGCACGATTGTTTCGCTGTACATTTGTCGTTGCCTAATGGCGTAGCTAAGTGTATGTGAGCCTTTTTAAGTCAGCTCTTGTTGTGTGGCTTGCTGATTGACATATTGAACTAGAGTTCGAAAAGTCAAGAACAACGGTTTTGTAAGGCGCGATTTACAATCCGACTAACCTAACTCAAATTGACGCTTGTCAAGCGTAATAAGCACAAATCAAGTCGAACGAGACAAAACAACAACAAAAGCAAAAGCAAAAGATGGTAAAGCAGCAACAAAGACGTTGTGGTAGCATTCAGAGCACCAAAAGCAAAACTGGGAAGAAGTCACGCTGTAAAAAGAAAAAATAAAATAAAATAAATAAATGAAATCAAAAGAAAAAATATATATTAAATTTGACCTACATCAAGTTTTCAACTTGGTTACTTCTGCTTTTGCCTCTTTTTCCTGTATTTCTTCAACTTCTTCTGCTTTTTTATTGTTGTTGTTTCTCATTTTGTCTGAGTGGTTTAAGTCTTTTGCTTTTGCTTTGGCTTTTAGCGCTTTATATCTTTCACAATTGCGTTTATATTTGGTCAACGGCATCTTTCTTGCCCGGTTCTTATTTTGTTTTTATTTATTTTTATTTTTTCATTTGTGACTTGATTTCTTTCAAAAGTCAAACGGTTGTTGTCAAAGAAATGCATTAACTTTTAATCTTTTGCGTGCGTGTGTGTGTTTGTGCCTCAAAATGTTCTCGCCTTTTCAACTTGGCTAGGCATAAATTTACTTTTCAAGTAGCACATCAAGCAATGCTAAACTCAAAAATACGGTGAACCAGAGAACGTTAGATAGAGATAGAGCGAGATTAAAAGTCAAACAAAAACACTGGCAGTGTCAATTGGACTAATGGACGGACAGTCGTTTTTGAGTAGTCACGCATTTTTATGTGTGTGATTCATAGAAAAACGTGTTGAATGTGTGTGAAGGTAATCGCCAAAGATGTAGGCGTCTTTCATATGGAAATTGGCTCAAAAAATGTTTGCATATTTGTTGGCCTAAATAAAACACTAAAATGGTCATATTTATGGTGTATTGGTTACACTTCAATGATTGCAACTTTTTTCTTCTTCGTCTTCTTTTTGCATGTACGTGGTGACCAGAGTGTCATTCCTTACCAACAGGTTGGCTCTACGGTCAAGTATGTTATGTTAAGAACATTGGCCAGCAGTTAAATCACATAAATCCCTTGGCAGAAGCAATCTTGCATTGAAAATAACTAAAATTGTCAACCGATTTTTCAGAACCATAACGGCGTGTGGGCGTTAAAATTTGTTCGTTGCTTATTTATTTTTATTTATTTATTTATTTTTCTTTTTATTTGATTTTTCTTTTTATTTTATTTTATTTTTTCATTTTTTTTTTGATCAGCACGACTTCTGACAAAGTGTCGTGACCAGTGAACCCCTGACAACAATTCAGTCTCCGCAATGTGTACAACCAAAAACAAACAACAACAGCAAATAAATGAAGCAGTTATTTAAATCGCTTGAAAAGAGCCAAAGAGCATTAAAGCAATAAAGAATTAAAATAATTAAACCAATACGAAACACGCTGCACGAATGACTTTTAAACTCAACACAACTCCACTCAGCTGAGCTGAGTGCAGATCAAGCACTGCAGTTTGGATCGGCGTGGTAAGGTGAGCTGTACTGAGTTAAGGCGGGTTGTGTTGTATTTAAAGTTGAGCTGAGTCGTGATGCATTACAAAACTGGCAAGGCAACTTTTTCTTTGCCTATAGATTTTTTTTCTTTTTGTTACAAATGAATACCAATTTTTTTTCTTTTACTTCTTCTTCTTCGTACAGTTCTGTCTCAGTTTGCTTTAAGTATATGGAGCGTTAATGAGTTTGTTCGCTACAACAACAGCTAAGCTTTGCATGCGGTTTTCAACTCAACTCGATTGAACTCGTTTCAAATCGTTTTTTACTTGCCTAGTTACACATATCCATGCAAAAAGTACGCTTTGGGTGATTTGCGTAGACAACGCCAACCGGATGAAAATGGTTTACATTTTGAAATAATTACCGCTAAATGATTTTGCAATTGTCGCTGTCGTTGTGGTCGACACGAGATACTTACGCCTATCAAACAATAATCAGCAATCGTAATTGTGTTAATAGTGAAAACTTATTGGAAAAAACCGTTAAGAAATCGGAGACTGTTCATTTCCTACAAATCGCATTAGTTTCGTTATACTGGCACGTATTCGATGTAGTGGAAACTCTTTTCAGTGGACACTATATTTAAGGCTTAATATTTCTTCAACTATTTTATAACTAATTAAAGGTGGCAAAATCGAAATAAATTTTAAGCAGAGTATGCAAAAGAGAGACAACACAGCAAAATACAGTGAAGCCACAACGTTCAGTCTGCTAAATCGCCTCCAAGTCAAGTTTTTCGAGGTTCGTGCCTCTTCTACTAAACATTGTCCAATTTGTGATCATGTCGAAAGGCTATCTATATTCGAAACAGATAGTAGAAGTAGGAGCATGAGTACATCCGTTGATAACCAACTTTGGGAAGGCGGAATTTTTTAATACTACACCTTTTTTTAATTTGACTGGGTTGATGTAACCCGTCCAAATATTTAAGTACCATCGAAGACTTTGATATCACAACGTTACTACTGTCCTACTTGGACAGCTACGTTCCTTACCCCTATTATAAACCAGACTGTCCTTACCGACCTTAGCTAGAGAAAAATGTTATGAGAAAAAGTGTATTTATTTTATTACGGTTAAACCCAATTTAAATTTACTTTGTCGCTAAATGTAATTTTATAGATTGATTTAGTATGCCGGCACAAATTTCCACTTCTCTACTGGCCTTGGCTCTTCAATACTTTTTTAATTTTGTTTGTATGCTTCGTCTTTGCTTTCGGGAAGTAGGTTGTGTTTCATTGCTGATATTTTCCGTTCTCTTATACCATACCACAAATAAATGAAGCACTTCTTTCATTCGAAAAGAAGCATGAAAGAAGGTATTTACCTTTTTAACATCGTATACATTTTACAATAACTCAACTTCACGTAATACACCCTTTTTGTATTAAGTTAAGAGTTGTGTCCGCACAAAATTGCGCTCAGAATAATTTCGTTCTCGAAAAAATATTTTTAGGTTGTTAATTAAGAGAGTTTTCACTGTACTTGAACTAAGCTGACTACTCTGATTAACCACAAATGACTTTGATTCGTTTGCATGCAACTTCCTCAACCATAAAGCATCGAAATTGTTTTAGATATATATATTTTTAAATTTTTTATTTTCTCTGACAAATTGTCTCAAGAGTCACGCGCATGTAAACCGGTAAATAGTAATGCCAAGGGAGTCAGTCAGGGAGCCGTAAACGAGGCGAAAACAAGTTTTTAGGCTCTGCTTTGACTCACTCTATAGTCTGTAGATGACACCAGTCATGGTTTGACGAGAGGGGCTCAAGAAAAATTGCTGCTAATTTGCAGCTTTGTGTTAAAAATTGTTTGGACGACTTATTTTTTGCAGGTTTGTGTTACTCGTATCTGTTGGTACCTCGAGCAGCGTCTTCGTTGCTAATTCTTGTCTCGTAGTTTGCAGCGCATTTTGGGATTAATCGGTTGTCCAATTAACGCCTAGTAACTTTTCTAGGCGCTTTCGAACGTTTAAAAATGTGTCTACTTCAGTGCAGTCTGCTGCTTAGATAATAATTTTGTATAATTTATTAAACTATCCAGAACAATGTGATTTACTGTGAAATTGCACATAATTCAACTAGAGCAAAGGCAAGAGAGTTAAGTGTGACGATGAAAAGAATTCGCTGTGGTTAAAGTGGTTTGACTCAGTAATCCAGTTGAGCTGCGCGTTATTATAAGAGTGAAAGACAAAGCTAAAGAAAAATAAGTTCATTCTTTGTTATAAATAATTGCAGAGAAATTGTATTTATAATAATTTGTGCCCTAAAAATGGTTAATAATAAAAGTAAATTTTCTCTTTTTTTTACAGTGAATCAATGGAAATATTTTGACTGCAGCTAACAAACAGGTAAAGTAATGTTTAAAGCATTAAAGTAACATAGCATAAAAATTACTAAAAAAAATAAATAAATGTGTAAAACGCAATCCCACACTGAAAGCACCTTTTCGTATCTCGTTTATGGCTCAAGCCGAAAATATTTAATTAGCTGCTATCCCATCGATAGAGATCACTTTTTGTATATTGTAATAATTATAAATGAAAGTAAAAATTGTGTTGTTCGACAGCGTGACCGCCGATGCTGGCGGATCTCAAGAAGGTTGAACATGTAAACTGTTCGATCGAACGATGATTAGGCAAATTTGTCTGCAAATAAACAAACGCCATGCGTGCTTTTCTCCCAGATTTGTTGCGCCACATGTAGTGCTAGCAACAGTAGCAAGTGAACAAAAAACAAAAAATAAAAAATTAACTCACTTTCTAAAAATGTGACACGGTAAATAATAACAATAAAAATAATTTTGAAAAAATGTAACAACGTACAATAAATAAAGAGTAATAAATTAAAATGTGTTGCCATATTTTCTGACACTTTAGATAAATAAAAGTTGTGTCATTTGTTCGATGCGAAAAATGATTTATGCGCATTGGCAATCAAAAGTCGTTACTTCAACTGTTTATTATACACCGTGGACCGAAATTATTGACTATAATTGTATGTAAAATATTTGCGAAAGTTGTAAATAATGCAAAAACACAGAACGGTAAACATTGGCAATATTTAAAAAATTGCAAAAATTCAAATGTAAATTTTTATGGTAGCCACTCGTTGGGTGATTTAAATTACTCTTTAGTTTATTTTGTTTCAATTATTTGTGCAAACAATAAGCAAATTAAAACATAAAAAAAATCAAAATCGGCTGACGCGAAGTTTGGGTACTGTTCAGGTCGGATATGCCCACAAAAATGTTGCCTATAATTCGAAGTTCTTGAAGTTGAAGTTGAAGTTTTACACAAAAAACAAAACAAAAATGTTTTTCTCCTTTTCCTTTCTTTGGCTGGCATACATAGGGTAAAAGTAATTCTCTATTAACTCTGTAAATATAATTATTATACCAGGGATACCGGAGAGTTCTTTTAATGAAAAAACAAATCATTTAAAAGAAATGGAAAAAATTATTTATTCAAAGTATTAGCGATTCGTTTCCATACCTTTTGCCCAGGTTTCTGCCAATTTATGAATGTCATCCGAATGTTCTTTGAGGCAAACAGCTCATCAAGCCATTTTTCGATTTCGTCAAAATCGGCAAAGTGCTGCTCAGCGAGCACGTGTCCCATTCATGCACAGAGATGATAATCGGACGAGGCCAAGTCTGGAGACTTGGACTGTGTCCTTCACCGGTTTTGCTGTGTTTGACGGTGTATTGCATACAACAAAATACCTTTATCGCGTCTTCTTGTCTTTAATGAATGTTTCAAATTTATTAATTGCTGTTTATAGCGATTAGAAAATTTCTATTTAATTTAATTTCGCACAAAGAGCTCGACAAATTTTGATTAATCTTAAGGAATAGTCAATTATTTGGTAGAGTATCTCCGCCCGCTTGCTGTGATAATATACATTGAGGCCGTGATCTTGAATATTGATCATACATGGTTTATACAATTATTAAAAATTATTTTATCTATTCCAATAACTCTAAAAAAACACGTCTAGAGATTAGACTTAGAGATCTCAGCGGACAGATTCCTCTAAAACATGTGATTGATCTCATTTATGAGCATACTTACCTGATATTCAGAACGCCCATAAAATGTTCAATGCAGCTTTTGTCTCAATCTAGAAAGCTTTTTATGGCAACAATGTGCCCATTATTGGCACACAAGAAGCACTCATACCCAGTCCTAAAGAACTATAGCAAAAAACGAGAACAACAACAAAATAAACTTTATTACGTATAATCTGCAAATAAGAATGTAATTTTTCAAGGTGTTACAAGGACCATGTAATAATTTGCATGCTCATGTACTACTTCCCATTGGCTTTAATATTATAAAAAGGATTTTTGTTTTACTTTTCAAGCGTTCATTTCAAGCGTAAATCATTGTCTTTGTTTTCATTGCAGAGTTTTCTGTTTTTCCGCATTTAACTGGAAATTTAAGTATTTTTTTTTTTTGTTTCTTTTCGTTTTGTATTTTTGCAAACAAAAATAATTATTAATTTGATGTAATTGTAAAGCATCCACAAAAGCATCTATCTATGCTGCAATCTCATACCCAACCAGCTTCTAACCATGACGACAAAAATTTCCGCCCTTTCAGCGGGTCATTAAACCAAGTCGGATGTCATCGTGCAGCTCATTAAAATTACAATTAAAAAATGTTTATTTTTACATGACATGCCTTGCGAAGTTGCTCATAAAAAACAATAATGAACACAAACATTTTAACAAAAATAAAAATAAAGTTTTTTTTATTTTCGGTATATATAAGTATATATTTTTTCTGCTTTATGAATTCATAAATTCATAAATTTTGTTGTTGTAACTAATTATAAATTTGTCATAATTAAAATGGCAATACTTTTTTGCGCTACTTTTTCGTTGTGTTTTGTTGAATTTACAGCCTTTTTGCCATTGTTGCCAGCGTTGAATTAATGACCGCCATCAACGTCTGGCGCCGGCCTTGGCCTGTTATGAGATGCTTTTCAGTAGCTCACTCGCATTTTGACGGAAATATCAAATGGCCAAAAGAACCAACAAAATTGACCTTGTACTAAGAAGCGTCAAAAACATGATTCTTCTTGGCCATCGCTCCATGTCGTTGTAGTCTTCTACTGTCTGCTTATCGGTTGTGCTCATCACAGGGGAAGCCATAATATTGAGCAACTTCCGCTATGACATCACTAAAAACCAAAACTTCACTTGCAAAAAGCTTCGTTTCTCACTTTGGCCAACATTTTAAAGGCCTATCAGATTTCGCGAACCAATACATAAGCTTGGCTAAAAAACATTTCATTCGAAATTCGTGAGTATTTCGCAATGACCTTTCGAGTGTGCGAGTGAGTATCTGCTGGCGTGTATCTTTTTTGAGCTCAATTAGTGGATCAATTAACGCTCAGATTCAAATCCAATAAGTCGAAAAACAAAAACCCTGTAACAACAACAAGAAATTGGCGCGGTCTCATTTGGGTTTGCTTATTATTGTTTTGCGTTCGTTAATTGCCGTTAATGTTGAAATTGGAGTGTCGGTTTTTTGCTGACTTTGTACAAACGCCACTTGAAAATGTCAATCGAAAATATTACTTAATGAGTCAGTTTGCATACAAAGTGGAAACTGTTATTTGTGTTTTTGCGCTTTGAAGGCTTTCTGAGCCAAGAGAATGGCGACTGGCAATATGACAAATTCAAATGACAAGTACCGGCGCTATATTTGATGGATCGGCCTTGTTTGACGAAGTTAAGTGACTTTGGATTCGAGAATACAAAATTTCAACAAGATAGAAAACGTTTGCAGTAAATCCACACAGATGTTGTAATCATAATGATTGGCCTTCTGAATCTATAGCATGTGCAAAAATATGACTGTTTAATGTTGAGATAAAATACAAGATGACTTGAAACCAGTCAGGGCCAATGGAACTCAGCATGCGACTCACACAACGAATTCAGTACAAGCCTCCGTTAGTTAAGTACCCGCCCCTAGGTCTTATATATAAAACTATACACTCCATCCTGATCACCAAAGCTCAACCTTAATGAAATTCAGTTATGCAGTACTCTTAACTCGAATTTAGTCGAGCCACAGTGAGCTGCGCAGCCAAGCCATAGTCAATTTAATAAATAATCTAGTGGGCAACAGTCTTAAGATTCAATGCTTCATGAGGGCTGGCATTATAATAGATTGCTACTACTCCTATGAATGCCGCACTGAAATGAACACCTTAGGTGCATTTTCTCAAAGCCTTATGGGCTTGCGTCTCTTGCTAAAACTATCTAGTCAAAGCTAGATGCAGGCTTATCACCCACCTTAGCAGACAAATTTCGGATATTCAAAAGATGGAAGAGCCTTGTGGATGCCCTATGCTCTTAAGAGGAGTTGACAAGGAAAAAAAATAATGATCAAACGCAATCAGTTGAAGGTTCTTAATATATTCAGAAATGAGGCAGAATTAAGTCTCCTTTGTTAAGCATGTGCGATTTAAAACTCAAGAAATTATTAAGTGTATTCGAAGCTCACCTAAATTGGCGTATCTCTAAATCCTTAAATTAATAAAGCGTATCATAGGAGAAACGTTCTCCAATTTTCAAAAGTTTTTCAAATTAAAACTAAATTCATTTATGAATTTTCTTAAGTCGGTTTCGCTCTCAAGGGAACATATCATAATTTTGGCTGTGTAACAACACTCAAGAACGCACTGATTATCGAGATATTATTTTCTCAGCGACTCAGCTCCTTAAGATAGCTGCACATTTGATGGCAAAATCAGCACCTACTTCTTGAAAGAGTTCAAACTTTTGCAACTTTTCTTTCTATGAAGAAGCTCCTATGATGCCTGTTGTTTTCAGAAACTCTTCAACAGAGAAGCTCCTCGCTTACATAAAAAGGTGTAAGGTTCTGCTATCAAGTGTATAAGACACAAATGTCAACTTTTATGAAAGTGTTCGATTTATTTTGTGGGAGTACAATAAAAACTGAGCTCTGTTAAGCGAGATGGTCTCCTTCGTAACTAGATTCTCGTACCAATTGAGATAAATCACGAAAAAAGTGAAAGCATCAGTCATGTCTTAACAAGGAGTGACAAAACCTAAATTAAAATTCCATTAAGCCTAACTAAAAATAGAGTACTGTTCTCTATTTGTTGAAGCTTATTACAAAATTTGCTGACATTTTAAACTGCACTCAACAATTTTTGTGTAATATACAACTTGGGGCAGACAAGCTCTTGCCTCCTGCAAACATTGAAATGTTGTTGACACGTGCGCTTTTCATATTAAGTCGCATGCTCTGGTTACATATCGCACATACATATACACACTGTATATAGTAAATCACTTTCGCTTTGATTATCAATCACTGACATGCTCATAATAAAAAGCACTGCAACCACAAATGAAGCGTTGAAGGAAATCGAAATGCCAAGAAAAGCGAAACTGGTGACACAAAAATGCGGATACAATAAAAGTTTAAAATCACTTTGTTTGTTGCTTTTCTGTAAGTAACCGTTTATATGTCATTCTGTGTGTTTGTACAAAAATGCACCCCATGGAGCAATCAGTCTGTGCCGGCTGTGTTGCAGACAGCTTGAACATCAAATGACGCAGCATCGACAACAACGCATGGATAGAATGAAGGAAATAAAGGAAGAATGACACACACACACACATATAGACGTATATTAATGGCAGCAGCTTTCAACAAAAAGACGTTCGACACAAACATGCGCACACATAAAATTTTATTAAATTTTTCACTTCCTTTTGAGATGTTTTATTCATTCTTGTTTCTTCCTTGACTATTTTTGCTGCCTGCATTGAGGCATCTGAAAGATTCGAAATGGCGTACTGTTTTCAATTTAAATGAACTTCAGCCAAGCGCCCTACAATAAATACACTGTCTTCACAGTTACTGAGATGGCTTAAGATACTTTTTTTATTTATTTCATTTATAAAAACAAAATAAAATAAAAAATGGGAAAAAATCCTTTTTTGTACGCTCGTATTGTTCTGTAAATAACTTAAAATATTTTACAATGTATCTGATACTGAAATGTGCATTGGATACGGATACCGGAATAACGACATTCAGATACAACTTGTCACATGTCACATGTTTTGTGGCTGATGATAACTTTTTTTTTTCGCCACCAGAGTGCTTCATTATAACTTTGAGTTAGTATTGATGCTTTAGAACACACATACAGACAGCCAAAAACACAAGCAGATTGAATTGTATGAGCGACTGAACTCGACTTGTTCAATCGGTTTCAGTCAGACAGACGAAACTTCAACGGCGCCATGTATTTTTTCTGTAAGTGAAAGGAAGTTGACCTCTAAAGTTTAATGCATTTTAATAAATCTTAAAAAAAAAACAACAACAAAAACATGTAAAGCAAACAAGAAGCATGCTAAATTTAAAAATTAAATTAAATAAATAAATAAATTTAAAAAAAAGTAATTTATTAAAAAAAAATAATAATAACACAGACACAAAAAAACTTGAAACAGTTTCGAGTTTTTTTATTTATTATTATTATTATTACTTTTTAATATAGTCTTAATTTGTAAGAATCACTGATACCATAATCAGTTACATTGACTTGATCACTCATCCGTGATGCAGAATGCAGTGATGCCAACTAGCTATCACAAAAACAGCATAGATCGACCCAAAAAAAATCGGAAAAAAGGGGAAAATGAAAAAAAAAAATTGTCAAAAAAAAAACAGGCCAACATTTTAAATTTTTTATTTTTTATATTTAGTTGTTACTTAGAACTTATGAATAGGTAATCATAATAGTTTCATTGCCTGATCAATTAAGTCGTTGTCCTCTTCATTTGCGGTACTACTGTATCATCATATTGAGATAATTATCCGGCACCTCACATGTGTTGCAGCATGCGTTGTGCCGTTGATGAAAAGCGGCTTGTTATAAAAAATATATAATTTCTTATGTAAAAACAGTATACATTTAACTGATAGCTAAAATTGCTTTAACATCTGCTTTTGAATGCGGTTTCGCAATTTATTTTCTCGCTCAACATCCGCATTTATTTTATGGCAAATGTTGCTAGTTCAAAAAACGATATATTCCCCGCTGAGTCCTCGTAATTAATAACAGTCCTCGGCCCAAAACATAACAAAGTTTTCAATATTTTGCCACTTATTATACTGCAATAATATTTTATCGATTACGTTGCTGTTAATTTTAAATAGCTCCAAAATTTCAACTATTGGCAAAACCGTATGGCATGAAAGTCCGCCATAAGAAAGGATAGATTTCCGGATAGGGTATGTTTGAAATTTTTCTCCGGCTAAGTCAGTTTAAAAAAGGAGAGATCTGTCTGGCTAAAGGCTAAATTGGCACCACTTCCAGAATATGATATCTAGGTAGTGCAGCCTTTTCAGGCACCGCATTTGCCTGATGTTGTGCAGCAGCTTGATTGCTGGATGGTTGACATGATGAACCAACCTAATGAGGTGTCTTCTTTGATTGTTGGGGTCTTCAAGTCTCGATGTATAACAAAGTTCCGGACATACCACTGTGCACCTGCGATGCTACACCGAAGCTTGGACTGAAACCTCTGAAAAAATTCCATTTCTGCTTGATTCCTTTTTTTATTTTTATTTCTCAATGTTTCGTATAAATTATGAAAATAGTTTTAAAATCCTTAATTTTTTCTTTAAACATTTATCTTTTGTTAAATTTGTAGTCTCTTCTGGCGTTTTGTAGTCGCTGGGTAATTAGTGGGTTGCGGTCCTCGCTAGCGAAAGCAATTTTGTGATGCAACACAAAAGAACCAAAGCATACCCAAAACGACCACAGAACGGGAAACATAACAGAAGAAGTGTAAGGAGAAGAATAAGAGCAGAAAAATGAAGAAACATGTTGAAACATGCAAATTGCATGATGCCACAAACGAGCGAGCAAAGTCGCCAATGACAACATTCAATGATGGCATTGCAGCTCGGTTGTAGTCGCCGTTGCCGTCGCCGTCGCAGTCGACATCGTTGCCGAAGCTGCTGCTGATGTTGACGCTTTAGCAATGAATGATGTTATTGGTTGACCAAAAATGTGAATGCCAACAAAGCGGTAAGGGTAAAGCTTGTTGTTATAGTTGTTATGTTTCTTGTTGTTGTTGCAACTGCTGCTGCTGCTGCACACGAATGAGTCATAAACGTGCATGTTGCCGTTTGCCGATGTTGTCGTTTGTTGCTTGCCTGTCATTGTTGCCGTTTTTGTTATGAATTTTGTTGTCGTTCTATGTTATTATTGTTATTGTTGTTGTTGTTGTTGCTGTTGTTGTTGTTGTACGCGCAGTTGTTGCAACACAATTTATATAAAAAATCGTGCTGTAGTCCAGTTCAACCAAGCGTTGGCGAGTTAAGGTTTTTACTTGTGCAGCATGTTGCCGATATGAGCTACAGAGAAAAAGTGCAATTTGAGTTGCCAATTGCATTGTGGTTGTTGTTGTTGTTGTTGCTGTTGTTGAACGGGTCATTTTCTTTTTGGACTACATTCGTTTTTTTGTTACTCGGTTTTATTTTATTTTTTTTCAAATGTTTTTTTTTGGAAAAACAAAACTGCAACTCAAGCCAAATTGTTGTGGGAAAGCGTCTCAGATTATGAGGTAGAAACTGGTTTCCTTTTAGCAAAACGCTCAAAATGGTATTTGCAACATTTGCAGTAAGGCAGTATTTGTTGCCATTGTCGTTGCTATATATATGATATTTTCTTATAACCAAACCGACTTCAATTTGGAGTGGGTGCTCGCACATGAAAAATAAGTAGTCAGTTTAATGAAAAAAAGGCATTCTATTAAAATTAAATGCCACACACACACACACACACAGAAACGCACGGCGTATGCGTAATGCTGCAATTCCTTTGAGATGCTACTAAAAAGTAGAAGAAGAAGAAGAAGAAAAAGAAGAAGTTATTTCCATTAAAGCATACAATTTCCATGCCTCAACCTCATTACGCTCGAAGACATTTTGAAAGACACACGTCGTTGTGCTTGCACATTTCGATGGCCTTCGTGCGTTGCATGGCATGCATGCCAAGGCATTGAGCTAGCGAGCGAGTGAGACAACAAGTGCAGCTCTGAAGACAAAGGCACATAATTAACCGTGTGCGCCACACGGCAAACGACTGACATGCAAAACGAAAATGAACACCTCAAGGTGCTTTGCGAAGCGCTTCAGTTGGATGCTGAGCGGTAGCAATCTAATACAGCATTAAATTCAATACGACTTTGCTGAAGTTGTTGTTTTCGTCGTTGTTGTTGTTGTTGTTGCGATGTTGCAATCAAATGAGATTGTTCTCATTTTATTTTGCAAATTTTACGCCACAAATACCACAAAAATTGCGACATCAAATAGCGAAAAGCGCAATGGCAAGCAACGGTGGCAGTCGCACTTCGTAGAACAACAAAATGAATGTCAGTCAGTCATTCGAAGTGAGTGCCTTGAGTGACTTCGTGTCTTCAGGCGTTGGTGCGGCGTTGCTGCAACATTGGTGTCGCATGTGACACTTCAGAAAGCAGTGTGACGAAAGACGAGAACAAAAGCAACAACAACAAGAATTAAGCCAACTTCATTGAGCGTAAGACACGCAACACACGATATTGTAACGCCAGTAGGGTGGCGGTAGCACAGAAAAAGAGTCTGTAGCTGCAGATGAAGTAGATGAAGCCCTACATGCAGCTCAAACTTGAGATGCAAAACAGTTGCCATTCGCATTTGTACTCGCTACAATCTGATTGTGGCATCAACATTCTGTCGAGCGGTTTGTCACATATTTTAAAGGGAGAAAGCTGGTATGGATTTAGTTGAACGATTGCCGCATTGTCTTTGAAGTGTCGTGAGTTCAAGACTAAGGTGTTATTCGATGTCCACAAGCAGAGTGTTGCCTTATTCGAAGGGTCCTAGATTTACTAGAAACATTTTAACGATCACTGTATATGAGCTTTGCAGTAATATGGGAAGTTAAAATGACGCTAAGAGATTTGATCCTTGTCGTAAGCACTTCTGAGCACTTCCTTGATGTTCCACACATCTCTTCAAACTAAGTACTTATACCACAGTGCAGGAAACTTGCTTCCACATGTTACTCAGAACGTCTTTTTAGATGATTTCTTTTAACATAAGGATACGTTGGTCAATGCTTAGAATGTTTTTATCGTAGAACATACCCAAAGCAAGCATTTTAAGTGGAATGTGGATTTCTGCCTGCTTTTGTCGAAAATTATTAAATATTACTATCATCAATTACCTATTCCCCTGGACATTACCTTATCGCCTATAGTATTTTAGTAGAGGCTTAGTTTGCTTCAAAAGTATGCCTTGATCAACAAAGATAGAGTTGACTCCCGTTTTTTATTCTTCTTTTCCTTTTTTCTGTTGCACGTAGCAGACATCTAAGCTGCAAGGCATCACATCACATTGTTGTCTTCCTCCAGCTTTTTGATGTATTCATGTTTGGCCCACAGCCCGCAGAATTGCAATGAGTAGATTTGAAAAATGTACGCCGCAAGGAGAACACTTCAACTTCGACTAATACCGTGTGGTAAGAGGCGTGGCTGGGCGTAACGCTACATGCTATGCAAATGATACGCTTGTCTACCTAAATTAATGCGATACGCAAATCAACTCAACATGCCACGTAATTCGCGCAATGCCAAGATCAAATGTCAGAATAATAGTCAACGCGGTATAGGCAAGGGCCGTGGCATGGACCGAGGCACTTTTTATAATCTACTATTACCAGCTATTTCGAGCTGCTCACTCGCTTAATTATGGCATCATTTAATGTCAGCGCGGGCGCAGCGCATTGCTGCACTATCAGCGGCCGCAGGCCATATGCCCACAATTATCGCAACGCGCTGGCTATAAATTGGCGGCTCAGCCGAGTTCAGCACACCCTGTTACAGACACACAGATGCATTTATATACACAGGTACAGAGGCGGAACTCAGCTCGTGTAGCAGACAAATCAAGCCAAATGCAGAAATTCATTTCGGCCACTTTTGATAAGGCGTTACGTTAACCGTGCCCGGTCGTAATTGTTGCCACAGTTTGCTTTAAGCCCACGCGGCCATGCTGCAGAACAATAAAGTGAATGCATGAACACCAACAATAACAAAAATAACAAAAAAAAATAACAACAAAATCTGGAGACGTGCTGCCAGCAGCATAACACATTAGGACATAATTCAGTCGACTCCAACGACGATATAGAAAAACAACCCGAAGGGAACATCATATGCAGTGAGCGCAAGCACTAAAAACACTTTGTAGCCATTCGGCAACAACATTGGCATGAGCAGGGGGAACAGCGGTAGTGGGGCAGAACTGCAACTTACAGCAATAGAAATAGCAGTAGTGTTCAGTGGCTGCGGCAGACAATGAGCACTCGTAATGAATGCAACAAATTTATACATCATGAAATAATTTTCATGCGCTCTCAGCCAAAATGGCAAATATGCAAGGAGCCTGAGGAAAAGGTGGGAAAGGGCAAAAGGAGCGCCGCGTTTAAGTGTTAAAAAAAATAGAAGCGCAACTACACCAACGACGGAATGAGAGCAGACCAGTTGAAAATGCCGACATTCGTTGGTAATTTCAAAACAAAACAAAGCAAAAGAAAGGAAAAGAAACTAAGAAAGGTGGGCGGCATAGTCTGAGAGTAGGCTTTGGAACAGTTGGGAATGCATAGCTGAGAGCGGAATGTCATGCATTTGATCTGAGTGTGAGTGGAGTGCGAGCAATGCTGAGGGCGTACAATAAAACTTATTTACGAGTCACGGCGGGGTACACAAAAAAATAAGTACAAAAGCATGGGATAAAACAACGCCAACAACACCAGCAACAACAACAACGATAACTCAGCAACTACGAATGTGAGCGTGTGTACTTCATTGTAGTGCACTTAACTTGGCCTGCAGTCATAGTGGGAATATGTACGGACAATGGTACAGAGGACATGCGGCAATGACAATGAGTGCGACGCGACGCAACGCGACGCGATGATGTCGACGACGCACGGCTGAGTTCAACTGTCGTTGGATAAGTGTGTGTATGTGTTTGTGACTCTCGCTGCTGTCGCCATTGCGCTGCCATTACCGTTGGTTCTTTTCGTTGGCTGCTGCTCCTTTGCGCTGATGTTTATTTGCTTATCTTTACGCTAGGCAAAGATGCGCGCAAATAATATGCAACGGTGACCGTTCTCCCACTCGTTGTTCTGTGTAACAGTTGATGCTGGATTTGCAATGTAAGAGCGAAAAATGTATGCGAAAGCATGCGGAGGGCGCGTGCAAAGTGCCATGAAATGAATGCAACAGGAGCACAACCGAAAAAAGCCAATAAAACGCACTGTGAGAAATTGTTCAAAAAATTTCTGGAATTTCGTTTGAAAAATTTGATTCAAAAAATAAGTGGCTTTTAAAAATTGTATCTTTTCATTTAAATGACGACGGAGCATAAATATTTGAGAATATATATTAAAAAAGATTGGAAACTGATTTGTAGTAAGACCATTCCAATTTTTCTGTAGCCGAACACAAATCAAACCCCGAATTACAAGTTTACATAATTTCCAACATAAACTCGATTTGATGATTAATTCCTACTCAAATAATTTGGTCTCAGAATAAGCAAGCGTAAACGTTAACACAGCTAAAAAAAATAGCAAATAAAAAAATATATATATGTGAGTGTCCTAGGCACTCACGAGCTTCTGTGATGAAAAGCGCATCTTTTTTCACCACGTCCTCTGTGGTTATTGAACTAGGCTCCTCTCTGAACCTCTGAACAGTAGTATACTTCCACTAGGCTACCGTAGCGACCTGAACGACTTCGTATGCCTACGTGCACGAGCCGATGACGATGATTGATTGTATGCGAGCGTTGATTGTATGAAACCAAAGATACCGATATATATTATATTGATATAATTCGACTTATTCTTAAGAAATGCTCTATGTTCATACAGCAATTTACCACTGGAACACATGGATTTCAGGGGGCCATATTACGATTGAAACTAGAAGGCGTTCAATTATTACATATGTATATGAAATTTATTTTAAAGTAAATGTTAGAAATATAATAAGGAACTGCTGTTGTATAATATTTTTCTTACTTAAAGTTCCCTTCCAAGTGAGCAACAGTAGGAAACGTTTAACTTTCTCATCCTCGAAACATGCTAATTTCATAATTAAACGGCCTTTTCGGGTAATTGTGCTGACGACGGTAGAAAGAAAGGAAGATTGAATCACGTGTTAAAAAATCACTAGATTCTGATTAGCTATTGAACTAATTAGAGTTACTGAAATGACAGCTAATTGCCTACGTGACAAATAAGCGGAGAAAGGGACAAAGTGGAGTGTGAAAATATTGCCGACTGTTTAACGAAGGAGCGAAGGAAATTGAATATGAAAATATGAAGCCTAATGATTGGTCAGACGGAGTTAGAGTATTAGAAGTTTGTTAAGCTTCAAGGGCATGGTATCAGGTGTTAACTTATATAGAGACATTCGTTATCTGTATAGGTATATAGATGTATAAATAGATACTTAACAAATTTGTGGTCGCCTAATTCATGTCACACTCTAATTAGGTATACGTACCTCATTGTCTTACAATGGTATTCTTTACCGTGTATCTGTTTTTTGTTGTTGTTGTTGTTGATTTTTTATCTTTTTTTTTTTTGCTGCATTTGTTACAGTTCGTAAGTCCAGAGTAGTCATGCAATTGCGCGACATTTATTATTATATGCCCACCCGCTGTTGTTGTTATTCTTTTCATTATGTATATCATTTTGTTGGCCGAGCATTGTTGCTCCTCCTACTGCTGTTGATCTTTTTTGTAGTCTCTTGGCTCGATATTGTCGTTGTTGTTGTTGTTGTTGTTTTTGTTATTTGTTGTTGTTTCAACTGCTGCAACAGCATTAAAACGAATCTGCACACTCAGCGTCCAAGGTTCGTTTAGCATGGGCGTTTCAATTGCAACAGCAACAACAACCTCTTTGCTTTTGTTGTTTTTGTGTCTCCGAGACAGACCAGTTCACGGGAGTAGAAGAATTCATAACTGCTACAAGCTGCCGAACAATGTTTAAAAACGTGAATTGTAGTTGCTTATTTACGTGTTTGTATGTTTGTCAGCGGGCAATATGCAAATGTACGTTGGCAAAATGTGCTCATATAAAGCGCCATTAAGCGTAATTGAAGCGCGCCCATTCGAATTGGCACGCATTAAAGTAGCCCTACGACAAATGAAAAATGACCGCGGCACAAGAAGAAGATGATGATGAAAAAGAAGAAGAAGAAGAAGAAGAAGAAGTAAGGCTATAAGTAGCACGAAGCTTCACAATTATAACTGTAAAAAGAATTTCGCACGCAAAGCTGTCTTTAACACAGAAAATGGTCTGCAAAATCGATCAAATTCTGTCAGTTTGTTTTGGCTTGTCTGACCCCGATGATGTTGAAGATGATGGCATATAGTGATTTATCAGCGCCAAATATAGTCAGTTCAATGATCTGGACTTGAATAATTTTTTGTTTTTTATTTATTTATTTTTTTTTTTGAAGGGCCGAACGTTACCGCTAATTAGCAGAGGCAGCAAGCCAAATTTTTCGGTAATGCGCCACAAATGGCACACTGTCATCATCAGTGATGACAACATCAATTCTTGCACATTATCTTCACTAGCAACATCATCATCGACGTCATCATTATCTTTGGCAAACTTGCTTGCGGTTAATTAGCGCTACGTTCTCGCTCAAATATGAAAAGTTAATGCGAAATAAATCGTAATAAGTTCGATCCGCGCGTAGTCGATACCCACCCACACCACATGTTCATTTACGCTGTCAAAGTAAGTTTTCCTTTAATATGACACATACATACATACATGCATACTTGCGTTCAGTCGTGTGTCGAATATGTTGTCGTTCTTGTCGGGTTCTGAGTATGGCGCTTTGTGGGTGCTGTTGTCTCTGAGCTGCGCTGGTTATGCCTTTGGGGTTGATGATGGTGTTGATGACACTTACCATTTACCACTTATTCCATGCACGCGCAGCTCTCCCTGGCAATCATTATTAATGATGACTTTTAGTTTTACAAGATAATTATTTGTTACCGTTACGACGAGTTTTGGCTGATTTGATGGTTCAGCTGTGGCGTGTATCAGAGGCGGAGTTGCTCTTGTCAGCGTTGGTGTTATTGATAGAGTGGTTGTTCTTCTTGCTGTCGTTCTGTTGCTTATTTTCATTAATGTATAATAATAATTTGAACCCATTGTACTTTGTTTTATTTATTCTTTTTTGAGTGATGTTGAAGTGTAAATTAACAAGCCATGAAAGAATTGAAGAAGTTCTTTGTTTCTAGCTTAAAATATCAGCAAAATTAGCGCAGCTTTCCGGTTTCATTTTAGTCAAAGAATTTCCGGCACACAAAAATAAATATATATACTCACTAAGGCAATAATTTGTACGCTTTGGTAATCTTGGCAATCTTCTTAGCCAACAATGTAACGCCCACAATTCGCAAAGTAAATCAAAGGCGACGTCAACACAAAAAAATATGGAAATTGGGTCAAAAGAATTGAGCAGCCGCAGCCGCAGCCGCAGCCGCAACCGCGATTTGCAGAGGCAGCTAGTGGAGACAACCACCAGCTAAAGCAGCTACTAGCAAAGGCAGACGCAGCCAGAGCCAGCATCAAGCGCCGTGTTGTTGACAGCGAACGGAAGCGATGCGAAAAGCGTTCGATGAATTTGTTGTGGTGCGAATTATTTCTAATTGGCATAATAAATATACATACAAATATACAAAAAAGGCAAAATCACAATTATTACGAAATATTTGTCTTTCAACATTATTTGCTTGTTTTGGTTTTTTGGAATTGCGTAAACAAATGAATTAAGAGCAGAAAAAAAATGTTACAACTGAATGAGTGATTTAATATGCGTGGGAAGAAATGAGCACTGGCTCTTTTTTTTTTTTTTTGGCTGTGTATGTAATGTTGTCAACATTATGATTTTGAACAACAACAATAATAAAAATTAATTTAAATTCAGCAAAACGAGCGCAAACTGCAAGAAACAGAAAAAAATACAAAAACAAAGCCGAAGTACGTAGGTCTACTGGTATCTATGCTTGGGGGACAACAGTGCAGCAGGTGAAGCGTGCATGTGTTTACTTATTTGTGCAGCCAATGGCAGTTGTAATAATTAAAATAATTTTTATCACGACTGAAAAGCAAAACAAAAGCGAAAGTGTTGAAATATTTCTTTTGCAGCAGGCAACTCCAGCTAGCCACAACAACAAAACAAACAACTTGCACGCGTTATGCATACCACACGCGATGTTTTCAATTCGCATTTTAATAGCATTTTTCACATAGTTTTTTTAGCTATTTTTTTGTTGTTAATTTTTTTTTATTTGCGCGCGACAAATTTTCGTGTCGCATTTTCAATTGCAACGTTGAAGTCGCTGCCAACGGCTGTTCGTACTTTTAATGTCTACTGAACGTTTGCTGACGTTTGCACGCCACTAATTAAAATGGAAATTTCATTCGCAGACAGACAGACAAACACACATCTTCAAAAAGCCGCTGCGGCCCAGCCGCCAATCTCCTCACTTCAGCAGCCAACGTTTTTTGAACACTTCATGTGTCAGTAGCTGTGCTAATAACTCTATTCAGGCATTGTTGCAACATTTTCTTTTTTCTTCTTGTTGTTGTTGTTGTTTTATTTCGTGTTTTGGTATTTTTTGAAGATTTTTATCAAGCGGCGAACGTTTGTGTTTCTCGCTTGCAGCGCGCCGGATCTGTTAAACAATTCGTACGGAAATTGCAATTGTTTGTCGTCGTTGTTGTTGTTGCTGCTGTAATAGGCATATGCCTACCTTCTGTCTAACTGGCGCTCTCTGACTGAGTTAGTGAAACTTGAAATTCACGTGCACAGAGGGCAAAACGATTATCACACAATAAGTGTGAATTTTTGTGTTAAATGCGGACGATTTTTTTTAGTTTTCCTTTTTCACTGAACACGCAATTTTATTATTATGTTGTTTATATTATGATAACTCAACGACGTAAAGAAAGTGTGTTTATTTGTTATTCGACAGTTTGTGTGCTGGAGGTTGTCGTGTTAAAATTCTTCAATTCTTTCTGCAGCATGATGGTGAGCTTCCATAGGTTCAGATAACCATCGCATACAACCAAACTCTATCAAAGAAGTTTGATTTTCGCCTCATTCTATCTCGAGCACAATTCGTTGCTCTACGCTTCCATTTACGCGTATATTAGTCAGAGGTCTTGACCAATATCCTTGAGCGTTGACATCCCTGGACTCACTTCTAAGTTGCACTAGCTTCATCCTTATTGGTGTTGATTTCCTTCATGTTTGTAATACCTTATCTTTCATATATTCGTATTCTTCTATTAAACATAAACCCCACCAGTTTTGCTGCTATGATTGACGGAATCATTTCTTAGTTAGTCAGTCTGCCTGACTGATTGTAGCTATACACACTAGTTTCAAAGGTTTTACTCGAGCGTCAAAATTTTGTAGGTATTTTGTATATACCGGTGGTTTCAATCATTGTAAACACTAATCTTAAGCCATCGGTCAAAATCAACTTTACGTATAAAAAGAAAGTAGGCTTGTATATGGTACAGACGCACTTGACTAAATCTAGAGCGCACTCGGTTTCCGAAACTACAAACTCCATGACAGTCATATTACTCTTCATAGAATGTACAGCGTATAAAAAAATATAGATCTTTGTTATTGTAGTTCGGAAGCCTCAACATTTCTTTAAAATATATTTAAAATGCGACACATCAGAATCACAACGTAAATCGGCACCGCAGACACATCTGTCAAATTAACCGTTCCCGAAAGCCTGTCGAATTCCATGGATAATACCATGACAATGACAGTGTTGATGCTGGAGCTGAGCTGGTAAATCCCTAGCTGTTGTTTTTGTCGACACCGTGGCGGTTGTCTTCGTACTCGTCCATTCGCCTGAATCAATTTCATACGTTGAATGCTAATATTAAAGATACAAAAGATATTTATTTTGCATGCTCCTTGCTACTTACAGTCTGGAATAGACTATTGCGGATTATTGCCGTCTTGTGCAGCGCCATTAAGTTTATGCGTCTCTTCTTATTGGGTTCTATGAACAGATCAGAATACTGGCTGCGCTCGTGATTTTTTATTTGCTATTATTTTCTTTCGAAGATAGCATAAACTGTCAAAAAGTCAGTTCAATGATTGCTTAAATCACAAAGCACTAAGTAATAAATTCTGTCTCAATCGATTCAAGGCAATCCAAGTGTGTGCTTATCGGATGCGTCTTGTTGTATCTACGAGTGTGCTTGTCTCAGCCAATTGAGAAAAGCAAACTATCCAGCCAGTTCGAGTTCGAGTTTGAGTTCAAGCCTGAGTTTTAGTGTGAGTGACAGACAGCATTATGTATCTAGATATGTTGCTGCTGCTCATGCTGGGGCTGATGATGATGCGTCTATCGTTGCTCTAATATAAAAATAAATTTACACGAATATGCCCAAGATGCACGCACATATTTATACAGACTAACATTTTCACGCGCACATTCCCTTTGTCTGGCTCTGTGTATCTTATCGTCATTCTCTATCTGCCGCATTGAAGTATTTCTCAATGTTCGTACAATACTACATAAGTAGAAAATGCTCGATGTTCGTTACTACACTAACACTAACACCAACAAAACGGGCAACTTTTGTCTTACTTAACTTTTGCTAGGAATTTGCACTATTTGCACTCTGTCTACTTCCAACGCTCTCGCGTTCGTTCCGTCGTATGCTGACTGCCTTTCAACCTGTCCAAAATCGTTTGGGCTATTTAACTTTTAAGTCTAATTAATTACGAAACTACGAAATGAAATGAAGAATTTGCTGCAATGCCACCACAGGAGAAGACAAAGAAGGAGAAGCTGACGTGTAAGATGCGGAAGCTGTGGAAGATGCGATGTGAATGAAGCAGCGGATCTATCTTCAAGTTGATAGCATTATTTGCTATCTTTTCTACCTCTACTTTGTCTTATTCTCCCTTTGTTTGAGTTACATTTTTTTTCTTTTCTTTGCCTGCGGCTAATTGGCAATTTTATGTTGGTCTTTTTTGGATTTAAGTTCAAGCACACTTTAATTTAGTGTTCTCAATTTTTACACCTTTGTCATTTTTGGCACTAACTTTGGCGAACTTACTCAAGGCATTTGCTGCTAGCGTTTTAGTTTCTCTTGCGTTTGTGATATATGAAAACAAATTACAAGTCATTTACTTCTAAGCCAGAATTTCACATAATTAAGCGACAGAGTAAACGCTGTGCACTTCATATCCTTATAAGCATAATCAACAGCAGCAGAGATTATTAGATACGCAAGCCATGCCTGCTCATACATACATAAGTACTTACAGATAAGCAGATACTAACATACATACAGAGTGAAGACTCCTTGGGTACAAGCGTTGGAAAGCAGTTGTTTTGTGCAGTGCCTTGCGTTGCGGCCTAGAAAGAGGCTACATGGCATCAGCAACTTGCTCACAGTCTCCTGTGATTCGGCATATAGTCACCGAACGGTTCGATGATAATTCACTCGACAAAATTTATAATTTCGCTACTCGAAAATTTCGCCTTAGCATATATTTTCTGTAAAAATGCGCACCAATGTGAATGATATTAAAAATCGTTTACTCTCCATAGTAACAGTAGTAAGCTGCGCAGTCTCCACAGCCGTTCACAGTGTTAATCCAGCGTTGATCAGCGAGCATTAGTAGTTAAGGCAATTGAAGTGTCGTATGTTACTCTCTTGAAAACCTATATATGCGTCACTATGCGTCACTATAATATAAAGGTAGAAATCCCTGTAAGAAGCTCTGTTGAACAATTTCGCAATAATGACAATGGTGCCAATGTTACAAAACGTGATTGAGTGCACTAAATATTATTATCCAATTGCTAACTTATGCAATAATCTACTTAATTTTATTTAAGTAAATAGCAAGTTGACTTCTGTGCAATCGTCGATTTTAGTTAATAGAAACTGTAATTGGTAGAGAGCTGATGATTCCAGTCGTCTCCGTCCCATAACAAGCGAAACTAACGGTTCTAACCTTACTAAGTTTGAGTCTTTGTTTTTGATTCTCAAAAAGTTTTTTTACTTACACATCCTTTATTAGAAAACAACTAAGTCGGCGGATTATGAGGTGTGAGTAGGTGTGAGCCGTACTCTTGGTCGTGGAAGTCAATCGATCACAAGAGTATGTTTGTGATTATTAGCGCTACCGTACCTGATACTACTACGGTAGAAAAAGATAACTGATATCGGTGGAGTAGAGGAGACCCGGGTAGAGCGTAGCTATTTACGAATTCATTGGGTAAAGGATGATGTTTAAATGTAATTGGGAATGAACAAATTTCAGGAACAATATTATTTTTGTAATTATCACTAGTGTAGGGACTATCCCTCTTAGTGATCTAATGCGGCTGATGTTGTCAAATATGCAGCGTGATTTTAAAAAGAAAATTCAACCGTTTAGCTGAAAAGTTTTGGAACAGACAAAAACACATGAATAACATGCTAACCAAGGTCCACGCTAACAAAGAATATATATAATATTGCTCAGGATTTGTATAGAACGTAAACGGCAAATGAAAGCTTCTTTAATCGCGTTGTGCGGTTTGCTAATAAACAGAGCTCATTGTTCCCATGTGGATCGATGCACCTGTGTCGTGATTGGCTGTAGGATCATATCGGAAAGCTAAGCTCTTTAAATATCATGTCCTTGCCCCGCGCGCGTAGCCATACGATATTTTCATTTCGACGTCGCACTGATGGCATTTTTTCCCACACCAAATTTGGAGAACATTAAATAGATTTTATCGTTTTGAATGCGCCAACATTAGGATCACCACCAATAACCCACTAAACTTTGAATTAAGCTTTTTCTTAAAAAATTTCTTTGTAACACAAAAAAAATAAATGGAATTTTCCGACTTTTCCGGCAGGATTTTGCACTAAACTTGACTCGGAGAATCTCCAGTGGTTTCGGTATCTTTAGGTAACATACACAAACACTTCGACTATGGTTCGCCCAGCGCACACTGGTTGGAATGACACAATTTATGAGTAAATAATTTTTTTTTTGTTGGAATTTTGGAAATAAGTTTCATTGGCTTAATAGGCAATAAAATAGGGCATCCAAATCGCATAGTCAATTACTTTTTCTGGGGCCCTATAAGTTTGCTGCAGCCCTCAAAGTCAGCTGTTTTCTTAGTGCCGCACTGTATAAATTTTTCGCTGCTTTATAAATATTGTTTAAAAGACAATCATTAGATATTTGCTATGAAAAACATAGCTCAAGATATGTAGATTATAAAACATTAGCCGAAGTTTATTTATGTTTTCATCAACCGCGCTGCAGCGGTTGAAATTCAACCACAGTTGTAATAATATTTAATTGTACAATGTCACATAGACCTGTTTACACGAAAAAACTTTTCGTGCTTCTTCTTTCTCGCAACACTTGTGTATGAAGAAGAGATGCACGAGGCAGACGAGGTAGCTTTTACCTTGTGTTAATCGCAACTTTATTGCGTTCTTCTTTGTCTTCATTCGGATTTTTCGCCTGCGCTTTAATTCGTTCGTTTTTTGTAGAGTGAGTATGCACGAAAATTACGGGAGGTATGTGGTTAAAGCAAGCAACGAGTTGCAGCGTCTAAAATCGAACAGCAACACCACAAAAGAAGCAACTAGAGTTGCAAGCGACGGGGAGCTTTGTGTAAAACAGGTCATAGTAACCTAACCACATGCGTTAAGGTAATTTAACAAAATGCAAGCGTGTGTGTGAGACTTTATTGTAGTTGTGTGTGTGACAACTTTTAACTATTTTTAAGCCCATAATACGTAACTTAGATTATTAAAAAGTATTTTGTGCACATCTGTAAATTAAAACCTGTCGAAGGGTACATTTTATATCAAAATCGGTTTTATGGTTTAGGCCTAAAATGATGGTAAAGAAAATGTCTTGGCCTATTCATATATGGATATAATTAAAGGCGACACTCCAATGTCTCATTCTCCAAGACAAAACTGTAATGCTATTAACTGAGTGAAGTGTATGAGAACACACAAAAGGTAAAGTTCTACAAAATGATGCTGCGTCTGCTGTTACTGATGTCACTGATGATGGCAATGATGAAGTCAATGAAGATAATGATTATATAATATGCTTACCTACAAATATAAGCAAAAATTAATGCTTTTGTAGTAACGAACACGGTTCTTGATACTTGCGTTCTTGGTACTTGCGTGTGTTCCTTTGCTTGGGGGTGGGTTGATGACTTCGCAAGCATTCAAAGAACTTAAGAAGATTCACATGTCTCACAAATATAAAGAGTTATAAATAGGCGAAGAGTAACAAAACAAAACAAAATTATATAAAAGGAAAACGTAGCTGAACTGAAAGCAATGCGAGTTGGTGTAGTGTATCTAAGCATGTATGTGTATGCCTGTTTATGTTCTAAGAGCTTCTATGACAACATTAAAAAGTCAACTGCAGTGAAGTCAACCAAAACGTAGCGAAGCCAACGTAAAAACAAGAATCCAAATAAAAGTAGGAACTATTCGGGCAAAAGCAATGAGGCTTAAAAGTAAAGCCGCATAATTAGCATGCATCAAATGAAAGAAGTCAACGCCGCTTTGAACTGCATTGCCAACTTCAACGCCAACACAGCGCAGCTGTACTGTTATTTATGCATGTCAATACAGTTTAAAATTTTATTTTCACATTTGACTTCAGTGATGACGACAAGCAGAAGGCAACGATGTTGCTATGATAATGATGATGATGATGTTGATGATGATGATGATGCTGAGTATGAGTATTATGCATGCACATTCTGTCGTACTATGTATCTTTGCTTATACTTTACCTTGCCACATTTGCATGTTGTAATACTAAAAAAATATAATAGAAAGAGCTAGCTGCAGTTGGAGCACGAAAAGCGCAACAGACAATTAATGCCAGGGCAGCGACATTGGCATTGGTCTTAACTTCTACTTGCTAAATCGACAAAACAAGAAAAAAAATTAATATGAAAACTGAGAAAAAAGAAAAGTCATTCAACTTACTCAGGCCCTGGCCCTTTGTGCGACTTTTTTTCTATTTTATATATATTTTTGCTGAGCTGCTTTGACATCGACAACAACGCTGGGATCACATTGTATACAAATTTCCCAGTGTTAGCGACATCGGCTCAGCTCACTCAGCTGGCATGCGTTGCCAACTCCTCGCTCGACTACCTCCCCATTAAAGACAAATTGAAGTCTGTAGATGCGAGTTGACACTCAAGTGTCAATAAACGTTAAGCGCTCGTTTGTAAATTGGCTGCGTCTGATGTTTAATGCGTAAATAATGTGACAGTTAAATGTTCCTTCTGCTTGGTTGGTCGATCGCCCGGTCGACTATTGAAGGTGTTTGGCAGCTGGCAGTTAGTTCATTAGCGTGAAGCTTCGAATTGTAATGATTTTTAGAACATTTTAGAAAAATGCATAAGTGTTGGTTGATTACGAGTATGTGCCCAAACACATGCATGCATATAAACACAAAATAATTGCACACAAAAATGCATTAATTTTCAGCAAATACGCGGTGTATGCTTGATTTATGCGGCACGCACGAACTCAACTCGAAGGCGTCAAAGCACACATTTGTCGTGCGTTTAATTGGAAAAATATGCCCGCATAATTTTCCAACTATTTTGTTATTATTAAATACGCGCATAAATTTCATGTAAAACATGCAACGTGCCACTTATTTATATTTTATTATAGTTTGTTGCAACACAGAAACTTTTGCCGTTTATTCACACTCTAAGTGAGCGCCTGGCTAATAATTTAATTGTTGATATTACACGTGGAAAAAAGAAACGGGAAAAGGAAATGATTCTGTGAAAAATTAATATTAAACGAGCAGAGTGAAAGTTGCAACACTTGTGGCGCTGAAACTGTTGCCACTTTACCTTGAACAAGTTCATTGCACACTTGCAGTGAAGTTTCAGTGTAACATAAGCAAAAACAGATTGTAATGTGAAGCCCTTAAACCAGAATACAGTATACTTGTACAACTTCAGGCATTTGGGCTGCGTAATTACAATAAAGCCATGCAGAGACTACAGAGGTAAATACTTCAATAAGCCGCTAGGGCAATGAACGATATACTGACGATGCTGATTATCGTTGAAGCACAATTTAAGGGTATTCATTAAAGTGATTATCTGCTTTGTGGATTATATTTAAAAGCTAAGCAAAATTATGGACAAATAATCAGCATCTTCATTGATTATTTTATATTTCAATTTGATCTTTAAAAAATAGTAAATTCAGAACCAAAAACCAGAAATTTATAAGATTGGATAAGTTCCCGTCCGAACTGCTGCAAATTTATGTCAATGCAACGTGGTTTATCTGGAACTCTGTCACATATTGACACTGCAGATTCTACTGATCAAGTAATCTTTACAGCTAAGCTCTTGTCACCTACTTTTTGAACAGGGCTGCTCTATCATCCAATTAGTGCGATTCCAAACTTGCTGGGGTTGCTTGCGAGAGAGCCATTGGTGGCCAATAAATCAGCACAATTCCGTTCTACGCATCTTTAGTCTTAGCCCATATATGGTACCGGTATGGTAGAAGTGTCGATTTATTAGAATCGTTGGACCTAAAGGCTGTTGATATTGAGTGTGCTCACGTCTAAGGTGCTGAACATTATTATTATCACCTCGTTATCAGAATTAAACTTTGATTATTGGGTTGGTGGAAAAGTAATGTACTTTATTTCTTCATCAATTATTATTTCCATTGTCATTTTTCGTGTAAAACCATAATTCCGTCCTTGTAAACACCCAGACATGCAGTCGTCTAGAAAATTCATTGTTACCCCACCAAAAAAACTCTCGATGGACCAGCAATATCAGTGGTAATCAGATGCTGATATAGCCAACCATAAATTTTTTGTGGGAGTGAATAGAATTATGTTGCCATTCTGGAAGCGACGATCTTTATATTAGTCTTCTTAGTTGTTGCCAATAGAGTGCTAAATTTTTATTTTCCCCTGATGGAAGCCGCTCATAATGCACAGAACCGTTGCAAAATTCCATTAAATGCAAAGGAACAACCTACTCGTAGTAGCATTATCTTTGTAATGGTTTGGGCAGGATTTATGAATTTTAATGAAATTGCCATTTTCATTTATGTAGTACTTTAAACAGCTAAGTAGAAAATCAGTCCCTGAATACCCTTAATTGCCATATTCTTGGGTGAAATAAGCAATAGTCGACTGTGTGTCTGTGTGTGTTTATATGCATAACTGTGCATAACTGTTCGTTTACGCCATATTGCAACTCAATCATTACATCATGCATACTACGTCAAGCTTAAATGAATGTCCAAATGCCAAAAGGGCGACTTCACGTTAATGTGGCGGTGTCGCCGCATTCTGTAAGTGAAACGGAAAATTCTCAATGGCCTACGCTGTTCGATTTTACTCTTGCATAAAATAACATTTTGGTGCACAAACAACATCAACCATGTTTAAACAATTTTCACTCATAAGTGTGCGGGTTTGTGTAAGTGATTAATTATTGGCATTTAAAGCGTAATTTCCTGCAGCAATAATCTGATTAAATTCAATCGCTGAGGTGACTTTCTCATGCAATCATGTACTTCAATGCTTGTCCATCAATGCTGAATGAATTATTTAATTTCATTTTAATTTATTAATAATATAATTTTTATTTTCTTAATCTTCAATATATTAATTTACTTGGCCAATTTTTTTATTGTTTTATGTTATTTTATTTTTTTGAGGTTCATCTCTTTTTCTGTATTTTGTTTAAATAATTACTATCATTTAACTAAATACCTTTAATATTTTTTTGTTAACAGTTAATTTTGTAGTTTATTTAGTTAATTAACTTTGCTACCGTAGTTTTGCGACGTGACTTGACTGATACATTCTGTCCGCTGTTGTGGCTTCTGCTTCTATTATACTTTAACCTAGCTTGGCTGGTGTATCTTCCAATGCATGACTGATAACTCAATACATATGGTTTTCTTTATTTATTAATTTTTTGTTTCACTCTTGTATTAGTTATTAAAAATACACGTAAATTGTATTTTGTTGTTGTCATTGTTGTCTGTGTCGGTTAGCGCATACTTACGACATTAATCGTTGTTATGCCATGAATTTCAATGAGTCTTCATGCATTACGCTGCTTGAGTAACTCACATAGCCCGCTGCGAGCTCATTAATATAGCAATTAGTGTTTTGTTTGTTCTTATTTGGCAAGTGACTACAACACGTGTTTTTGCATTATTTGCCTTTTAAATATGGCAGTGCACAATTATCTTTTTGTTTTAGTATCTTAACATTTGAAAGTTCTGCTAATGACGTATTGTTGGAAGATATTATTGAAAATTCGGTACAAAGCTGCTCATTAAAGAACAGTTAAGGAAGGCACATGAAAGAAACTGTTGACTCATATTTTAATGAAAACAATGCTTGAATTTCCAACAAAATGCACAAAAAAGTTCTAGTTAGAGAGACTTCAAAGTTATAAAATTGTTCGTTAGAACTTGGGATTTAGAAGAAAGTTCAGAACAATTCTTAAATAATAAAAAAAAATTTTCGGTTTTATTTTTTGAAAAAGTTTTTTCTCCGAAACGACGTCATCAACGTATAGGGCACTTGAGTGTGAATACTATGTTTGCATATGAAGTACTGAGCTATAATGCACAATAATGTTGTACCCCGAAATTGAGCCTGTTGTGCAAATCTCCTTATATATGGTAGAAAAATTGCCAAAATGATTATCAATGAATAATAAAAAAACTAACTAATCTATTATTTCCCCAAAAAATTCAACTTAAGGACCGATGCTCGATTTATTGAAGTTTGAAAAAAAAAATAAATAAAATGAGTATGTACAGAATTTTGAACTTCTTTTAAGTTGTGAAAGATAACGAATACTATAAATAGTTTACCAAGGTTTCAGAATCAATGTAGGTTTCATATCAATGTCGTCTACAATACAATACAAAAATCCATTCATCTCTACCTACCAACTCGATATCTGTCGCCTATTTTCCGTTCAAACAAATATCTACGATTCAAACAACATATTTATTGAATTATGCATAATGAATTTATTATTTTGTTTTTAAATTTCAAAATGACCAAATCTCAATCCTTAGAAAATTGGCATTTTTAAACTTTTCAATTGTAATTTGTTTGCTATACAAAGAGAGAGCAACATTTAAATTTCGCCAAAAAAGAAGACACATTCAGTAAACAATTTTCAGCAATCTGTGCATCAATTCATGCATATTTCCATCTATGCATGAATTTTTGTATTTGTGTTTATCGAATTAAGCAAATACCAAGCCATGTATTTACATATTCATATAAACATTGCACAGACGCATACATTCAGTTGCACATATGGCTATACTATAGACGCAAGCAACAATTAAAGTGCATAAATTGCTTGAAATATTTTCATCTCTTCGTATGTCCATATATGTGTGATTATGTGTGTGTGGGCTTGATGCGTGTGCATATGGGTCTCGCTGCTTGAAAAATTTGTGTGTACTCAAAAGTGCACCCAAGGCTACACTTGACCAAAAGCATTGCAAAGTTTATGATAAAATTACCAACTTAATTGCCAAGACTTGGCCATAAGTCAAAACAAAAAGTTTCACGCAGCAAAAGTAAAGCGACAACAACAAAAAAGAATTTAAGCAACAATAACAACAACAAAAGCAGCAAACATAGCATTGTTTGGCATTTGCTGTTGTTGCCGCTGACATTTGCGTTGCCAATGCTAACAAGCTTCATTTTAGCCGAATGAATATGAAAATCTGCTGCTGCTGCTGCTGCTGCCACAAAAATATGGGCAAAACGACTGAGTCAGCGCCACATGGCTGCCAGCATAATTGCCTGACCAACTGAATGACCGTCTGGCTGACTCATACAACGGCAACAACCACTCGTTGCAAGTAGCTTTCATAATTGGTGCAATATGAACAGCAGCAACGTCATCATCAACTTTGCTGCTGTTGCTGTCAAAAAAAAAAAAAAAATAAATAAATAAATAAAAATAAAAGAAAATATGCGTTCATTAAAAGGCAACTTGTTGTAATATGCCTAGTCAAAGACCAAAGCCATAAAACAGAAAAATCGTCGTCCTGGTTATAGCCTCAGCATAGGCTGAAACAACGGTTCGCCATTCATAGACGCCAGTGACTTTTTCGCGATTATTGCAAAACGGCTGAAAAGCAAAAGAAAAATTAAAAAAAAAAATCACTTGAAGTTGAACTGGTTTCAGCATCAGCGAAAGGAAAAGTGGCCACCTGTCTCAGCCAGCCAAGTCAAGTTGGCGCAGAGTGAAGCACAAAACGCGCCTCGAATCGCGACCCACGTCGCCAATTTCGTTGAACAGGATTTTCATCGATCTTCGATCGTTTTTTCATTTACCATTTTATTTTTATTTGTTTCTTTCAATTTTTCTTACCTTTTGCTAGTTTTGCACCAAATTAGGTTAACGACATTTAAACTATGAAAATTCACTTTCATTGAAAGTGTTACCATTGCATGACAGTGAGCAGCCGCGTTGCCATAATGTGGCAATCGATACGCAAAAACTTGAAACAGTGTGTGAGTGTGAGATGGTGGTAGGGGGGCATAAAAGAAAATACAGAAAAAGAAAATAAAATTATAAATTCAGTTTTCCAAGCGAAATGATAAGTGAAATTGAAATTGAGCTGCATTTAGATTGCACACGATTGGATTTGGTATTTAAACGATTTTCAGCTTTTGCTTGTATGCTTCTTAGATGAACTGAAAATTCATATTTGCTCGACGTTTGTCTGTGGTTACCAAATGATTGCTTCGTGTTTACTAATAGCACAAAAATGCATCCAGTTATTGAGGTAATTTCGGTATTCATAGTCCATCATTATACCGAGTGAGTAGTTTCCGTTTGAAGCAAAGAGAAGAAAATTACATTTTTGGAGTATGCAAAGCCAAATGTAACATAGCAATGCGCTATCTATCAGGTATTTTAATTAGTTGAAACATTGTACCATCACTATTTGGGTAGCGTTGCCTTCGACATACACACCATAAGAAACATCGGCACACCCTCTTTTTAATTTGTTCCTATTTTCTTCATTTTCATATTTCTCTTGCTTCACTGTGCTAAGCATAAACTATGAGAGATTTGTAGGAGGCATACATTTATTGATCTATTTTATTATAGTTACTTTTTGTATTGTAAAATGAATTTGTTGAGGATAGAATTAAACTGTGAAGAATTATGATTCCAGAATTTCGGAGATCTTATATCCCCATGAATAAATTTATATTGACGAAATTTATTTGCACTTTATTTGGTTCCCATTTTATAGTTAAAATTGTGGAACCCACGCGGGGGTATGTCGTTTAACATACTTTTCGTGGTCTACTTCTACTGCTTAGCATGTATTTTTTAAGTGCTACTAGTTCTTGTAGTTTAATGTGATATATAGTAGCCAACTTGGCAGCATGCAATTGTATCTGTATTCAGAAACCTATCAAAACCATTTTATGGCGTAGATGAACCTTAGTATGGTCCATGTTTTTAATTCAGTTACCAAACTAAGATTTTCTAACAACCTTTTTACAATCATCTGCAAAGGGACATTAACACAACCGTTGCCTAGTCGTCTCCATCTTTAGGAGGGCAAATACAACAGAACTCTTAGAGGCTGATATAAACAGCTTTTATTGACATTTGACCTGGTAACAGCCAGTTCTAATGCTAAAGTTCCTTCGTACACTTATTATTATTCTTATTCTTATTCTAATTGGGCAGAAGGCCATAGTCGAGTTAGTCGTGTGTCTTTTTTCAATTTATTTATTAATAGTACTAATCTCAAGTAAACTTAAAGAAATGGAATACGTAGCACTGTTTACTTTGGCCTTCGGCTAATATTAAAGTTATTATTATTTAATATACGCCTACTTTGCTGTATATTAAAGTTTAAAAAACACATTTGTTTCCAAGCATTAAATTGTATAGGATTAATGTGACAATGGGAGTGTTTACTAAACTCAGTGTAAAGATAAAATTAATTACGAAATTGTGGAGTTCACATATTCCCGAAATACCAAAACAAAAAATATCAAAATATTAATTAACAAACATAAATAAGAACCTTAGATATGCGTTAAGCAATTTTCATTCACATGTATAGATGTGAATTGAAAAATTTAGTCAGTCAGACAGACAGAATGATTGTTAGGTATGTTAATGATAATGATCATCTGATGATTTGATGAATAAACAAAAACATTAAGCGAAAGAGAAATTATAATGAATTGAAACTCAAAAATAATGAATGCCATAAAAGTCTAAGAGAATATATCTGAAAAAAAAAATGCAAACGAAGTTGCTTTAGCTATTTTTTATTTTGATTTCCCAAACCTAACGAATGCAGGGAAATTATATTTTTTTTTCACTATGAAACTGTATAGGCTTTCACAGTTACGAGCTTAAAATGTATGATTTGAGGGACGCTGCGAGATACGAATAGACTAAACGCAAATATACGCTGGCACGCACCATACATTAAAAAAGCGGCACGACGATGACCGCGTAAAAAGGGCAAACGCACTGTACAAACTGACTGACAACACGCGCAAACAAATAAACCTTAAAAAGCGAAGAAAAAAATTCTGATGAGATACCAGATATTTTATATGCGAGATACGGTGAAGCCGTAATCGCGTTGGCAACGTTATAAAAGCAAAAAAAAAACAAAAAAATATCTTGCCAACTACAGCGTCCAGTATCCTGAGTATGACAGGGATGCTGGATTTGACGACCACAACCGCGTTGGCAATGAAGGTTAAAAAGTGAAGAGCGAAAAAAAATGCGTAAAAACTGGTGCGATGCTACTGACCGATAGCGAAGCAAACCAGCTTCTAAATTAGTGACTAAGTGTGGCAGTAAAGCTTGGTAAACAAAACAAGAAAAAAAAAAAGAAAATTAAAAGAAATAACAACAACTTTCATAAGTCACTCCGCGTCTTATTTTTTTTCTTATTTTTTTTATTTATATGTATTTTGTTTTCTGCTGCAAGTCACAAATATACTTTTCACCAAAAACCGCTTCGAGGTTTCGAGTTCAGTTGAGTTAATTTGTTGAAATGAAAACAAAAAAATTAATTTAAAAAATCTGCAACTAAAAAGTGTTAATTTTTGTTTTTTTGCTGAACATTTTTCATTAACGCACACACATTTAAGTCGAACGCCACTTAAAGCAACACATCTCAGCCGTGCGAATGATCTGAAATTTACTTTTCAGTTGGTTGCTGTCACAAAACCCAGACCTTGTGCCAGTTTTCGACTGCAAAATCGTACAATTTAATAAATAAAAAATTGAAATGAATAACATCAAAAATATAAAAATAAAAAGAAGTCGAATTTAAAAATTGATTAATACTTAATCGTCGCCATTTTGTTCAATTATCGTTATGAGCAGACATCGCGCGTCGACATCAGGCGGCTATCGTGTCCGACGGCTTTTGCCGCTTTTGTCCATTTATGAACTCGAAAATTTTGCAAAAAAAAAAAACAACAAAAAAATAAATTAAAAAAAAACAACAAATAAAATTAAATAAATGTGAAAATACGAGTTAAAATTTTTTAGCGAAATAATTTTGTGCGCGCCTGCGTTCATTGCCTCGTGCCTTGTTCGTTGTGCCGTAGCGTGTTTGTGTATCGCTGGTTTATTGTTGATGGTTTTGTAGTGTGGCAAGATACAAGACTTAAAAATCTTGTTTGCCTAATAGCCGAGTTCAAGTTTAATGTGCACAAACCAGACGTTTCGCTTGTGGCATTTGAGTTATTTATAAAATTAATTCGAGTCCTTGATTGCTATCTCCATTTTTACGAGTGAAATAGTTTAATGTGAAACGGAAGTTGGACGCATTATTTTGTTAATTAATTTTTTTTTGTTTTGTTTGTTAAACCCAAAAAGTGCAGTAGAAACTCTTTTGGGCGCACACTGACAGTCAATAAATTGTTAGTGCTTGTAATGGATAATTGTACTTAGTTCCAGGTTGATGGACATGGCTTCGATTGAATAAATGTCAATATTAGTCGAACAAATAAATTTTGCAGTACCCCAACAGAATGGCAGCTAGTAGATGAGAGGGTGTTTTAATTTTAAGTATAGTATGTTTAAAGAACCGTTTAAATAAGCGATTTTCTACGTCTTCAACAGTCGTCTCTTGTTCTTAAGACAATTGTCTTCTAATCGCTCCTTTAATTTGTACTTTATAAAAATTGTGGACATTTTGAATGCCTTACATCAAGCTCCTTGGCCAAACCATTGTTACTTTTCGCCTTTGTCGAGGCGAACAATATCTAATTTTTCTTTAATCGAAAATTGTTTGCGTTTGTTGCTCATTTTTCTGTAAAGCACTTGCAGATAAACCGACTATTAATTTCTATTACGCACGCATCGAATTTCATAATAACATATTTATCTAGGCATTATAAGCAATTAAATTTAATGGGTGTAGTATAGCAAATTAAACTAGACCTCCAAATTGTGACGTTCTAACCGATCTGTCATCATAAGCGTTGTCGTTATAGGCGATTTCGACTGTATTTATTTTTTGCCATATTAAAAACCTTAATTACAATAGTTCCTAACTACTGAAGCTATACTTTTAGTTCTTACTCAGCCTCAATCCTAGTTTAGGAGAGAAGTTTATCCATACTTAGTTCGAGTTTAGTCACCTCTTAAGTACTTCGTTAATAGTTCCCACAAGATTTAAGCAAGGGTAAATGAACGGAATGAGCAGGATTTTTGAAAAAATAGCAATATATCATACACTAGCTGAATCCCGCCCACTTCGCCAGACAAAAAAAAAAATAAACGCTAATTACATTTTAACAAATTCAACAATTTACTTAAATGATAATCATTGAGATTCAAAGTACTGCTTGATAAACAGAGTTCTATTTTACAGAGATAGCATTGTTTGCTCATACATAAGCGTGAGCGTACTCTATTGTTTTAATTTTTTTAATATTGGTAAATTTTTTATTATTTATCCAATTTGTACCTTAATTATCTACATCTAAACCTAAATTGGTTGAAAATTACGGTAAGCAGAGGAAAATAAACGCTTTTCCCCACTTTGTTTTATATATATAAAGATTGTTTTATTTTATTTATTAATAGTACTAATCTTAAGTTAACTTAAAACTAATACAAAGGAATGGAATACGTAGCAGTGGCTACTTTGGGCTTCGGCTACAAAATGTTTGTGGGAGAGTGCAGTACGTGTTATTATTTACATTGGGGTATATTAATTGTTTACAGGTTAGATTAAGATTACAAATACAATATGTGATCTTATGATTTATATCTTATGGTAAATATTTGTGTGTTTAAAGAACTTAATTAAAATCTCAATATTGTAGTGGGATTGCCCACTTTTTACTATTTTTCTCATAATCTCAATCCGTCCGTTTGTCTGTCCTATAATTACCTTGTCCAGTTGATTAAGCCTCTCTGGTAAACAAGGAGTCAAGGGCAGCGGCTTTAGTTTTGAATAAAAAGCAAGCTGCTAAATTAATTTTAAAGTGATTATACTCTGAAAAGCACATCGTGCTGCTCTCCATATATAACATTATAGTTAAAGACGAAAAATGATTTGCTTTTCACTTTAATTAATTTACTTAAGGGTGCATTTGCATAAGAAAGTTGAGAGCCTTAAGCCACATTTCAATTTCCTTCTTCTTACTTCTACAAACTTCCACAAAGTGTGACGTCTGTCTAAATGAATGTCAAAATGTGTGACTTTATTTACTCAACTTAAAAATTAACATTTGTCTAATCACTTGTCAGTTTACGTAACCATGAATAGTAATGCTCGTATTCAATTCAAAGCTGCAAAATTTCTTCAAGTTGATGACTTACTTGAATGAATGATGAATAGTCGTTTAGTTAACGATGTCAATGAAGTCTTCTAATTTGTATCTTGCTAATGGATTTGTTATAGTCAACAGCAGATATTTATGAAATTAACACAAAAAAACTCACTTGGTGTTTAGTTAAGAACAGTGTTAAGACGTGTATAGGCAAACAGCTGTACCCGGTCCCGAGTTATTATGGTTTAGTACTCGAAGCTTAAGTAATTGTCAAAAAAAAAAAAAATACAAAATTTTAAGCTAAAAAAATATCCTAAAACCTTTTTATTAAAAATTTAAAAAATAATGTTTTGTAATGAGCCAAACGAGCGGTACATATATTCGTCGTTTAGTTGATAAATTTGTAGCTACCGGCTCAGTGCTCGATACTCCAGTGTCTGTACGTCAACATAAAGCAAGGTCGACAGAAAGTGTGCGCCAAAACCCGGAAATGTCAATAACACGACGTTCGCGAGAACTTGGTCTTTTAAGGACCAGTATATGGTGCATTTTGATTCGGGATTTGAGCATGCACCCGAAAAAAATTCAGTTAACGAAGCAACTGAAGCCGTCGGCCATATTTTTTCTTGTTGAAATGTGTCATACCAGTCACGAAATAATCGATCTGTTGTGTGTACTCTTTCCGCTAAACGGCAATGTCAGTTGGCCGACGAGATCTTAACGCCGTTAGTCTTTTTTCTTTGGGGTAATTGAAGATAGTTGAACTTTCTTTGAAGATAGCCGTGACGGCCACTTGAACTACGTCGTATTTCATTACTGATTAAATCAATTGTACTTTCAATGATAATAATGTTGTTAAAAATAAAAGCCGTTTGCGTTTTGTTTAAAAAAAAAGAAAAAAAATTAGGACACTCTGATTGAAAAATTCTATGTATATATATATATTCTATATAAGATGACTGAACTGACGACAACAGCGATAAAATTGCTAAGTGAGGATTTTATTACATCTTATTGTGTCCAGTTGTTACACCTCATTTTCTGAGTGTAAGCTCTGGACCAATTTTTTTTATTAAAATTTTATTAAATTTATTATTTTAATTTTATTAAACCTATCCTCTGGGTAGAGGTTTCCGCATAATAGATATATCAATTTTAATATTTTCCTACTGTACTTTTTCGATTCGTACTTCCATTTTATTAAAGCCGTTTTCTTTATTTCCATTCCATTAGCAAAGCCACTCCTGCATTTGCCTTTCACCTTTTACCACGATTCGAATTCGATTAAATTCAACAAAGCAAAGAAGAAAAAAATTCAACAGCTTCGCATGTATTTTTTCAACATTTTCCCAACGAAATTTGTCGGCAAACAAAAGGGAAGAATGCAATTTCTGTTCGCATTTCGTCACATATTTTTTGTGAAAATTACTGGAAAATTGCAAATCATTGGCGGTTAAATAAACTAAAAAAAATGTCAGGGGGAAAACGATCAACGAAAATTATAGTGCACAAAAATAAAATAAAACAAACAATAAAAAAATACGCTTTCCGCTTACGAAAAACGTAATGAACACAGACAGAAGACGACGATGACAACAACAACAACGACAACAACAATAGTAACAACAATGATGTTGATAATAATGATGTTATTAGGTTCACACTACTTGCCGTCTTTTCGTCGCTGTTGCCAGCCTGCCAGCCAACATCCACCCATCACCTAACTACCACCCACCGCAACGTGTATCAGCATCTCAGTTAGCCGTAAATGTTTTCGTTCCGCATGAATTGCCATCGCTACTGAGACTGAACTTGGCGGTGCCTCTCTGTGCCGCTGCGGATGCAACATAACCTCAGCAACAGCGGCAGCTCCAACCGCCGCCTACTAGTATTGCCACAAACTTTTGCTGCCGTTACCACAAACGACAACAACAACAAAAACAATAATAATAATGACAACAACAACCAGAACATCGCCACAGACGCCGTCGGCGTTGCTGCCGACAGAGCACTCAGCAAACTCCAAGAGTATCAAGTCAAATGCTCCAGCAGCGCTTCGTTCCGTTTCGTTGACTTTTCAACGCGTATTCGTTTGCTAATTTTGCCAATATTCAACTGTGCAATACACCACCCACACCCTCCCAGCGGCACTTAGCCACATTTGGCCAAGTTTATTTGTGTTTGTTGCTGTTGCTGCGGCGCAATCTTTTTAGACAAGCGAGATCCGACGCTGGCTTGAATTTGGATTTTATTGCAACGCTAGCTTTGGCTTGGCTTTGGCTGGCTTGACTCACTAACTGACTGACTGACTGTCTGGCTGCGTTGAAAGGCACTTTTCAATAGAAGCGCTTCTTGACTTTAAGCACTCCTTTGCTTTGCTTTACATTTTAGCTTGAATTGGCTTTGTTTTAGCTTTATTTGTTCGTCTTCATTGGCATCTCTTTGTTCTTTTTTTTTGTGTGTTTTTGGATTGTCTTTGTTCAATTCGCCCATAAAGTTGAATTTAGTTTGATTGCATTTGATTGTAGCTTATCAGATATTTCAGCTGCCTTTAAGCATCATCCAATTCCGTGCGCCAGATTTATGCTTCGTTAGTTTTATAGTTCAAATGCAGCAGTGGCAGATGCAACGACGTCAGCTTTTTGCCTTTTGTCTACTCAACTGCCAACACGCTCAAACTTGTTCGCATAAATTTAACTAAAACGAGGAAAAAATATTTCAAAAAAAAAAAACCATCTCAACTTGCATTTGCATAAACAATTCGAAAGGAAAAAGTTTTAATTTCATTTAATTAACTTTTCAATGCATTGTGCAAAAAGTCATTTGTCGTATACTTTTTTTTTCTTTTCTTCTCGCTTTCTTGAGGAAATGTTTAGCAATTCGCCAAAGCACTTAAGCAACTTTAATGAAAGTGTAATAAAAACGTCGACAAATCGCAGTCATTTTTAGGCTGCAAACAAAATGAATTTATATCTATCTATCATGTTTCCCATGAATGACTAAATCAAAGGAAAGAAAAAAATGCGAAAACTAGCTGACTCATGCAAAAAAACGATAAAGAAAACCTTTGCGTTTAATGCTCACATTAGAAGTTTTCCGTCGCTAAACGCGAAGCTCTCTTCTAAATCTCCTCTAGCCATGATGAGGCATCATTTTCGTTGTGTTGAGCACTCACAGCCATTCACTTTCTCACAAATCTTCAATCACAACTTTAATGTAACCAAGAAAAAATCTATTAAAGAAAACATAAAATTAAGTTAGGCTTCAATTACAGATGCGCGTACAAAACGCACTTATACTTTATCGTGCAATTATAGAAACACGCATCGTTGAACAATTAAAATCTATGAAAAACGCTTTTCCGCCTAGTAGTGTACTACAATAAGAGCAACGACAACAAAAAGAAGGCACATCAAATCGAATTGAATCGCATCGCTTCGCATCGCATGGCTTCGCATACTTGCCATTTTTAGCGCCTATTTCGAAATCATTTTCACACACGGTTGCATTCGCTGCGATTTCGCGTGATTCGACTAGCAGCGGAAATGTTTTGCACAAAATTATACATTTTTCGTACAATCGAACGACCTGACAAACGGGCTAGCATACTCTAAACAACGCCAAACACCCACTCTGATAATCATTTCGTGTACCGCTGACAGGCGCAAAAAGTGTATCTTTTTTGCAGCAGAAATGGGCGCTGTGAGATATCGAATAACGCAAGCAAGCAATCAAATGAGTGAGTAAGTGAAATAGTGTGGCATTGAAAGAGTCCATGCGCATTGAAAAAGTCGCGTCAGTTTGCGTGGCTATCATGAGTATCTGTATCTGCAGCGTGTATATTTCGCAGTCGTGCGAAAATGCTTGTTTGAATTATTTCGACGAAAATTAAATGCAAAGATATCTATTAGTATTTCGTTCAATGATTTCCTTTGTGGCACAAAAAATTAATATAGTTTCTTCTTCTATAAAGAGTTTTAAAAGCATTTTTAATTAATATTTTCTTTTTTGTTATTTTCAGGTATGTTAATACAGGTATTTCAATTTATAAACTAGAATAAGGTGGCCCCTGTTTGACGAGCAACACCTGCTCCAAAATGGCACTGTTTCGGAGGAACACTCGTTAAGCGATAACTAATCATAAGTAACGCATATGTCTCAAGACGTGTGTGAACACCTAGAAACAGAATCAAGAAAAGGATGCTGCTGAAACGATAACTAAATACAGACTGAGAAGGCTAACGTTAAAATCGGTATTTTCTTTTTTTCTTTTAAATTTTGCTCTTAGTCGTCTAATCGGGGAATTATTTATAAAAGCAGGACATCTGTCTGATTGGAATGCGAAGAGTTTTATTTGTTTTGTAAATTATAAAAAATATCCTTTATAATCTTGCCTCTATATTGACTGAGGAAATTTAAATTGGCGACCACCCTAAACTGCAACGGGTTAATCATTCATTAATGTATGGTGTTAGTATGCTACGGCTGCCGCCCAACGGGGTGACGACCTTCTCCAAGTTCTGTGGAGGTGTTGATTCTTGACACTCGCAACTCCAAGGACAAGTGGCGGCAGGCTAATCACCCCACCCTATCAGACAAAAAATGAATTTTCGAAACCAAAGTAAGCCTCGGATATCCAACAAGATTAAAGAGGCTTGTGGAGGCCCTATGCCAGCTCCCAAGTTGAGTTAATAATGATATACAAAGTAATCATTCATTCAGTTCTGCTTCAATTAAAAACATTTGTGTTTTGATTAATTAAACGTGAAGATATTACGATAAAAGTGGGTAGTCGACATACACGATGAATAATTTTTTTTTTTACTGAAATTACTTATTAAAAAAAATTAATCTTCTTGGCTGGACAACTACTTTAAACAGACACACAATATTGCGTATTTAATTTTTTTTAATATTTTTTTAATAATAATACCTAACGATTAAAAATCTGTATTATTATGAATTATGTATTAAACGTGTTTCTTACGCGTATTATGTACCTTCATATTAACTTAAACCTAGTACCTCATTTCCTCCAACGAATATCAGTTATTTCATGCGCAGTTTCTTTGCATTTAAATTTTAGATGCCGATATGTGATCACGTTGTCCTAGCGTCGTAATATATAATTTGTGTGTACGAAGCGGATTAAGTCTGCTCAAATTACTGCTCCCAGTAGTCCGAGTAACTCATAATCTCAAAATTTTTTCTACAAACAATGTTTCTTCTTCTTCGGAGACAGGTTGGAATTCAGAATGCAAATTGTACTCAGAATCAATTTCAAACCTGAGTTTCAAGAGCTTCGATTTACATTTATTGAGCTATATCAGAAGGTGTTCTAAATGCTAAACAATTAATAGCCAATTAAACTTTGCATTGCATGATTGACATAGTTAAACTGAACAAAGTTAAAAAAAAAAAAAACAACAAACTGTAAATATACACAAAACCGCAATTGACGAAAAACATCAAGAATCCAATGGGGAAAGTTTTGTAATTTTTAGCAATGTTTCGTTTACATTTCTCACTTGGTGGCAATTAATTAAAAGCTGCAACCTCAGTCAGCCAATAGCAGTGAACATGGCATCATAAACAACAACAAGAGTAAAAACAATTGAAACGTTAGCAAAGGAAAAGAAGAAGAATAAAAAGTAGCACCACCTAAAGTAACCTCAACGACAAACAACACCAGCAACGCCAAAAAGTATGCAACACACGAAGCATGAAAGCAATGAAATATTGCAATCAGCAAAAGAATTGAAAGCAAAACCACTAAATGCAACACATGCACCATCACCACCACCCTCACTGCCGAAATCCGCAATGATTTCGCCCTTTCACGCCGGTCTTCTATAAGGACCACAGAACCACAAAACCTGAACCGCGTGGAACTGAAAGAGTCAAACAAACTCAATCATCGTCGTCATCGTCATCAGCTTCGTGGTCCTCAACGTCGTTGGCGACATTCACAATTCGAAATTAGTTTCTGTGTGTCAAAAGTTTTCAGCTCAATAAAAAAGTAAAACCAAAAAAAAAAAAAAAAAAACAAATCGAGAAAAATGAAAGAAAATGTCACAGTCAACGCAGAGAAAGTCAACGCGAATTGAGAATGGAGAAAGAAAACTTTCGTTGGCTTTTTTTGCTGTGGTACGCGGGCGGCCGGACGTTTCAGAATGCCACGCTGACAAAATTGGCAGCAAATGCTGCTTAACTTGGAATGTAGTGAAGCACAACTACTAAAAGGAAGCGGTGGTAGTAACAGTAGAACTTTACGCATTTGTCATGCCGCATGCCGCACACTCATTGCAAGTTGTGGTCTTTATTTGAGGCGCGCATTCAATCGTTCGCTCACTCACTCATTCACTCCGTCACTTGGTCGTTCGGTTATTCGAGTCATTCTCACTAAGTAATTCAGGCAACGTACGCCTTGCTTTGCTCACTTTTGAACTTATTTAAAAATTAATAAGGTTTTCGGGCTGTAAATGTATGAGTGCGAAGACCGACGAACCGTTGAAGAAACTACTCCGTCAGCTTACAATGCAGGCGGGCGTGATTCTGGCGGCCAGAGTGAAGAAATTCATTTAGCCAAGTAGCAACGTCGTTGTCAATGCCTGTCAAATGTTGCAATTAGCTTCAGCGCTGACAGTTCAGCCTTTCACCTTTTGAAATTTGCTGCTGCCACCACCGTCGACGCGTCATTTCCGGCAAGCGACGTTTTTGTTTGTGCCACCACTTCCGATGTTGTAGAAGCAAATATCAGCAAACTGATGATGCAACCTTGCATAGTAGATTGGAACGATTTTACTTTAAGGCGTATAAGCTAATGCGCAAATTACAGTGTTAATTCCTTTGCATGGTTGCTTATCGGCAGAGAACTTTTATACGCTCAGAGGGTTCCGATTTAATATGTTTAAAGTGTTGAACTATTTAAAAAACTTGCATACAATTTTATTTAGAGTGATTATTTTTTTATTGTTTTTTATTGTTTTTTGTTTTGCATTTACATATGCCCGATCAAGCGCTAGCGCTCCGTATTAGTTTGTGTTAGTATGTCGCGACAAGAAGTAAGAATTGAGTTGCGTAACGCAGAGTATAATTCATTTCTAAGAAATAATGTTGATGAAGAAATGTAACGTTGGATGTAAAAATACGTAACTATCAAAGGTTCAACTTTATAAATTTAGAAGTGCAACAATTAATTAAGAATTAATTAAGATTATTAATTAAGAACTTGTAATTTTTTAATATTTTTCGCCGTGAGCAAAGCAGAAAATATTTTAAGTGATTTTGTTTGGTTTTTTGTTGTTGGTTCTGATTTAAGATTATTTTTTATTATGAAAAATTTTGTGGATTGGCCACCTTGTTTAAAGTGATTTAATAAAAGAGGAAAATATGAATTGAGAGTTAAATTTTAAATTCTAAAATCGGTAAGCCTCAATTTCTAGCCGGATTTCAAATGAAACCAATCGTTGGGCTACACTAGAATAGACAATTAAAACATTGAAAGCCCTAATTTTCAATTGCTTGATTGAAATTCATACAAACGCTAGAGAACACACACAGACACTACACAAACACACACACGCACACACACAAAACAGAAGAGCAATAATGATGATCAAAATGTATCTTTCACTTTTCCGACGTTGCTGGCAATTAAATGAATATTTTATTATGATTTTGCTGTCGATGAGTTTCTAAATTGCAAATTGCGAATTGCAGCCAAGATTGAATACGAATGTGAATCTGAATATGAGCAAAAATTTTCGACTGAACAAAAAAAAGGATTCAACAACAATAAAGCAAACAACAACAACAATGTAACGCTCGAAAGTGTGCCAAGAGAGCGCAGACACAGGAAGTGGCATTAAACTGTTGTTGCTGCTGCTTCTATTTCTGTTATTGTTGTTTCTGTTGTTGTTGTTGTTGTTGTTGCTGTTGTTGTTGTCAATAGCATAGCTTAAAGCCAATTATAAAATCAGAGTGTGCAAATGAGAAAATGTAATGCAAAGCATACATAGTTAGATACATTCGTATCTGCATTTATACCCGTATCTATTTAGCTGTAAATATGTCAATTTATGCTTATAACTCAAACACAATAAGCACGAAAGGACCAAAGTGTGTATTATGAGTATTAGCAGGTCCGTAGTGCGCTGCAAAAAAGTTGTCTAAGTCGTTAATAATTCAAGTGCTTAGTAGCTGCCTCTCAATGGGCTAATTGCGCTTTTAATGCTCCTGTTTAAACTGACTGCAAGCGATGCATGTGTCCGATGGCCAGGGTTGAGCTCCAACGAACGAAATGAATTGCGATTGGGTATGAGAAACAAGCAAATGAAGCAATTCGCTGAATGTAATTTCATTTTCAATTGCAGTTACTTTTTGCGCATCTTTTCTCAATTTCCTTTGCTCGTTGCACCTTTTGCCTTGACGTTATGCGGGAGACAAGAAATCAACGTTGCAAGTAACTTTTTTATTACTTTTTTATGTCTCTCTAACTCAACATCTACCATGCCCTTTATCGTCTTTTTCCACTTTTATACATTTTTTTTTGTGCTTCACTTTATCGCTATAAATTTTTAAATACAAGTTTGAATGCAATTACTTTTACAATCTTTTTCTGAATATATTTTTGTGTGCTCCTCGTTTTGCTTTTTGTTTATTTTTATTTTTTTACTCCAAGCGCGAAATTTTTCGCATTGAACATTCAACTTTGTAACGTTGGTTTTAGTCTGAAGAGCTTTCATATTTTTCTTGAATATTTCACGTTAACTGAAAACGACTTTCTGATATAATTTCTATGAATTGTGGTGTTAAGTTTATTATTTAGAGATTCTTCAAAGTGTTTCAAGGTTTGTTATTGTAAGCTTACTTTGGCTGTTGGTACCAATTCTTCACCCAACTTGAAAGCAGTGCCGTTCGACTTTAACGGACAGACATTTCGATAAACTTTTAAAAATAAAAATAAAACAAAAATAAAAAATAAACAAATTTGTATCGAGTGACGGCTTAAATTTTCTGGAGTGGATACCTTACCTAACCCAAGTTCCTTTCCTCAGTCCGATAAGAAAGTGAAACAGAAAACTGTCCATAGACAGACTATGGACAGTAATTTCAAATAATCTTTGAAGTACGAATATCTCAATCATACAAAAAAAAAAGTGGCAAAGCAAGTCAAAGAAAAATATTTACAGTTACCTATCATCTGAACTTGTACCGAAAGGGATAAAAGACGAAATACTGCATTATGAACGAATTCATTAAGAAATCAGTGTGCGATCTCTGAGCCTACACCGTAGAAGATTTGTAGTTCAAGAACCAACTGAAGAAACAAATTACTCATTTAAGAAATTTACTTAAGATGGACATCAAGAACCAAATCCGCGACACGATTGCACAATAAGCAAGAATCGAAAATACGGAAAAAAGAAAGTTAGCAGGGAAGGAAGCAAAAATGGAGAAAAGTAAGGAAGTAAGCAACATAGGAAGTAAGAAAGGAATAAAAGTGGAAGAAGAAGAACACAAAAAGAGACGTTTTTAACGAAAGTAATAAAAATGAAGAAAAGAGGAAGCATGAAAGGAAGTATGAATGAAAGTAAGAAGAGAAAGAATAGAGAAAGTAAGCAATGACATATGAAAGTACGTATGAAAGAAGCTACGAACTATAGAAGACACTAGCGATGCTTATTTTTGTTCAACCAGTGTCAATTAGCTTTACTAGAATCGGCCAGCGTTCCAAATTCGACCACTTGGGTGATGCAAACACAATTTTTTTTAAACTTTCAGAGCTCTACAACTAATTCTTTTTGATTACCAACAACAACAAAATTTATAGGCAAAAATTAAATAAATAAATAAATTACTGATTATAGTTAAATAAAGTTTGTCACTTATGTCATCACGATTTTGCTAAAAAATAAGAAGGAAAAACATAAAAGAATGTTTCACACAGAGCTGTTATATAACGAACGCGAGTTAAGCACATCTCTATTACGCTAACTGTACTTTACTCACAATACCCATCTCACTCACACTCTCTCGTACATTTTTCCGCTGTTATATTGCCAGTGCATGTTCTTTGTTGTTGTAATTTCACTGTTTATATGGACTTTTTAACAATTTACTATTTTGTGCTCATCTAAACTACTATGCCATTCCACAGATATACATATGTTGTGTCTATAAAAGCATTAGGTTGATTTCAAAAAATATGTTGACGTATTTATATGTAGATAACAAATAAGGCAACAAAAATAACACAGGCAACATTTTTTGGCAACTTAATTTTGCATAAAATAATTGAGTTATTAAATAAATAATGCACTTGAGGTCAATTATTTAATGCTCAATAAAACCGTCAACAAACAACACAAAAATTTCTACGTTAAATAATGTGCACTCTATCTTTCTATTCCTATCTCCCTCTCTCTCACTCTTACTTACTCCCTTTGCCGCACACTAATTGAGTTCTTAAACAATTTTCATATTCTATTTTGACATCTGTCAAATGAAATTCAAAATCTGTCAGTTATAGATGACGCTGCTGCAACCACAACACTTTGTTGTTTTTGTTATTATTATTGTTCTTCTTTATCTTCTCCGACACTTGTTATTTATTAATTTATGCAAAATGTATCGAGGAGCAACGAACTTTGAGTCAACGATTCAACTCAACCCTACACGTCTTGACTCGACTCGACTCGACTCGTTCATGCATTCGTTTATTTCTTTATATCTTGCACTTGTATCTCAGCATCGGACTTATTGATGTTGATGATGTTGATGACTTAGTTTGCCGCATTGTCTTCAAATTCAGCCATAAAGCATGGCGCACCTCTCACACCAGCCTACCAGAAGCCGTGTGCTGTTTGTGCCGTGAGTCGGATGCGACTCGATTTTTTATTTATTTTGTTTCACAGAAAGTGTCATCGCACATATGTCTCGGCGTTCAATTCAATTCACACAACGTTTTCAGCCGCAGCAGCTGCACTCGCAACGCAACAGCTTTAGCCGCAACAAGCCATCGATTGCATGAATGAATGGATGATTGTATGGCTTTTTACACTTATGTAAATAGAGGGTTGCATGCATGATTGATTGCTTAAAATATTGACATCGCGATATGTGTAGATAAACGAAGCAAAACCAACACCGCACCAACCGCCGCCACAACCGCTTTTTGTATGCACAACTACTATACACTAAGACAAAACAAGATTTTAATGTTTAATAGGAATCAATATGCATCTGTGTGTGCGGTCTTCCTTTGATAGATAACATTGACAAAACCAAATTAGATGGCGTTATGCATTGGCTTTGCAACTGATTACGCTCGGAATGCGCTCGCGCCTTCATTGATTGTCAATAATGATTGGCAATGAGCAATTAATTAATTTCGTATAATTTCACAAAGTGTTTCCGCTTAACTTAACGCCAGCATAATTATCATGCATTATATCAAGCGAGTGAAAGAGGACGGCCAAAATACAAAGACAGAGATAGAGGCATAATAATAAACTAAAAAAGAAATTAATATTGTGAAAACGGCATACATTTATAGGCAAATTGATTGAGAATCTCGGCCATCAACTCGATTTAATTGCGCGCACATCAAAGGAAAAGCACACAAACGCTCATGTAAACAATTAAAAGGATAAAGTGCCCATACGCACACTAGCATGGCATATACGAGCACAGCACTTGTGCGTGGCAGTGTGCGTGTGTGCGTGTGTGCGTGCGTCTGCTGTGTGCGAAATTATGCAATTTTAAAAACTTGAAATTATTATGCCATAATAAATATGGCCAACATTAAATTTTCCACACAATCAATTCCTTACACCAGAGATAGCAACACCACAAAAAACGCGAGCTGATATTTTTTGTCGCATCCATAAAGCTGCATTGCGTTGTATTATTAAAAACTGCCTGTGGCGCACAAAAGTGGCAATCTTTATGGATTTTATTTAATTTTTTATTTTAATTTGCCATATTGCCAAATGCGCTGTCCGCCTGCCTCAAACGGCGATAAAATTGGCATCACGAAGCTCAATTGATGTGTGGTGAGATTATTGTAAGTGCCAACCATGGAAACCCAAACGAAATCATACCTCATCCAGTTCAGGGGCTGCAAAAAAAATAAAAAATATATATATATAATAGAGATATTTCGAAAAACAAATAATTCGCTTGCACAATCAAAGCCTGACAAATCTGCGCACCAACTCAGTTCACTCGCTTCCCTCGAATGTACCCTTCGCCATGCCAAGACTTGCCCTTCCTAACCAAGATAGTAACTTTTGTCAAATTCCAATACTGCCAAGCTAACCACCGCCAGAAACCACTACTGTTAAAATGATCACGGGCAATTTCCAGTGTCACCACGTTGAACACCGATGATCAGCTGTTAGCCTTATAGAATCAATCGATTGACATAACACAACCCTTGCTTCATCGCTTCACTCTAACATATATATATAAATAATAAAAAATACAAAAAATTTAAATATAAACATTTGGACTTGGAACTACAAAGAATGAGTTAGCTTAACTCAACAAGTTGTCGCCGATATAGACTTATGATATACAGCTTCTAGGCACTGGCCATTTTCGAAGATGTATTTCGAACTGCTGCGTAGGGTAGTCGGTATGCAGTGATATGTCCAGAATTCTGTGAACCTTCGAGACTTGCTGAGTAGATTATAGGTTCGTCATTAAAGGCTCTTTACGGCTAAAAGTATACAACACACAGACTCAATTGAACTAGAGTTCCACCAATCAATGAGAACCATCAATACCATCTCAGTTTTTATAAACTATATATCGCTTTATTCCTATTCAATCACGTCAAAGAAAACTTTATGGAACTATTATTTTTTGTAGGATTGCCTGAAGAAGTAACACACCCAAATTTTTGTTATTGTTCTGAACACCGTCGTCTGAAATATCTTTATCTATATAAAATTTGGTGTACCGATGTTTGTGACTATACTCTTCCGGTTGGATAGATTTTGATTAAATTTGTTGTGTGTGTTTGAGGGGGTCCCTAGGTAGTTTAGATTCACGTTTGGAATTGTAAGTAGCGTGTTTCTCGAGATACATGCCTCAATGCTTTCAGTGAAATTTCGGGAATGTATATGATTGGATCCCAATTCTATAAGCGGATAGTTTTGATAATAATAGGTCATGCTGTTTTCGCGATCTGAACATTTTTGTATTTTTCGAAACGATTTTAAGGCTTTTTTTTAAAGAGTAGCCTGTGCGTTTCTAATTAATAAGACAATTTATTTTTATTTTGTTTATTATTCGTTAAGTGAAAGCGAAAAGATGTAGAAGCGTTAAAAAATGCATTCAACTTTTTAAATTTTTTTTTCACGTCATTTTATTCAATTCGACAAATGTGTTATGCAGTTTACTGAGATAATGCTATACTCTAATTATAAAAAATATATAAAAAAATACAAGGCAAGTCTAGTAGCATATGCCATTGAGATTAGTTTAGGTTAGACAGATTAGATTAAGCATGTCGCAAGTCCAACCAACTTACGCAGGAGCACTCGGTATATAAAATATTATACAATTGATAACCGAAATCGTACACAGCTTTAATTGATCTATTCAAATCTTTTATTGAAATTGACGGACTCTTTACTTTCCCAACAAAATTAATTACAAATATCAATTCAAGCCCTCAGAAATCGTACCTTTCATTGCATACATATTATAATTTTAATGACTTTGCAAATGGGAATCGTACACAAAACATTTCATTTACATTGTAACTCAAAAATTACGTCTAAATTTATGAGTACAAATATCATGTTACACGCAAAATTGAATGCGTACTAAATCCGTACGTAATGCATCAGGCAACGCATAGGCAACGTGCTACAAAATGCTCACATTAGTGGAGAGCAGTGCAGAAGACATAGAATGTTGTTGAGCATAATAAATATTTTCGCATTTGTTGTACAATTACGAGTGGAATGTAAAATGTAGAGAGTACGTCAAGTAAGTTACGTTGAAGTTTTCGCCAGGACGATAAGTACATCTGTTATACATTAAAGTAATTTATTTGCGAAATTCTGTTGATGCACGCCTCAAACTAATTAAATTTTCCACTTTGAATGTGTAAATGTTAACAACAACTTTGCCAAGCAAGCAACTGACAACAAATAAGTTTCGTCAACGGCGGCCAAGTGTTGAGCGGTGCGGGTTAGCATAGAAACTAAAGCTCGTCGACTTAGAAAACAGTCAACACAAACTCTTGAAGTAAACCGACATTCGTACATATAAACAATTGCAAACAAACATTAAAGTGAAATAATCACACACACACACACGCGCACTCACAGTCGTTGTATTCGATACACTCATAGTACTTGTATTCATACTTATTGCCAGCAGAAAGTGGCAGCGCCAGTGGCAGTGGCAGCAACACTAACACCAACAACAGCACCGACAACATCAACCTCTATTAAATTTTCGCAATTAACCTGGCAAGACGACCAACTGCAAAGTCTTACTATAATGCCTGCGGTACTTCCTTGAACCAATTTCTCCATAACATGCCGCATCGCCACACATCACGTTACTACTATATATGCGTCACTTCACGCCCACTATGCCAACAAGAAGTTCGAGTTGTGCGTAGGCGGCTGAAAACTTTGCGCCTGCAAGTTGAAACTTTGCTGAACTAATTAAAATGCATATACGCCTTACATAAATATGAAAAGTTTAGCTGCACAAGGGGAGCGTGGTGCGGAAAACCCAAAACATAAAAGGAGAGATCTCTTCCTGGAAAGTGCAAAGAACTTGCAAAAAGAGCATAAACAAATAGCTTCAAAGAAATGTGTGAAAAGGACAAACAAACAAAGGAGGCACCAGCATCAGCAGCAGCAGCGGGACATGTCATGCAGGCGTTTGCAGGAGTTGCAGTAGTTTACTGGTTGATGGTAGTTCACTTTAATCTGTTCAGCATGTTGTTTTTGCCGTAAGGGCATCTTGGAATTTAATATTCCTTAGAATGTGAAATTCCTCTTTCTGTTCCTCTCTCTCTCTCTCTCTCTCTCCCTCTCTGTTCGTTTTCAAAGTTTTGTTGCTCATTCAGCCAAGAATTATTACGAAAAAGTCATTAGTGGTGGCGCCAAACTAAGACCAAAGTCCAACGTTTGTCTAAAATTCCAAGACCCACGTTCAGCCTTAATGCTTTTCTTGTTAACAACGACGTGCTGCCTGCCAAATGGGCAACCAGTCCATTTGACTGCGTAGCGTGCAACTAAGCAGTTTAAAGTTTATTTATGGCGCAAAAGTTGACTGCGACTCAGCAATTGTTGTTTAAAGCGCCAGCCACACAATGCAGAGATGCGAAAGATGATTAACATAATGAACTGGCTGTAAATCGGGCGGGAAAACTTTTGTATAACTGTAGTACAGTCAATGACAATGTTGAGGTAGACAACACATAATCTATATATTCTTTATATATATAAAAGTTTTTCCCTGTTTGAAACCTCATCATGTGAGCACGGCTTAACTTATTTGGCAATTTTTTTTTGTTGTGTTCCTTATTTTGAGTTTGTAAAAAAATATTGTGGAAACGTTTCGGAAGAGGTTTTTTTCGATTTAATTGTTGGCCAAAATATAAATTTCGCAAGAAGAAGCACAGCACAAAAACGTTTTGTCTGGTGTGTAATTTTCTGTGCTCACTTAAAAATACCGAAAATTGATGAAGTGATTAATCGTCTGGCCAAAAAATATATGGAGAGGTTGAAAAACCATCCAAATAATCTAACAAGGTGCCTTCTAAAGCGAGACGGCTGAGAAGATCTCACCCTCCGTAATAGATGCTTTTAATATTATTATATCCACACTATACTATAACCCCACTTACTACTTTAAGTTGTTTTGTTAATTCTTGTATATACAGTTTAATTGAAGTTGTTCTAATAATAACAGTAAAATTAAATGTAAAGGAAAACAAAAAAAAAATACACTTATGAATATAGTACTAGCGAAGTGGGTGCCGCCAGTTAAATAATAAAATATATGAGAATGATCTATATATATAAGAGCGATCATACATTTGTTTGGGATGAATGATCTCCGGATCCATAAGAGCTCTCGAATTAAGTTTTTAGCTGGGCCTCGATTCGAGTTCTTATGTATTTTTTTTTTTGTTTGTTTGTTTGTTGTATTTTGGACCTGGCGATAAGTTATTACGGTTATTCATAATTACGTATATAATGAAAGCTCATTGATACCTACACAAAGTAGGTAGCGAGTTCTTAATTCATTTTTTAAATACTCTTCTGAATTGTGTCAAAGTAAAGCCAGCCTATTCTATCATGTGATCCAACTCCAGAAAACACAAATGTAGAATTAATTTATTTCCTAATAATCTATGTATAAATCGGTCAAGATATATTTTTTTTACCATCATTTTGCGCCTAAACCATAAAACCGATTTTGATATAAAATGTAACATTCGACAGGTTTTCATTAGCAAATGTGCACAATATGCTTTTTAATATAATTAGTTAGATATTGTGGACATAAAAAAAGTTAAAAGTTAAAACAACTCAACTACAAGGAACTACACACTACAAAATGTCGCATGCAAGAGAGAAAGAGAAAAAGAAATGTGCGTGGGATAAATAGATATGAAACGTTTCCACGCATTCCTCTCATGATTGGGTCATGTTAGCTATTCTGCGTTTTAAAAAGATACTATGAGATTTAAATAAATGGTACTCAACTGCTTCGTATTGTCGCTATAGTGGTTGAATTTCGAGCTGTGGGAGGACAGCTCTATTAACAAAAACACAAACGTTCTTTGAAGTCAAAGAAGATTTTGACTGGTCCAGCTAGACTACATTAATTAGTATTTTTATTTACATGAATCATCTCTCTTCTTTTCAAAATAATCACCGTCACATGTTATACAATGTTTCCAATATTCTGCTACTTCTTTGCCCAGACGCATTGGTTTCGCCTACTACTGATACTTTTGCTAATTGTCTTCTTTCCTAAGAAAGTCTCATTAATTACTGGTTCGACAGTTATTTGGAAATACAACAAAATTTAACATAATCAGATGTACTCAACCAATTCGTCGCCCTCTCGGTGCTCACGTTCAGAGAGAGAGAGAGAGAGAGAGGGAGAGAGAGAGAAAGAGTGGGTCATGTGCACAGCAAGTGAAATATGGTTTCATTCGCCTCCTCGTCTCCATAGCTCTGCAGAAACTGTTTGCTGCCATGGTCATTTATCAAGTATAACACTACGGGCGCACTAGTGCGAAGGTCAATACGCAATATCAACGCTTTTAGCATTGAAGAACTGAAGATGCTCAAATAATCAGTTGGAGTTTAATGAAAAAAAAAAGTGAAGAAAGAAATTAATTGATTGCTTAATACGGTTAAGTTGGATGTCAAGGGTAAAGAGCACCAAGTTGTTATGGTGGAAAGAACTTAAAAGCTTGTTATATAATTTAAAGTATTAAATAAAACTATTATTTAAATTTAAGAGAAAAATATATAAAAAATATTTTGTCTTTAGCTTATTTTCACCCAGCTCAGCGCGGCTCAACTCAACTCGTCTCTACTAAGCTTATCTGCTTTCAACTCTTTTGAACTCATCCGGCGCCCTTGCAATTACCACCTTATTTTATTGTGGTGCTCCATTTCATTCATACTTCGCGTAACATTTATAAGCGGATTACATTTTAAGAAATCTCAATTCCCGACGCATACTTCACGAGTTGTACTCGTATTGTTCTTACTTGGCACTTTTGTGGCTTACCACGTTGTTAATTGCATTTTAAATGTACAATTTCGACTTAACAAGGACTCGCTCGTTGCTATGAAAACTATAATGCGAATCGCAAATTGTTAAATGATTCGCTTGAAACTGGCATTAAGTCAGCCAAGCCAAGTTGCACTCAGACAGACTTGATTACCGCCGAGCTGCACTAGGACCACATCGAGTGCCTCGTATTGCGTATTAAGTACTCATTTGCTGAGACAATCAATCTGTGGAGTAAAACTTTTCTTACGCTTATTTTTGACGTAACGACAATACGAAATTTACGATACTTTTTTCATTCTTCCATTTTCCCGTCAATTTTGCTACCTTGTCAGGTTGAGAACTTTTCAACTCCACTCAAATTGGCAAGACGCTTGCAAAAAAAAAATATATATATAACAAAAATAAAATAATTGTGTAAGCAAAGTTTTGCTTAGCCAAGTTTGAGCTTCTTTGCTTCTCCTGCTTGGCTTATATCTTGCGGATGGACGCGTTAAACTGACGTAAATTTATAATGACAAATTGTAAGCTGTGCAATTGCGTAGAAAACGACTGACAGAAAGAAGTTGGCGGAAAGTGATTAAAGTGTCAGGCGGCATTAAAAGAGGCTTCAAAGTTGTTAGTTTTGTGGTTTAGCAGAAGCAACAAAATAGAAATTAAGATAGAACGAGATATTATAGTTACTTTTCCTTGATATTTAGACGCAGCTTCAAACGGCAGCAATAAAGAAAACCGCCCACGCGACGAGGCAGTGTACTGGTATACGCTTTGCACGCAAGATACATTTGTAGGCACAGGGAATCGAGGCCTTCAACAACAAAAAAAGTATCTCAGGAGGCATTTTCAATTAACTGCCGAGTCGAACTAAAAGATACAAATGGCGAAAAAAAGGAATGAAAGAGTAAGCTCACACGCAAGTCCTGGAGCTTTGTGTCTGTAGAAGTTTGCACGTTTTGAGTTTTAAACTAAACAACAACAACAATGAAAGTTCGCAACACCAACGCGATAACGACAACAACCGCAATAAAAGTAGCATAGCAATGTAATCAAAACTATCGGGGCAACAGTCGCGCTAACATTCACGAACAACTACAGCGTAACAAGAGTCGCCCACAACAACAAAAGTGGCACTACATAGATTCAAAAACGCAACACGAAAAAAATTAGATTTATCACGAGTGGTTGCCGGAAAAATTGTCAACATTTATCAACATTTTTCAGCACGTCTGAGATGCCTTTGCATGCGTTTGCGCCTTGCGCCTTGTGCCTTGAGCCTTTACCTGCTACAAACTTCTATGGCGTTGTTATGCTTGTTGTTGTTGTAGTTGTCCTATACTTCTTCTTGCAGTTAAAGAAAGGCCAGCCAAGAATAACAACAACAACTGTCAACTAAGAATAGCAGTAAACGCAAGAAAAAAAGAAGAGTGTTGGAAACTTACAGAAAAAAAAAAGAAAAAGTGTTGCGTATCCCGCATTTTGATTAATATCCGTAATGCCTGCTGTGCGGAAGCGTAGGCGGCACTTGCCAAGTAAAGTGAAACACCACTAACAGTACTAACAACAACAATAATAAAGCGACAACAAGAGCGACAACTACGACGTACAACAGCGATAACAACGACAAGAGCAAACAACATGTCACAGTAGTGCCACAGAAGTGGTGGTCGACGAGTGGCGCCCACTAGTCGTAAGTTTATTTTGAAAAGTGGTCACGACGAAATACGCGAAGCTTGTTCCTTGAATAGAAAGGAGAAATAAAATTACTAATTTCGGGCATGTCGAATTGTTTATGCACTTCAACAGTTAATTTTATGTGTTAACTCCATAACTGGAAAGTTTTTCTTGTGCTCGAAGAATAACAGAAAAACATAATGAATATATAAATGGTGAGCTAGTCAACATTATTTGATGGCTAATAACTTCCAATGCGAAGCGTTTAAGTGAATACCAAGAATGATTTTACTTCATCCATTGGGAATAAGGGCGGTGTTGATGGTGGGGATCGTTGATTGAAAGCTTGTAAGTTTGTTTATAATCAAGAATCGAGACAATATTGATAACTTTCTAGGATTCCAAGAGTTTTGTTCACAAAGATTTGTTTCAGAAGCTTAAACTGTCAATGTAGCATAAATACTATTTATTAGTTTTACAACTTTTGTGTTCGAAAGTTCTTTGTGTTAGACCCGTATATCCCGAAGGAAAACAGCTGTTTTCATTGCATACAGCTGTTTTTAATGCAACACCTCAAGAGACCAAAAACGTCAACAACACGGTTTTGTGTCATCGACCACACTGCGTATTGGCCTGAGCGATCACCGTGTTACTCTTTTCCGTTACCAAAACCGAAAACTTCAATGAAATGTTACCAACAACCCGTTCCAAATGGATGCTATATTAAACAAATATTAGAAACATAATACCATGCTTGTTTTGTATTATAACTAATAGGTGCGGTTATTTTAGGCCACACCTTGTTAAATGTAAAAGGTACCTCGGTCTCTGGTCTCTAATTTTTGGTAGCAACAAATCCTTCATCCTAGAAGAAATCATTTGTTGAGTTTCTATTAGGGTATTATATTAAATTAATTAAGTTTAACCTATTCAGATGTTCTAACAAATTAATTGCAATCCAATTATTCCTTTCACTTAATATGTTTAAAAAAGTATCGTCGAGAAATCAGGATGAAGACTTTAGTACGATCCATTTGAGTGTGAGTAGTGATTTATTTCAACTGATTCGATGATTCCCAATTTTGGTTTAACAGCTCAAGGCTCCGTTCTTCGTCAGCTAAGTTTGATAAATCCTATTTCAGTTTGAAGCAGCAGTTTTGTTTAGTAAAAGGATTTTCAACAGTGATCCTTTAAATGATAACGAATCCATCAATGGTGATTAAAAAAAGTTACCAGCGATTTTTCCAGTAAAAGTTTTATGTTTTGACACCACCTTTAGTTAGAAGCCTCGCAAAAAAAAAAAAATTATGACACTCTTCGTAAAGTGTAGGGTATTAAAATAGTAAGCCAAGGAGTTGGAAAGAAAAATTCAGCAATGAAAACAAAGTTGGCATAGAGCGATAACGAAACAAGTGGAACACAAACTTTCACAAAAGTTCTTTCCTATCCCTACTAGCCATCTCATTCATTCATTCATTCTCACGCACTCACTTAGAGTTAAGTTCGGCAATTGCACGGAATTGTTTGAAATTTTGCTTATTAGCGCAGCTGAAAATTGTGCGCGAATTAAGCGTAAAGCACTTGATTAGCTTAGCCTAAAGGCAATGAAGAGAGTAAAATAAAAAATAGAAAAAACAAAATAGGGGAAAACCCTAGATCATTCGCTGGTAGTTAGCAGACTGTTTGCAGCGTGTTGAGTGGGTACGGCAATAACTCGCGGCGTAAACTACGTGTGTAAGAACTACTGAAATAAAAGCAATGCAGGGAAGCGAAGTTAAATTTTCTAAATTCGCTGGGAAGTTGCATAGTTTAGCTTAAATTATGTGCTATGTCTAGGGCTATTCTTGACCTAGCAGAACGGTGCTGCAACCACTGGAGCGAAAAATTTTCGTACACAAACTCATTAAACACGAATTTACACGGAAGCAATACGGCAGATAATCGCATTTTGAACTTTTTCAATAACAAACTTTTTCTATGCAGATTTTGCTGCTAGTACTATTATACTACACTATTATAATCAAACAATAATAACAACAACAATAGCTAACGGTTACTTATAATCTGTCTATATGTGCTTATTTTCTACTTACAGATCTCGCATGCGGCAACCAAAGCAAAAACAACATTGAAAAAAGAGAATAGCCCCAACCAGAGCAGATGAGCAGAAAAAGCGGGAAAACATTAATTTAAATTGGGATTATGTGCGCAACAACGTCGTCGTCAACAACAACAACAACAACAACAGCGATCACAGCAACGACAACACCATCAACAGCAAGGAAGGCAGCAACACGAATTGAAAGGTGAGCTGGCTGAGTGCAAAACTTTTCAATTTTACTTTTACGTGTCAAAGTCTCATGTTGCCTTTCCCTGAGCTCGGGCAGCGAGTTGAACTTTCTCATATCGCTGGGCGACAAGGAGAGACAGACCAATTGTACGATAGAAGTAAAGAAAGGGAAAGCTTCTGCTTGCACGTAGAAAACCTTTCGACACGTAAAAAATTGCAAGTGTTGCAGATAATTTAGCAAGTCTTACAAACAATAATGCACGCTTAAATCAAGCTATCTAACTCACTCTCTGTCTCTTTCACTCATGTATGCCCTACTGCTTTTCTATGTTTGCAGCCAACGCCGATGTACGACAAATCAAAGAAAACCTGGAGTCAGCGGCTCAAAATTAGCAAAAACGAGAAATCAGGATTAGCAAACGAGCAAAGGCAAGGCGGCCGAGTTGTGGGTGTGGTTGGATCGAGGACAGGTAACGGCGTCAGCAATGCAAAACAGACAACATCGGAAGCAACGACAAGCGGAAAAAGCAACATGCAAGCGTTGCATGTACAAGCGTTGCAAATGCATCACCATCACCATCAGCAGCAACAGCAGCAGCAGCAGCAACAGCGGAAGCAACAACAGTTCAGTCTCAGCGAATATCGTGCGGGATCGAGCGGTGGTGGCCTAATCGTTGGTCCACCGTCGCCCGGTTATGAATTTCTGCCCAGTGCGCTTTCACGTTCAATGAAGTATGCCGAGCCCTGGATATATGGCACAGTACGCGGCATACCGGCGCGCCCCTACCACCATCAGATGCTAGCAGCCGCAGCCGGCGGTGGTTACAATGGCCCACATCCCCATGCCGCCGCCATATTTGCAGCGGCTGCGGGTGTGCCACATCCGTTGGCCAGCGCCGAACATGCGCTGGCGGTGGTCATTTGCTCGTGCCCGGAGTATCTCAACGGCACGAAGCGTGACGTGAAGAAGGCAAGTGTATGCAAGAAGTGCAAAGGTTCACGCTTGCCGCTAGCCACAATTGGCGGCATGGGTGGTGGTACTGTTCGTCTGCCGGCGGCGGCGATGACAACGAAGCTACGCGCCGCAGCCACAATGCGTGTAGTGAGCAGCACATCGAAGAAGTCACGTCCGACGATATTGGATCCACAAAAGGATCCATATGATTTAATGCGACGCACGCGTTTGCTCTCACCCGAAACGGCTGCTGGCCCAAGTGGCGGTAGTGTCAATGGCAGTGTGGCTGGCGCTACTTCAGGCGCTGCTCATGACGCGAAGTCACGTAATCGCGGTAAGAATACAAGCCCACAGCGTGGACGCAGTCGTACGCGTGTAAATTTACCAGCACCAAAGCCGACGACATCGTCAACTGCGACGCCGTTGCTGAAAAAAGAAACGCCACCAGCCAAAACTGCTGAACGTTTAAAGGAGACAAAACACCTCGACGATGACGATGACGACTGGCTTGTTGACGATAATGAATCATTACTGAATGACAGTAGTCTCAGTCAGTCGCAGTCCAGCGGGCACACGCGTCGCTCGATACTCCGCTGCAATGTGAATCCCTATGACCTGATCTCAATCGAAACAATAAACTCGCCCCAACCGGCAGCTTCATCAACTCCTAAAACCGGCAAACCCAAAGCAAATAAAGCAGCACCTATGGAAACCCCGAGAGCAGTCGCCACTTCCAAAATAAACGAATTCGACGCGCCAAGCAATGATGAGTTTAATGTTGCCGATGCCGCGCTCAATGAAGACGAGCCGCCATTTGCGACCAACAACAGGAAAATGTCGCTCAGCGATCAGGATTGCAAATTCTATACAAGCAACGTCCAAGCAATCGCCGGACAACGCATTAGTCTGGGCGACCAAAGAGCAACAAAGAAATCGTTTATCAAGCAGAGCATCGATGGACGCAGCTATGAGGATATCGTCATAACGCCAGAAGGCATAGCAGACAATAAGGAGCTTGGCAAACAGGAATCGAATAAAATGAAAGTGATAAACTCGAATCCACAGCAACAGAAGCAGACACAGCAGCAGCAACAACAACAGCAACAGCAACAATCATTAAAAGAGCCACAACAACCGAAACGTCCGCCACGCCACTCGAAGAAAGTCGACAATGACAATGATAACTCAACACTAGATAGCACGCCAACAAAAGCAATAACGACAGCTGCAGCAGCAGCAACAACAACAACCACAGTTGCCACTTCAGAAGTGTCAACAGATGAAGAGGAAACCGTTACTGTGCTCACAGTCACACCCACGCCGAGCATCAAATCTATACTAAAGCGACCTACAACATTTGAAATTGGTCAGCATATGCAACATACGCCAGCAACAACATGTGTGGCAACAGCAACAACACCACCGACAACGTTGACGTCTGCTTCGACGTCAGCGCTTTCGGCTGCAGTGACGACGACAACGACGTGTACAACGCCAGCAATGCTAACACCTACGACTAAATCGCAATTCTATATTCCACTGCCACAGATAATAACAACAACAACAACGTTAATGTCAACGCCAACGCGACCGACCACAACAACACGGAAAAAAGTACAATTTATGGTCGAGGATAAAATCATAGAAGCGTCAACAGACACAGCAACCGATGACAGCAATGTCAATTCTTATACTAACAGCAACAACAAAAACAACTTAGCAATTGACAGCAGCAACAGAGTGCTTGACGCCAATGAAAAATGTGCTGACACCATCAACAACAACAACAACGACAGCAATAACAACGATGCCAACAATAATGATGACGACGAGCAAGTTGCGGTTGATGGTGATGAGGTGGGGTCACGAAATGGAAATGTAAAATACGCTACACGTGGCACAAACTATGAATACTATAATCGCAAGCGCGAACAACAAAAATTATTGCAACAACAGCAACAACAAGAAGCATCAACATCAACATCAACAACAGCAAACACAACAACAGCAATTGCTAATTCCAATGCAAAATCAACAACAAATCACAAAGCTGCTGGCGCATCTGATGCTGTTGATGTTCATGTTGATTCCGATGCTGATTCAGATGCTGATGCTGCTGCTGTCGATGAGGTGGCAACCATGGCTACTCTGCCATTGATGAAATCACTAAATACGCCACCGAATGGTAGTAGCAAAAATGGCGCACAAAAACACAATGCAGCAATTGTTGGCGATGTTGTTGTTGTTGTTGCTACTGCCGATATTGATGCTGCTGTTGATAATGATGAGCTTAGCACGGTCGCTACAAAAGCAGCAACTACAGCAACTACAGCAACAAGGGCAAATATTAAAGCAGATAGTTGGCATTATGAAGATTTGTTTATTCCTGCTCCTGTTGCTAACTACAGCAATGTTCAGCAGCAAATATTTAACAAAAATAACAATAACAAAAATAACAACAACAACAACAACAACAAAGCTGATTATACTAGTGAAATGATGTCCTCGTTCGCAACGGATGCGAATACGAAATTACTTTTGTCAGCTCAGAGTCAAGCTGGCTCACCGTTAGCAACACCAACAATAACACCGGCAGACACAAGAATTGCTGCAACATCAACGTCGCCATTGCTCTCGCCTTCGACTTCGTTCACTCCGCTCGTCATACCAATTCTTGACTTTGTTAGTCGTAAAGATAATGACGATGATGATGCTGTTACTGCTGATGATGCTGCTGCCACCGAGCGCAAACGCCAAATTGTGTTGCATGGTAAGTTCGTTTATTTATCTACTTTTTTCTGTTCTAAGTCTGTTCTATTGTTTGTTTTTAATTATGGCTAAAAGTCGTGCGCTTATCAGCTTTTAAGCTCGTGAATTTGCATGACTATGACTCGAAGTGCATTACAGTGAAAGAGGACAATTAGTAAAATGCTCACGTTGATGGCTAAAAGTAAAATCAGCACTTCATAGTTGCAATAATAATTTTCTAGTTTTTCTTTCAATTTGTTTTTTGTTGTTGCTGCTGTTGTTGTTGTCCACATTTCCCATAAGTTCATAGATGCCAAAAGCCGCTCATACAACACGTGGGCGCGCCATGCAGTTCACGATTTGACATGACATGACACGCAATTTTTGTTGCACGTGCTTCTTTGCAAGTTTATAGGTTAACACAACACACATTCACATAGGTTCACACAAACACATGCCTCGAAGTGAATTCCACGTGACACATTTCTTCAGCAACTCGAAGTCGCACTTGCACAGAGCATGTGGCCACATGCAAAGCAAATTTACAGCTAAGAAAAACTTTCAATTCAATTAAACAACGTGGCTGACGGAGGAGCAGTGAATAAAGAAAGTAAATAAAAACTTTTAATAAAACGAAAAAATAATAAAAAGCAATAATTTATCGCCTTTGTAGGCGCTGTTTGCCATTTGGCACAGTTTAAGAGGCACTGAACTTTTGGCATTTGTCGCCGACGCCGACGCCAACGCCAACGCCAACGCGATCAACTTTACCCAAGTGCAATTTCCACTATGCAACAATACTGCCAGCACTGCTAGACCGCAAAGTATTGTATTTATATCAGCACCCCTCGATCACCCGTCAGTGAGAGATGCGCCCACGTGCCACATGTTGACGGCTTCACCGCTTGAGCCTTTGTGAACTTTTGATGCCTGAGACAATTACAAAGTTGCTCCTTTCGCGCTGTGTGTGTCGCTGCAAAACTGCAATTTGTTGTATTGTTTGTCGCCCTCATTTTTGGTTAGTTCCGAGTAGGTCGCTGTTACTTATATTTATGGTTGTTGTTGTTGTTGGCGGTGATGGCAGCAACAACTTACAGTTCGCTCGTTGAAGAGTTAAGCACTTGAAACTTTTCCAACTATTTCTGATTTGATTTCTGAAATTGCTGCGCCGCCATTCTCCGCGCCCGACATACACACACCTTTTCACATCCTGCGCTATTCATTGTTAGCAGCGGATCAGTGTGGCGCCCCCTCCCACTGAGATGATTTATTGCACACGTGTTGCGCGTTTTGTGTGCACCGCACCATCGGCTGCATTTCGCCCCCTCTAACCCAGAGTGAAAGGCCGTTCTTCAAGTGTTTAAGCTATAATGCGTGATAAATTTGCATTTCCCTCAAAGTGCTGAGCCCCGATTATTTTTTGTTACTTTTATTAATACGCGGAATTTTTCTCGTTAAAGCGTTGCATGAAAATGTTGTAGGCACCTGGCTTAATGGCTTTAAAATTGTATATGCGAATAAGCGGCATACACATTGCAAATTGCCAGAGTGCGACTATGTTAAGAGTAAGAAAAAAATACTGTCGAATATTTTATTATATTATTTATTAGAACATTTAGTAAGTTAGTCGTTTGCCTGTCTTAAAGTACATAAATATAAACTAACTAGTATAATAGGAGAGGTAGTATGCAAAGATGTAAAGCTTAAAGATAATGCAAAGCTTCGTATCTCTATCTATAATCATTATAAGTATGTGTTAGGAGCACTCTTGTAAAATTCTCCCCTAAGGAAGTCATCGAGCACTCCCCAATCTTCCCCGTTCAGAATAGCCGTGTATTGTTCTTTGGACAGCATTGATTTTGCCCAAAAAAGAATGCTTAGCTCCCTGAAAAGGGGGCAGACCGCAATAATATATTAGAAGTATTCAGGTACTCGCAAGTTATACAGATCACAGAGAGTGCTTTGACATTGTAGATACGGTCGTTCATTGAGTCTCAAGACTTCCACTGTGACCTTAAAGATGAGTGATATTATATACGGATCAATTGTGTTGCGAAAAATAGAAATGAAAAATGTTCTAGACTTGCGTTTTTGATGCTTAGTAAAAGGGCCTGCTGTGTCTGCGGTGCATCTGCGCCTTCGATAACAAGTTGTATGTATGAGAAAAACAAGTTGGCTTTATTATTGATGGAATTAAATATAGGAGAATATTTAATACAAACGATTTTCACAAAAAGTACGTGTATCTGTCTATCTATCTATCTATTTATCTATATATCTATCTATCTAACTATCTATATATTTATCTATCTATCTATCTGTCTGCCTATATATCTATATGCCCATCTATCTATCTATATATCTGTTTATCGGTCTTAATATCTATTTATCTATATATAAATATCTATATATTTACCTGTCTATTTATCTATCTATCTATTTACCTATTTATTTATCTATCTGTGCCGTATCTTAATCAAATCTAATTCCCCTTGTTCGCAATCTTAAAACCTATTTTTTTTCTATCAACCATGGCGAAAAGATGCCAATTCTCGAAGAGCAAAATTATATTTTACTCACCTTTATTTATCCCTGGCTATGTAAAATGCATAGAGACAACCATGACCGAAGTTAATATTTTTTTCCCTCTTTTATTCATTTTTCTTTTCCATTTTTCTTTATTATTTTACTGCAAAATGTTTCTATTACTGCAACAACATTTGCATTTCTGCTGGTCTCTAAAACAAACAAACAAACAAACAAAATACAACAGCGTAAAAAGGCATTCCAGGCAAGACTCATAAGCAAGCCCCAGGTGTTTACTGCACTTTCCTGGCCGAGCGCACGACACAACTCGCCTCGTACATCAAACCGAATAGATCCTGTTTCCTGAATTTTATTGTACGCTTGCAACGACTAAGTGCAAAATATTGCCCACATTTTCTTTGTTGACCGACTACACGATTTTCCTGTCACTCTTCACTCCACCTACTCACCACTTTTACTGTTTGCTTAATCGTTTCACGCTACGCTCTCAGTGCTTTTTCATGCACGTAGATACAAACATAAATTGTATATTTTTGAACAATTTGCGCATATTTTTCTCTCAATTTGAATGCCAGTGCTGTTTATGATTTCGACTTTGCTGACACTCAAATCCTTTTATTGTCTGTCGTTGCTGTGCTAAGGCAAGCGGAGGCAACGTTCTTACTCGCTGCAGTGGCATTGTAAAAAATGCATAATTTCTCTTAAATGTTGAGTCGTGTTGCTTTCCTTCTGAATTCATTTATTTGTTATATGTACATACTTATATATTGTATCTGTATGTGCTATGCTACAGACGAAATGGCAACTCCTTACTTATACTTTTTAGAGTTGCATGCAAATTTCTCAGTTTTACAACTGCACCAAGCGAGCATAATAAACATGAAGCCATAAAAACGTGTGCGACTTCATGCCTGTCATGGCATGGCTGCCCGACTGCCATGAAAAATCGCATGTTGCAGGTACAAAAATCATAAACAGTGAACGGAAACGAAGACATTTAATTTTAAGCGACCAACTAGTAGACTTAAAAAATCTATGCTTTTAGAAAATTTTTTTTAATTATACGATACACTTCTATGGCTTGTAAGAAAGCATGCGAGCTACAAGAAACTTATTTAAATTGACTCTGGAGGCTTGAGCATATTTGAGCATATTTGGAGAAGAAAACAAATTAATAAAGCCAAACAATTTTTCAATAATGTCAAAATATAACCGCAAAGTTTGACAAGAATTCAGAATATAGTTGAAAAATATTTTGTATATAACAACGAACATAGTATTTCAATTTGTGTAGACAAAGTCTTCCTTTCATAGCTGCCAGACCATATGGAGTTGAATACAATGCAGCTGCGCTTTTGGACATGCATGAAGAAGCAACACTGTAAAACTGACAATAAATAAAAATAACAATAAAAATTATTAAAAAAAAGAATAAAAATAAAAATGAGAACTTGGTCAAAAGCTACAGCATGAAGTTGATGAAAAATCTATCAATGCTGTCGGTGCTCAGGCGACCGGCAACTTGCAATTTGCCGCAGTAGAGGCATAAAGGCGGTTGCAAAGTCAATTTCTGATAGCCACAGAATTTTGTATTTCTCTATTTTCTGGACGTTATTGTGACCTTTTCTTTTTCTTGTTTGGGTTTTGTGTGATTTTAAACAAAATGAAATTTTGCTGAAACTCTTGGGACTTTTTTCTAGTCTTTTAATTTTTTTTTTTTTTTGTGTTGTTCCCAGCTTGTCAGTCCCTCCTGAGCGCCAAGAAGGGCTTTGCTTTAGGGACAGTGGCAAGTGTGAAATGACTTCCAGTAGTCGTAACAGAAATCAAAACCGCAACTTTATAACTACTTGACTACTTTTTCTGCTGTTGCTCTGTGGCCAAAACAAATCAGTGCAAGCACGTATTGCATCGAACCATGGAAGTGCTGAGAATGCCTGTGAGCATGATGAGGATTTGTTCTGTACAATTTTTCTTTTGTGGTTACAATTGGCAATTGAAGTAACAGCACAGCTACGAGATACATTCGTCAGTGAAATGAGTTAAACCACGAAATCTGCCTGGAGTCAATGCAAGTTTAGAGTGAGCAGCTAACTGCAGTTCTGTTTTGTAAGAAAAAGCATTTGAGGGCCAGCGTAGATCGTAATAATAATGGAAATATCAAAAATGTCATCATCATCATCGTCGCCATCATCATTCAGCTACATGCAAATCTAGGCTGTCAGACATCAGCTATCAGACATCTGTGCGGTTGTCAACTATAGTTTTTTTTGTCAGTACCCAAGTCTGTCTATCTGACTGTGTCTGTGTCTGCTCTGCCAGTCACTCTTTCAGTTCAGTCATTCACTTATTCATGCAGTCTGAACACATCCGCACCACGTTGACATCACATTCACTTTGCGCCACTTTTTTCGCCTGTTCCATTGAAAATATTTTATTTCTGCGCCGAAAAAATGAATAATATATATTGTAGTTGCAACTCCTGTTGGCAACATGTGGCACCAAAACGAGAAATAGTTGTAAAAAGCGCGTGCATCACAAAATATTATAATACATTTATTTGTCGCGCATAGTCGAGTGTTTTGTGCAAAAATGCACGTGCTACACGCCGCTTGCAACCGACTTTATTATTGAAGCGTCAGAATGCAACGCCCCTATACGCCCTCAAATGTAGCGCGTATACATATGTGTCAGCCATCACCGCCGATGAACGAGCGGACGACTTTCAGTAGCAACCGCGACAGGCTTCAATTCAGCCACTTAGCAGCGCATTAAAATTGCAAAATTTTGTGGCACAACCGCATGACGCGAATGAGGCGCCAGCACCTTGAGGGTGGTCAAACATGCATGTATGCATATATGTATGTGTATATGTATGCTTGAATGTGCATGTGGTCGGCACTGAGCTGGAAAATCAAATATTTCACTTTGAAATGTTGCGGTCAATTTTCGGAGAGCAAACCGCGCAACGAAAATGTTCGCTTCAGTTTTCCATAAAACGAGCTGAAAACGAATTTTAAATAATCCACTTTTTTCTTTTATTTTATTTATATTCTTTTCACTGTATATTTTATAAAATTTTTTTTTTTGTTCTTTCAAAAATTTAGTTATAGAAAATAAATGAAAAGTCCGGGAAAAAGGCGCTTTTTGACAAACAAAGCAAGCAAAAAATGGGACTCCGTCCGCCGAGTGCGAGTCCAAGTGCACTTGACGTACACAATGACGCTGTGAGTTGTATGCAGTTGGCAATAAGTTCACTCACACTCACACTATGCAAGTTCAGTTACATGTACTTCACACACACTGAGTTGTCGCATTGCTGTGAGTATGGCTATATGCCTCTCTGTATGTTTGTGAGTGTGTATGTTTGCATGCAGGTGTTACATAAACACTACACTACAGCCATTTTGTTTAGTTGTGAACAACAACACCACAACACATCAACTATCGCGCACTGTTTGTTGTCCCGCTGTTCTGTCCGCCTGCTGAGTGTCATGTCACAGCGGCAGGCTGGAGTGTCAATAGTTTACGCCACTTTGCTACCATATGGCGCTGGATTAAATACCGTTCCACTTGTCTACCGTCATCCTGTTATGGAAATTAATACTTGAGTTAAAACTGTATAACCTGAAATCTGAAATCTAAAGTGCTTCGGTGTAGATATATAAAATATATTGCATATGGACTTTAATGCATAAACTCGTCTCGGTATACTGAACACTTTCGAGCAAGATATTTGGTGACCAATAATGAATTGTAGGAACACCGAGAGACAAAATAAAAGTTGTCTAGCCTGAAATAGGGGTTATCGAAAAGTTTTAGAAGTTTTGAAAATACTTATATCCATGAATATGGTATTTGTTGAGCGCATATGGTTTGCGCACTGTATTTTCACGTGCTTCTAATGTGTGCAAACCACTGTGCGCTTTAGATCAAATATCACACAGAGCGAGATGACAGCTGTGTGAAGAGTGAGAGCAAAACAAGTACATCACCTTTACCTTTTTGTATAATTTTCTTTCCTTCTTCACTTCCTTTATAATTCTTAAAGTAGCCGGTTGTGTGGAGGACCGAAAAATAAAATCGAATCCAAAGCTATAATTTTAATATTACAATACCAGAGTACGATGTACTAGATGATGAATTTTTTTTTTTTGTATTTCTTTTTCGCTCCTTTAGGGAGCATAGAACCTCCTCAAGCCTCCAAAATTTTGATTGAACCACCTTGTGGTGTTAAGTAAATCGAATAGTTTTTGTATGATGGAATGGGTGATTAGTCTGCCGCTAATAGTTCTTGGTGATGTAAGTGCTATTTAACGTCAGCAAGAAAACACGACACCTACGGGAGGTTGTAGGTATTCACCATAATTATAGCCTCTTCTCATGTGAGATTCGAACAACATGATATACTAGCTCCGATTTTCATAAAGTATTCAATATTTTTCTAACCATTTTGACCACAGACTTTTTTTTAAAGAAATTTAATATATCCATTTATTTATTTGTTCATTTAGATAATTCTCTTCTAACACTTTCCACAGAATGTGTTTACCATGGCTAACGGCAGTATCCCACCGTCTCAGTTAAGCCAAGCATGGGCAGTTTGTGTTGCCTTATAAGCTGCCTGAACCATGTCTCAAGTGGCGTAGGTACCCACGACCACTGGAGCAGAAAACTTACTGGGTTCTTTTTTCTTAACAAGGACATACTTTCTTCCAATACTTTTCTCAAGTCCAATAAGCTCGAAGGGTTTGAGAATTCGTAGGTCCCTGGCGCATAAATTTTAAGACTTCCATTTCGATAAGTCTCCATCAGATTGTAGCACCATTCGTACAAAATGTTAAAACCCGAAATAGTGCATCGCCACTTCAAATCAGCCAACTACATTTAACCTAAACAAGCCCTTTCGTCAAGCTACTTTGTAAAGAAACTGCAGAGTACTGAAAGAGATCTTAATGAATACGCACACTTTGAGTGAAACCCCCAATGATAATACTCGTATTGCACGAACTGGTGGCTTTAATATTTGATGAACCTCATGCAGCACCCGACTCGCATTAGGCAAATAAACAGAAGCAGAGAAATTGTGAAGTAGCTGGGTCGAACTTTATGGTATAGTGTAGCTAAGTCGGCATTATGCCGGGCAGTGCTTACTGCCTCGAAACCAGCTCAGCATTTATCTTGCTTAGATGAGGCAAGCACACACAGGCACGCACGCATACTCGTACACTACGGCCCGCTGCGTTTCATTTATTTCGACGTGCAAATTGTTTCTCACACTGAGGAATGCGAATAAAGTTGTAGGTAGACATGAAGAAGAAGAGTCGGCAACAACTTCACCTGAGCATTTTTCAACTTACTCACGCACGCACAACTGGAATGCGAGCGCACACACACACACACATTGCTATTATAAATACACAAACGACGTGCGAAACGCAATACAAAATGGTGACCACTTGAGCACTGAACGGTTACAATGCCAACACTGAGCGCGCCGGAACTCAAAGCACACACGTGATAAATGCAAGAGGCGTATGTGTGGGCGTATTCTGTGTGGGCGTATAGTGTGTGCGCCGTTGTGCGAATGGGTGTTTGCAACTTGTCACAATAAATTTACTAAAAGTGACAAATATTTTATGGTTAAGAATAATTGATGAAGCATGTTTTACGCCTATTGCCGGAATGATTACCAAGATGTTCAGGCACGTAGGGGGCTTAGTCTACTTTGGTGGACTAGGAGCAAAAAAAAAAAAATTTAACAAAAAAAAAAAAACCCGCATAAACAAAATGTAACTAGAAATAAACGACTGCACTGGCGGAGCAATAACATAGCATTAAATCATAGCGAGGCTCACGGAGGTGGAAGTTCAAAGGGAGCAGATGTGGAAAAAAGTAGAAAAAAAAGAAGAAAAATAGCGAAGTTGCAGAAAAACAGGAAGCGGATATTACAACATATTGCTGCAAATTGTCGGTGTGTGTGTGTGCGTGTGAATGGGATTGTGTTAGTGTGCAATATATTCCTAGGGATTAGTATAACGCTGAGCAGTACTGCGACTATGCTAACGACAATGGTGACGACGTTGGGAACGGTGATTGTAATGGTGATGGTGATGGTGATGGCGATGATGATGACACTATTTCATTTCTCGGCGTCTTAGTTATGAAAGATGTCGCCGTTTAATCTTTTACTCAAACTCGACACGAATTGCAATTTAATGACGAGGTGGGCGAGAGAGCTCCAGAGAGCAGCGCTGTAGACAGGTGATTTGTATGCGCTTTAAGAAGTCTTTTTTATTTAACTTAAATGAGAGATTTGTATAGATTTAGCAGAGAGCAAGTATTATTAGTATGTAGTATTAACTACATACAAAGAATTTCATTATGCAATTGTTCAGATATAATTTGGTCATTGAATCTGAAAGGAAATAAAGCAGAACTGAGAAACTGCGACCATTGCTTCATTTAAGTGAAATCGCATATGGGTAGCATTATTCAGTTTCAATTGAAGAGTAAAAAAATAAATCGAAGAACTATGGAGCAATGATATCAATAGCTCAATCAAGTTGTTACTCAAAATTCTTTTTCCTCTTCAATTTATACAAGCAAAGCTCCAATGTAGTTTCCAATATTTCAGTTAACTAGTGTTTCTGTTACAAGGGGAATAGTGTTAGAATGAGTCTGCAATCTCTCGTTGTAGCGGCAAATGTGCCGCTAGTTTTTTTACAACATCAACGCAGTTCATGATGAAAGTCAATGTGGCTGACCAACCAAGGAGCACATTGATAATGTTCGCCTGGCCAAAAAAGACACTTGCCTTCTTCATTATTGAAAGAACATCTTTCCATGCAAAGCTTCACACATTTCACAAGCATTATTCTTACGTAAAACTTAACGTTTAAAATTAAAATAAAATATAAAATAAAAACACCCAAAATAATATCTAAGTTGACAGATATGATAATTACGACATGAATAAATTAAAGCCGAAACAATTAAAAAAAAAAAACAATGACAACAAAATAGATTAGAAATAACTTAAAAAAAAAAACACCCTCAAATAACTGCAGGCTACAGACCGCCAGCAAGGAGCGGCCAAAGTGCAAGAATCGAGACACACAGCCCTGAATGGACGCGCACAAAAACGCCGTCAGCTAAAGACTCTGTGTATGCGAAATTAATTGTTTGTTTGTTGCTAACAAATTTGAATTTAAACCGCGCGCTCCCACACCCACACATCCACACACACTCTGAGGCACACACACAAAGACCACATTCTATGCTAGTGAAAATCACTGGGTGGGTGCTTTCAAATTTGGCTAAGTTGCTTGGCTTGGTTGTTTCACAGTTTTGTTGTGGTTTTTAACTTTCTTGCTTACAACTTGTGTTGCAGCATTTAGCCTAGACTAGCCTAGCCTAGTCGAACCGAGCCGAGCCGAGCCCAGCCCCTTAGTGCAGAGCCAAGCCACAAAGCAACACAACACAACACAGCAAATTGCTGAAATGGCAGCCAGCAATGGCGGCCGGAAGCGCAGTTAGAAGCTCAGCCCAATGCTCAACTGGAGTCGCCAGTTTGTACGCAAAACTGTCCCTTAACTACGCTACTTAAGAACTTCGCTTTGCTTTGCTGCACGTTTTTCTATTGCTTCTTCTTCAACTTACTCTACTTATTTTTGTTTTAGCTGTTTTATAAACTTTCTAACAACAACAAAATAGCATACTCACACACACACACAGATACACATTGAGGCGAGTGAAATTAATTGCTGCTGATGCTGCTGCTGCTGCTGCTTTTTTGGCGCTTATTTGTCTTCGCAATTTGTTGCTTGAATTTTCTTCAACCAGTTTTTCCTGCAACACTTTGGCAAAGCCCTTTTCTCTATCCTTATTCGAGTTGTTAGCTATTTAGTATTTAAATTTAATTTGCACCGCTTCACGAAAGAACTTAAAACGAGAACTACAAGCAAAATTGTTGAAACGTAGGAATTTGGTTTCGGTCAATTTTTACGCTTCTAGGAATTTTATTTATTTACTGTTTTTCCTACAACATTTTATTTGATTTGCTTTCGGCTTTAGTTTGGCGTAGTTGACAGAAGTTTGTGTGGTTCAATTCTACTTACAGTTCTACTTTTGTTGGATTGTGCAAATTAGTTAAATTACTTTAACTCATTGCACACACACGTGGTGTATACGTAATATTTTTTATTTTATCTCTTTAGTCCTTGAATTAAGTGACATTCTTGTTTTATGAATATACTAAATTATTGGGAAGAAATGCTAATTCATAAACACATTTGCATTACATATACACTGTGTGGGTAAATTGTCTGCTTTTTCTATTAGGCATAAAATTAGTAGAAAGAAAAGAAAAGTAAAGAAGAAAATTTTGCTTCACCAAGTGACATAAAATATATTATTTTTCCCTCGTGCTCCCATACGGTGTTGTCTCCTTTTGAACTTTAAAAAAAGTAGATTATCTCTAAAAAACAAAGCTGGTTATTTTCTAAAAGGTCTAAGAAAAGGTGAAAGAATTTTATAATTTTTTTTTATATTTTATTCGTCAAATAACAATTGCGCTTTATCAACATCTACATAGCGTAGAAGGGGTTAATTTGCTGCCTTTCACTTCGCTGTTTCCCCTTTTTCCTAATTTTTCACTTTACATAAAGCTGAAACACATGAAACCCTACCAGATCTGACGGGAAAAAGTCAAATTGCCCACACTGCTTCCATATCTTAAAAAGTATAGGCGTATATGATAATGAAAGAGAGAGACAAACTTCCAAGAAAAGAAAAGAATTAAGGACACCCGACTTTGTGAATAATATTTTGCTCTCGCTCGCACCGTTTGTGTAAAAGCCTGTGAAAACGAGAAGGTAACGATGCCGGTATTAGCTGCCAACTTTCGTTTTGTTGTTGTAAGAAGAAGAAGTGCTCTCGACGACTACAGTTGCATTGGGGGTCGCTAAGTTATTTTCTATATTTGAGCAATAATAATAAGCCAAGTCAATAAAACTCCCAGCCTTCTATTCAACATTGACCCCCCCACCCGGAAGTGTCACAACACAAGATCAACCATCTCTGAACTTTTTATATAAATATAAATTTATAGAAATATAAATATAGAACCATCGGGACCATTACCGTGTACATACCGCCGGTAATACCAATGATCTCTGCCATAACAGTTAAAACAGTTTAGTATCAATATTTCGCTATGAAGATGTTGACATCTGAATATATTCTATTACACAGCGAACATCTTGCCAGAACACAAGTGCTCTGACTTAAAGCTACATCCCTGTTTCTCCAAATCTTCTAAAGTATGAGTAATATTCATATTTCTTTCCTGTACACTCCTCTTGCATGCATTGGACCACCACAAGACTCTTCCACCTTATGAATATTCGAGACTTCTGTTGGTTATTATTAATCGACTAGTTTAACTTAACTTTCTTGGCCGCCACATCTTACTCAAGTCTTCTTTTCCCTAGAACCGATACTTCTAATTTTAGTTCGAAAACACAAGGCAACTGAAGAGACGTAAACGTCTTCTCTGAGTTTTGTAGCGTATTACTTTATACAGTTTTATATGGACAGCTACTAAGAGACACGTTTTCCCAGCATCCGGGTAACTCCAAATGCTATTTTTGCTGAATATTTCTGACCTTAAGTTACTCACGGACTAATAAGCCAACAATTATGTGATTAGATATCCGACGAAATATAATATATTTAAAGGGATGTCTATCGATTTTGCAACATTGAAGCAGAAAAACCACAATACTTTTTGTGCGAGATTCAGATGCTTCGCAAAGGCCGACTAGGTTAGACTTGTGTGTCAATTGCAAAATATGAAATATCTAGCCGAATAGTGTCTTTGCCATCTATAAAGGCTTCAGATGGGAAGAATCCTTGGTTAACCATAATAGGCTAAATATAGAGTATGAGTAGGTGACTGTTTGACTCATATAAGAAGTACTGGTGACGTAAGTATTCTAAGAATAAAAAACATTCAAAGAGCTTCAGGTGAACACTCCAACTTCATTGGCACCCTAGAGAAAGGCGGTCAACAGCAATTCAATTTTCACACAATTTCCGTCAAAGCAGAAAAACGCATTGCAATGCGAAGCACAGCTACAGTGTGATTAAAAAGGACAAATATTATTAAATTAAAATGAAATTGTGTTGTTCGCACTTATAACTTGGTTTTTTTTTCCAACCCACCAATATGGACGTGCAATTAAATCACGACAAGACCCTAGCGGAGTGTCGTGGATAAAAGCTAACGACGCATTGCTGCACGCGCCATTGCGACTGAACCGCAAATGAACTAAGGCAGCAAACTGTTTGCGTGGTCCGTGGCCACCTTAACGTGCCACAAAAAACACAGCGTCAATGCTGTTGACGACGACGACTACTGTAGCGACCACCGCAAAACGTTGCCGCACGTACATCAACCAAAGTCGTGTAGCCACTCATGTATTACTGCGACTGTGCCCTTGTATGTGTTTGTATGTTTGTCACCGGGGGATACGCTCATAGCTCATATACGGCGTCGACCGCTAAACGCACACACACACACACATATTTACATGCACTTGCTAGCAAAACGTCCTTGGGGTGCTTCTACCGTTCATTTAACCTTAAGCAGGCCACTTAGTAGCGCTCGACACATAAATCTGTGCGGCAAATCCGAGCAATTAAATGCGTCGTAATTCAGCTGTAGCAGCAGCAGCAGCGCGGCAGAGGGTAAGCATATGGAACTGAACTTAATGGTAACCAAGCAAGCAAGCAACTGGTACGGGGTGCGTGCAAACTTCTTCGCCCGGGAGAAAGTCGAGGCGAGTCCTGGCAATAAGCAAAACGGTGAAAGTACAACGAAGTCAAAGCGTACGTGGCCGCGTTCTTAACGCGCAATTAAGGTGGCACATAGATATAAAAATACAGATACACATATAAAACGACATGCCCATTTAAGCTACTTCTTTGTACTCTACCTTGAGTGTCGGTCATTATGAGTTCGTTATGAAGTTGACAATGCATTTAAAAAGACTATGGAAATTATATTTGCTTGAATACCCCAGAGATCAAGCGTTCGATTATAAAGTATGAAATATAAAGTTCCTGTTCTTAAAAAATATTATAATCGAATAAAGTCATCCCTTCACTAACATCAACATCACTAAAATCTCTGAAATAATTAATAACAAATGGACATTCAGGAGAAGCTCAGGGTCCATAAAAAAAATCACAAACAAAACCTAAAAAATATCATATTCATAAGATGGATATTCAGAGCCATAATCACTTGAGGGTTAGCTAGAATCTAGTGTCATATCTCTTGCTCTAATGGAATGCTGTATGTACAATTGTATCTTGACAATTTCTTGAAAATCATGTAGACTGAAGTTACTGCATTGAATAACACTCTCAAGCCTAAAAAGTTTCTCTGTCTAAATATACGAACTTAAATTGAAGGTCAACAAGTGCACCCTTATCTAATCAAAGCTATCTTTGTGTTGCAACATAAGCAGCATTTAATAAGCAGCTTACTGGACAAAAGCATTTATATTTTTATTTTTATTTCCATTTATATTTCTATTACAATACCACTCGCATATCAATGTTATTATTGGTTAGGTTGCGCGGGCTGTTGGCAGTAGCTTGCCGTCTCACTTAGACCAACCATAGGCCCTTTGTGTTGTGGTAAAAAGGAGTGAGACCCCTCAATATAACAAAAAAATAATATATTTTTAGAAGCTCACACAATTTGTCACGCAAACAAACCTCAGAATTTCCGTTTAGTGTGAAGCTATTTAAGCAAAGAAATTTCGTTCTCTTCCACAGCTAAGTAAGTAAAGCGTTGTCGGTTGTTACTTTTTTTATATTTTTTATTTTATTTTTGTCCACTGCAAACCATTTGTCATTATATTTAAAGCAACTTGTATAACAATTAAATTGGTTGCTAATCATATTACTAATAGTAATGCTGTTGAAATTTGTTCAGTTCCCAATTCCATTTAATTAAATATAATGTAATAAATCATAAACAGCTTCGCTCTACCCGGGTCTACTATAACACCACCACTCTTTTATTATTCAGTCCTTTTCGTTATATATAGTATATATTCTGTATCGATTTTTACACCTGAATTGTTTAAACTATTAGTGAAATATGTGTCCCCGATATGGCAAACCTAACAATCCAAGTTGTAGTGCTTGGATGTCTCTTCGACTCCGAAGCATTCATTCAAAATATCTCTTTGATTTTCCTAACAGATCCAAAGGCTACGCAAAATGTTTTCTAGCTTCAGCAAGAAGAGATTTACTGAAGAGTATCTAAACTTCATTTTAGCCGTGCTAGCTGTCTTGTATGTTTATTATCTGACGCCCCCTAGGAATTCTTCTAAGCGTGCAATGTTAAATATTTTCTTATTAATTGACAAGAATTTATGTTTTTTGAACGCGTTACTGCTTGGCGTAAAAATTAAAAAATATGTTTGTACATATATATCAGAGCATTGTATGTTATGAGGTGGGTACTGCGTACAATTGGCGTAATAAAAACGAAACAATGCCAAAGCCAAAAAATAAAAAATAAGTGGCTTGTAAACATTTTTATGGCAGCACAATTACTAAGTATTGTATGTTTGTTATAGTGGGAGGAAGTGGTATGATTATGTGTGGTGCTTTGAGTACCATTAAATAATTGCTTTCAATTCAGCTGTTGGTGCCTCTACAATTTATTATGTGTGCGTGAAGTTCGCTTAAAATGAATTGGAATTTGTTGTGAGCAAATCGAGAATTTTGCAAATTCAATTAAACAAATAAATACAGAAATAAACAGACAAGTTTTTAAATCACACGCCATAATTGGTGCAGCAAGTTTTAAACTACAGCAAACAGCAGCAGCACAAAAATAATAGGAATAATAATAATAATAATACTAGTACGGTTAACACGTATTAAAAACCACATATTGTGCAAACACATAGACTCCACAGCACACTAACACATGCCAAATGTAGTTACACATAAACAGAGACAGTTGCAAGCCTCATTAAACCCTTTTCAAACATTCAGCGACAGCGCATAACTATTAACACTTGTTCGCCATCGCCCGCTCTCGACACAACGCACCGCAAGCACCTTAGAAACGCTAGCAACTATAACAAGCCACAAAACTAAACAATTGCAACCACAAAACTGAGCCAAAACCAAACCCAACCAAACCAAACCAAACCGAACCGAACCGAACTGAAGCTCAACTAAAACTTCATTGAAGTGGCGTAGTTACAGTGCCGGCGCATTTGTCCGGGCGGCATTGGCGGCAGTAACAACAACAGCGACAACACAATTATCAAAAGTTAAGCTACCGTTTTCGGCATAAATTAATTAAATAATTTTTAAGCGTTGCTTTCAAATGATGTTTTGCTTTTGTTTGATTGTAAATTTTAGTCGAATTAAACGAAATTAAAGACATGCAACATTTTCAAATTTGGGCGTTGTGGTTGTGGGTGTTTGTGTACTGGTCGTCTTGTTGTGTATCCCCGTTTGCGAGTACATATGTTGTTACAGCCATAGAACATGGAACAATTAAGACAGCTTAAGTGTTAACTGCAGTGGCTATTAAAAGGAATAGCTGTATATGTGTATGTGAGTAGGTGTTTGTATGGCTTCCAATTAGTTCCACTGAAGTGTTCAAAACACTCGTAGCTTCAATGCTCGAATAAATAGCCGAGCAACAAGAATTAATGCCATTAAGTAGAAGAAGTTCTACTAGAACCTCAATAAAAAAACTAGTTAGCTCTATTGTTGGTCATATTTTTGTTCTATATTAAAAAAATAAAAAATAAATAAAAAACAGTAGTGCATCAACCTGAAGTTTGAAAATAAGACTCAGTAGGTAGAGCCTTTCTGAGCTTTTAAAGTATATGATGTAAGCCAACCATTGGTCCTTTGTTTTGTCTTGTAAAATACATGGCCTATGCCTCAAGTGGCGTGCGCACGCACTACCTCTGGGGACTTGAGGATTGCTCTCACTGAGGAAGGCTGACATATATTTAAATACATGCTTAGTTGGTGCATAATTCTTAGAGCATTTGTTGCTAATTGTTGTCGAGACGTTTATTGGGCATTAATCTAACCAAATTATATAGTTCTCCAATTTTTTTCGATACAACTAATGATGGTAAAAATTGAACTTAGTCGTTGTCAAGCTTACGTCCAAGTACAAGAATATTTGCCAGATATACCATAAAACCATTGAGTCATCTTTGAAAAAGGCTTTCGCTGAGCATATCTATGTCAAAAGTGTCGTCAGATGACAAAGGCAATAATCCTTTTTTAACTATAATAGGCAAGCTCTCAACTTATCTAAATATATGGCATAATTGCGAGTACCTTTTTGGAAAATGTAACTAAATGTGTGGTTGTTGTATGAATTCTATGGGGTTGGTGTTTGCAAAGGTCAGATGGCTGTCTTCATTAAAAACTTACTCATATAATGAATATATAATGTTTATCGAAACACATTTTCACAATTATTGATTTTCTCATTAAGTCAACTTAGTCACTGTCGACTATATTTACGCTTACATTTTATTCGCTAAATGATTCATCCTTCCTAAGCGTTGCAAAACACTAATGTACTTCAAAGCTGCTACTCCTATGAGTACTTTCGCTGTATTTAATTTGAATGTACTTTATTTAAATGTAATTATGCAAATATGCGTCGAGCACAGCACAAATGAAGCAACTAAACTGTTTTCATATTTTTACTCATACCACATGTTGTACGCGCAAATTTTGTCATGGAAATGAGGCACACAGACACAAGCGCAAAGAGAGCGCACTTCAAAAGCGCAACATCGTTAACTTCTTGACTTTTGTTCTTGGAGTTTTTGTGTCTTCTTTTTTTGTGAATTATCGTAAAAGCATTTCACCGGTAAAACGTGACTACTGTGTTTAATATCCGTTTTTCAAAAGCGACTCATGTGGAAGGCTAGTCACTTATACACACATACGCATACAAAAGAACATTTCCGTTGCACGTGCTGTTGGCAGTTGCTTATGAAACTTTTGTTATAAGATTGGTGAACACAACCAACAATAAGAAATACTAAAAAAAAAAAAAATATATAAAAAAACTCAGACATCACCGAGCGAAATTGTATAAAAATTAACTATTTTTCAAAAATTTTTAAGAAATCCTTGCTGTGTGCTCATCTGTGTATTTGTGTGACAGTACATGAACAAAAATTGCAAGAAAGTAGAAAATGTTGTACTTTAATTACATTTTTGCAGTAGCAATTTCAGTGGAACTTGGCACTAAATAATGCAGCACATTTTCAGCAAAGTGAAATAACCAGATACTTGCCTCAGTGAGTGTGTATCTTTGTTTGAGCACTCTGAGTGTGCAGTCTACCTTGAGAACTGTATGAGCTACAATTGAAATTTTCTAATGCAACTGGGACTTATAACGTTAGAGATAATTTGATGATGAAAATAAAAAAAATTCCCATATTCGACTGACCTGGATTCAAAAGATTACTTTGACCTTTGTTTATCGTTCGAATTGATAAACTGAGTGGAGTACAAATAAATAACATAGGTGTTACGAATTTCAGAGGTATTACATATTTCATTTCGACTTCTATTAATATATTAATTTTTTTTCCCACTTTAAAAGTGATAAAGGTCACAGAGAAAAGTTAATATGGTCACTACTACGCCTGCAAACTGCGGCTTGTGAGAAGAGCCTCCAGTTAGTTGAACCGAAATCAGCGCATGCCAGCTGACAGCTAACTACGTACAGACCTCTATAGCCAGTTGTAAAATTGGAAAATGAAGAAAAGAGTAGACCGCTGCAAGAAAATTTAATTTGTGTTTCATACTTATCAGAGTACTTAGAATAGAACTTCCAGCTTTTTGTTAGTGTAGATGAATTCTTAATGAGGGCCTGTTCTAGTATATTGAGAGGAAGTTGATCATAGCGAGTTACTCGAACTGTGCGCTACCTACTTCATTTTCTAGTCAGAGCCTACTTCCTTGATATTAACAATAGGAATGTTATGATACCTTTCCAAAAGAAGTTAGGAGAGACAATAAAAACAAATATTTTTCAGATACTGTAAAGCAAAGAAAATTGTAATTTTTTTAAGTTGGAAAATTCTTGAAACTCACTTTTCGTCTACACTACATAAGCAATTGAAATCATGTAGTCCTTTGGCGTAGTGGACACATTGGTATGCTACACTTATTTCAGCAGCTTCCACTGATTTGCATTTCACGAGCTACAGCCTACTCGTCCTCCCTTTTCGTAGCACTACTACCAATTTGCCTACTTTACTTGTTTTCTTTTAAGTTGTTTGCGTTATCCTTGTACTTGTACTGTGTTTATTTTTTCCTTCTTCATTTTCTGCCGATGTTTACTATGTTGTCGTTATTTCATTTTCTTTTTTTTTCTTTTTCTTTTTTTCAATAACATTTTTTTATCCTTGCTTTGTTTTTGTCCTTCTCTTAAAATAATTTCACCCGATAAAAGAATTTCAACGAATCTTATGGTTGCTGTTTGCGCTCTTGCAATATGTTTTGCACAATTTTCTGTTGCTTTTTCTGTATTTTTGCTTTTCTTCGTCATTATGCTTGTGCTCCTTAAAGCATGCAACATTTTTTTTGTCTCTTTGCCTACTTTGTCGTTTCTTTTGTACAATTTTAACTGCAAGGCTGCTGTCGCGTAAAAGGATGCGCCTTAAGTAGTTTACGCGCATTTATAGCAAAACAAATATATAAAAAAAAAAGATTGAAAAGAAAAAAGAAAACGGCGACCAAAGGAATTGCAAAAGCAGCCACGGGTGCAGCAGACACACACGAAGTAGTTCAGTGTGCCGCTGCAGCCCGATGCTGTATGTACTGTGATGTGGTGTACTTTATTTTTTTCACATTTTGGCAGCTGCCAGACAGTTTAAGGAAATGAACGTCGGCCACTTGCGCAGAGTCCATTCTCAGCTTTTGAATTCGTTCGCCGAGCACGTTGCAAGTGCAATTTTTTTTCTTAACAGCCAACAACATTGCCAGCACTGCTGTTGCTGCTGCTACTCGTACTTTGTGCCACATTGCCAAAATGAAACTGAACTGAACTCAACTCGTGCATTTCTAATGCGAATTTATATGTTTTATCATGGAATTTCCATCAACAACATCTTCTTCTTCTTCATCGTCAGCGCTGTTGTTGTTGTTGTTCTTCTGTCTCTATGCTTGTTTTAATGGTTGTTTCTTGTACTTTCTTGGAGTATTTTTTTCTTGTCTTCTTAATATTTCAACTACAATGGTGCATGAAGGAGCCAAATTGTTGTTGCTCTAGGTCCCCAGCGTCACTTGGCCGATACGACACAACTCAACTCAACTCAACACAAGCGAGTGATTCGAATTCTTATTTGAATTCGCTGCTCATTTATTTTGATTTGTTTGCTATTGCGATTTATTTGCCAAACGTTCTGAAAATCGCAATAAAATTAACTTTTGTATTTATTGACCTACTTTCGCAGCTTATTTGCCTCTTGTCGTCTTATTCTTGTTGTTGTTGTTGTTGTTTGATTTTGTTTGGCCAGTCGTGCAATTGAGAGGCAAAGCCGAAGACTAAATTTGCTGACAGGCAAGCCAGTCGCCAACAAAGCGAATAAATCGAAGTAGAAGAAGATGAGGAAGTTTAAGAAGAAACGGCAACGGCAACGGAAACGGAAACGGAAGTGGAAAATAATGAAAGCACTAACCAAAATTAAAATGCTCACTAAGCCGAAAGCCAAGTTCGATTTGTAATTACTTCACAGCTATTCTAATCCTTTTTGTCATTTGAAAATGCTCGACATTTTCTGAAAGCGAAATGCTTATTTCTTGTTTTTTTTTGCGAAAGCCTCAATTAAATGTTGCACCAACATAAAAACAACTAAATGAAGAAAAGACAAGTAAACAAATGTGATCTGAACCAAACTCATTTAAAGAAGGGAATAATTGGATCATTTCTGTTAAAAGCATTTTCACTAAACTCATTTTTTGGTTGTCTTCCTTTTTTTTTTGTTTTGTTAAGCACATCACCTAATACAACAAATATATTTTCAATTGTTGCTGTTGTAATTTGAAGCGATTTTGCTTGTTCAACTGAGTTCGAGCGATTTTAATTCAATTTCGCTATGCTAAATGAATTAGAGATACAGCTTTGGTCAAAAGCGTGAGCGAAATGGCTGAACGATGGGCCATGTGAAAGGGATTTCGAATCGTCGAAGTGTGTTAAAGCGCAACGAAATTGCATTTGAATATTTCGTAGTTTATTGAAATTCAAGATGGCGACAATTAATTGTATTATCCGTTTCCGCTTTTGTTCACCATTTGGCAATATTAGCTTCATTGTTATTGCACGAACGACGAAGCGCAGTGCTGATTTGAGTGTGGCTCAAAATGAATTGAAAGTTGATGAAGGAAAATTTGTAAAAAAAAAAATATAAAAAAAATTTAAAAATGTAAAAATGTAAAACAAGCAAATAACGCAGGCAGCATTTTATTACAAATTGCTACCCACGTTTAATTTGATAACGGAAGAAACCCTTTTCTTTATATTGCGTGAAATCATTTAAATTTAATCTATTATCTTAATGCCGACACAAATTGTGTGTCGCGCAAGAATTACGCGAAAATAAAATAAAAGCAGTGGCCTTAGAATCTCACAACAACAACAAAAAATACAAAAAAAAATTCGGCCGCCTTTTCTCGTGCGGATAATCACGGTCGCTTTGAGAGCAACTAAAATGGCGCCGTTGAAAGCAAGTCTTATCAACCGCAACGTAAATCACCCAATTTAACATAAATAAAGACATTTCTGCATCTATACGTAATAAAGGACCAAAAAGACAAGTGAGAACTGGTTATCGCATTGAGCACATCTGTAAGTGGCTGTCAACGAAGCCATTCAGCGGTAAAGCAGATACTAAGTAGAGTGGCAATGAAAAGCGTGGGGGCAACAGTTGGCGCACAAACTAATACAAAGGCGCATACCCATGTAACGACATACAGAAACTTTTCTAAGGACTAAGTAAGCATTCAACTTGACTTAGAAGCTGACGTTGCCCAAAAGCAAAACATAAAAAATGAAGGAAAAAATATATACGAAAACATTTTGTTGCAAATAGTGATATGCAGACTCCTTAGATAAACACACACATACATTTACCCATAAATAAATAACACTCATATAGAGGAAGGTAACGAACGACCAACCGACCAAAAACTGGGTACTCATGCTCGATTTTCTCTCTCTCTCTTTTTTCTATTTTGCAGGCAAAGACGATTATGATGACGTTGTGGTAGAGCAGCGTAACTCAACGGAGCTGCAGGCGACGACGCCAACGACGCCAACGACGCCAGCACGAATTGAAAGACCTCGAAAATCATCCGCTAACATGGCACAAACGACGACAACAGCGACAACAACAGCAGCAGCAGCAGCAAAAACACAGACACAGACGCGAAATCCCATTAGACGAGCGCACAGTGAAAGACATTTTTCGTTGCCATCGTCGCCATCAGCATCAGCTTCAGCAACGAGCACGGCGTGCAAGCAACAACAAGGCAGGCATCCGGGCAACAGCAACGGCAACGGCAACGACAGCGACAACAACACGGCCAAATCGCAACAGCATGTCATTTTAAATTTTAAGGATACAATGGCGTTGCGCATAAAAAGTAACCGAAATGACTCGAGAGATTTATTTCAACGACCAAAAGAGCCACCGCCGCCGCCGCCGCCGCCGCCGCTGCCACCGACAAATACGTCTGCGACGCCAACAAATGAGACATTGGCGAAGGCAACAAAAACAGCGCAGCAACTGAAGTTGGTATATGAAGGCAGTGAATTACAAGTAGGCAGGGAAGCAGGGGCAGAAGAAGAAGCATCTGTAACACCAATAGTAACAGCACAGGACCAACAACAGCAAACAGAAGCGACAAAGGCGAAGGCGATAATGATGATGACGATGACAGCAATGGTGATGACAGCAGCTGACAAGCAGAAAGTTGCGGCCGACGGGACAAACGATTTGGAACACAAGCGCTCAGTGAGCGGAAATGCATCAAGCCAAAGCCAGCAAAAGCATTCGATGAGCATTGCTAAAGTTGTAGCCGCAGCCGCAGAAAACCAGCAGAACGATAAAATCAATGGCGTAAACTGTGTTGCGAAGGCCAACTTTGGCAGGTCAATGCAATCAAAGGTATCAAAGTCGCAGCAGCAAGAGCGCACAGTGGTGCGCGTTGCACCCTTTAATAAACCATCGCCAGAAGTCTACCGTCTGAAAATCAGTCATACAGACGACGATGTCAATAACCCGCGTCATTTGCTGTGGCAGCCAATGGCGGCAGCCTTCGGTTACTCCACTGCGAACGAATTGTGCGATTCCAATGCCGAAGTGGGTGTCATCGCCGCGGAACAACAGAAGAAAACTTCAATTTTAATTAATGGCGACGATTGCTACTCGACTATGAATTTGAGTTCAGACACTGCTCAGCCGCTCTATCAATCCTCTGTCGTCGTTGCAGATGCAAGTAATGGCAGCGCTACTTATGAGGGCCTAAGTGTGTGCACGAACACCACCAACACTGTTACCATTAACTTATGCAGTCCACAGACACCGCAGCAACATTTGCTGAGTAGTGATGAGGAGATAATCTATCAGCACAATAAAATCAATGCATTACTTAGTCGCCAAGCGATCGACGCGGATGTTGGGGTTGGTTGTGGTGTCGCGAGTGTAAGGCGCGCCATCATAGCAATTAGAGGCAGCAACCATGGTAGCAGCGTTAGCAGCAGCGGCAGCAGTAACGAAGTTAATCTTCAGCGCTCAGCATCGTCGACATCATCGACATCGACCAGCTCGATGGCGAGCATAAGTAGCAGCGGCAGTGGTACAGGTTCCACGCCCAAACGTGGCCGTACGCTGATTAGATTGGATTATGAAAAGGAAAAACAACAACAGCAACAACAACCACCTTTGATTGCCGTTGTCACTAGCAACAACAACACCACCGACACCACAATGCCGATAAGCTCACCTACTGCCACAGTGTCGCCAACCAGACCCACTTGCCCCGACTTGGTCTCTCATGAGGCTGAGCTCTTGAAAATCTTGCGTAATCCTGTCGAAGCCGTGAAGCGCAATTTAGTGCCGCATGTCTGCGGCCGTAACGAGTCAACTAAGGATAATGCTCGCGCCAAGAAGATGAAGGATGGCGCTGCTAAGATGGAATCGACTGACAAACAGCATGGAACGAACTCCTTCATTGCAAGACTGCTTGAGGATCCAACGCTTGGACAGGTGGCCGATGGGCTGCAAGCTGATACCATAGCCGAGCTCATTGAGAACTCATTGAAGCGTTTGCAGACCTCGCGCCAATCAATCGATATAACAGGCACCAAAGATAACGACGGCATGAATCGACTGATCAATATTTCACTGCAAAAGATCAGAGAGGAACGACAAGCCGCAACTACATCGCCAACGACAGCAGCAACGACAACGACGACTGCCAGCAACAGTGGCACCACCACCGGCCAACTGCTCACCGTACCGTCAACGGCAATCGCAATGACCAAAGAGGATGACCGCCTTTCAAATCGCGGCAGCATCAGTTCCGCCAACAGTTTCGCCTCCGCAAATTACGAGATGTTCGACTTCGATGCAAACGAATCAGATTGCTATCAGAGCTGCTCTAGTGAGCTGACCGCCTCCGGTGTTTTAGAGGAGGTGGTCGAAGATGAAGTGGGTGTCAACGAAGAGTCTAGTTTATCTTTGACACGCACCAAGTTCTATCAGATGCTCGTGGATGCCACGCTCGCAGAGATCGAACACTCAACACACAATGACGCCGATATAGATCATCACTACGAATCGATTCGTCACAATGGCGATCCGATCTATGAGGAAATTGGTGATATGCCACCACCCTTGCCACTAACAGCGCCACCATTAAACGATCCCGAGCTCGAAAAGAAGGCGGCGCGTTCAATTTTTGAAGGCGCTTCGAAGTACGACATACTATCTTATCTCGTGGATGCAAAGGAGCGTGGCTTAGTGCGTGAGGAGACACTCGACTTTCCTCCACAAAGCACGACCAATCCGATTATCATCGAGGAGGAGGCATCCGATACGCTAAGTGATCTCGATAAACGCAAACACCAACAGGATCGCAGTTCGCGTGCCTCTATGCTGAGTGACTCCAGCGAAGATAATCAGAGCACGATGAGCTCGCTATCACCTCCGCCGCACAACTTTATTTGTGGTGGTGGTGGCGTCTCCATGAGTAAAGGCGCCGCTAGCGATATCGAACGTAATGACTCCGGCGTCGGATCAGAGACGAGCAAAACTTCGCGCAGCAAGTTTCAACAGCACTCAACGATGGCGCTGACTACACACCAGGCCGGTAATTCTCTGATCAACTCCCAGAAAAGTCCATTGCATCTATGTGAAGACTGTGATGGCACCGTGGAAACACAGCTGTCCGATTCCGGTATAATGTTTGCGCCACTAGTCTGTCGCAAGTGTGGCAAGAAGCGTGTCGAACGAAAGGAGATCATCACGGAGATTGTCGAGACGGAGGAGAAGTACGGACGCGATCTGCAAATCATATTGGAGGAGTTCTGTCATCCGATGCTCGTGGCTGGTCTGCTGACACAGGAGCAGCTCTCTGCAATCTTCTTGAATACCGAAGAATTGCTCGAGAACAATCAGACATTGGCCGAACGAATGCGTGACGGGCTGGACATCGCACTCGAGCAGGGCGACGATGATTTGCTGACTGTAAACATTGGACGCATTTTTCTCGACTTCACCCAGATGCTGCACGCCTTCGAGAGCTACTGTGTGCGTCAGGCGGGCGCCAGCCTACTGCTGGCCAATCTCGAAAAGGAGAAGGAACTGTTGCGCATCTTCCTCAAGGTCTCACAAATGGAGAATGCCGTGTTACGACGCATGAATCTGAATTCGTTTCTCATGGTTGGTATTCGAAGCGGCATTACACATTGCAATAACACTAATCTCATTCTCTCTTCTTCTCTATTCTTCCTATCTATCTCACTCACTCGCACTCTTCGCCTATAAACCAGGTGCCAGTGCAGCGCGTGACCAAGTACCCATTGCTGCTGGCACGCCTGTATAAGGTAACGCCAGCACACCTCGACGGACGTGATCTACTCAAACAGGCCCAGGAGAAAATCGAATTGCATCTGAATCACATCAACCAGGAAGCCAAGGATGTGCCCACTAAGCTTTGGCGTCGCATTTCCTCTTCGAGTCCGAATAGACGTGCTTCCTGCGAAATTGATATGATAAACATCAAACTGCGTAAAATGGCCATCGACATTCTCGAGTGGAATCACGATGAGGTTCGCTTCGCCATGGAGGGTAAGCTGCTCTACACTCAGCCCACGGACAGCAATTGGAAAAAGGCGCGCACCATCAAATTGACGCCTGTGAATGCGTTGCTCGTAACGAATGGCAAGGTAAGCGAGCATGTGTGTATGTAAGACTGAGTGAGTAAATGAGTGAATGAGTGAATCAGTGAATGAATAGATGAATGGATGGGTGTTTAGGAAGCTTTTGGTTTCACACGCAAAATCCTTTATGGGTCCCCAGCTATTACGGCATGTGGTCATAGTTCGTCTGCTCCAGTTTCAAACAGCACTTTGATGAGCCCTTGTAGGCGCGTACTCAACTCGGTTTCTAATCAGTGACTCGCTGATTGATGCGAAAATATGTTCGAACCTGATAGCCCAGTTGCATTGAATGGCAATCTTGACAACTGCTAAAAGACTTCCGCAAATCAACGAACGAACGAACCACTTCACTTTGTTTGAGTCCAGTAGCTCGTTCACTGACGAACTCTAATGAAAAGTGCTTAGACCAGCAGCTATCGCCCTTTGATGCAAACAAGGGAGAGATTGAAAAATGCACAAAAAAGTATAGGAAACAAGCATCAAGGATACCGACAACGAATGTGCCAATATTCCAACTACAGCACAGCATAACTGAGCCTTAAACAAAAACTAGAAATTCACTAGAAAAAACCAAGCAAAAAAAAAATAAAAATATCGCATGCCAAAAAAGCAAAGCAGGAAAAGTGAAGCGTGCATGTGTCGCTTGTCAGGTTTTGAGTGTGTGTACTATCTGTGTGTGCGTGTATTGGCAGCTGTGGTTGTATATGTGTAAGCATTGCTACAAAAGCTCAGACCGACAATTGCTAAATGCAAGAAGTTTTTTTGCTGTACCCTTTATAGCCTCGTATATACAGTATTCGAAATTCACCATACTGCAAGACACGCTCGGCACTTCATTAGGCGAGTTTATAAGTGTAAATATCAGAGAGCATCCAAGTATGACTTAAACATATTTATGCAATTTTTTAACCGCTACCGCTCACTATATAAGTACAAGTAAATAACTTCAAGTCTGTATAGGACTGATATCGCTACTGGTCTGCTTTGAGTAGTGCTTCCTACCACATATTCTGTCTATAGCATTCTGACCTTAGCATATTCAGTTTAGCAGTTTAATTTGACGTTATAACGTTACTCTGTGCGAAATGGAGATTTAAGAATTCAAAGATTTATATTGATCCCATCCGCCTATGACAGCAAAAGTGATTCAACTAAAAGTTTTTACGAAATAGGCTCACCCATAGAAAACCAGGCTTACAGATTGTCTTTAAGAATATGCCTTATTTATTTATTTATTTATTTTGTTTATTACAAACAAATCTTATTCTTGATTATAACCAACCGATCTGCACAACCAAACTTTACGAAACTTTCCAACAACCAGTTTCAAGCTATTGGACTCTAGTGTGTTAATAAGCTCAGCCATTTCTTCTGGTGTGAGATGGGTCGATATATAGTGATAGGTAGTGCAGAGCTCCTTCTACCTTGTTACACCTTTTTGTTACTGACAAACAACTGAAATCTTCGACTGTGTCATCTCTACCTCATTTAGACAATTTATCAATAAAGGAAGCGTATCTGATTAAAAACATCGCCGAATTTATTGGCTCTCCTAGTAGTTTGCCACTTTTTGTCGCCGTTTTACTTAGTTTGACATGCTTTGTTGGTGTCTATTTTGTTTGAATTTTGCAAAGTTTTTTTTACTAACTATTTTCTTTCTCACTTCCTCTCTGTCTCCCGCTACCTGCCTCAATATCTGTACAATTCTATTGTTTTTCATGCGCGTTTCTGTCGCCGGGGGCTGAAAACGCAACGACAACACCAACTAAACCGATGCTGATGCCACCGTATGGAATCGTATCGAATCGAATCGAATCGAACTAAAACCGTTCACAATAACAGCCAAGTGCCAATTATAAGGCAGAGAAAGTCATGTCAGATAAACTGAATTTCCCGAAGCACACCGGAATCCGAGAGGCCTCTTTGCTCGTTGTGAAGGAGAAATGCGGCCGATATACGCTGATACGAGAGCCATTGTATCTGGACAGATGTGTTGTGTGCAGCGAAGCGGATTGGGATGATTATTTCGAAGTACAGGAAATTTCGTCGAAGGACACATTCATATTCAAAGTGAGTAGAGCAGTATGAGTATAGTATAGTATGCCAGTGTAGAGTAGGTTAGAGGAGTAGCTCTTTGGTTAAACCGAGCACATTGAAAATGCACAATGACAGTATGTCTTTTGTCGTCTCTCGTAAATCGCCTGCTGTCCTTCTACATTTTTAACGCTTGTCACTTTTTGTCTTTACTAAAGGAAATCGGCTCAGAAAGGCTATTAGGAAGACAGTCTCAATTAGATTTGTGGCTTGTCTAAGCTGATTTGCTTATAAATCCGTCAATGGAATCAACTACGCCTTTTCCAAGATGTCAAACTTGTGACTTGTTTATTTATTTATTTATTTTTGTTCTTTTAAGCCTTCAGTGCATTAGCAGAGATAAACTTGAGAATGAAAAGCAAAAGCGTAGAACAAACTCCCACATTCGTTGCTCTCCATGTGGCACACGCTCAATTTAACTCGCGCTTGAAAGTATCTAAAGCGTCGAGACACTAAATTTAGTTGCTGTTGTTGTGAAACAGAAGCGAAAATAATGACAAAAAATTGAAGTGTTCAAACCGTTTCAAGTCAACTCAGTTCAAGCCAACTCAACTGAACAGCAGCGCACTAAACTCAATTCTCGAGTGAAGTCAAGTTGTTGCGCGTTTTGCTTGTGTGTCGCATGTGTCGCGTGGCACTTATTGACACCAACCAAGGCAAAGGGGCAAGGACACTGAATCGCTTCGTTCTGTTACGCCGAGTAAACACTAAACAAATGTCAAGCCCGAACAGCAGCACACAGCACACTTAATGCGCTTAAGTTGTATCTTTCTTTTATTCTTTTTTTATTATTTTTTACTCTTTTTGTTTTTGTGGAAATTTTATGGAGCACAAAACTAAACTATCTTGAAGCACTTATTTTTTATTATATTTGCTCCTTTCATTTTATGTTCTCATTGCACACACTCATTTATGAAATCCCCTTTTTCAGGCAGAGGATGGCGTACGCACCAAACAGTGGTACACGCAACTGCAGTACCACGCTCAGGGTATGGGCACCTGGCGTAAACGACGCAACGCCTTGGCCAACATCATGATCAATGGTATGCTGACGCGCAGTTGAATAAGCCAATAGCAAGCGATAAATTCTTCATCGATTTAACCCGATTTGTTTATATAGTGCAAGGCAGTAATTAATACAATTGCCGGCATTTATGACAACGATAAACACATCGAAATAATAAAACAAAACAAAAAAACTGAAGAAAAAAACTAAACTTGTATTTATAGCGCTATGAGATACATAAACTATCTGCAATGCACTTCCATTATTATAGTACTAAGATATGGCAAAATATCTATATACATTTATACATATATATTCGTACAACAAAACGCGTTAACGGTAGTTAGTGTTAAAATTGAAACAGTTTTGATTAATATTGCGTGGCAAAAAGCAGTTAATTTTAATTGACTTGATGGCGAAGCAGAACAAAAGGAAGGGAAACAAAATAAAACTGATTCGCTTAAAATATTAATTATGCATAAAATTTAACTATTAAAATAAATAAAAGCATTGAACAATTATTGTGGTGTTTTTCTTTTGGTTTACAATTACAATAATTGAAACGTTTCGATCAGCGTGAATCTCATAAAAAGTGTCATTCAAAATTGGATTGGATAATAAGTACTCATTTCGATAATACTCACTCCACAAGATTAAGTTAAATCAGTAAAACTACATAAACAGAAATTCGGGCTTACTATGGAGCGTTATCTATTGAAAAATAACAACAACCAACTTAATCAACGTACTAAAATACCTAGAATAATAATATGTCAGAAAAATGGACGCCATATTACTTATTGCTTGAAGTTCTCAATTCTAGTGATTTTGAAGCGACTCGGCGCCTCAGTTTTCAAGTTTTCTACAACTCAAGCTGCTTGTGGACATAAGCATGATCACTCGCCATAGTTCCACAACAAATAATCACATGACATCAACAAATCGTGAAGCTTTCAACTGCAATAAGTCCAAAATTAGCTGTGTTGGTTGGCTTCTTAGATCTGCATATTCGATACCTATCAGCATATTTTCAATTACATACCAAAAAAAAATCAATTAGGTGACAGTTATAACGCTCAGTAAAGCTAGTAGGAGATCATCTTATCTGTTTACATATGTCATAATTGATTTTGCTCATTATACGAAATAATAAACAACAACAGCAATTTTCGCATTGAAATTTATTGAAAAACGAAATCAAAATGCAACAAAGTTATGTTTGTCTAAAGCTAATTCTTTGATGATTTAGCTATTGAGTGGTGTAAATCAATTTTCGATGTGGATGATATATACAAACTGTATCGCACAACCCACTCACTCACTTTTTTAAACATGCACCCACATATAACTGAAAAACTAAGACGTATTCACCGTAAAAAAAATTAAGACGTTTTCACTTCAAAAAAGGAAAACCTGCCGATTTTTATGTTCATACGATTTCGATTCCTAAGTGTGTTGAACTTTACACAGGTGCAAATGTAAATAAAACCACAAATGCTAAGCGCTGGAAACTGGAACCAACAAACTTGAACCATACACACTTGCAGTTAATTTAGGTCAGTCCAAAGTTTCACATTACATATATCAACATTAGAGAGAGTGATTAGTGATTTTACTCCTAGTGTAAGTAGTATCTAGTGTAGTGTATCAGGGTTAAGGAAAGTAGGAAAACAAAAACCTTAATTATCTATCAAGATTAGAAACTTCATTTTTTTTTTAACTTTAACACATCTTAAACTAGTCAAAGTTTACATATCCATAAATGGCATATTATCAATTAATTATTTCACCTATCACATGACACCTACAATTGATAAGTTGCTCTGTGCAGCACAGTGCTTATTCTACCTTGATTTAAATAGCCCTTAACAGTCTGAGCTATCGCCATATTAATATGGTTAGATGGCATAATAATTATGTGTACTAATCTGCGATCTCATGAAAATCACATTATAATGATTTATGTGCTTATTGTATTGTAGTCGACGTTTATCGACGGTTGTTTAAATGGGCGCATACGGCGTATGATTAATGTTGCGCTTAGATTAAGTATATTAAGCGTACGGCGGGTGTACAAACGGCAAATTGATTTGGTTAAAGTCTATAAAGGTCTATAAAAAAGCTATTTGCAATTATAAAAGGATTTCTTTTAGCCTAAAGGAGTTGGCTCAGGTCAAGAAAACGAGCTAATGCAAAAAGGAGGCGATAGCTGACAAAACAAGCGTGAAGCCTGTCAACGCAAAAGACACGCCAAACAAGGTAAAACAGACTCATAAAAAAGAAAATTATAACAAAAAAACGATTAAAGCCGTAAGATGTGAAGTAAAAAAGTAAATGGAAAAAAGTGGAACTGCCTTCTACGCGCAATTATACAAGACAAACATTGGCCATCAAGGCATAAGCACTGCCCAGGCTTAGCAAGGCGCAGTAGATGTTGACCGAGCTGAGCAGCAACCAGTCCGGCACTTTGCACTTTGCTGCCATATTGGCGACAGGCGCTGTTTGACTTGCCAAACATGGCGCGCTGACACGACGTTAGGGCGTACCAGCCACGAACGTGTTAGAACACAATGGAACAAGATCAACCAAGCGACCATGACTATGGCTTTGAGTATGAGTATAAATATTACCCGTAGTATGAGTATAAATGTAAATGAGTGTGAGTGTGTGTAGCCAAGTGGCGTAAGCTCGCTTTGGCTTTGACTACGATTACGGATACGGCTATAACTCTATAAAAAAAATATATAAAAAAATCCGGAACAACCCCTCCCACTTGCAGCAAACTCAAACGAGCAGTAAAACAAGTTTAAGATTTTCTTCTCCAACGCATACTTGTTCGGAAAAGGAGCGCAACGACAGCAAAGGAACAAAGCTTCTCGTTTTATGGTTATTGTTGTAGTTGTTGTTGCAAACGTAAGGATAAGCATCGTAGAGTTGCGACAAAACCAACACCAGCACCATCAGCAGCAGCAAAGGCAAAACGCAGTAAAGCCTGCTCAACGGATCATCGTTGAAATAACATATCCAAAGCACGTAGCACAAACACGGTACATTATATTGTATAAGCAGACTTCATTACGGTATTTAAACAGAATTTGCCACAAATTCTGACATGACTTGGCAGGCGGCCAGTGGAAGTGTGCAGCACGGACCGTTACAGAACGAATTGCTCGACTGCACGTCAACCAACTAACCAACTCTGTCCGTCACATAGTCAGTTAGTCAGTTAGTCAGTTATTCCCTCAGCAAGTCAGTGATTCGGTGAAGCAATCAGACCAGCCAAAACTAAATACGGACATTGCACAGTTGAAAGCTCATCAGATTCACCGACCACCAACGCCAAACTAGAAAAACAAAAAAAAATTTAAAAAAAATAAAACCATTTTTCGCCCACCTCTGCACACAAGCAATAAAAATTTGTCTAGAAACCAATAAAATTCTGAACCAGAAAAGTGTTGGCCATAAAAATGGCAGCACAACCGAAACATACCGAACTACATTAGCCGCACACGAATCAGGCGTGCAGTTTAAGTGGTTTGACGCGCCACTGCGCTTCGTGCCTACAGACTTCAGATTGAAGGATATAAAAACCGATATTACAACTTCTTTTTTAGTGTTGTTGTAGGTAGAGTGCCCCGGAAGTGTCAGAGTTCCGGAGAAAACGCGTTGGGAGAATTCTGTTGTAACCAACAAATGTAACAAGTAGTGATGAGCTGGGGATCGATGAGCACTGTCGGGCTGACCGATTTCGATATGCGCCCGAGCTATCGGTCAGCAGCAGAAGTGTGAGTAGGCCATCAACAGCACACACCAGAGAGAACTAATTCATATAAATGTATACTCTTTGATTTGGGGGCTCAACCTAAGCCAAAAATATATAAGTGAAAACATGGTTGAGGCAGGAGTGAACGATTTCGATTTTTGTGAGTTAAAAGACGATAAAAAACTCATCGCCACAGTAAAACAATTTGAAAAACAAATGGCCGAAATGTAGCAGCAGATCGATGAGGCGTTAAACTATCAACAAAATCGGAATCAAATGTAAACGATACGGTAGCGATTGACTGCTATCTGGCGTCTCTTCTGAACTCGCTGTATTGGATCCATCTGAAGCTGCATGGCGCGGGGACAACTTTACTTTCTGGTACTGAACAATGTCTGCCTACCGGAACCACTAGTATTATATAATTTTTAAATATTTTACATATTTTTATGTACATTTTTATGTACAGCTGAGAATAGTCAAGAGTGAAAACTGTAGAAAATGTATTCGAATAGGCTCAATTGAATTGTCGAATGCAATTATAGACTCGTATGCATTTTTGTAGGTAGCACCTAAGTGAATTCCAGTTCTCATAAAGTAGTCTGCTTAAAACCCACATAACCGTATCTAACCTAATAATTTCATGCAAAAATTACTGCGCAGTTATAAGAGTTATTTGCTTACCCTGTAATAGACTTTTCGCTGGATTTGACGATGGTGGAAATTAATTGGCACCCGCTTTTATTCTTTGGATTAAAAATGAACAAATATTTATATAATAATTAAATTAAATGATGATTTCTCATTAATTTACATTTCTATATATTTTGGCTTATGTGATGGATGACCTAAGCGACACATTGGTAATGCACGATATCATGGTACGCCATGTCTAGATTTACTCACAGTTCTATTACTGAAAAGCACGTCTACTCTATCGTATTAATAGAGCTTCTTAGTCTATAATATTCTCAACGCCGTAACGTTCTCGGCGATGATCGAAATAAATCGGCACAGCGAGTATTACAACGATGTACCGCAGGTTCAATCCAACTCACTCGCTGTCATTTTCATAAGCAAAGTCTTTAAAAAGGGACTGCGAGCAAAACTTCAACTTCGATTGAATCATATTCCAATTCCTTTGTCTGTCACACTAGTACAGTCGAATTTTTATATAACAAGCTTCTATACAACGAAGCTCCTCTGTATTACGAATTTTCAATATAACGTAGTAATTTTTGGGTCCCGTGTGGATTCGCTATAGTGAAGTTTGACTGTACTTCTATGCTGTTCTTTTAGCTAAATTGTGCTTTTTATACTTAACTCGAAGGACACATTATCTATCCATCACCTCTCTTGAACTACATCAATTTTAATATGGAAAAATTGAAAGTGTTGAAAATTTTCACAAAACGAAGGCCTGCGCAGGCAACTAATAAGGTCAATGGGTGTTTTGATTCGAAATTCGCCCATTCAAACTTAAGCACAAATCAAACACTACATAATCTATGCAAAGCAAAGTGAAACTTTGCCACGGTAAACACGCTTAACCCATTAAAGCCCACAACCGGGCCGCCGTAGTAGCCCCCGCTGAGAGTGAGAAAAAGAGGGTCGACTACAGAGTTGCAGTTGTCTTTCTAATTGGAATGACTTTGCCTACAAACTTTTGCATGCAACATGGCGAGGCAAATACGGAATAAATCCGACGCGTGTGTAAGCCGGCCCAGAAAAAAGAGGGCAGACATACTGAATGACTGAATTGGTGTGCCAAAATGCGTATTAAAATCTCAAGTAACAAACGAGCTAGCAGACAAACGCACACATTCATGCAGAGAAAGACAATCAGTCACACCCGCAACACCACAGCAAAGTCGACCAAAAGCGTCCAACATCCGACGCCTAAGCAAGCAGCAGAAAGTTTCAAAATCTCGGGCCAATTTAAATTTTTTGGTCTTGGGTTAGGTCAGTCACGGCACGGCATGGAACGGCAATGGAAAAGCAAAACTTGTGCCAATTCGCTCAATACGTGTCGCCACAGAACAACCATTATCGACATCAGCGTGCGGCACTCAGCCTTCAGTCGCAATCATAGCCGAATGCAGCCATTGACTGTTGTCACCAAATCGTTTCGACGAGTAGTTCAGTGTGTCAAAAGGACTTCGTGTGTTCGCCGTTCGTGTGGCAATCTGCTGAATAAAGGGCAACGCAGGCGCAACAAAGCCAGCAAGAGCAAGCAAAGCACTCAAAGAGTGAATTAGAAGAGAGTCAAGGATTTGAGTGATTTGATTGATTATATTTAATGCTCTTTAGATTTGTGCTAGCTGAAGCCTGGGCGCCATTTCTATCAGCGGCGGCGAAAATCGACAGCACTAGGGACTTTTCGCGTGGTGAATATCCTGCAGAGCTTTAGGCAATTTGAAAGTGAGTTAAATTGAGTGAAAGCTCTCCTTTAAACACACACACAAAAATATATTAAGTAAAGCTCTTTGCAATATAAACTCAAAGGAATCGAGTCCTATAAATTGTTCCTCGACGCTTTGACACGCTTCACACGCACATGATTCTTGAGAACCTTCTGTAGTTCATCTGCAGCATTGCCCTGATCGCGGGGAAATGACTCCTCCAACTGTTTGAAATAGTTCACATTCTGATTACTGCTTTCTTCGTTCAATTGATTATTTTGACGCTTCGGACGCAGCTCGTTGTCCGATTGGATTTCCAAATCATCGGAAAATTCCTGCATCAATTTCTTATTGTCGCTGGTTATGTAGCCTTCACCATCGACTTTGATGATATAACGTGGCGGATCACGTAGATTGCTCTCGAGAAAATCATCAATTATTGCCGTCTGTTGCCTTCTAGATCTGCCAATTTTGTCCAGTGTCACTTTCGGTACCGGCTCACTTTCTATTTCGGGCCTTAATGCAGGTTGATGGGCTTTTGTTTTACCTCGGCGCCGATATAGTTTCCATCTTTGCATTCCATCTTCCAGTTTAGTATGACGCAACGCAGGTTCGTATAACACCATATAAGGCATGTGGCTTGGATGGCTTTCAACTCTGGCATTACTTAGGATTTCCGCATCTTTCACATTCGCATTGGCTTCCCATTCACTCTCCCTTTGATTGTCGTCTTGCGTTCTGTCCATATTATCTGACTGCACGGGCACTTTATCCGAATATTTTGGGTTTTTCTCCTGTGCAAGTAAATTATCCTCGTCACTGTTAATTTTTTGCTGTTCAACTCGATAATTTTCGAACGGACTCATTTTCCATTGACCGTTAAGCGATGAATCCTTCATCCTCAACAAACATTTGTATGCGTCAAGTTCTCTTAAGGTTGAATCAGATGCCTTTATTTGCGTGACTCCACGAGAGTAATTTGCCTGAGTATCTTCAACAGAATCTTCTGACGCCTTACTCATATCCTTAACGTCCTTAACGTCATCTTTCAATGCTTCTTCGAGAGCTTCATAAATGTGTTCCTTATTATCTCTACAATCTGCAGAGGACTCGACGCTTGCTTTTTGCCGCTCTAAATTGTCTCTGTTTGAAACTCGATTGTTTCTCTTACCAAAGTATTTTCTGAGATTGGAGATTTCTGGATAGACACTTTGTCGATGTGTCCCTCTGAACTGTCTTTCCCTTGTACTGTCTTCGTTTCGGGCCCAGCGGTTTACGTTCGAATTCCTGCTCTGCATACTGGCTGCTCTTGGATCCATGTGCCATTTGCGCTCGAATTCCTTTACAAAGTCATCGATACAGGTCATGACATCGCGTTCCCTACGTGCCAAGCTCTTATCATAGACTGGTTGGCTTATTGAATTGAAGTCGTGGCCTGGATTGTTGATAAATCTCTTTTCCTTTCCTGATCTCGGCTCACGACCACCAAAAACGTCTTTGGGTTCCGGCAAGTCTATAGTCAGATTATAGTCGCGATTTCTTCCGGGCATTTTACCCAGCCAACCATACGCGGCCACCGCATGCTCCATGTTAGTGTCACCAATCGCTTGAACAAAACAAATGTGGAAAGCCAAACAAGATATGTGCAAGGGTAAACACATATTTCACAGTATAATACACTTGTAGCTTGTCTGCATTTGATCTACTTTGATGTTATCTGTGATAAATAAATTTTGAATCAATTTTGAATTTAAAGTTGTCATTTGGGTAAAACGATTGTGATATTGACTTGAGTTGTATGTTGTATACACCCACTTGAATGAAATAATAATAAACGGCATCTAATTTTGAAATGTCTGAAAATCGCAAATACATTTCCTTAATATTGAGAACGGCCTTGTACTCCCATTATTAATGACAGCCCAAAAATGTCTTATCACTTTTTGTGTTCCTTCCATCGTTCACTTTAACTGGTACGAATATTAATATAACAAGTATAAGATGCCATTTATTTAGCGTCTATACCGACTTTTTTGAGTTACCACTGGCAATATTCAGCCCTTATTGTGAAAAAACAACAACAACAACAACAACAACATGCGAGAGACAAACGGCAGATGGCGAATCATCAATCAACTCTAGCGGTGGACAATTCAAAAAAATATTGAGTCTGAGTATTCTGATATTACCTGTGTTTGGGACAAACGCAACTCCTAAATATTGAGAAGAGCAAGGTATTCCCATTATTAATAACCCTTAAAAGTGTTACCAGTATTTGTGTTCTTCGCTCTCACTTTAACTGCTACCAGTATTTAAATGAATATGAGTTAAAAGTTACCCGTCACCACTTTCACTTCCGTAACCACTTTTATTTCTAGCCCCACTATTTCCGAAGCAACCCTTTTCAGTTACCCAACTTTGTGTCCAAAACAAATATGAAATAGAATAATTGTTGCGCAGACTGCGGCTAAAAGTCTACTCTAGCGGTTGAAAAAATAAGCAAAAAAGTTCGTTTGAACAAAAGTTCGAACTCGAAAAAAGTTTGTGAAAATAACCTGAAAGGTTAGCTTTGGTTATGTTATCGCAACGCTAAAAATGGCATTAGACACGGTGTAATACCTAATTTGTAATAACTCCTGACAACAATATTGATGACCTATTCTTCACAGGTGGTATCCAGTTGAGGATTCAAAAAATTGGGCGACAGATACATTAAATAAGTTATTTCCCTTTGCTTATCTCCTTTTGTCCTTTTTCGCGGAACCCTTATTTCAAATCCTTATTACATCAACTCAAATAGTTTAGAACATGTTTCTCAGTTTAACGACCTCGGGATTTTGATGGACTCGAAGTTGTATTTCACCCACATTTCCAAGTCTCTAAAGCTAGAGGTATCCTTGGCTATATTAAGCGCTGGTCTAAGGAATTTGGCAATCCGTATACTACCAAAGTGCTACACACGTCACTGGTAAGACCTATTCTGCAGTAGTCGTCTTGTGTCTGGGATCCTCAATATCAGATTTATTGATCGTATTGTGGCGGTGCCCAAGCAATTTCTACTTTTTGCTCTCAAAAACTTGAACTTCTTATTTACAACATAATCCATTCAATGTCTTATGCAAAGCTTTTAATACCCACTTTGTGTGGACTTCTCCGTTGAATTAATTCCAGCTTTACTTGCTTAATTTACTTTCTAAACTTGTAACCTACATTCTTTCTCATTTGTTAGTGGCTGATGTTTTTATCTGTAACCAAATATTTAGTACGTGGACAATCAACCACAAACAGTTTAAAAATTTAAATGTTCGACAAAATTGATTATTTTGAAAAAGAATAATCTATCCATTCGTTTCATTGGTCTTACAAAAAGGTTTTCGTTCCTATGGGTGAAAATAATCAATTATTTTATTAGGTTTTGTAACCCACAGAAAGCGTTTTCTGTGACACGTAAAACTGAAGTTCGGGTGGAATTGAGGAGAAAGAGTTTTCTGTGACACCCTGACAGCCTCACTCATTGATCCACACATGGTGCAGACCTGATAATCCATACAGGAACAGATTCAGAGTCTGTTTCGGCTTTCTATAACAAAAATATCGCTAAAAGCGCAGCTATAATGGCTAGCGTTATCCAAAGCACACGTCCTATCTGCTAGGCTCGAAGATTATCTATATATGTATTTCATATGCCGGCAGACGAAAGCCTAAAAACACTTAAAGTTTGACATACCTTGATCATTGCACACGGGGTCTACTTGATAGTTAGAGCATTTTAGAATAATATTCGATTTAGATCAATGCAACTGGCAAAGTCCACGGAGAAGTAACTAACGAATCTTTCGACTCGGATTTGAAGATCCGGTGCTTGGAAATATCAATTAGGAAGTACAAATCCGAATCCAACGAATCCCAGTACGAAAAATTATTTTTTGAAGTGAACCTTCTAAGGGCGCATTATTGGTAGTAAACATTTTTCGGCGCCGTAACGCCGCGTTCTACGACAGAGATGGAAGAAAAATATGTAAGAAAAACAGAGAAGGAATACTCCGCAGAAGTACAAATTTTGTATTTGTGAGTTGCTTGAAAATGTACAAACGTTAGTCTCTCTTCAGCACGCACAAAAGTATTGCGCTCTGTGTTGTGTGTTCTTTTCGTATATGATGTTCATCATTATGAAGAGTCATAGTATCATCGCATCATCGTTCTTCGTGTAGCATTCGAGCATTGAGGTGAAGTGATGAAATGAAAACAATGGATACGCGCTGTTGTTTTTTAAGAAGTATCACTTCTACCATGCGTGAACTGCACACATGATTTTGTTCTTTTTCCCTTTCAGTTTTTTAGTTGCTAAATACATTGATAGATTCTGATTCTGATTCTGACCACCAGGCGTTCAGAAACTTCAGTGAGATAAGCCATAACAGAACCAAATCAAATAAAAACGGTAACAATGGCGTGCGAGCGAAAAGTGAATATTGTGCTCTTCGATTGCACTCACTCTGCATGCCAGAGACACTAAAAAAGACTAAAAAGTATGACAACTTCACGCAACCGGCCTTTGTGTTTGCGTCTTTAGCTTATGTGAGTTTGTATTAGCGCAAGACATAAGACAATTGAATATTCAATTACCAATTCCAACGGTTTTATAACATTTTTGCTGAGGCGTGGAGTTGATAAAATACTACTTCGGTTCTTTTGTTGTTGATAAGTATTGGAATCGTTTTGGATTCGACTTTGAAAGATCCGGCTAAAAAAATATAAATTTGGATTCTTGCATCATTGTAACGCATGTTCAACTACATGCTAAGTCAGTTCCAAGCATTCCAATATTAAACAGAACATTGAAGTGCATATGTAGAATGTACGGAGTCGCATATTCTGGTCTCAAAGGTCTTATCATGAGCTTTCCAGCAAAGTATGTACTTGTTTCTTTAAAAACTAATTCAAAGATAATTATATCAGAGCACAAGTAGACTTATTTTGAATAATTCATAGATGGTTATTTAATTCATTAGAATTGGATTAAAACTTCAAACTCGGTTAATTACGTGTGATTAAATATTGATTGAAATAATTTGAACGCCCGCCTTTTCTGGGCCATGAAATCTTAATTCAATGCGGTCGAGGTGAGCACGGCTACGCCGCGCTCGTAGAAACTGTGCGGATCCTGACCCGCGGCCACTGCTAAATCGACGGTGAAGAGCAGCTCGGTGCGCGTGGAATTCAAATAGACCGGCAAAGTCAACTTGCTGATGCGTACCTCATTGGTGAGCCTGGTGAAAATACACAAGAACAATACCACACATTAGAACTCACACACATTATTACTTAATTTCTTAAAAACTTACTTGACCCATTTGAGTATGGTGAGTGGCAAATCCATCATGATAGTAGAGGCAAGCAGCAGTTCGTTGTTCTTGCATTGAGCGCCTTGCAATTTTAAGCCCGTCACGCCAAAGCTGCTGTCCTTTTGATCACCGTTGAGTGCTGTATCGGTGATAGTCACCTCGAGTGCGAGTTCTTCCAGCGACCAACTGTTGGCCTGTGCCACACACTGGCGTGTGGCAGTTATATAGGCCTCGGGATTTAAGAGACCACCCAACCAAACGGGGAATCCCTGCAAAGAGCGAGAAGTGGGTTAGTGGGTTCTCATGTCTAATGCAAACTCGAATCGCACCTGTAACTCCTTCGCACCCGCTTGCGATACCAACTGAGAGACCTTCTGTAGCTGCTGCACACGATTACTGAAGTCCGTAATCCACTGTATAACAGTACAACCTATGGGCACCGTATAGCGTTTCCAGCCCTTGGGTATGATGCCCCTGACCAATTCGGACAACATCGAACGATGGTGATTGGTTTGCTTCTTTTCACCCTGACAGATCAGCACAACATCCTGCAGATCCGAAATCACCGTTTGCAGCAATTTGGCTCCAGAAGTGACTTCGCGCTCAAAGTAGCGATAAAGCGGATCCTTGATGTTCTCAACAGTACGTTTGAGCACTTGTAAGTTCTTCGGTAGCAACTCAAGCCAAGCTGTGCCCGAATTGTGCAACGTCTTCATCCAAGACGGACGACCATCTTCGGAGCGTGCCAAGGCCGCCGCTGCCGCTGCAGCACTTTCGGCATTCTCCTCAATGCTGTAGGCGAGTTCATCGTCGTCCTCGAGCTGCTGCATCTTCAGCAATTTGCTGACCAAATCTGTGCCGCGTGTGGTGAGCAAAACCTTTTCCGCATTATTTGGCAGTCCCAACCAGGATGGCGTCTGACGAGCTGTCAAATTCTCGATCCATTTCAAGAAGTGATCACGACGCGTGCCGTCAGGCATAGTAATATGACGCAGATCGCCAGCAGCGCCGTCGACATTGGCAACCAGTGCGAAATCACCTTCAAAGCTACGCGCGGTGAACAGCTTCTTCAGGAAGGAAGTCAGCAAACGTTGATCGAAATCGTTGTCGATCTTGCCACCGTAAATCGACTGCGACAACAGTGTGACGAGCGCATCCCATGGCACCTTCTCCGGCGGCAGGTTGGTACGACCCATTGCCGTGGAATCGATCCATGTGTCGAGCGTATCGCAAGCGACGCGCAAGTCGGACTCATTGAATTCGTACTTTTTGGCCCAACCTAGTGGCACGTAACGCAGTCGCTCCTGCACGATGGCGTGGAACCAAGCGAGCAAAAAGTACAGACGTGCCCGCTCGCTTGGCGCCTTCATCATGCGTGCTGCCGGCACAGTGGAGAACGTGCGCAGAAGATTCGCTCGGATGCCTGGCGGTGGCTCAAAGACAAAGATGCGACCAGCGCGTAGCAGATTGACCGGCACCTTCGGATTTATTTCCATTGTTAGGAAGAGTCGGAAGCCGGAATGCGGTTGCAATGAGTGCATCTTCTTCTCCAATTGTACTAACCATTGTGGTGCGAGATGCACGTTCTTCAGCAGCACCCAGCGGCCACTCTTGCAGGCCATGTTGATGGCGCGCTCAGCCTGATTGAAGCCCTCCGCGGAACCGATGGCTATGCTGGAAATCTGCTTATTAAGCTCGGCAGCAAGGTCATCCACACGACCGGAAGCATCAAAGCCAGGCACGGAGCAGAGCAACGCGGGTGTATTGCAGTTCAACTGCTTCTCTACGACAGCGGAGAATTCCAGTTCTTGTTCCGCATTCGGCATAAAATCTACTCCCAGAACTGTGTTCACCACATTGTGAGCCGCCGCAATGACACGATCTGGACGGAACGCCTGTATTAGTAGCAGCTGATGTACTGAGCTGGCAACTGGCGAAAGAGCCTTCGATTCATCCCACAATTGTGGTACACACTGTTCCGGCGAACTCTGCTGCAACCACGCCCCGATCTCAGGCATCGAGATCAATTTCTCGATGAGCTTGCGGAATATCGGCAAACGTGAAGCCAGACGATTAACTCCCTCGATCTGCTCTGTTGTCAGGCCTTCCACGTGGTTAGGATTGGCCAGCAGACCCTCACGGCTACGCAAGAAGAAATTGAATTCGGCATCCAAGTTGGGTTCCGAGGTGCCCTTCAGATGAATCTTGCACATCAGCAATGCAAAGGTCAGCCGATCATTGTGCAACATGCCGCGTGCCACACGTTCATAGCAGACCTGGAACAAGTCCTTTGTGACAATGCCCAAGCGTTCGGAGTAGTCCGTCTTGCCGTCCAAACGTGAATTGCTTGACAGCACAGTAGAGAATATGTCCAGGAACATCTTCAACGAGTACTGATAAAGGAAGTGCACTTGATTCAAGCTGTCCATGGTAAAGTAGATGTTGCTGCATGCCACCGATAGCGGCAAATACTGCTGTGATACAGTCTCGATCTCAGCGATGACCTTATCCGTTTCGTCGACCTTCTGATTGATATCGTATGCCTCCTTCTTCAGCGTCTCCAATGTGGTGATCACCGAATCGTCGTCTAGAATCTTGCCCTTGGCATCGTTCAGTGCCTGCAACAAACTCTTCTCCAATTGACGCAGACGCAAACGGAATTCACCCTGCAATTTGAGCAGATCCGAGCGTTTCTCATCGATGTCCGGACGCTCAGCTTTGAGCACCTGGTTCAAACATTGCGACTGCAAGGAGCTGCGTGTCACCGTGAAATTAACAAATGTCACACGTGAGCAAATGTCCGGCGGGAATTCCACAGTCGGATCACGCGTCGACAAAAATATAACGAACGAAGGCGACAAATCGATATCCTGATCGCCGAGCGTTATCAGCACACGACCACCAGTGCGACGCAACTCGCGATTAAGTACCGGATTCAGTATCGGATCATAGTTTTCGACATCCTGCACCAACAGCGGATTACCGAAACGCAATGCCGACTCCAGATTTTTGCGGAATGAGTCATCCAAGAACGAGGTCTTCGTTATCTTTTTACCGGCGTATTCGTTAAGCAGGAAAGTCGTAGCCTGGCCCGATGGATCGATGATAAGTGGATAACGATTGAAACGCTTCAGCATAATGGCATTCTCCGTGCATAGATCATCCGTGGGCAACGCATTCGCCTGCCAGCGCAGACGCTCGTCGGGATTCGACAGATACTCGGTGCGTGCGATGTCCGCGCGGTACTGAATGTTCGCTGACTGCAAGTGATGCGACCATGTTGTGAAGAGATTCAAACGATAGTGCTGATCAAAGTAACCACCATAGGCAATGAATGCCGCCGACAGAAGCACATCGCCAATGATAGTTGACATTTGCGACTTGAATGTCTCACTGGTCGACTCCCAACGTTCGCGTTCGATGTTCAAGCTCTTCAGCAGAGCAATTGAACGATCGACCTTTGCTTGCACATTCTCCAAATCGGTTTTGATCGCCTGCGCTTGTGAGATCAGCTGTGCATACTCCTCTTTATAGGCAGCAATGCTGCGCTCTAACTGCTCGACAAGATCTTTAGTCTCCTTGGCATTGTTCTTATTCACTTCGGCTTGCTCCTCCAACGAGCGCAATTCCTCGCGCAGCGGCTCAACACGTTTCAACATATCAGCGTATTCAATCTGTTGTGGATATTAGAGAGTCAGTCATGGGCTAATGAGTAGTAGGAGCATTTCAATTTACCTGAGCAATAGCCCACTTGACCATAGGACCACAAGCCATACTGGCGCGATTCACCTTCTCAAAGTTGTAGTCCGGATTGCTCAAATATTTCGACTTCATCTTCTCGCGCACATCATCGCTAATATCGTCGGGAAGATTAGTAGAAACTCGAGATTAGTTCCATTTGGAATTAGTGCATGGCAAAAGTTATTGAATGAATTCAAGCAGGCAAAGCAAAGTTTAGTATTTTAGAAGAAAAGAAACCAAAACCAAAAAACTATAAAGTTAAGCCAATTACCATTGCTTAGATAGAGTCTACTTCTTCATTCAAATGAAACAACAACAACAACAGAAATCGAACAAAATCAAACTATGAACAAACAACAGAAGAGAAATTCAATATTTATAAGAAAAAAAAATGTTCCAATAATTTGATCATGCTTACGTTATGTGTTCAGTACCGAAGTTAGATACAATTGAATTTATAAAATTTTCCCGCATTATGACAGCGCGAATCGATTTCCAATCGGTTGCGTTCTCGCCCAGTAGCAAGCAGATCGATTCGAGCGCCAATTTCACCACGGATGGTGGATTAGCCATTGTTCTCACCTCAACAAGCTGCTGCTTGCGTATCGATTTAACGGCTAAATTAATCAAGTAGTTATACGTCAATACACAATCAATCAATCAATCAAATCAATCGGTCAATTAATTAGCGTTTACATTAATTTACATCTCAATTAATTAGTTTATAGTTAATTAGGTTAATCACTATTTTATAGAATAACTAACTTCATCTGACAATCGTCTTTGGTCTAAGAACATCTTTTAGAGATAAATATTTTTATACTTTTCACGCAAATGGTATGTTATGTTATGTACATATATTTTACTTGTATAGAAACATTTTAAAATCATTACTAAAAATTTGAAAGTTTACTCGTACAAATATGTACTAAATCGATGACCATATTTCGTAATAAATTTATAAAAACGGTTAAAAAAATAGAAAAACAATAATCGGGTGTGCCAAAAATGTAAGACGGTTTCGAGGTCGGTTGGTTTCGAAAACTCCCAAAAAAAATCTTTAGGTGTGCGGTTTTGCGAACTTGGATGTGCAAATGAATGCAAATTGTATACTTAAAACAACTGAAATGATGAATTCTTTAAATGCTACAGTTGCTCGTACTTATTTTTTTAAATAATTTCAGATATGCGTGAATTTAACCAAACCGTCTCTAATAAAAAATGGGACATTTCAAAACTGTCAAAAGAGATTTCTGGCACACCGAGAATTGCAATTGGGGAGAAAGAGATTTCTGGCACACACCCGAATATTAGTTTATTTAATTGAGAAGTGAATCGACTATAAAGAACGATAAACATATATATATATATATATATATATATATATATATATATATATATATATATATATATATATATTTTTTTTTGTGGAATGGAGTTGAAACCACTATTTAAAAATGCTGTTGTTTTCATATTTTATTTGCCGCGTCTATGCTGTGACTGCGAAGTTGCCCGCACGGCAGCACAGCAGCAGCAATAATGAGATAACTCAATGCTGTGCTGCCGCTGTGGCTGTTAAAATGTGCGCAGCCAAAAAACACAGCACAGCAAAAGAAATCAATAAATTCAGCTGCGCTGTTGCTGCAGGTTGCTGCTGTCTGTGCTGCAGGGCACAGCAAAGCAAAAGTAAAAATGACTTTGAAAAAGAAATAGACTTTCGCAGCACAGCAACAGAACATTTTTCGTTACTGTTGCTAATATGCTGCCAGTTTTTTAAAACTTGGTTGAAAATACTGCGTCTAGTCTCATAGTTCTTGAGCAAGAAAAAGACTTTGCGTTCCCTCAAAATTAAGTTGTCATATGAAACATCTAATACTTTGATATATCGAACTGAAGTTATGGCAGAGACTCATCTTCGGACAATAGACGAACTATGAAAAATTCAAAGTGATAGTATTACTGAATAATCTAGGCACCACACATAATCAAATTCTAGGTATTTTGATTCCTTCAAATGTGATTTGTAATCTTGATATAATTCGCTGGATATCGTTTGAGGATAGTGATACTAATATTATAAAGAGGAAACACTTGTTTGTTTGTTTGCGATAAACTCAAAAACTATTGAACCGATTTTCGTTAAGCTTTCACATATGTTTCCTTATATATTGACAGTGAAAATTTGCAGGGGGTGGTTGCACTGGCGAAGTCGGTATCAAATAATGACGTTTGAGAGTTAATATCTGATTATACACATAAATAGAGAAAGATGTTGGTATCACTGAGGCGTCTAGCATCCACACGGGCCAAATTCACGTTCATATTTGCGAACAAAATTCCCGTTATGATATAAACATGTTATTTCTTTTATTATCGGACCAAAATAATGTATAGCACATTATCGAAGCACAGTCATAAACCGTGATAGAAGCGTGGAGTGGTGGCTATAGTCTACACTTTTTCAATGTAATCTTTTTTTTAACATTTAATCATTTGTGTCTGTTTTTATAGTCATTCTGTTGTCTCATTTTTCTTTATGAGAAGAATTCATTATCGGACTCAAGACATGAACGGTATAAATAATTCGGCAAAATTTAAGTTGTACAAGCGTGAAAAGTATTACAAATTCGGGTTAGCCGAAGTTTTCTGTTTTCTTTCTGATAAAATGTCGATAAGATACATGACTCTTTAAGGGTCATGTTTAGGAACCTATTTTTCATCTTGGTATTTTGCTACCTTTAAACTGGACTTATTCGACCATAATGGAGCTTAGTATTGGATATTTCTTAGACTCAAATTCCCCCTACCCCTACTCAAAGTCATAGCTTAAAGACTATAGTAGACATAGTGAGTTACGAGAGTTAAACACCTTACACGTTTTGCGTTATTAGATAATTTATATATCCGGTTATAGTATTTGCTGGTGCATTGCGTATGCGAGTGTTTGTTGTATGTGTGTGTATGTGTATTTTGAATGTGTCTGGTTGTATGTGTTTGACTGAATGATCAGCGGCGATTATGAGGCGCACTTATGAAATATTTATAAATGTCAGATCGTTGGTTAAAATGCATAGGGCGAGAAGACATGTACGCGTTACAAAGGTGGTAGAGCACTCTAAACCAATTGGTGGTGGTGGTGGTGGTGGTGGTTGTGGTGTTATGTACTTGGATTATAACGTGAGATATTTATATTTGTTTATATAAAGTAGAATAAGGTTTGCCGTACGTGATTTTATCAGTTTCCAAATTAACAATTGATGAGATAAAACCATCTTTAACGATGATGCTACGTATTGTCTTCCAATCGGTCGCACTCTCATTGAGCAGCTCACATACCGATTCCAATGCTAATTTTACCACCGCTGGCGGATTGGCCATTGAACGTACCTCGGCCAAGTGTTTCTTTTTAATGGAGCTAACAGCTGCAGATCATTTCAAATTATACGAGTATATAGAGCAAATATATAATGTACTGTTTTGCATAATGAAGTGAGTATGCGAGTTTGTTGTGTATGGTGTGAGAAAAGGTTCCTCTGACGCTAAAATATTTCACTTCGAAAATCGCCCGCCCGCCCCTTTTAAAACTAGGAGTATATAGGAAATCAAATCCTTGCGCACTTATCGACTTGGACCCCTGATGAGCTTACCTTGTTGTGCCTCAATGACTGCGGGTTCCACTTGTGCCAAGTCGGCCATGACATATTTGCGTTTCTCTTCTATCTTCACCGTCTGATCGGCGAGTTGTATTTGTATCTCCTGCGACTGGATTTTCTTCTTCTCAGCTTCCTGCTGATCTTTGAACATCTGTTTGAGCTTAGCATTGGCAGCTTCATTCTTTGCTTGCAACTCTTGTTTCTTCACCGCAAGCGACTTCTGCATCTCCTCAACTTGTTCCAGTGTCTCGGCGATCTTATTGAGACCAACGTTCAAATGCAATTGTTGCTCCTCCAAATCACTGCGTTTCTCATTGTACAGCTTGACGAAGTGGTGTATAAAGTCCAAATAATGACGCGGTGTGACGGCCATGGTGCGTCCGCCACGCTTCGCCAGACGTGCATTGGCCTGGTGGAGCGTTTGGTGTACGTAGACGCAAGAGTTGATGACTGCGTCGCGATGTGTCGGATTGGCCGGGACCAATGGGCAAACAGATGGGAAGAAATCTGGTGAGGTCCAAGCGGGTTTGTCCAAATCAACTCGCGTCGTAAACTCTTTGCCGACTTGGAAGAGCGCCGAGTCGGACCAATCGCCAAACCAGTTGAGCACACAACGATTGAAGAGTGCAGGGGAAGTTGCTGCACGATCCTTCAAGCCGTCGGTAGATGGATTCATAGTGAATACGACGTGCAAATTGCGCATGACTTGCTGTGTGAACCATTTGTAGAGCTCATCGCTGGAGTCCAACATAAGACCTTCGCGCTGTGCGCCCTCCTTGCATTGAGTCATGAGCGTCGTGTACTCGTCACCTTCGAAAAGGCCGGGTACTTCACCGTTGGCCAACAAGGTATTCATGCGTTCCAAGAAACCAGAATCCAAAACGTTCGATTCGTCCAAAATGAAGGCAATCTTCTCATCCTTGCAACCGGAGCGGCGCAGTACGCAACGCAAATCCTCATCGAAGTCTTCGCTTGTGTATTTATTGTGGACCTTAATTTGGAAGATCGACAGTCCATTCATCCAGGCGACGAAGCGCGAGAGAGTAGTCTTGCCTGCTCCAGAAACACCGATGAGGAGCAGATGGCCCTGCGGTTGACGGAAAATACGATCGATACGCAACACATGATCCAAGACTTCGTCGAAGAGCACAAGCGGCACGTCGAGCTCTTCCTCGTAGAAGACCTTAAGGCGCGCACGCACATAGTCACGCAGCTCCTCGCGATTGACTGGCATGTAATCCTTGGACAACCAGTTGCTGTAGAGTATGGGCCGCGCCAGGGCCTCCTCTTGATTAATGCCCGGGAAGTGTTTGTGTGCGACCAAATCGATGTTCTCGTTAGTCCAACGGCGTTCAGAATCGTCGACAAGACGATCCTGGAACAGACGCAAAGCCTCATGCGCCCATAGGCGCACCAAGCCCTCGACGGGCAGCGAATCCAAAGGACGAATGGCTTCGCAGATGCCACGCACCCAACGCGTCATCTCACGTGGCGAATATACATAGTGAGGCTGCATATCCTGAGTGAAGCGATCTTGCGAAACCAAATAGAACTCCACCATGGCATTGGTCAAGGGCTCAGCGTAGCCACGAAGCGTTGGCATCAGCCGCAACATGGCACGCGAGAAGGTGCCGTAGATCTGCTTAAGCGACGTTTCGCCGGGGTAATCAACATAGATGATGGGCACGTGTCGTAGGAAGCGATGTGAAAGCGGCTTACGGCCCGGATCGGTCGGGGGATTACAGGCGCCGACAAATTGTATGCGTTCGAGTGAAACCCATGCCTGATCGCTGGCACGATAGAAGCCCTTGTGCTCGACCAGTTGCCGTAGGAAGGATATAACTCGTTGCGTGCCGTAAGTGTCCATGTCGGGCAAATTGATTTCATCGCAGAAGAGCACCAGCCACTTGCCAATTTGGACGGGCGAGAGTACCACGCCGTTTGGAGTCTTGCGGTACTCACAGTAGTGATCGAATGTCTTCAGCAGCAACTCTGGTGTGGTGGCTGAAGAGAAGTTCAAACCGACAACTTCCATGTCTGGCAAAGCACGAAGTGCTGAGAACAGCGTCATGGTCTTACCCGAGCCAGGTGGACCACAGAGCACTGAAAGATGGATCCGAAATGTAGCGACCACATAGTGAAATAAAGTGACTTGACTTACCTAAAGGTTTGTGTTCAGCAAGCCAAGTGTAGAGTAACGATTCGTGGCGCACAGTGTCCAAAGTTGGTACGACAATGTCTGGTGAGGCCACCTTATGAGTCTCGACCTCAATGACGGGCACCTTGTTCGACCACGGAACCCATTCGCCATTCATGCTGACCTCGTAGTCGATTATCGGTGCACCAGCTGCGCCCGGCAATGGTACGGTGGTCACACTACGCACAAAGTCTCCCAGATCAGTGCGCACTTTTAGCTTAGCATCGCCAGCGAAAGACCAAAGTACAGAGTAAATTAAAGCCCTTGGAATATAGTGATCCAGTTGATCAGCGGAACACGGAAAATCGGGATGCTGGGCATTAAAGTTCAGAACATTTCTTGCCGCCTGGTTTAGCATCGAGAAGAGCGAACTCAAAGCACGCAAACGTGTAAAGTCCATAATGTGTTCCTGGTCCATGGCATACTCCAGCGTACGCACCACAATGCCATCGGCAGAGAAGAAAGGCTGCAGCAGCAGCGCAATGTCGCGTTGGACTTGCAATGACGGAGAGACCACATCTTCTTTATCTTTGGTGGCAGACTTGATGACGCCCACAAAGTCCTCATCGCCGTCCTCCAACGGAATGCTACGTAGGCGCGACAGATAATTCTCGAAGATCATCTCAGTGGAGAGTACATCTTCGGAGAACCAAACCATGCCACAGCGCGACACGGTAGCCAGCGTGGCAAACTTCAAGTCCTGCACTTCGAACATGATGCGTACGTTTGGTGGCAACGAGAGGCGTTCACCATTTGGCAGCGTCAACAGTTTGTTGTCATCCAGCACAGAGTTCAAGTTCTCCACCCACTCCGGATCGACGTCGCCGTCAAAAATAATCCACTGACGCTTGTTGATTTCACCGCGTACGTTGTCGATTATCTTACGCAGAATGTGTGTGAAGAGACCATCGGTCCACTCGCGCGTATTGGGGTCCATGACGCCATAAAGTGCCTCCTTGGAAATGGCTTTAGGATCGATGACATGGGCGACGCCCTCCATGCCCTCGAAGCGTTCGAGTGCCTTCAGAAGTGTGCGCCAAGCAGTCGACTTACCAGAACCGGATGGACCAACCATCATCAGACCATGATTGAGGTTGGAGATTTGGTAAAGTTGAAGTACCTGGAGGTGAGGACAAATTAATTTAGAATTGTTTCATTGTAACTTCATTCCTCGTGGTTAGTTAGTTAATGAGTTCCTTACTTTCTCAACCCAAGTTGAGCCGAGTCCCTTTGTGTTAAGCATGGGGAAATTGAAATTATGAACCTCATTTGGATTAGTATTATGCCCCACACTAATGCTTACCTTCTCCATCCAAGCAGCGCCTTGTTCATCGCCTTCTCCGCAGACGAGATAATCTTCTTGGCAGACCTTGCGTATTTTCTCCTTCAAGCCTTCCATCTCGGCACGTGTATAACCGACATTGGGGAACACATCGCTCAACAATGAGAAGAGCAATGGTATATCCTCAGCAACCAGTTTGGGTACCATTGTCTCGCAAACCGATTGAATGAGAATCTCTTGTTCTGGCAAATTCTCAGCCACCGAAGCTTCGTCGATGTTCTCTTCACCGCGCTGACGCAAATTCTCTTTAATCTTCATAATGCGATCGCGTTTCACGTTTCCAGCCGAGATAAGCACAGATTTCAGCGCACGCAAACCGAAGTCGTAATGGCTCTGATTGGAGAGCTGCTCATCGCAAAGCTTGAAAAAGGGCACAATCTTGCAGGCCAACTTCTCAGCAGAGCGGAAACCCTGTGAGAACAACATAACCTCAGCAATTAGCTGACGATCTGGTGTGGTCATAGCCAACGAGCGGAAGAGTTTCTTCAAGTTGTCTGGCAAATTAGAACGGCCTGCATAACCAGGATTCATGGTAATGAAAATGGCCATATCGGGCGACACGCGCACTTGCTTGCCGACGAGTTCGACGGTGATGCTCTCCTTGTTGCTGTCCATTTCGTACTTGAGAGCTTCCTGTATGGTTTGGATCTGTTGCGAACAAGCCGATAACATGCGCTCCTCCAAACGATTGAACTCGTCAAAGCAACCCCAAGCGCCCACTTGGCAGAGACCGACAAAAATGCGACCCATGGCTTGGAAGTCGAACGTTTCATCGCAGTTGAAGACCAGCACAAAGCGACCCAGTTGATTACCAAGCGCCTTGACTGATTCAGTTTTACCAGTGCCGGCCGGACCGAAAGGCGAGCCACCAAGCCGTGATTCAAGCGCCTGGGTCATTGTCAAGTAACAACGATCGGTGAGTGGGGTCTGTACGAGACGATCCTGCACTCCGAGATACTCAAAGCCGTAGAAGAAACGTGCGTTGGCCATATGAATGGTGAGCTGCTGTAGCACCTCGGTTTGACGTGGGTCAAAGTAGAAGCGCATTTCGCAGAGCCACTGGAATGATTTGGGTGAAGTGACGCCGTTGTTTATCAGGCGACGTGTTACCGTACGCTTGTGCACAAATTCATTGATCTAAAGGAGAGAGAGCGAGACTGTGAGTATAGAATGGTATGGAATGGTTTACTCCCTGGGAAAAACTCACCAAATGCTCCAATTTACGCCTTCTTAGTGGCGGCTGCTCCTGCAGCACAGAGTCAGCCAGCACATTCAAAGTGCTCTCAACGTTGCCCAGCACACGTTGTATGGGCTTTACGTTGTTTGATTCCGAAGCCTGTTGTAGTGAAGCTTCCACATCCTCCGACCAAAGTATTTGCGCAGCCAATACGACAATCTGTGCTTGGTATTTATCGCACCATTCCATGTACTTTTGTGGATCAATCTGGCCATCGCGGAACTGCTTGATGTCCTGCACGGCCTGCGCCAGGAGCGAAGCCAAAGTGAAACGCATTTGCTTCTCAACCAGTGAAAGCCACTCATTGATCTTTGGATGCTCCACAGTGGACACGGCATTAATGAACTTCACCTCTTCGCCCTCGCGTGATGAAATACCCAAAATTACAGTGTTGTCCTCGTTCAAAAGTATGGCTGCAACGCCAGCAAACATTTTTTTGAAGTGCTTCTGCAGACGAGCAATATTTTTGCTGTTGCCAATAATCTCCAGCAGATCCTCGTCACCAACAAAGTAAAAGCGTGGGAACGAGGTACGTTCGCGTTCCAAGTATTCACCCAAAGCTTTCTGTATTTTACCCAAAAGATCAGCCAGTCGCTCCAACGAACGTTGCACGGCCGGTATGTTCAGAACATCCATTACTTTCGGCGACTTGGTAACCTTCTTCATCAGACCCAAAAATTCCGAACTGATACTATGGAAACGTGAGGTTTCGACGGGCAGCAGGGTTTTTATATCAGCACTGCCCGAGAAGATGCCCTCCAAGTAGACCCAACGGCGTTGCACATCGATCCAGACATCGAAGAGCGCATTGATGCGGTTCAACTTCTCCTCCCAAGTGAGTGCCTCCTCTTCGAAAACCTTGTAATAAGGCGACAATTTCATAGCGGCCACAGAGTTGATATGCTCCTTCACCTTGTTGAAAAGGTCATCCCAGCCGCGTATAATGCGACACTTGTTCTGGTAGTTGATCAAGTCCAAATCGTAGCTCTGCCATGACTCACGTACTTGCTTCAAGAACTCCTCCAAGGCCATTTCGCCTTGAGCAACAAGTATTATATCTTTGACAATGCCTTCATTCTTCTGTAGATTAACGTCCCAAACTTGACCGAGCGTGAGATCCGATAAGATCCAATTAACGCGCAATTGTTTGGTCAACTGTTTCCAGTGACGCTCCTTCAGCGCATCCGACTTTAGCTCTACAATCAACATATTCACCTTGATGTAGCTCTGTATGAGTTTCTTCACATATTCATAGGACTCATACATGCGTAAGCGAGCTGGAAGCTCCTTCAATTGCGACATCATTGCTTCCAACTGCTGGCGCAACTTACGCGGCTGCACAGACAGCCACGGCTTCTCGCGCGTCTCGTCAATTTGAGTCCAGACCTTGGATAGCTCACTCCAAACGCCACGCAAGTCTTGCAATTCTTCCAAGGCGACATTCATACGCTCCGAACTATTATTAGGCACTGCGGACTCTTGTAACTCGAGTGCCTCCTTGGCCTTGGCCACATTATCACGTTCCTCCTTCAAGCGTGAGTATTTGCTTTCGAATATCTGCAATTGCTGGAGCGCATCGTCGGGGCGGATCTTGCCACCGGTTGGTTTATTCTTCTCCCAATCATTGAGGAAGTCAACAGTGCGCGTTTCAACGGCCTTGTCTTCGGCTACAATCTTCGCCTGCAAACTGGCAACTTGAGTTTGGATAGCGGTGTCCTTACGCTTTATTATCTCATTGAAAGCAGACCATTCGCCTTCAATATTATCGACGTGCAACCAGTTGTTCGGGAACTGGAAGCGCTGGCGCTCGAGTATACGTTGTGCCTCACGGAACACCTCAACCTGTTTATCCCAAGCGAGCATATCTTTCTTCAGCGACTGCACATAAGTGATGAAGCTGACAGCGTCCGACGTGCTAGCGGCCTCTGCACCCATGAGAAGGTAAATTTAAGTCCTCAATGATTAAAATGGTTAAAACAAATAGAAACTCACCAATACTCTGCATCTCCAAATCTGTACGCGATTTCGACACTTTCGAGTGGAAAGTGGTCATCTCGTTGCCCAATAAAGTGCCAAATTTGCCGAGTGCCTCTTTGTGCCATGAATCGTATTTCAGTGTGACCTTTGCCTGCACCTTGGCATAATCAATGATAATGGGACCGTATGCCCGACGCGTGTCCGATGTATCGAAGGTAGTACGCGATTGCTTGATGTCATTTAAGCACTTAATCCACAAGTTGACATCCTCGCCAAGCCTGCCGTAGAGGGTGTCAGCTTGCAAGTCCCACAGACTCTGGTAGCGCAACCATTCATCCACATAACTGCGCACTTCGGAAATTTTGTTCTCGATGGCGCCATAGGCTATCTCCAAAAATTTGCCATCGGGCAACTTGGTCAATAGATTGCGATAAGTCTGCGACACGGGCTTCTCCAAGCCCACCTGGTAACGCGTGCTCTGCAGACGCACCTGCGAAGTGACAATCGCTTGCCAAGCAAAGAATTGCTGCATGATTTGGAAGCGTGCCTCCTCAATTGAAGGATACAAGTACATTTGCTGATTTGTAATGCGAATCTCGTGTATGGCATTCTGTATTTGCGGCTCACCACCCAACTTGTGTGTTGGCTGTACAGGGGCATCCGTATCCATCGAAGTATCAACCTCTTTCTTATTGCCAGTCAGAGCTTCGGTCCAGGCTTGTATGCCAGCTTGTAGACGACCAGCAAGCTTCTTCTCTACTTCTTCATCCAGGCGTGTAACCCAAACACTCAAATTCGAGTACTGACGCAATGAAAGATCATCCACAGCATGTTGAATCTTGGAGAGTATCTCAACAAAAGTGGCTGCACTATAGGGACAGGTCTCCAAAGAGCGTACATCCACATCGAGTTGTTCTTCGACAACGAGTAAATCATCGACCTACAAAGCCATCAATTAATATTATAGATAATGTGTTGTGGTTTCATTTACCCACCTTCTCCTGGAATTGTGTCACACACTCGGACAAACGCAAAACATATGGATCGAGTTTGTAGGATTCCCAGACAAGTCCTATGCCTTCGGAGACTAAATTCAGTACCTCCTTGCGTAAACCGGCAACGAGTGGCACAATACTTGCGCGATCTTCGATCTGATTTGAATGGGAGAGAAGAAATTAGTATGGTTACTACTTGGGGCGGCTTTCTAGAGATCACGAACAAGCATGCAAACTAAGAAGACAAATATTGAATATTGCATTTGGTGATTAGAAAACAACAACAAATTTCGGTAAGTAGCTTTAAAGGACATCACTACCTTGAATACAGAATTTTGTGCTAGACTCCTATTGTTAAGCTGCATGAAAAAGAGGTCGGTTTGGTTTGATTTACGTTTGAGTTTGAGTTTGGTTAACATTAAGGTATTTAGGTATTGCTAACTATTTGAGTTACGTGGTCTTTGGTAGAGTATTGTGAGTGTGGGTGTGAATGAATATTTAATAAAAATGTGTTAATAAAAAGGAAGTAAACCGAAACTGCACGCAGTCTGTGTTGCACGCGTGCACAAAGAAAGAGGAGCATCAATCAAAACCGAAAAATGTGTACAATAGAAATGTGAAGTGTTTTCGATGAAGTTCAGCAAAATGTGACAAAAAAATCGACGTTCACGCTCTCACAGTTGCGCCAACGCTTCACTAACCTTCTCCAGTGTGCGTTCATATGTGCGTACGCTTTCGATCAAGGATATGGCATACGGATAAATCTGGTTGGCCTGATGTGCCTTATTCACAATGGTCAGTGGGACTCTGGACAAACAACAATTTCATATATAATTAATTTTTAATAATCATATTTTATCGGTACTCACCTAAAGCCCAAATTCTTAATGTTGCGCACCTCCTTTGCCAACGTAATGATTTCCGGCAGAAAGTTGACGCGCAAACGCAAAACATTGCCTCGTCCAAAGCGCGATCGTGTCGATTCGATGGTGAAGATGCGCCCAGTGCTACCGAAGTTGCGTTCCTGCACTTTGCGTGCCCATTCCTGGAACACTTCCGAAATGGAGAGCTTTGCACGGAAGCTGTCACCGTCGGCCTTGAGCTTCTGACCTTCAATGTGCGATTCCCAGCCTTTGCCAAGTACGTCTTCGACGCGTTTTAAATACATAGTCAGCTGATTATCGATCTGACGCGCCCAAATTATGGAACCAGCAACAGGCGGTAGATCACGCACCGAGGAGAGTCGGCAACTCTTGCTTTGCGGATATTGAACCTTGAATTTCTCATGCAGAGCTTCGATGTCATCCTTGACGCGTTGAATGAGTTGCGTTTGATACTCCCGTATGGCGCCGCGTATGTGCGGACGCACGAAGAGCGCATTGAAGCGCGAGAAAATGCGGAACATTTCATTGGCATTCTTGGCGGTGCCCAACTGGTCACGCAAGTGAGCCGTGATGCGTGTCTCAACACGATCTGCGTGGTGTGAAAGGAAGATTTAGAAAGGGAAAGGGGGAAAAAAACGTATATAGAACATAAACTCATACCAATACGCTCCTCATAACGCTTGACAGCTGCTTCCCAAGCCTCGGATCCTTCCTTTGTGATATCGAGACAATCGACTTCTTTGACATTTTCATAGGCCAAATTGACCTCCTCGATGGCATTGGCATCGGCTGCTTCCAAACTGTAAGGCTGCTTAATCTCCACGGAGCTGCCATCATCACTCTGAATCTGCTTATTGGGCCGCAGAACACGCAAAATTACCGTGCGCAACTGCTCGTGCTGACGCCGGAACTTACGCATGTGCTCCATGCGCGTCTGCAGCTTCTTATGAGCCGGTGAAACACGCCACACCATTTTCAAGTGCTCATCGCGCTTCTTCTTCACAATGTCACGCAGTAGCCCCTGCAGTTTGTCGTACTCGTCGTCCCAACAGCCGAAGATCTCGAAGCACTGATTCATGACGCGTTCGAACTCGTCGAATGGTATGTGCATAAGGCGTCGCGTGCCCAGCACTTTGAGCAACTGCTGCGACAGATCACGCGATATGGCCTCAATGAGTTTTAGGCAACGCTGTATCGGGTACTTGGTGTTGCGCACCTTGCGCAGATGCGAGAAGATCTGTTGTACAGCTGGGCGTATCTTTTCGAGCTCCGTAGCCGAGAGTAGATCATTAATGGGGAAATCCTTCATCAACGGATTGTAATCAGCGACCATGGCCAAAGCTTGCTTGAGCCCGGTATCCGTATCGAAGGAAACAGTTGCATGAAAACGCTTGCCATGCTTAAGTATGTCCAGCGTGAGCGCGACCTCAGTTGATTCACGCTTCTCCTGTATGCGGTAGAGAGCGCGCTCCAAATTCAACCAAAATGAGATTTCCTACACAATGGAAAAAAAGCATTAGAAGATGATTTTGAGTGGAAAGTAAATGCACGAAATCACCTGCAAAGCCGTGCCCGAAGACGGATCCCGATCCAACTTGGTAACCTTCTTGATCTCCTTGATCCAACGATTGACGCCGTTCTGCAACTGATTGAGGAACGACGAATCCTCGACCTTATCCCCAAAATCCACAACCTTTGCTTTGCGGTTTTCGTCGGCACATTTCCGTATGACGTAGTTTACGGTTTGATGAGCCGTCAGCGTTATTTCCGGTATGTCGATGTTCTGCTGCAAGTGCAACAAACCCATCTCCAGCTCGGCCAGCTTCTTCTCCACCGATGGGGCCATCTTATCGCCATCGCGATCGGCTCGTCCAGACTCCTTGACGTAGGACTTGAAGTAAGGCGCCAGCGACTTGCTGATGAAGGCATGGAGCGTCTCATAAGGTGAACCATCGGAGAAGTTAATCAAACGCAGCTGCGAGTGTATGGACTTGTCCGCCTCGATGACAGCGCCGCGCTTAATGCAAGCCAACGAAGCCATGCGACTATTGGTGAAGTGCACATCGTTGCTAATTTGATAGGTGACGAATTCCTTCTCCTCCTCGCCCTCTGCCGGCTGCTCACTCTCGTCCTCTGCAATAAAAATAAATTAAAAATAAAAACAAATCCAATGATGCAAAACAGCGGCCATCACCCAATTACACAAAGTAGATTAGTCTCAAGGACACGTCATTGACATAGAGGCCGCACCAAGGTGACAACCTCAGAAAAATCAGAAAATTTAACCAACCAAAGTCATTGCAACCTTCAAGTTTCGCATCTCAAGGTCTAACCTTGGCCGAGAAGATTGTCCAAGGGCGTTAGTTGCCCTCAGTGAATTTGGCAATGACAGCGCCCTCGCACACCAATGTCACGTTCAAAGGCGCACTGTGCTGTTTGAACGGAGCAAGGTCACGTGGCGTTTGTTATGCTCGCACTCTTCATTCGCCGACTCAGCTGGCAGTCAATCAACCCTAGAGGCAGTTAACGTCGTGCGTCAGCTGTTTATTGTTTTTGTTTGTGTTTTCTTCACATACTGAAAATAGTTAGAAGCGCCGGGCAACCAAATGAAAACAGCTGACAATTGTTTACAATACCGGTCAACAACTATCAGCTGCTTTTATTTACAAGCAAAAATATTGGGAAAGTGCGAGCAGCTGTTGAGCAGTGCACGAAAATGTAAAAAAACATGACCAAAAACATGTTAACTGGGGTTGAGTCAGCCGGCGGTGGACAGATGACGTCACACAAATGCAGCTTTACAATTGTGTTCGTGTCGAATTTTCCAATCAGACTCAATTGATTTTTGCCAATCGCTTTTCCGATTGGGTTTTTTGAATTGAAGACTTTTTTCGTAACATCTAATATTTTAACGGATCCTCTTAAAAGTTAAAGGCTTTTTAAGCTGCCCATAAAAACTTTTTCGTACACATCCGAAGCCAAGTGACGCCATTTTGCAAATTCCTTCAGTGGGCGTAGGCGCTGTGACTGAAAAACTCTCCTTTACCTTTCAAACAGTTCCGTTGTATGTACAGCGCTTGGGTTTGAGGATCCGAGAGGAACTTCTTTATGCGATCCTGATTTTCCGGATCATCCAGCGCCACATTCAACGCCGGTGGCACAATATCCTCCTCCGGCAGCAAAATCATAACAGCTTTGCGGATGTAATTGGCGAAGGCATTGTACTCGACAATTGTCCAAGTGGGGCCCACCGGTTCCACCGAAGTGTCGGCGGTTTCCAGTGAATCGCCCATGAGTGGTTAAGTTTACACAAAATCAACAAATTAATAACGCGAACTTCACAAGCGAAAATTTCGACGATTGTCTGCAATACGCGAGTGAAAAATTCGCAATGATGAAAAATTGTGCTGCCAATGTCGTGAAAATAAAATACCGGGAGAAATGGGCACTTCTGTTTTGAACGAACTCTCCTTTTTGCCAGAGTCTATTGGAAAATTATGAATAAAACACACACTTTTCCTGAGATTCAAAGCAAATAAATCATGTCTTATAGCAATAAAAAGCTTCAATGAATAGAATTGCATACATTATAAGCACAGATTTCTAGGCACAAATTTTTAAAAATTTGTGCAACACTACCACTTTTTACAACGAGGGCTACAGTAAATCATTTATACAAAATAAAATAGCTTTGTGTTCTGGTTTAATGGTTTGAACAACATAACGTATATGTTTTTTTAAATTTATACAATTAAAATGATAGTAAAATGTATAAAAGCATTTTAGTTTACCTGAACATTATCGTTGTTCACCATGAATTGATGCGCGTTACCATGAATCCCAGCGAACATTTCGACATTTCAGCCCTGACAATGAAACAGATGTTCAGCATAACCAATAAGCGGCACCGCATTTTTATACGTTTTTCTTGGTAATTTTAACAAAATGCATTTGCTTGGACGTGCACGCTTATTACACAGAACCGCTGGTTTGTGGAGCAGGCGTTTGCTTACATATAGCTGTACTAATAATGAGGTAAGAAGTGTCCTGCAGCCTAACCAGAAACTCATGCGACAATTTTCCAGCAAATCGAATTAACAAACGACCTAAAACACAAAATAGAAACACACTGGCGTACGCGTCTGTCCGCGGGACACTTCGATGTGCAGCAGCCGGCCAACAACTATTACGTGCTGTCCATGTTCCCGTATCCATCTGGTAATCTGCATATGGGGCATGTTCGTGTCTACACGATAAGCGATGCCGTGGCGCGTTTCCAGCGCATGTGTGGTAAAAACGTATTCCAACCCATCGGGTGGGATGCCTTCGGTCTTCCAGCAGAGAATGCGGCCATACAACGGGGCGTCGAGCCGGCCGAATGGACGCAGCATAACATCGCACAAATGAAGTCTCAGTTGAAGGCGTTGGGTTGCTCCTTTGACTGGACGCACGAGTTATCTACATGTTCGCCGCAGTACTACAAGTGGACGCAGCACTTGTTTCTTATGCTGCACTCACGCGGTTTGGCGTACCAGAATGAGGCGCTAGTCAATTGGGATCCCATCGATAAGACTGTGCTCGCCGACGAACAGGTGGACGCCAACGGCTGTTCGTGGCGCTCCGGTGCCAAAGTGGAGAAGAAACTGCTCAAGCAATGGTTCATACGCACGACTGCTTACGCCAAGCAGTTGTTGGACGGCTTAGAGGATCCGACGCTGCGTGATTGGCGCGACATAATCAACCTGCAGCGGCACTGGATTGGCGACTGCAACGGCTACGCCTTTCAACTGCTTACTTCGTCGCCGAATCTGTTACGCGTGTGGACCGAACATCCAGAATATCTCAAGGATCCGAATGCGTTTGTTGTGCTGAAAACGAAACACTACTTGGCCAATTTGGGTAATGCCGAACGTTTGACCATCGAGAATCCTTTTGCCGGCACTACGATGCCCGTAGTGTTCAGCGATGAGCCCGAATTTCCAGAGCATAGCGACGTCTACCTGGCGGCGCCAAGTTTCAATGACACTGATCAGATGTTGCTGCAGTCATTTGGCATGTCGTTCTACACGCAGAGCAATGAGCGACCGAGTGCCGCCAAGGCAGAGCAGCTGCGCAGAGAAGTGCTCGAGACCGCAAAACGTTTGAACAACGGTGGATTTCCGGTGTCGGCGAAGTTGCAGGACTGGTTAATCTCACGTCAGCGCTACTGGGGCACACCCATACCGATTGTACACTGCGAGAAGTGTGGTGCAGTGCCGGTGCCCAGCGACCAGCTGCCTGTTGTGTTGCCAACGAAGGAGGAGTTAAGTGAGAACAGGGAGTCTGCTCTGCGCTGCGCTTGCCCTACCTGCGGCAATCCGAATGCACAACGCGAAACGGACACCATGGACACATTCGTGGATAGTTCGTGGTACTATCTCCGATATCTGGATCCACACAACGAAACGAAGATTTTTGATGATTCGCTAATAAAGCGCTGCATGCCCGTCGATCTCTACATCGGCGGCAAGGAGCACGCCGTGCTGCATTTGTATTACGCACGTTTCATGAACCACTTCCTGCACAGTTGTGGCTTAACGAGCAGCACGGAACCCTTTTCACGGTTACTCGTCCAAGGCATGGTAATGGGCAGGTCTTATAGAGTGAAAGGCAGCGGACGCTATGTCACAGAGTCGGAAGTGGAGATTGTCAATGCAAAGAAGAATCAGGCTGTGCTCAAGAACACCCAAGAGCCGGTGGTCATGACGTGGGAGAAAATGTCCAAATCGAAATTGAATGGTGTTGATCCAGGTGATATGTTTAGAGAATATGGCACCGATACAACCCGACTGATAATACTCGCTGATGTGGCGCCCACTTCGCATCGAAATTGGTCCAGCGCAAGTGAGTAGAAGAAATCGTACTCGCAAAGAAGAACCCGCAATTCTTGATATACCCCATAGCCTTTCCCGGGATATTAAATTGGCAGAAGCGTCTCTGGTTAACGCTGGAGGACTTCTATGCTGCACGCACTGCGCCGCAGCAGGAGACAGTGGACACAACTAGCCCTGAATTCCTCGCCAACGATGAGAAACTCTTTGATGCACGCAACTTTTATGTGAAGGGCGCTACCTTCAACTATCGCCACGCCCATCAGTTAAGCGTGGCCATTTCGAAAATGCAAGGATTAACAAATTCGCTGCGGGTAAGCAAATTCGAATCCGCTGAGGTACCGGCAAGAAATTAAATCTTTTTTCCTTTCTCTTGCTCTCGCCCACTTTAGCGCACGCCCCAACACATCATGCGTCATGGTCGTCAGTTTGAACGCGCCCTGGCCAGCCAACTCATCATGCTCGCACCCATGGCTCCACATTTCGCATCCGAGCTGTGGTCCAAATTCGTGGCGGTGCCGGGTCGCTTGAATGCCTCGAGCACGGAACTGCAATGGGAACGCGATGTGCTCGAACAGTGCTGGCCGGACATCGATGCCGACTATAAAGTCGACTTGAGCATCAAAGTGAACGGTTACGAGAACTGCGTCATCAAAGTGCCACGCGATCGTCTGGACAAATTCACACACAGCGACGCTTTGGACATCGCCTTCAATACGGACTCCGTGACGTCATATCTGATCGACAAAAAAATTCGCCATACGAATTTTGTACTCTATCCGGGCATCGAAGCTATACTGAATATCTACGTGGATAAGATTAAAACGGTTAGACCGGTGAAGTCAGATGATGTGGATATAAAGGTTGTTGAGAAATAGCCTTAAATCAGACTAGGAAGTATAGGAATTATATATTATGAATAGGATTGATGTCATTGAAGGACCCATCGACATTGTGTACTCCAGATCAATCCGACTAGATACGCCCAAAATTAGTCGGAAATGGATTCCATAGCTCGACACTCACTCACTTTCACTCTCATGTGAATGGCTTTTTAGAAAGATTTAAATTTAAGAAAGTCGGCCAATGGCTTCTAAGGCCTAAGGGCACTCTCTTAATTGCAGCTACGTTTATTATTTTTATTTTATTTTATTTTTTAAATCAATTTTATCATATAATTGTATCTCTTCCATTCCGGAAGAGCGTAAGCGTCGGCATAGTCGGAGTTACCATTGTTCCCTGTTACTTAGATTAAGTTTAGATTTAAGCTTAACAAAATTGGATTTTGAATGTCTCATTTTTGCTATTTATTTGTTAATTAGTTGCATAAATAATTAGTTATCATTTATATAAAAATTGGACTATATGTTTTACAAGAAGTCTATTCATGCATTTGAATGCGTATCAGATAGGCAGGCAGGCAGACTAGCAGGCAGTTTTTCTAATCCTACATGGGCACGACACGCTATAAAAATATTTCTAGATTTGTTAATTAAACTAATGTGTCGCTTTCCTTTCCGCTCGCGCTATGCTACTTCATGATTTCACTCATCAGGCTGCGCAGATAGACATCCAATTGAGCATAGTCGAACAGTGTATTCCGTACAATGTCCAACAACATGCTCGGCCAGAGCGTCTCCAGCTTATGCAGCTTCTCGACGGCATTGCAGGTGTGCTCCATCATAAGCGCAAAATGCTGACGGCCACGTTCTCGTGTGCTAAGCAACGTATTTGCCGAGGAGGATGAGGCGACAGCAAGCTCACCACCATTGGCCTTCTTCCATTGCAGTGCCTCTTTGCCGACGACGAGGCGCAGCGATTTGTTGTCCGCTCGCATCAACCACTCCTTTGGCGACATTTTGCTTGCCTTGCACGTTTCATCCAAACGTAAACGTGCCAGCAGCGGTTGCAGCATGACATCCGGCATCGCCCACAGCACCAGGTCCGACAGGCCTGAGTACGTACGATTGGCGGCCTCTACCTCGTCTGCGGTGACTTCGTTGCCGTTCAACTGCTTGAGGCCCCAATGTGAGAGTCTGTAGATGGCATAGGAGCGCCACAACTCCTTCGTGGTGATGGCGTTTCCCTCCACGCCAATAAAGAGTTCTGCGATGCCCTGCAGCTCGGCCAGTGCGTTCAACTGACCGAGGCAGCTGATGTTCGTCTCGCGAAAGACGAAATTCTCGGCGTTGGGGAAGCGCACCTTGATGCGGCCGAGAATGCCGCTGATGCTGTTGAAGTTTATGTAGCTGAAGTTGAGTGTGTGCACGTCGTTGGCCTTTGCCGGATTCCATTGTTTGTCGATGAAGCGTAGGGCACCCTGCCCGTAGATGTTTAGGTAACGGCCACAAATCTCAATCAAATAATCGCCACCCTGTTCCCGTTCGCGTTCGGCTGCTGTCGGCTTTGTGGCCGTGGCAGAAACGGCAACAGCCGGTTGGGTTGGTGCTGCTGGTGCGGGTGCGGATGAATTGGCCACTGACGTTGATGACGTGTTTGTTGTTATTGTTCTACCCACCGTTGTTGTTGTTGTTGTTGCTGTTGTTATTGTCGAATTGCTGCCACTTGAATTTGAGGGTGTGGGCGAAGCTATTGTCGACGTTGCTGTTGTTGCTGTTGTTGAAGGCGCCACAATTGAGACGACATTCGTTGTAGCCAACATCATCGTTGTTTGGCTAATATTTGTGGGCACTGGTGCTGTTGGTGTTCCGACTCTGTTGGCGAGGCTTGACGACACCCTCCCGCCGGCTCCACTGCCGCCAACTGCTTGTGCTCTCATTAAGCTGCCCGGCGTGTAGCGTTTGCAAACTGTGTTGGTCGTGATGCCCGCAACGCCACCTCCGGCTGTCGTTGCTGGCAGCTTATTATTGTGAAACCCCAAACTGCTTGTATTACCGTTAATTGGCGTTGTGGGCGTGTTCAATGTTGCACGTGTTGTCGCTGCGCCGCGCAGTCTGCAGCTGCTGGTGGGACGCTCTCGCCCATGGCCCAATGTCTGCGGCAATGGCAATGTGATGGTTGTCGTCGTAGTGGCGTAGTGGCTTCCGGCCGCATTATTAGGCGCGGTTGTGGACTGCGGAGTACTTTTAGCCGGATTTTTCGTCTGCTCTTTGCACTCCTCGCCAGCCACATTAGCTGCTTGACTCAGTCCATTTGGCGCCATCAAATTGTTTGAGTTGTTGCTGGCGATGTCTGCTGGCGTGGCATCATTTTGTTTGTTCTCACATCCGCCGGCATCATCATTGTCCGAGCTGTAGCAACTCGAAGAAGAGTCCACATTCGGGCCTAAGCTAGACGCATTCGAAGATGCATCATCCGCTTCAACCTTCTTCTTTTGTTGCTGCTCAATGGGTGGCAGTTTGATTAGCGCCTGCAACTCCTCCAGAACGCTACTCGTGCTGCTGCCCTCCACACCCGCCACACATGCAACATTCTCATTTGACTCGCTAATCTTCGACAGCTCTCCGATTAGCATCTTTGGGCTGCGTTGCGCACGTAACGTCGTTTGGACCGTTTGCTCTGAGCGCAGCAACTCCCAATTGGTGCGCGCATTCGAGATGACCTCCTCGCGGCGTATGCTGTTGAACGCTTCCGACGCGGGATGCGCCGCCGTCTGAGCCTCCGCTAGCTCTTTGTGCTGACGCCACGACATGGCGGCGCGTCTCACCTGCTCCGTAATCGGCATTTGGCTGAGCGTTTGCAGCAACGGTAAGTAGCTCACCAAGAACGAGACACAGTCACCGGCTAATGAGACTGGATTATTCGCGATGGTCACCTCCTGCAGCTGCGTGGCTTTTGCGATCGTAGCCATGTCATCCACCTTGTGCAACTCATTGTGGCACAGCCAAAGCCGCTCCAGCGCTGTCAAATGTTGAAAGCCATTGATGCGCTTGATCTTGTTCCGCTTCAGATTGAGTTCCTTCAATGAACGCAGACCCCTAAAGTCGTTATGGTTGATCTGCCTAATCTGATTGCCAGCCAAATTGAGTGATTTCAACTGCTGCAGCCAGTTGATCTTATTGCTGAGGGATGTGATCTTATTGCCATGCAAATCGAGCACGCGTAGCGTATGTCGCAGCGAGGCAAGCCCACTAATGTCCGAGATGCGATTCTTGCCCAGCAGTAGTACCGTAAGTGTGGGCAAGCCATCCAGATTGGCAATGCGTTCGATCTGATTGTCGTACAGATCAAGAAAGACCAGATGCTGGAAGATGTTGCCGTAGCAGGCGCTCTGGGTCAGTTGCTTGTTCTTAATTGAGAGTTCCTCGAGTGCTAAAACTGTATCCGGTTCCTCGGACAACTCACTGGCGTCGGTGGTGGTAGTGTTGGTGTCTGTCGTCAATACTGTAGTCGTCGTTGTTCCGCCGCTACTCACACCCGAATCGAAGCTTTTCAACTTACTGTCCTCCCTACACTGCAGGAGCAGCACACGCCGTTGGCTTAGATTGTGCTGCGGCTTCATGGAGTGCAAGTGACGCGTGTAGCTCGACACAAAGCTCTTCGACCTCTCCAGCGCCAAGTGTTGCAAGAGGGGACGCTGCTGATGTTTCATCTGCTGCTGCTGCTGCTGCTGTGGTGTGGGTGTGGCTGGCGGCAACTGCGCATTGTTGAAGTTGAAGTTCTTCTGCAGTAGACTATTCCGTTTGAGCAGCTTTGGTCGTGTGCTGCCACTACCAATGCCACCGGTACCAAGGTTGATGGACAACGTACTTAACGGATTATGTGTGGGACTACTCGACTTGGGTGAGGCCATGGCCACCGCTAGGCGATTGTTGAACGTAGCATTGTTATTAGTGAATCGCTGCCGACTCAGCCGGCCCTTGGCGAATGGGTGATTTCTGCCCATGTGGCAGTTAGTGTTGTTTGTTGTTTGGTCCTCGTTTTTGGTCTCTATGGGTGTCGACGTCTCCGGCTCATGATCCTTGGGTATGTGAAAAATATTGATGAGATTGTGCTGCAGCGAAAGCAACCGCAATTGCGGCTCCTGCTCGAAAATCGGCACCGCCGTCAAGCCACGTCGATCGTAGTTGATGCGATCGGGTAACTCCTCGCGTTCCTTGGCCAAACGCGTTATGCGGCAGATACCATTTGGCTGTGCTTGTACTATGGCACCGCCTCCGGTATGTAGGGCCGGAATTGATCCGTTTGCGGAAGCATTGACCATGCCGCCAACGCCGCCATTGAGTGGCATTGCTGTCGCCGGGCGAGCCAGATTCGTTGCTGCTGATGATGAGGTGGATTTGGAACGTTGTCGCGTGACAATGCTACGGGTACGGGCTGGCAAACGTTGCCGTTGCTGTTGTGGCTGATGCTGTGCGCCACCATAGCTACGCTTAAGTTGCTGTGGTGGATTGTTGCCATCTAACGTCGAACCTATAATGAGTTCAGTTTGTGATTGTTTGCCTGAACTCGTGCTTCCGCCGCTGCCACCGGCACTTGTGTTGCGTTTGTGTATAACTGTGGAGCTTAGTGTACTATAGGAGCGGCCAATAGGCCGCCGGCGTAGACGTTGGTTAAAACTAGGAACAAATGGTTCGATTTTCAGCAAAGACGTTTGAGGTAAGTAGGTTTGTTGTTGTAACTGTTGCGCAGTACTTGTTGTTGTGGTTGTCGTTGTTGTTATGTTCGTCGTCGACGTCGACGTCGCTGCTATACCACTGCCAGCAATAACGTGTTCTGCCTCACTCGGCATTGGCGTTGGTTCTGCTGTGGTGCTGGCACCTGCTGGCACTTCATCATTTCCTCCTACTATAATTTTGCCACGATTATTCACATAGGACATAACACTACGGTGCGCGCATAAGGTTCAGTCGCAGTCGCTGCGGCTGTCACCGTCGTCTTGGCTTGTCTTTGGGGCACTTTCTGTTTCATAACAAAGGCTGCCAATGTTGCGCTGCCACAGTTTGAGCCATTTTTTAATCGTTTGTTGTTAATATATCCTTTGAAACTGGTGTTGCATAATAGTGATGAACACTGTAAATAACGGTACAAATATTTCTACTTATATTTTTTCCTTTATCAATTTTAAATTACCTGATATTAACAAACGAAACGAATCACTTCAAAATTAGATTTATTCGTAGCGAAAAGGAAGAATCAATTTTCCATTATGGTAACAACAACAACTAACAACACTCAACACTCACAAACGTTGTAATGTTATGTCGATCTATCAGTTGCGCCAGTTCCGCTTCGCTTGCAGTTTATGTTGCTCCATGTACCTCGTTGCTTGCGCCTTCGTGGTTTTCGCGCTTTTGAGGTATTTTTCATACATTTTTGACTATTTTGCTATTCGATTTGGTTTAGTTCGGTTCGGTTTGCCTAGTTGCTTTATTAGTTTGTTTATTCGGTTTAGTTGCCTGTGTGTGTCGTTGCTATAGTCAGCAGGCATGATACCCGTCCACTTCACCACCTACCCATCATTGTGGCTGCCAGTGCGCCTTCGTGATTTGCGTTATTAGTTTGTTTATTCTGAGCATTATGAATTGCACCCATTGTGCGGTTCTCAACATGTGTTCTGGCCCATCCATTCCTACCTGACATGCCAAAGCAGTCAGATTACATCAATGCACGCTACGTAAGTAACGAGCAGGCATTTGGTTACATGAAAATCAAAATTTTCACTAAAAATGTTTTAGAGAACTTAATAGCTGATTCCTATTCCTAATACGCTTTGCTAATAAGTCAAGCACATATGCTTTTCTAATTGCATTTTGCTGTTTGCGTTTCAAAAACATAATGGAAAACATAAAGAATTAACTTCTCCCACGTATGGCTTCCTGCATGGAATGCAAGTTATTAGTTGATTGCAATCAAAACCTCATATCGTTGCATTCCTTTGAAAACCAAATTAACTGTTGAACAACCGAGTGCGACGATACATACAGAAAAACTGCCAATATTGAATGTTCATACAAAAGCAAAATTACAGTATTCAACTGCAATATGTACAGCGAGCATTCGTCCAAGATAGGACAAACAGTGTCAATTGCCAATTGCTCCCCGGGGAACAAAGAGTATTCAATATGAAGATATACTCGTTGCCGCAAAATACTCGTTGGGCGTGAATTGAGCCGCAGTGATTTATTTACTTTGAATTGCGTTATATTTCATAGCTCTGGTGCGTATTCAAATTAATCTGTCTGCCGTAGGTATATACTAAGATATAAAGCCGAAGAACACGCGAACTAAATCTTTAAGAATTACAATAATGCATTAAGCATTAAACAAACCAATTATGAAAATGTAAAAATCGTGCAGCTTCGAAAGGAAATTGGCGTTTAACAACATTAAGACGGATTTTCATCAAGAGAGGAAATCCAGTGAGTGGGCTATGTTATTTTTGTATTCCTTTTTGGGGATTTACTAGTGATGCACGAATCCCATATATTTTGGATCCGGGTCTTTCGAATCCGAAATAAGATTCGGATTCGCTCTTTGTATTCGATTACCACGAATAATTTTAAGATCCGGATCTTCGAATTCTAATACTAGGATTCGTGCATCACTAGTATTTACAGAATGATCCCCTTTTCTACTTATGTATGTAGTAACAGCAATCTTTAAAGAAACATTATGCTTTTGCATTTTATCCGATTCTACATTAATGTTGTGTTTCCGAAGCGAAAAGTGTGCTATATCTTTTAGATTTTCACAATTGCTTTGAAGACGATATAAACAAGTAGTTATGAATTTTTTTTATTTTAATTTATTATTCAGCCGTGACAGCAATGCTTTCTTCGAAAGCATAAGACTTTTCTCCTCTTGCAAAAGGTTTATCTTTTATTTACCGAACAATTTTCGTTATTGATTGGTTTACCTTTAAGGCCAAATATACGCTTGAAATATTTGAACAAATCGTTGTTGTTGTAATTTGATGCGTAGTCCACATACTAAAAAAACTACGTTTGTCAAATTTCAATTTTATTTATTTATTATTATTTTATTTCCACAGACGACAGACGACACGTAAATTTCCTTTTTTTAGGGAACATTCAAATATTTGAAGCGTATATTTGGCCCTTTATATTCATTGTTGTTATTGCTGCGGTCAATTGCTGTTGAAGTACAGCGCGACCGACACAGATTCAGACTTGGAAGGCAACTATTTGGGTCAATCATCACCTATACTCGCCTTTTCTTTCCCTTCTCTTCATCAGCCAGTACATTATTCAGTGTGTTGAGTAGCTTTAAATAAATTAAAACACGAACTTTACAGATTTGTGTCTCACTCTTTCGTTTTAACTTCTTTGCGCGTTTCCGTTTTCATGCTCAGCCATCTAATTAGAGCATTCAATGTGATTGTTGTGCTCTTTGTTGTTGCTGCTGTTATTGTGATTGTTGTTGACCATCACCACTTTTACTTTCACAATCGTTGACATTGTCGTCTTTCTCGCTGTATGCTTTCATAATCGTTGTTGTTGCTGTTGATTTTTATAATCGTCATTGCTCTCCTTCTTACTGTCACTTGGGCTGTTATCGTTCTCTTTGTTCTTGTTGTTATTGTCCCTGACCACGTTCAGGTTGATAAATTGCGACGAGTCGCGAGGAAGACAGAGATAGAAAGAAAGTGTGAAAAAGAGTTGCAGTTGCAACTTTGGTAAGAGGATTACGGGTTAAGGCGGGTGCAGATGTTTCATCATCGTCATTATCGTCGTACTGGGTGTTGGTGCTGGTGCTGGTCTTATTGGACTTTGTCAGGGACAACAGCGTCAACATGACAATTTAATCGGGCTCTGCTATAAGCTGATAAAGCCTTTATGAATAATTTAAGGTTGTTGCAACATATAATTTTCAAAGCGGTAGTATGTGTGTGAATGTGTGCCTTTATAATGACAAAGAGTAATTTATATTGAGCACAACAACACTTTTAACAACTGCTAGAGGGTCGCAGTGAATCTTTTTTACTTTCATTATCGTCGTTGCTCGTATCTCCCCTACAATGTGAACTATATGAGCTAATTTTGATTATGTATAATTCTTCTCTTTCATTTCGTTATTACTATGCATTGTATATAAAATCAATGTTTGACCATGCACCGCCAGATGGCGTTGCCACAAAGATGAATGCTGCGTTGCGGTTAAAAGCTGAGCTGATATCGAAACCAACAACAACAAAGGGGGCAAAACTACAAATTAAATATCAATGTTTACAAGTACAATAAAATTTATTGGTTTAGAAAAGTGAGATGTTAACACACACAGACACACTCATACGCAAATAAAAATATTTAATTCCATAAAATAGTTTCTAAGCTACAAACACACGCACACGTGTAGGGTCGCATTCGGATGAGGAATATGATTTACAGTTACGGTTTCGTTTTTGTCATCGCCGACATTCCAAGCTTACGTCACAGACTCCCCTTTGTCGACAACTGTATTGAGTATTTGTGCAACTTTGGCTTCGTCAATTGTGCCTTTGAATATCAGTGGATATGGCCACTCGTGACAGATGGTCGGACCATCGTAGTCGCGCAGTGTTTCGATGAGCGCGTCCAGGCGTTGCACCTCTAGCAATTCATCGTTTATGCTTCGTACGTCGTCCAACAGCTGTGCAACATTCGACTCGAGCACCTGTAATGGTGGGTAGGAAGAGAAATGGGGAAAGTCAAGAAAATCAATTGGCTTAAATAATTGTTAACGGATGGATGCCTGACAAATGCTTAGCCAACGTATAAGCCTAAATACGTTGACTCACATAATACTAATAACAACAACAACAAGAAGTATAACAAAGTCAACAAGAGGAAGAAGTAGAAGAGTGCTAACCTAACTTTTTGAGTGTTTTTTTTCTTCTGTCTGTTGTATCGTTTTTCGTAGTGAAGCGCAACAAGCAAACAGTGGCGTTGTTGTTATGAGAACAGTGGGAAAAGCAAGTGTTATCGGTATAGAAACATCAAAACGGCGTATTTTCTTAGGAAACACATACAGTAGAAAATCTCCTTATAGACAACTCTGGTGAGGCGCAAAAATCTAGTGAGTGATATCGTTGTTAAAGCATATTTGACCATCGCTTTTGTATTGGCGTTACACTTTTTTCGTAAACTCGTAAGAGAATATCCCTTTTGACCGAACACGAACACCTCAGCATCGGACGGGTAAATTGACAGGAAAAATTTGTTTCATTTGAACAATGCATTTTGAGTCAGGAGGAAAACAGGAGGATACTTTGTTAAACACCACTTCTGATCTTAAAAAAAATATATCTGACTATCTGAATATCTGATGTTAATTTAATTACTTAACATTGTCTCTCACATTGTTCAGAACGACAGATACTATTTTGATTCACCCCTCTTCTACACCTATGTACGTATAGTGTTGAGCGAATCACTGAACAAGAACGAGGTACAACAGCAAAAGCAAAGCTTGTGATTTACAAATTAACAAATCGTTCAGCATAAAATGCAACATCAACAATTTGTGTGATGCACTGCGATTGGTAACAATGAGAAGAAGTAAACGATAGTGACAGACGTGCAGGCGAGTGGGTGAGTCAGCGAGTGAGTAGTGATTTGAGAGCTTTTGTGGGCAAGCCAAGTGTGAGTGAGAGGAGCGTGCGTTCTAATTAGGTGACCATCTGTAATCAGTGTCACGCTTGAAATGCGCAAATTGAGCGCAAGCAAACACAATCACACATACACACACATACGCACACCACTAGCAATGATAGCTTAAGTGCGCGGCCGTTGAGCACTTTAAACCACTACACGGTAAAAAGCGAGGTCAGTTGACTTCCCAGTTGGAACGTATGGAATAGGCTTTTCAGAAGTCAAATATTTTCTTATAATATTACAGTAGGAAGTACTTGAGTTTGGAAAGTGTTTAGAAGGAACACTTTTCGAAGTAGCAACATAAGAAGATGGAAGATGACAAAATACACCTTTGTAGTATGAAAATTCATCTAACGCAAATTTATAGAATTAAAAATTCTCATGGGAGACACTTTTTCAAAAGCCAACTATTTTATAGCTATTTGTAACCTCTCTTGTGTGGACACACCACACCGCTAAAGTGTGCCCAAAGATTTTCTTCAGAATTTTTAAATATCCGCCCTCCTGGGGCAGCGAAGAAAGCAGAAACGCACGTAATGGCAAGTACTTTGTTCCTCTAATTATACATACTTTTCTGCTCTACAAAGTGGCGTGTGGGGATTTCTCTTCACCTAACAAATATGTGTGTCACCATCAGTAATTGATTAGTACATCTAAGTTCGACCCCGAACAACAGACTCCGAAATTCAATACTATAATTTACAGTTAAACCTATCCGGATTGGTTTGCAGTTTGACAAAATAATCATTGTGCCAATGAAGAGTTTTTATGATAGAAAGGCACGTACCTAATAAGGCTTACTGGGAGCGACATAAAGATATTCCTTCGCTTCTGATTGAGTAGTACTTCTAGAATGTTTCTTTTGGAAGGTAAAATGAAACGTGACACTAGAAGAATTTAGGAACTCAATTCGTTATTCACGAGGAATACAGGGAAATAAACTCTTCAATGCATCGAAGTTCGAACTTCGTTAGACTATTTAATCAATCATGTGTTGTTGATAAGCGTGAATAAGTGCGAATGCAATTTGGGTCTAGTAAGGAGATAACTGTAAAAATAATCTAAATAGATTCGCATTGCTATATAGCTGCTGCACTCGACTAAATAGGCGAATGCGAAGGAGGTGTACGAAAGTTCGCCACTCATGGCGTCACAAAATGTCAATTTCATATATTATTATGAGTATATCACTTAAAACAATTAAGGCAAATTGGGTTTTAATGTTTGCCCTGGGGCATGTTGTATACGGTTGAACAGAGGGAAGAGAAAAAGCCGATTACCAAAAATTCAATATGCAAATTAATAACACATTTCAGCACTTGACGCACGCGAGCTCGCAATTTTTCGACTGTCAATAGCAGATGTCGTCGATGTTGCACGGTCGCGCTAATTGAGCGGGGGTTTTGGGTTGTTGTGGCCGCACGTGTTGCATTTGCAACACCGTTTGCCGTCAATGCTGTCGACATTTTCACGGGCCGCAATTAAAAACGTTTATTTGACACACGATATTCTTGTTTTGCTCATATTTATTTGCAATAATTTTTGCTTTGTTCTGCGTCTTTCTCTGCTTCTTTTATGTCATCCGGTTAATCCCCCGTCATTCGCCGTGCTCGATTTTTCCAGCCTGACGCTCGCTGGGCTACTGAAAAGTTTCATTCTTCTCGGAAGCGTTGAAGCAACGAACAAGAATCAGCTGTGACCGAATCAGCGTGAGTGTTCTGTCAAAGAGCAACAAATAGTATTAAATAGTACTTAATGCTCTTTGGTTCTGTACTCATTATTGAATTGTTGTTGTTATTGTTGTTCGCTTCGCTTTCTTTCACAGTTATTTGTCTACTTTTGTTGTTTATCAATTCACGGTACACAAAACGCCCGCAGTTAATGCGCTCACACCATGAGATACTCAGTTTGTTCTGATACGTGAATGCTAGGGCGGATCAGTAACTTGTTAATATACTTCTTTGTAACAAGATAGTCTACATTGTGCCCTGTGCACTGTCGTCTATCGACATTTATTGCAGACATACCCGTGAATTTTGTGTGCTCATTAAACTATCAACTACCATCAATACCAGACACCCTCTGGACACCCAATTCAGATCCCTACACTCAAAACAATCATAAAAATCTGCGATTTGGGTTTATGCCGATCGCAGCTTGAGATTATATGAGACACGGTAGGTATGACAGAACTATTATTAAGACAGGTGACACGAGTGCTCAGAATTGAACTTAAATTGAAGGACGTGATGATTCCGAAGTAGTTTTTGTAGTTTTTCAGCCGTAAGTCGGCGAACGAATCACATCCGACTCTAATCCGTCGTTTCTGGATCAGTTTCTGACCCACTTCTTATGGGAGCCAAAACTATGAACTTAACCGTGGTGGTCGACACCGGAAAATACCAAGATTGGTCTGCAGACCAACAAAGGTCATGTTGGTCAGTATTTACTTGAAATGTAAGCTAATAAATTCACATCGACTGTCTTGAAAGCTGTTTTTAATCAAGTGCGAATCTTATTGAATTTTATTAACGCATTTCAATGAGAATGTGAAGGCAAACCCGACCAAAAGTTGACCCGTTTTGTACTACGAGTTGCTACGAAATCCATCACACTCTATACTCGAGTAAAAATAATTGTCTTTAATTTCGCTAAATTTTTTTCGGTGTTATTGAATTAAAAATTTCTTTGGAAATTTGATTGATGTTTTCGCTTCAGTGACTCACGTTGTTTGTCTTACTGCATGTTGCAACACACGCACGATTTGCTGCAAGGAAATTGCTTGTTTTGAAAAATGACTCCGCTTGGCTTCTTCAATTTGCTTCGGCACACTGTTTCACCGACTTGGAAGCAATTTGCAATAAAAACTTTACGTTAATTGGAACTTTTCCGAACAGATTGTGGCGGCTGAAGCGCATCACTTTAAGTCATTCTTCTTTCCCCATTCGCTTGTAGCCCTTTACTCTGTTCTAAGAGTTGCACATGCCGCACCAGAAGATTAAAATAATGTTGCCGCGTGCAAACGAGTTGCAATTAAGGTGATGAAAACAGCACGACGAGTGGGTGGATGAAAACACTCAACGTGCCGCCCAAACGCCGAATCGTTCGACCGCTCGTTTCCAGCTTGTAAGATGATAATCGTGTTTGCTTGGGTTCGGTGTTCCGTTGCATAATGAAAGTGCAACAGCGACAAAGCAGCGACCAGTAAATTCTTGTTGGTCATGTGTGTGTCAACATCACATTACTCCACTCCATTCCGCTACACTCTAGTCGATTCGCGCTGAATCAACTCGCTACGACTTAACTCCTTCGCTGGGCATAACTTTCGTGTCGATTTCGTTCTCGAGCTGCATTTCTATACAAGTGTTGTTCTTCTTGTTCCTGTTGTTGGAAACTCTCAAAAGCTCGAGTTTGTTTGCGTCAAGTGCCCGTTGCGTTGAGCTGCACTATTCAAGCATGAAGTTGTTGCGTGCTGCTTCAATGAACGATTGGAATATGCAAATTGAATTGAGCGTATTAACGTTGGCAACAAGTGAACTATCGAACGAGCGGTCCAGTAGTACAATGCATCAACATAATCATAGAAGAGCTGTTGTTTTTCTTGCCAGTGAACAAACAAGCAAGCAACCAAGCAATCTAAGGTGCTGGAAATGCTGCAAACAACGGCTGACTTGCTGTCTTTCCGAATGATGCACAAAATTAAAATCTTCATTGCTTTGTCTATCTGAAGTTGATGCTCTGTTTCATTCACACATAATTGTGCTAAAGCGTTACTCTCACGCTTTAAAATACTTTTAAGCCGATTTCGTTGTTTTCCGTTCGTTTTAAACGTTCTCAATCATTTGGTGTTGCATATTTTCAGGCTGTACTTGTGCGTGAACAAACAACGAAGCCTAAACACAATTATGCAAAAAACTGCTAGCATACTTACAGGCTTGGGTATTAAATTGTTTTTTTTTGTCTTCGCTTTGGTTTATCTAACAGACACTTCATTTTTTCTAATTTTACGCCAATGCATAATTAAATTGTCTCTAAATGACAACACAAGCAACATCAAAAACAACAAAATATAAGCGAAGACCTTATAAATTAAAACGAAAGCAGAGCATAAGTCAAGTCGACCGGACGCACAAACGACGAAAAGGTCCTACGACTTGGCGGGCAGTGCAACGTAGTGTAGCGAATTGGGTGCGAGACGGCCCGGGCCGTTACTTCTGTTATGAAGCTGATACGTCTAGCCCAACGACCAACCGACTGAAAGCAACCACCAAAGTCGCACAAAAATTGTTGTTGTTATACTGCAGCGTGTTTGTTGCGTCAGACGTAGAGAAAACGCACCAACCAACGCCACAAAAAAAGGAGAAAAAGAAAACACGGATAGGACACAAGCGGCCGGCGGCGGCGGTGCTCTTTGCTGGTATCTGTGTTTATGCCTGCGAATGTATCTTTGAACGTATGTGAGTGTGTGTGTGCGTGTGCGTTGAACCCTTGAAAATCTGTGGAATTATATTTCCGTCTATGGGCGGTATTTATGCACAACGCTTTGCCGCTACGCTTCCCTCTGGTCTATGCGCGGCGCTGCAGCACTATAATTTGTAATCATGCTGAGTGGTGTACAGGAAGCATCAGCGGCGTTAGCATTAGGTGTTGTTGTCGATGGCGGTGAGTTCGGGCGATTACGGCCCGGAGTATGTTTACGCCACCGCCACCGCCACCGCCGCCAGTGGCTGTTGCACTGGCCAAGCAGGCAGTGGTTGACGGCGCTTAACAGAGTCTTAGCTGTTATTACGCTCATGTGTCACTTTGTGCACTAATACACGTGCGCCTCTGTCTGACTGTCTGCTGGCATGTGTTTTTGTATGCGTTTACTGCTCATATTTTATTCAACATCTGCTTGTAGTGGATTTTCGAGTAAGAGTTGCTCTCTTGCAGTTACTTCATTTTTCTACTCGTTTTTGGCCATTTGCGTGACGCTTAGTGGGTGTGTGTGTGCTTGTGTGCGTGTAGACAGCCGAGTTAATCTCCGGTTTGTTTTTCTGATAATGGGTTTGTCAACGTTACTTTAGGTAGATATAGATACAAACACAAATAGATGCACACATACGCACAGAGAAATCCAAACGATGATGGCCGTTGCTCATTCAATTTGGCTTTGCATTTTTGTTCGACTGTTTTTTATTTTTATTTTTTATTTATCCTTTTTTTGATTCACTTTTTTCCCCCTGACGGTTTACTTTGGTTTGGCATTTCGAAAATGGTGTTTCCATTGCGTCGAGCACGCCCACAAATTTAACATTGTCGACGCCCACAAATTAATCAAGCTTCTGTTGTAATTTTTATCGGCATCATTTTGCCGCTGCATTGAAGTCAATTGAATTGAGTTGAGTTGAATGCGTTAGTGAGTGTTCGATTTTCGCACTTGCATGTTTGGCAAAATGTCCTTATTTTTATGCAATACGTTTTTTTTATTTTATTGCCAGTATGTGTGTGTATGTTGCTCGTTGGGCGTTGCTGGCAGTGACAGTTTCATTGGACATTTGCAACGAAAACTCAATTATCTTTGTCAGCAGAAACGAGCCTTTGCCAAATGTATAGATTTCTTACAGGAAAAAGAAGAAGTTGAGCAACATGCTTAAAAGCATGCTGTGACAAGAAGTGTGCTGACGAATACTGGGATGGGAAGGAATGGCAGCAGGATCGCAGAGAAAGTAGTTACGGAGAAAGTTCCCACAGATTCACGAAAATTATTCCAATGGATTTTTCATATAACATTATTGACTATTTAGTGGAGGCACTTGTAACACACCAAGTTGGCAGTTCCTAAGTCCTTCGAGCCTCTGTTATAAAAAATTTGTGTTTCCATATTGCAGAACCTCTATATACCATACATACTATATTAATATCAATAAGACTGTATATCTTCGGAGTATTATGAAACGTAAACTTAGATACTCGTAGATGGTTACTAAGGTCATAATGACTTTGGAGTAGAAGTTTTGGAACCACACTTAGAGTTTTTTATTTGTGTTAGGTAAGTGGCAATTCTGCTTTCATTGTATTCCATTGAGAGCCTACAGAGTGACTTATATCTGCTAACATCCTAGTCCTTCTTTGGTTATCGCATGCTTCATGTCTTGGAGTTTATCTTGGAAAATTTTTGCAGTTCACGAAGCTGTACGGTGGTAAGTAAATACCCACTCACTTAATTTTTATTATTATTACTTTGTTATTATTTTTTGAGAGTAGGAGTAGTCTCTGGTAATAGCTATTTACTATAAATCATCTGTATACGTACGTACATTCATCCATTTGCAGCTCATAGTTTAGAGTCTCATTTGTTGCCAACTGTTTCGCTTAATAATGTAATGGAGGCGAGTTCGGTATTTGAGTTCGCTTCATTACGCTGTCAATCCTTTTTATAAAGACTATCGTTTTCTTTTTGTAATTTCTAATATGTCGTAGCCTAATCGGCACAATCAATTATTTTTTTTGCAAATTTTTAGAAAATTGCCCCTCTTAAACAGACGCAACCTCCTCCTCAATAGTAAATATTCTTTATTATCATATTAGGACTCAAGCTCAATTTGGTACACTTTGAAAATAATTTTTTTTTGTGGCAGATAAACGAAAGTTGTTTAGAGACAAGTGAGTTTTCACTGTATTTCACCAAGACTTCCGACTTTCATTCAAGGCTCAAGTTGTTTAGAAACCGACTCAGTGTGACTTTTCTGCACCATTTGCAGTTCACATGATTTACTAAACTAAAACCAGCAAACTTGTCAGGCAAGCAATTCATGAATACACAAATTTAGTGCTTATCAGGAAACAAATATCAAAAGCAATTTCAGCACAGCCTATTCAAGCTGAGCCGTACCAATTTGTTCTGCTCATACGAGCAGTCATAAAGGACCACTGCCTAGGAAACAGGGGCAAGGTTAAATGGGTATGGAGCTTTAGTGGAAAGAAAGGATCAAATTGTTTAATACTTTTTGCAGTAAAGAAACTAAACAAAAACTATAATTTTACGGTCATTAAATATTATTGAAGTACAGTCCAACGAGTCATTCAGTCAGTTAGACTGGCTGGCGTTTTGTTAACACACCCACACCCAACAAAAGATACAAACCCAATCACAACTAAGCCGTTTTAGGCATGTGTACTACGTTTGTCTGTTTGACTGTTTCTCTGTTTGTCTGTTTATCTGTTCTTGGTAACAATTGCTGAAATTATTTGGTTTATTATGATACAGTTATTTTTCCTTAAGTGCTGCTACAGTTTACAAACGAATTGGCATTATGTGGCATTATAGACATGCCAAACAGACAGACACCGACCGACATATACAGACAGTTAGTCTAAGATCGAGTAAGCTGCTGTAGTGGTAGTCGAGTGGAAGAAGCAGAAGACGACACATGCAGTGATTGAGTTACAAGAAGCCAAGGCAAACGGATATATGCAGAATACTCGTCGAATAGACAACTGAACTTGAACTGAACCGTACAGACGATGACAATTGAAAGATACAGGTGGCACTGGGTGAAGTGTAAGGACGAGTGATTTGTCAGGGTCTCGGTAGGAGTCGACGCGATGCGGTGCAAAACGGCACGAGGCGAGACGGGCAGCAGACATAAAAGACGCACAGACAAAGTCGGACAATGATACATGCATTAGAATCATAGTCAAACTGCCAGCACTCAACAATAGAACATGAAACCGGTTGAGTTGAGCTGAGTTGAGTTGACTTGAGCAACAACAACAGAGAAGGGGCAATCTGCACTATTCTTGCTCAAGCGTTTGCATGTCGAATTGGAGTATAGGATTTCGTAGTGTTTTCAAGTGTTTGAGTTCGCCCGTATAACACACATGCATAACGACGGAAACGTACGCCCACATGAACGTATGCCGCATGAAGATGTAGAAAACCAAACCAAGGCAACCGAACTTACGCAAACCAAAATCATAGCCAAAGCAAAGCAAGCAAAGCAAGCAAGCAAAGTTGCCAGTTGGTGGTGGTAAAAGGAAATCTTCTTACAAAACATTCGTTTAAGTTTATTCAAACAAACTTAGATAAGAATATGAGACAAAAGGGCTCAGTCACTCATGTGGAATAAGGATGAAACATGAGAGCTTTCGCAAGAGGACAACGCAACACAAGTACCATGCACACCCCCTACGCCGAGCGCTGAACGCCGAACACTGAACACTAAACCCGAACGCATACCCAGCCACAGCTTAGTTTACCGCCGAATGCCCCGAATGTCCTTTTGTTTTATTCGTGTTACTCATTTTCTTTGGGATTAAATGTATGACCGAAGAGTTCAAAACCATGATTACACTTCAATCTATTTTTCAACTTAACTGACTTTTGTGTATGAATTCTCTCTGTTTTTGGGATTCGACCTTCCCAATTCAGTCAGTCAGTCGTTCATTCATTCATTCGAATGTTCTTCTGTTTTTCCTTTTGTTTGTGGTTAAACGCGACTGCGATGAAACCCACAGAAGAATAAAACAAAACGAATTGATTCGGTAAAAATAAAATAGCAAAATAAAATAAAACAAAGTCAAAGCAAAGAAAATGTTAACATGCTCAAACGGCATATAAAACATTGAATTTAATCAAAAATGGATTTAGTTACTGACTGGGCGGCTTTTTTGTTTGTTTTGGATTGGTTTGGCCATTGACCAAAGCTTGGCTACGTGCCACAAGATTTATAAGATCATTTTTCACTAATATTGAGAGTAGTCTATTTGCTTCTATTTGTCTGAGCAACGTCTGAATTGAACTAAGTCACTGCGAAAAATAATTCAGTTGCTCCGAAATTGATCTATTCATCCATCCATTACTTTTTAAATTTAATACATTCCAATTGTATTTAGTAGTCTTTGTGATGCGAAACGCTCAACTGTTATTTCTCATGATCTTAACGTGACATTATGGTAGGCCCAAGATCGATTCCCAGATTAGAGTAAAAAATTTCTTAAATAGACTTTCTGAAAATAATTAATAAATTAAGCCCAGTTATTATTAATAAAAAATTAATACAAAAAAAATAAATTTGAAGTAAAAAGAACCCAATAACAAATTTCCTCTTACAATAAGAAAACATTCGAGAAAGACATTATTTTATTAGTCAGTAAATATTGACGGCTTACTGCGATGTGGTGGTGCTGTTCCTTGGCGGGGTCAGTTTGCACTCCTATCATCAAGGAGTGGTAGGGGCAAGGTAATCATCCATTCTATCAGAGAAATCATTCATGTAACGAAAGCTACACAAGCCTTGGATATTAAAAACATATAAGGCTTCTGGAGGCCCGCCCAAGAGAAGGAAACAAGGACAAAAAAACTGCACTGAATCTTTATATTTTATACTTTTGAAGTTTAACAAGTGATTAAGAAAAAATAAAAAGTGTGAGTGTATGATGAGTTCTTATTATGCTAAGCATGCATTAGATGTCGTGAGGAACTAACGTATAGATGAACATGATTTTTGACCTGTGAGTTTGTATTGGAATTGCAGTTCTTAGTGATGGGACACGCTATTGTTATGACAAATATTCAGAGGAAAAATTGACCATTTGTAGTCGACTTGCTTCTCCTTTTAAGTACTATCCAACAGTTTTGAACGGAATTTTTATTGAATATCTACGTTTATCTCAGAAACGTTTTTTCATATTTGTTCATCCTACTTTCACAAAGAATTTGTACAACTTAATTAAAAATGCTCACCAAAAACAATTTTTTTTTTTTGGAATTGTACTCAGAAGCTCAGAAGCAGCTCAATACACGCGCCAAATATTATTCAACTCACAAACTACTAAAAACGGCAATAAAGAAAATTGTGAAAAATTATTGTGTATATAAAATTTAATGACATGTCAAAAAGGATATCCGGGATCCGGGCATCGTACAATTTGTGCCATCAACACGCATATACACGAACACAGCGACTTGGACAACATCGTCGACATCGAGGACATCATCAACATCATTGACGACCACAATGACGACGTTGGCGACGATGACAACAAATATTACCAGAAGACCAGTATATTTAAACCTTTCCCCCGTTACTGGAACGTGTCTGATGGCTGCTGTATAGAGTATTAGTTTGTGTATGGTGGGCGTGTGTGTCCATGAGCACTGAAAGTCCTTATGGAACGTCTGTCTAAGCAGTAACAGAAGGAAGCATTTCGTTGACAATTCTAGCTATTTTCTTGTTAGTGTTGTCGTTGTTGTCGTTTTGTTATTCGTATACGAGTACACTTCTTTATGGCGACCACAAAGCCACACATACACATACACCCATTTATATAATCATCACAACTTTATTATTATTTCGATAGTTGGCAAGCGGGTGACGACTCAAGTTGATGCGAGCTGCTGCATTTACACAACGTGGAGAGAGAGAGAGAGAGCGACATTCGAAATTCGTGTTGTCTTGTTGAATTTATTTCGTTGTTGTTGTTGTTGTCCTCTTTGGCACCATAGTAGCCGCCATTTGTCGAACATGTCCGCCTCGTTGTTCTGTTGTTACGTTATAGTTGTCGTCGTCATCAACGTGATCATTATCATCATTATTCTCATTTGGTTGTTGTTGTTGTTGTTGTTGCACATTTTATAGTTTTCAAAAGTCAGAAAAATGTCAATTGCTTGTCATGTTCTCGCTTCATGCTCCATGTGCCGCCGTGCTACATGTGAAGAGCCAAAGCGTTGCAACAACGCGTTTGCGACCGTCGAAACGAAGCGAAACGAAACGAGACAAGACCACACTTTGGCATAAATTATTTTCTGGCTATAAAGTTGAGCAACATGTTTACTGCACAACTATCACCCACGCCCACACATACACCCACAGATCCAAACATTGATATAAAAACGGCAGTCATAAGGGCACACACTCATCTACTCGCCCTACTCATGCTTATTGATATGAGCAGATAAAGGGGATCTACGCGTACGAGTACGGGTGCATGCATGAGCTTTCTCATATCCGCACGCCGGAATTCGCTAATAAGTCTCAGCTATTCATTTCGCTGGCTTTCGGTTTGTTTTTATTGGCTGGTTTCAATATACACAAACGTGATTTTTATTTGAGCGCGTTTCTCGAATTGGATTTGGTTGGGGATTTCGGTTGTTTGCATTACATGAGTGCGCAACATATGTAAAAGTCGGTAATAAATTGCCATTTTGTTCATGCATGGATTTAGCTCTATATGAGTTAGCGGAGTAGTGCGTAGAGCTTTGGATGGAGGGTAGAACCCTACTCATTTTGCAAATGGACTTTCGGTATTTATAACTGATGATTTGATATAAATGAAATGGGAATTGAAATTGCATATCGATTCAAGTGTACCATTTTTTTAAAGAATCACTCGAAATTGCTGATAGCCCAATCATAAAAAAAAAGAAAAAATATCTGAGTGTGCTTAGCACTCGCGAGCATTTGATGTGAAACATATTCAGTATGTAACTGAATGAATAAATACGTATATAAATGTAGATGTTGCGACTTAGTTATTTCTTAAAGAAAAAAAAAAACAAACAGGACGTGTCCTTCCTCTTTTAGTTGTTTTCATTAGATACAATGTTAAAGAAGAATGATAATGCGATGACGCGATGATGCGATGACGCAATGATGTCACTATAACATTTCACTCTACAGAAATCAAAGATGTTTCATATAATTTTTTTATTTTTTATAATTAGATTATAACATTTATCGCAGTAAACTGCATAACACATTTGTCGGATTAAAAAAAATTATGACGTGAAATAAAAATTAGACTTATACTAAATTAAAAATGATGCTAATTGCGTCAAAAAGGCAATGATATAGAAGGCTGATTCCTCCTTAGGGGGAGATCATGCGGGTGTAACCTCTTCAGTCTACGCCTTGTTGAGATACGGTTGAGGGAGGACGCCAGCGGATTTGGGTGCGATAAGAGTCTGTAGTGATAGCGGCAGCTGTGAGAATTAATCACCTCCATAACAGTTGGCACGGCAAGATCCCTGTGCAGCGTGGGATCTTCTGAGAGCCTTGCTCTGACACGCCTTCATTCTTCTGATGTTGTAGGCAGCAGTAGTGCCCCAAATTTGTATGGCGTAGCGCCAAGCAGGTGCCACTACTTGCAGATAAATATTAGTTAAAGATAACTTATTCGATGGGCGGAGAAGCCACTCCAGTTTCTTGAGCTTTTGGTAGCAGCGCGCTGTAACTAGCTTAATGTGTGCACGCCAGTTAAGACGCTTATCCAGGATCAGACCGAGACCGGACAGACGCCTTGCCTTAATGTGAAGGTGCAGTGAGCTGATTTCTCAGAGTTTATGGCTATATTCCAGCGCCTGGCCCATGAGTGGAATTTATCCGGGTAGCTGGACAATTTCTCCGCAGCTTCGTTCAGAGAGGCAGAGTTGAATATAACTGCCGCATCGTCCGCGTAATATATACTTCACAGGATCATTTCTGTAGTCAGTCATATAAAAAAAAATTGTAAAATCGTAAGATTTTTAAAAATAATTGAAGCATAATCAATTTAATATTCTTGTTTTTCTTCGTAGTGCAATAAGTGTGAACTAATTGCAAAAGATGCCGCATAGTGTTGATTCCAAAATGGGGTTCTCCAGGAGTCGTTGAACAATTATTGCGCTCCATTCAATTAAGCGCCAAAACGTGAATTCAACACGCTCGCTAGCCTGACACTCTGCGAATATTTATTTCATTTCTTGACTTATACCAAGAGAGCGAACGTTTTTTATGTTTCCCATGAGGATCATATGCTAAGCCAATGTTATTTGCAGTGTAAATTTTATGTTGAGGTAGTTTTAAATGACAACAATTGTAGCTTACATGTTAAAAGCACTAAAACTAAATCAATTATTTATTTGATTAAAAATAGCCCAAACACATAGTAATGCATAAATTGAATATTTTACTAAAACAACTTTTTTACTTCTTGATCCAATGGTCTGAGAATTCATAGGAGGTCCTCTTCATGCTATATACTAGCTCCTAAAGCCCTCTCTAAAGACAAAAATTTTAATTACTTTTATGAAGAACTGTTGTTATCAGAACTGTTGAGTATCACGCTTGACTGAATTAGCCGATCGGTATGAAATTTTGAAAATATATTCTTCCAAGACTGACAAAGGTTTTTTTATAAGTTTTGAAATCATTGAAATCCGTTAACTAGAACCCAAGTTCTTTACGTTTACTGTTAGGCATAAAATTTTTTTCTGGGCTGGTAGATGTCTGAAATTTTAGAGGTCCGGTAGTGTCTAAGAGAGAGAGAGAGAGACCTAGAAAAGAAACTAAGAGATACAACACACCACTCGGGGAGTATGCCAAGAGGCAGTAACGCGCCGGGTACGCTCTAGTACCTTATCTATCCTAACTATCCATTTCCTTAATTTTCATTGGACAACATTAAACAACAAGCTAATGGACATACATAAATTATTTCACAAACATTATAGAATGACATACGACTTAAAGTATAAGTAATTTACATATTTGATGTTAAAATGTGTGACAAAGATTGTAAAACTTGTTTGTTAGAAAAGGAGCTTGCGTCCTCCTTGACGCCCATTTACCCAGAGGTCATCAGCGTGAAGCGCTTGGGCCTCTTTCTAGAGTTATGTATTTGTAGCTAGAGCGGATGCTTATTGACATAAATCCGTATACCTTACGGTCAAGCAGATTTCCAGATCCCGGAAAATTACATCATTATGTAGAGTTCTGCATCTATTGAATGAGGAGCAGTGCAATTTTATAAACTCAAATCCGTACAAGTTACTTAATCAAGCCAATGTACAATATAACGTACTTTAAATACATGTATCACATTATTTTATGTCTGACTCGTATATTTGAAGTCATTAAGTGTACTAGATACGAATTCAAATCTGGATTGTTGAAATGGCATTATTAACAAATGGCATTATTAACAAAATCCAGAGCCAGTTTTAAACAACGGATAGTACCTTGTTTAAAATTTTAGTGGGTTTCAGCCTGTATATTACTAAAACAGAAATAAAAATATAAATTACTAGCGTACAGGGCTTCGTCTCGCTGTGGCTCGGTCCATTTTACAAGACGGTTTTGTTGTGAGTTCAAAGAAAACTTTATATTAACATCAATCAAAGTTCAATCGATTTCAGAGAAATAGCGTTATTCTGCCTATTAAAGCTTATCAAAAATCACATAAATAAAACTTGCGACTCCAAGACCGCCTCTCACGGCAATGAATGATTCTATTTAAAATCACGATCTGTCTAGACTTGAGTTCTGAGTAAATCGTCTTGTTTTTCCAAAACATTTGTCCAATATACACCGAGTTTTATTAGCCAACCGTTTGAAATTATTAGAATTTTCGCTGACTCAGACATTTGCTTTGCCAATAATTTTTTAGGGTTTCATTGAATGCGCTCATAAAAGGAACTTATGACTTTGAACTTTGTCTTTCGGATTCGTAATCATAAATTCAAATTTGTTTTGTTTACTTTACGACAAGTCTATGTTAATTGTATTTATATACTTTCACTCATACTTTCACTACCTCCTGCTTTCTCTTGGCAACTATTTTGGTGCATTGCATGAGCGACTTTAGAATGTGTTAGTGTTCTACGCTTGAATTGTTCATAAATCTTTTTATGCGGTCTCCACTTTATATGCGTTGGTTGGCTTACCAAATTCTGAACGGCTGTAAGTACTACACACTCGACCAGACCATGTCCTGTCTACGGGGTTGTTTTATATAGTAATTGAAAATATTTCAAATAATTCATAAAATTTTATGAGAATTCACATTTTTTTCAGTATCGTACAAGGAATTTTTTAAATGTATTTTTCATGGTAATGACAATAGTTATTGCGGGTAGTTCAGAGATATGCATTGGGGGAGTTGAAGTTGTTTATCGAGTTCTAAGTTCGTAAAGAGAATTTACTGAGATAATTGTTTTAACGATGTCATCATTATATTTTTATGATGGTTTTGGGCAACTTTTCATGCCAAAAGTTGCTTGATTTATGCTGCATGCGTAGTCAAATTGACAAAAACTATGTATGGCAGTAAGCTTGAGATCAGTAAATTATGGGCACTTCACAATTAAGTTGTTGAGAAAGTGATTTCTTCAGCAGAATTTCGAAAACGAGCAGCTGCAAAAAGAAGAAATATTTTAAATTTTAACTAGCCAACAAGCACGCACAAAGCGGAACATGTGTCCCAAATAACCCTTTTCGAATATCTCAACTATGAGAGAAATAAATAATAGCCATTATGATTTATGTCTCCAGAATCCCCATAAGTTTGCTGCCACTGCTGAGTGCTGACTGCTGAAAAAATGGGATAACCACTTTGGAATAAGTTGTTTAACCACACATTAAACCCCATTTTGCACTGTTCTTCCTTGTTTTCCTACTGTTTGCTCTTTTTTGGCTTTGGCAACGCCTACACACTTCATTGTCCCAAGTTGCCATAAATCATAGAAACACCGCCACCGCCGCTACCTACGTCGTGTCATTCGGCCTTGGTTGGTAGAAATCCTCAAATGACTTGTGTGACTACTTCGACCACGATATCGATAAATTATTATTAGTTACCTCGAGACTTGTGCTCGCGCTTAACGGTGTTTGTTATCCTGGCCGCTGACCACCCTCACTCCCTTTGTGCGAACTAACCGTTTAGGAACGTTTTTGGCTGTCCAAGCTTTTGCTCACCTTTCTATGGTCTGTATTATTTTTGCCTTGGAACAACGTGTAAAGAGTTCAGACGCATTTTAACTTAACAACTTTTTGCGAAAGTCGAAATCAACGAGCCGGTAAGGGTAGGAGCGTTCAGTTAGTGAACCGTGTAACTTCGCTACACGAACCCTTAGCTTTGAGTACAAAGTGGACTTGACACGAGATTAACATCTTCAAAAGCATAGCTTAAAGTATTTGTTAGTACAGAGAGGCAGTCATTCCTGACTTGAGGTCCGCACGTCTGTGCGAAAGCACAGGTCTTTGGTGTCGTTTGGGTAATTGCATTTTTGTGCGCTGAGCCACAAGCTTAACTGTTGCTGTCATAAGTACCCAAAAGGGATATTTATGAAATGCCTATTGAACGGAATGCGTACTTGAAAAAGTATATTATAACATATTTCTTGGTTTTATTTTGTTTTTTGTTTTCCACAAACAATTACAGTTATGAGTTTCCTTACTAACTAAAAGGTACAATTTTTCTAAATCGTAAACAAGTATTGTAGCTCTCGAGTTATATGAGAATGAGGCCATAAATTATTATGATATGATGTTTTAGGTACGATGACGGAACTTTAAACGACGAATACTCTTGTATTGGTAACCATCTTCACTCAGGACGGCGCTGTCTTGGGCACTATTAGCGCTTTTCTCAACTGGAATTTCTTCAGTGATTTCCTCTGTTGGAGGTAGATATTCGTTGGGGATCTCAGAAACGTCACGACGATGGCGGAGCTTCAGACGACGGATAGTTTTGTATTGATAACCATCATCAGCAAGAACGGCGGTATCCTGAGCAACCTCGGCAGCTTCCTCAATTGGTGTTTCTTCTGCTACATCCTCAACTGGAGACTCTTTGGCAACCACCTCTGTTGGAGGTAGATATTCTTTGGGAATCTCAGCAACATCACGACGATGGCGGAGCTTCAGACGACGGATAGTTTTGTATTGGTAACCATCATCAGCAAGAACAGCTGTATCCTGAACAACCTCGGCAGCTTCCTCAACTGGTGCTTCTACTGCTACATCCTCAACTGGAGTCTCTTTGGCAACCACCTCTGTTGGAGGTAGATATTCGTTGGGAATCTCAGAAACATCGCGACGGTGGCGGAGCTTCAGACGACGGACAGTTTTGTATTGATAACCATCATCAGCAAGAACGGCGGTGTCCTGAGCAACTTCGGCAGCTTCTTCAATGGGTGCTTCTGCGGCGACTTCGACAACTGGAGAATCTTTGGTGACCTCTTCTGCTGGGGGTAGGTATTCGTTGGAAATTTCGGAGACATCACGACGATGGCGGAGTTTCAGACGACGGATGGTTTTGTATTGGTAACCATCATCAGCAAGAACAGCTGTATCCTGAACAACCTCGGCAGCTTCCTCAACTGGGGCTTCTACTGCTACATCCTCAACTGGAGTTTCTTTAGCAACCACCTCTGCTGGAGGTAGATATTCGTTGGGAATCTCAGAAACATCGCGACGGTGGCGGAGCTTCAGACGACGGACAGTTTTGTATTGATAACCATCATCAGCAAGAACGGCGGTGTCCTGAGCAACTTCGGCAGCTTCTTCAATGGGTGCTTCTGCGGCGACTTCGACAACTGGAGAATCTTTGGCGACCTCTTCTGCTGGGGGTAGGTATTCGTTGGAAATTTCAGAGACATCACGACGATGGCGGAGTTTCAGACGACGGATGGTTTTGTATTGGTAACCATCATCAGCAAGAACAGCGGTATCCTGAACAACCTCGGCAGCTTCCTCAACTGGGGCTTCTACTGCTACATCCTCAACTGGAGTTTCTTTAGCAACCACCTCTGCTGGAGGTAGATATTCGTTGGGAATCTCAGAAACATCGCGACGGTGGCGGAGCTTCAGACGACGGACAGTTTTGTATTGATAACCATCATCAGCAAGAACGGCGGTGTCCTGAGCAACTTCGGCAGCTTCCTCAATGGGTGCTTCTGCGGCGACTTCGACAACTGGAGAATCTTTGGCGACCTCTTCTGCTGGGGGTAGGTATTCGTTGGAAATTTCAGAGACATCACGACGATGGCGGAGTTTCAGACGACGGATGGTTTTGTATTGGTAACCATCATCAGCAAGAACAGCGGTATCCTGAACAACCTCGGCAGCTTCCTCAACTGGTGCTTCTACTGCTACATCCTCAACTGGAGTCTCTTTAGCAACCACCTCTGCTGGAGGTAGATATTCGTTGGGAATCTCAGAAACATCGCGACGGTGGCGGAGCTTCAGACGACGGACAGTTTTGTATTGATAACCATCATCAGCAAGAACGGCGGTGTCCTGAGCAACTTCGGCAGCTTCTTCAATGGGTGCTTCTGCGGCGACTTCGACAACTGGAGAATCTTTGGTGACCTCTTCTGCTGGGGGTAGGTATTCGTTGGAAATTTCGGAGACATCACGACGATGGCGGAGTTTCAGACGACGGATGGTTTTGTATTGGTAACCATCATCAGCAAGAACAGCGGTATCCTGAACAACCTCGGCAGCTTCCTCAACTGGTGCTTCTACTGCTACATCCTCAACTGGAGTCTCTTTGGCAATCACCTCTGCTGGAGGTAGATATACGTTGGGAATCTCAGAAACATCGCGACGGTGGCGGAGCTTCAGACGACGGACGGTTTTATATTGATAACCATCATCAGCAAGAACGGCGGTATCCTGAGCAACCTCAACTTCGGAATCTGCAGCTTTTGTGGCAGCTTCCTCTGCTTCGGGAACGACCACATCAACTGGTGGCAAATATTCATTTACGATTGCGGAGACATCACGACGCTGCCTTTCTTCATCGACAGGAATAACTGCAGCCGTCGCGGCGGCAATGAACATGCACGCAAATATCAGCTTCTGCAAATATATTAGAATGTGTATTTAACTTATGCAGTATCCGCCTGCGTCGAAGTCACCTACCATTTGAAATATATACGTTCACTAATTGTGGTATTGATGGAGTTTGTTTCTCGAATGATTACCAAACGCAATCTTTCGAAATATTTATACAGTTTATACGGTCCGCGTACAAGCCTAAACAAATCCAACGACTACATTTTGTTGGCCAACAGAGCAGCAGCAGCACAGCAGCAGCAGCAACAATTGCCAGCAACAAAAACACTTCAGGCAACATCAAACGGCACTACGGTTGTAGCCGTCGCAATTTCAGCCCATCTTAATTCAGCGTTCCGCACAAAGCCGAGTCAGAGAAACGTTCGCTACTTAAGCCGTCAAGGGCCTTAGTTACTTTTAATGCGGGGGCGAACGAGATGGACGAGCTTAACGAGTTGCACGGCAATAATGAGTGGGCAGAAATTACTACGCAGTGCGGAACTACTAAATTTGAGCTCAAATAGTTCGGTAATCACGTTCGGAGCTGAGACAATTTCACGGTCAAGTGCAAATACTTGAATTCCGAAGATATTTTTGTTTTTGTCGTAATGCAAAAAATGTTGAACTTTATTTTAATGCGCCATGACGACGATATATGTAGTTTGATGTAGTTAAAATAGTTTTTTGTTCAGATTAATTCGGATAACTTTCGAGTGCCTTTCGGCAATCAGCTGACGACGACTGTTGAGGGTTCAACGAACCACAAGAGTACAATTAAAGGTTGTTTGATTTGGCTTGGCGTGGTTTGTGCAGAGCAAATGTTGAGCGTTGCTGAACTGAATGGAGCGGAGCAGAGCGGTTTAGTTTACGATTTGTGACACGTTTTGGTTTGCTTAGATGTAAAACCTGTAATTTGAAGGCAGATAAAAAATGCGTCTTTTGCTTTGATTTGATTCATTACGCATTGAAATGAGGTTTCACCTATTTCATGTAAAGGGTGGTAGTGGCTCTTTGTGTTTTTCTTAATTGCTTTATTTAGTTTTTGGTGTGAACAGGAAGTGTTGAGTGACTTGGCATATTCTAATGGCCAAAAGTTCTGCCTAATTTTAGCTTAAACAAATAGAAAGACATGGCTCATTTAAGCGACTTTATTACTAAGTAAAAAAAAAATAAATAAATAAGCAAATAAAAAAAAAAGATATAAATAAAATAAAAACAAAATCTTCGTATTTCGTTACAAAGAAAACACGATGAAAACCTTTCGTCTTTCGGTCTATGTGTATAACTATGCTATCGCGAGAATGTGAGGGATGAAAAACTTTTTTGAAGATGCTGCTAAACTTGGCAGAAAAGTATATGACAAAAAGTGAGAAACGGGCGAAAAGAAACAATCAACCCAAAATAAAGATAAAACTTTTCACAAATCATGCATGATGTCATGACTTATACTTAGAATCTGGGTGGCACTTTCACTCGACAAGATAAAAACAACAAGGCAACGACAACGAGGATGCCGCTCTTGAGATGACATTAGGGACATATGCATACACACACAAACGATGAGAACACTCACACCCAAAGCACAAATCAAGTGTAAATATGGTTATGTGTTTGAGTGAATGTGTGAAAAGGAGTTTGCCACTCGAAAGCACTCCGTTTTTTTCGGGGGGAAGCGTCGCCTGTGTAAAAATAAAACAAATGGAGTGTGCAATCTGTAACACAAAAACAGCTATAAATTTTGCGCTGGTTCAAGTTCATATCAAAAGAAAAAAAAAAGAAGAAAACACAAAGAATCTGTAACCAGACGTCAGCGTCAGTATCAGCGCCTTAGCCAGAACCAGCACCACAAGTGCGGCAATCCACAATTCACAGGCCAAAAAGTGATGAGCGATGAACGATGAGCAAGCAGCAGCAAACTTTAGCACAAACTTGTGAAATCCTCATAAGCAGCACATCACATCACATCGTATCATATTGAGTTCAGCACACTGGTGTCGTCGTCGCCTGCAACTTTGCCGACTACGTCATACTCACTGCGGGTGGTTCTCTGTCATCACATATGACACATTATAATGTGCGATATATAAACTGTTTTTTTATGACAATCAATTTGTTACGACTGAATAGTTCGACGACGCACTTCATGCTCATTCATTTATGTGATTATGTGCGACTTTTTTTGGTCGCTTAATTTTTGTTTTTTTTTTGTTTTGTTCATTGCCGTCTCCCCTGTGTCGTAGACACTTCCGCTTGTATTTGTAGCGAATTTTATGAACTAGATGGATCATTAATTTTTTACGCATAACAAACAATAATACCACACACACATACACACACACACACTTGACTTGTCAATCCTTAGCGTTAGTTATGCTTATTGTAATGTAAATCCAATAAGTAGACTGCTCCCAATACTCGTACTCGTATCATTTGTGAGTACACTACGCATTCTTCTTGTATGGTCTGGCAGTTCTTTCATGTGGCTCGATTTCGCATTAATGCGAAATATTTGCAATACGAAATCATAAATAAACATTCGACACAAACACAATAAATGTCAAAAGTTACAGTTTTGATTACTGTCATTTCGTTGTTGTTGTTGTTTTTTACTTTTATTTTCCTTACTGTTGGCACTACAATGGCAATGAGTCAAGGGTATATTGGCATTATGAAGTTGTAATGATATGGTTAGTTATGAGTGGACTCATGTGTTATACTAAAGCTCAGATCAATTGAGGATCCTTCAAGCTCAACTCATCAGACTGGGTGCAGACAGCATTCCTTAGAAGAGGTAAATAGAATAAGTGTACCATAATATCTATTAAAATACACAGCACAAAATTGCTTGCACCGGAAACAAATTGTAATAGAATCGAGAATCATTTCAAAGAAACTTCTTAAGTTAGTTTAACTTGCGACCGCTCATGGCAGCATCCTGCTGTGCCACTTAGGCCAATCATGGGCCCTTTGTGTTGCCGTATAAACAATTTAACTTGTTCAGTTGTATGCAGAAGGTTCTAAGTTTTAGTGTTACATAATATAAAAATTACTCAGGGAGAAAAAGTATATATTTAAGAAAAGAATTTTATTCATATAACAAAGTGGGTACCCCGCTATGGTTAAAGCTTTGAATCACAATCTTGAATGTCACAAATCCTCCGCTTATTTTATCCGCAATATTTGTTTGTAATTTCCACCATTGCTAACTAATTGGTAGTTAAGTGAAAAGCATTGGAGGGTTTTGGCAGCCCACTAGTATTCACACTCTTGCATCGCTTTATAAATGTTGCATTAAACAGTTGGGAGGAAGAAAAAAGTGAGATGAGAAAGTGTTTGAAGAAATATTTCATGAAAAGGGTTTTCTCCTTTCTCGCTGGTACACTGAACAATATGCTCAACTAATATGCAATTTTAGGGGTCGTCAGCGGCAGAATATATTCGGCATGTTCTTAATAATCTTATCATACAAACCACGGTTATGTTTACCAGCTCCCAAAAACTAAGAATATCGAATATCGGTTCCATTCCTAGTATTTCATATTAAAGTCATTTGTATTTCGCCTAAACCTCATCATGAAGCACTAGTCTCTAGTCAATAATGGCTGTTATTTCCTCTCCCCCTGAAATATCATAATACGTAATGGCGGTCATGCGGGAGTAGAAGATGTGACTTATACCATTAATTATCTTCAAACAAACTCCTTTCATTTTGTTTATTATTTGTACTTCCGAAAAACATTTATTTTTGAAACTACTTTGTAAGGCCTAAACAAGTCGTATCGATGTATGATTTGTAGCTTTTTCCATGTAATGATTTCAGGCCTGTTTAATCATTAAAAATGAACCGGCGCTGCCGACGCTGAGCGATATCGCGAGCTGCTTTTGTGCCGTGAATTCATTTTCGTAGGCATAGTCATTGTCGTTTTGATATCGTCATCACTGTGTGTTAAAATGTATCTGCGCACTCACTTGCACACACGCATACACAGTCTGACAGAACGGTCGCGCGTGTATTGCAAAATCATGGTATTATTATTTTAATGATGCACCATCTCTTTCCAATACTCATTCATATCATTTTGTTGTCCTGGCGTTCTCCCTTGCTGTTCGTACGGCCGGTCGTTCGTTCCTTGATTTTGTGTTGCGCGCTACGACGAAAAAATGTTAATTTGTAATTCAATTCAATGCAAACTTGTATCTGCTGTTTGTATTGTTCTTATTGTTCATATTGTTGTTATTGTTGTTTTTCTCTGTCCAATTTCCGCCAGAGTTCGCAGCATCATTCACGCTCACCCATTCAGCTACCAACTTCCTGCGGCTGCTTCGACAGCTTCTTATTAACATTACTGTGCTTCGCTATAATTTATTAGCAATTTGCATAATTTTCTGTTTCTTTGGCAATAACAACAAATAAAAGATAAAAAAAAACTGAAAAACCAAAAAATCAAAAAAATCCTTGAAAGAATTCTGACTTCTCAATTTTACATGCCTTGATGAGTGCATGCACGCGCTTCGGGGCTCCTTTATGTACTTTGAGTGTTCGCTAAGTCGACAACTGACTTGTATGTATCGTCGAACTGAACTGAATTCAACTGAAATCAACCTATTCGAGTTGACTGACTTTCAGTGGAATAGTTGGCAATGTTATGCAAATAACACGGCACAGCATAAGCTAACGAAAAAACGCCGACCGGTCTTATTGTTACACAGCAAATTATGCAAATAATCAAGTATAATAAAATAATTGTGCCTTATTCTTTATAGTTATGTCACCAATAAAACTTTCAAGGTCGATTTGTCATAAATTCCGTGGAATGTGAGTAAGTGTACCATTACAAATATAAGCAACAAATCGTTGAAACGGTTTTGCTAGGTGGTGTCATATTTTTTTGAACCTCAAAGTGTAGAAAACAAATTTATTGAATTACAGAGAGCAACCTTTCTTTGTATATTTGAATTTTCATGAGGTGATCATTAGTCTCAGGACAACCCGATTAACGGGTCTCGAACTCACGTAAAATGACCCTCCACGCATTCCTGTCTTGCGCGAACCTTTTCCTGTTCTGAATTCCCAAGTTCAACAGAACCTGCGTCACTTGGTCCTTCCACTGGAGTCGAGGTCTTCCTTGCCGTCTACGCTCAGCCACTACCGCGTCAAGTGTACGACGAGGTGGAGCATCTTCATCCATACAAAGAACATACCCAAACCAGCGGATACGTTGCACGTCAATCCGTTTGACTACGTCAATGTGATCGTATAGCTCATACACCTTGTCATGCCATCGAATACGGAAGTCATTGCCAATACGAATGGGGCCAAATATTCTTCGAAGAATCTTTCTCTCGAATATCCCTAGGGCTGAGACAAAGTCCACGATTCTAAACCATACAGTAGAACTGGCAGGATGAGTGTCTTATACATGATTATCTTTGTCTGACGAGAGCGAGCCCTACTACTCAGTAAGTAACCTATTGAGCGCAAAGTAGCATCTATTGGCAAGAGTGATTTTTCTTTTTATTTCCATGGTGGTGTCGTTTTTGCTGGTGACTATAGAACCAAGATATATGAAGTCCTTGACTACCTCGAAATTATAGGTACCTGCTGTCAGTTGAGTGTCAAGACAAAACGACTCTTTACTAGAGCATACCAATGATTTCGTTTTGCATTCATTCACTGCTAAACCTACTTTTATCGACTCGCTTTCATATGCATTAAAGGCTGCTGTTACATCACGCTTGGTAATGCCAATTACGTCAATGTCATCAGCTTACTTTTGCTTTCCGTAGTACACTCTCCATGATGAAGTTGAAGAGGTCAAATGACAGAGAGTCACCTTGTCTGAGGCACCGTATGGTTCCGAAGGGTGTTGAAATGTCAGTTCCTATCTTGACCGAGCATCTCGTATCAGTCAACGTTATGCTGCAGAGACGGAACAATTTTTCGGGGATTCCAAGTTCACATATGGCTTTATACAGGCTGTCAAATGCTGCCTTATAGTTAGTAAAGAGGTGGTGTGTGTTGACTTGATTTTCGTAGATTTTTTCACGAATTTGACATAGTGTGAATATCTGGTCAGTTGTTGATTTGCCAGGTCTGAAGCCGTCATGAGTGTTATATTTTTTAAAGAAACTGGTCCTAATGACTACGGGAACATCAGAGCTGATTCTGTAGCTGTGAAATTCTACGACATATTTGTGTATTTGAATTGTATCTATTGAGTGGCTTCCAAAGGTGAAATAGTTGTTTGCACCACTGGATCAGTAATATATAAATACCTCCAAAAGTAATGTTCCACTGTCGTGAAGTCATACGATCTCAATCTAATGTGCTACACAAACACTTCTTTCAATAAGATTTTGATTTTGACTATAGCTAGATAGATATATGGCACCGTCTTATTGCAAAGAAAGGAAATGTTTATTTAAAGACATAAATCCTTAAAATACTATAAATCCGTGTGCAAGGATGATCTTAATTTTTTTATGAGCACCATCACTGATCACATCCAAGCATGAAGACCAAAACCTGGTGGTCCCCGTTGCGTTGAGAAAACTACTCCATATCTTGACATATGGCATTCACGTTATTGTACCAAATAAACTTATTCAACAGGAGGTATAGAGCGAGATTACCTAACCACCTAATCCAGATATCAGATTATCTATTAGCCTATTAATTAAACTCAAAATACTATCTCCAACAGATTCGATATTTAAAAGCTTGCTGTTCCAAAGTGAAGGCTTTGCAATATATTCGTTCATACGTGGTATCGGAATTAATGCTTGGTCAAACCACGTAAGGCATTGTATGTGTTGAGTACTTTGTGAGCGTAGATAGAATTAATCAAATTTTGAGTCCTGTGGAGTAGCTATTTTTTCGCTGTAAGTGTGAGTGTGTCATTTTTAAGAACAGTTGAAAAAGCGTTTGCGGCTCAGGCATAAGTATAATAGATTCTGTTTCAGTACAACTATTTGCTCATTATTTTATGTTAGTTTTTTGATGTTGGCTTAATAAAGACCTCATCAGGCTTTGCGTTAAAAATTGGTCCACAGCCAAAATGTGAATAAAGTCCACTCTTTTATTATTGGATTTTGTGTACTTATTTTTGTGCAACTTGTACACTGCACAATGATAAATGAGCTTTCAAATGAATTAAACAAAAATTGTAATATTAAAAAAAAAAAAACAAAGAGCATTAAAAAGCAAATTGCATGCAACATTTACAAACGGCATATTTATGCATTTTTAATTTGCAGAATTTTTTTGCTCTCAAATTAAACTTGACTATTTGTTATTAATGTCAACAGTCGTCTATGTTATTTTTTTGTGTTTTTGTTACTCAAATAAAGCCAACAATAAATGATTTATGTATTATTATATGTATAAATAAATTTTTTTAAGTCAATTTCTGGTTATGCGCAATTTAATACGCAAAATATTAAAGGAGAAAAATAGAAACTTCGGATATTTTGCAACAGCAAATTCTTAGACGTCAATTGGCATACTTGCAATATTTTGAAGTGAGCGCCGAGACGAGCGGCGAAGAAAAGTTTGCAGACAATAATTACGGCGAAGCAGCAGCGGCAGCAGCGGCAGCAGCAGATATTTAGATACATTTGAAATTCTGCTTATTTGGCAAGTTCAGACGAGAAAATGTAAACATTTTCGAAAACAAAATATTTTTGTGCATCAATTTCGAGAGGAAATTTCTAAGAACGAATTTTTGAAACATTTGCAAACCAGATTCGCGCCATTTTCTATGCAAAGCTTAAACCCAACCTAGTCTATATGTACTTGTGTGTGTGTGTGTTATTGTTAGTGTGTTCGACTCGAAAATATGCCAAAAAATATTTACTCAAGAGCTTATTTAGTTAAAACCGTAAAAACTTGGCACAGTTGAAGCCACTTCCTTGTGGGAATATATGTACGAAATATGTACATAAGTTCAAGCAACATTAAAAACGCAAAAATACATCTGAAGTAGCTAACAATTGGAGAAACGAACAAAAGCAAAATGTTTGGAAAAGGGCCAAGCCAACTGACAGAAAGGGCAGTCATACATATTGAAAGCCAGAATGAGACAGGCTGACCGACAGGCAGACAAAGTAAAGTGTACGTTGAGTTTGGTAGGTTTTCTTTGAAGGATTTGGCACTTGAGTATTTTTTTATGCATTTATTTACTTATTTTTTTTTGTGTGGTGTGGGGGGGGGGGCAAAAATATCAAGCAGACAAATGTCTGAATGCGCGTCTTGGTGGGCTTAGCAAAAGGGCGTTTATTCCAGTTGTTGTTGCACAAATTAGTTTCTAATACCTTTAAGTCAAACAACAATAGAGCAGTAGACAAACAGATAAATGAATAAACAGACAGACATTTAGACAAACAAGCTGTTTGATGCCACAAACGAAGCAAGGATTCACTTGAGCGTAAAGCTCAGCGCATTTGTTGCTTTAGTTGCTGTTTCATTTGCAGCAGATATTTACATGATGTGTAAATGCATCTGTGTGTAACTATGTGTGCTTGTGTGGTTTTTGTAATCAGCTATGCACTTCAATTGATTACGAAAATAACGCTTTAAGTAGTTCTAAAATGCACACAAACTGCGCTCAACTTTAGACGCCACAGAGGCCAATAGACGTCGATGATGAAGCGCTGTTGTTGCCTCTTTGAAATGCAATAAACTAAGCCAAACGAGAAACAATGTTGTGTGCATCATGTTCGCTTTTGTTGCACAAAGTTGAAATTCAATTTTAATTTTGTAAGCTAAACAATATTTCGCCAGACACTTTTCTAATACTCTTCATGGGATATATACTTTGTGTTATCACAAGCTAAACGTCACACTTGCGTGAAAGGAAATTAGGCAGATGAGATCCAATAGTTTCCATGATCCCTATTATGAACTGCGTGCTTATACGAGTATATTAGTACATATAATTCTTAATAAATAAATTATAAAATAACCCAACGAGGCCGTTGAATGACTTCCCTATATAAAAGAAGGGGAGTTATATAAAATTCTTTCGTTTGATCATAAGGTTCTTGGACAAATTTATGATTTTAAATTGATCTCTAACAATAGTCTAATATAATACGTTTTAATATAAAAACCTATATTCTTTTTTACGATCTGTCCATTGAAAGAAATATAAAGAAGACAAAATTACAGAGATCGCTTTCCTACGCTAAGGATCAGTCAGTTGTCATGAGCTAACCATACGATATATTCTAATGGAAGTCTGAAGTGTGGATCCCCTGAGATAACGGAACTGAAGACTCTTGTCTAATACGTTTGTAGCAAATGCATATATGATAATTATGATATATTTATATATGACTTTAAAGCAAGTGGGGTGCTCAATTTTCGGTTCCTATGGTTGGGATGTAGGGATCACGATGTGTGTTTTAAAATGATTTTTAAGCAGCATTGGTCAGAACATACTTTTGTATAAAACCTGCAGACCAACTGCTTTGTTTTCTGTTTTCTTGCTAAATATTTGGCGATGGGTTCTACTGGAATAACCATACTCTTACCGGTAACAGCAGGACTGAGTGAATATTTCGTGAATGGATTTATTCGATAATGGCTATGTTCTCATGCATAGGGTATAAAATCCTCGTCACAGCCTATATTAATAGTTCTTCGTTGGGTTTCTTAAGTTTTTTAATTAAACGAAAGTCTGGCAAGTAACTTCACTTGTTTCATGCATATTGCGCGCAATCCTTTTGACTTGAAAGTGAATGAGCCAGGAGTCAATTATTTGCTTACAACATTATAATCATCTAAAGAGCACACATAGACAAATTGGACACGGCTTCGTGAGAAAATTGCGCTATGATTACCCAGTGTGTATTTTAGCGTAAAAAATGTTAAAACCATGCAGCGTCGTAAGAAAATACGCTAAATGCATGCGACGCAAAATGCCATGACGTCTGCCTCATGACTGCGACTCTCACTCTGCCGCGAGCTGGCTGCGTAGCAGTTGTTCGAAAAGGTTGACTCCATTGGTTGGCTGTGCAGGCGAGCGTGTTGTTAGTCTTTTGGCGCAGCAAAACGATTAATCGCCGTTGCAAATTGTTGGCACGTTTTCAATTGACAGAAACGAAGCAAAGCAACCGAGCACAGCAGCAGTCAACCCCTAATTTGCCATTGCCAGGGTTTATACACATTCATATGAAGACGTGTGCCTACTTCTAACCCCACGCCCTGTGTTGGTTGCGTTCGTGTTGGAGTGTAAATCCCATGCAAGCGTCTAAGTCAGCTCCTGTTGCATGCAACGGTACATCAACGTTGCCATACAAATGTATTTGTATAATTTTTGCATTTTGTACATTTCGTGCGACTATCAACATCCCCATGTGCACGTTCACGTTCACGTTCACATCCACGTCATCGCCACGTTTCCCCCCATGACACTAGTTAGCGCTTGACGGGCATGTGGGCGTATTTGCTATGACAGGCGGTGTCGTTTTCTAAGCAAGGCGGCCGGTTTGTTGTAATTTTTCAAGTCGACATCTTTAGTGGTCATTAATCAAGCTGCTGTTAAAGCCGCTGGCGCGCATATAATTGCTATGGAAAATAACTGTAAAACCAATGACGTTGCCAGATTGTTGTGTGCCACTAATAGATTGACAGCGAAAATATAAACCCTTAGTTGCTAGTTCGAAAAGGAGCATTTACAAAAGTTTAGAGTACTAAGTACTTAGCACTAAAAAAGTTAACAATAAGTCGAAGAAGTAAGAACAAACTCTGCATAAAATCTAATAGTAATTTATTAATTTATAAGGTACCCGAAAGTACGAATATTTATTCAACACTTTTCCATGCAACACATTTTTCCAATAATCGAAACCCCTATCATTGGCACTTTACATAAATGCCTTAGACTCCTTATGCCAAATAAGTACCCAGCCCACCACGGAGTGAAAATTTTAATTTCGGAAAAAGAGTGATGTCAAATGGCATCAAATCTGGTTGTCGGTAGTATTTCTGGTGCCTGTAAGTTTTACCGAAAGCTCTGGTCTTGACAACTTTAGACCAAAGCGAAAAATAAGGCTTAGTTACACAGTTTACAGGTTTATTGTGGTTTCTATACATTTCTATTCTCTGTCATCAGAACCAATTTGGTATGCCGGTGTAATCTAGTCTACAGTTGATAAGTGTTATATTTTATTAACAATCATTGTTTTAATGCGCTAAAATTTGGTGTGAATCTTTTATGTCGTCGATACTTTCCTTAAAATCTGGCAACGCTTTTTACTCTTTGACTTTCTCCATTACCCGTTGGTAGTCGCCAACACATGCAATTTCGTTAATTTTTATAGCTATGCCAAAGCTTCCATGTCAATGAGATTGTTCACAAAGCTTGGTGTTGCTGATGACGTTGGCGCGGATGATGACACCAGCAAAGTCTTAGCCGACATTCACGCATGATTCTATTTTCAGACAGTTTGAGGTCACGTGCCTGACACACGTCCTCAGACTCCAACGAAACAAAGGGGCAAACTTATTGTTTTGCTGTTTACATTGCGCTAAAATGACTAAACTAAATGCAACTTGATGCGAGTCGCTAATCATGACAATCAAACATCAAAAAACCCGAGAAGAAAAATTGCTTATTTGGCAGTTGCATTGAACGCCTAATCAATCAGACATTTGAGTGGGGTAGAAAAAAATTGCGTGCGCACCAAAAATAAATGAAGTAATAAATGTTAAAATCAGCGAAACCATTATTCATCTGACTCTGATTCAGCTAACCCTCGCTTCATGGACTCCAATTGGTAGCGTTCCTGTGGCTGTAGCTCTTGGCACCTGTTCCAATATCCCACTTTGCGGCCTATGCAATCAAAAGACGCGAACGACCTTAATAATGACGACACGTGCCCGCCCCTGGTGTATGGGCGGTGGTTGAGCTATTTCGCAATTTGTGCATTCTCACGCATTGTCAGTCGACTAAGTTGATTCGAGCTGAACTAAATTGAATACAATAGAAATTCTCTTGAAATCAGTTTCCTTTAGGTGCTAGGGTGTATGGGCAGTGACCGCAAGCAACGGCTACTGTTGCCATTGCTGCGGCTGCAAACGCTTCTCTAAGCACACGCGCATTGCCACATTGCAATAGTTATTCTTGTGTCCATTAATCAAATTTCCAATTAATTTGCTGCAATTAATTGTTGTAATAATTGTGCTTGTTGTTGTCGGTGATGTGACTTTATTGATTTGCGTGTGTGCATTTGCATTGTTTACCAGTCGCTTGAGGCGGCCAATTGCTGTGATATTTTTTAGAATAAAAATAATGCATACCTTGCGTCATTATTCACATTTGTTCCGTTTGACTTCCTTCACTTTGTCACTTTGTCACTTTGCACATTCCCTCGTAAATAATAATTTAAATTTATGACTTTGCGCTTTTCTTTGCACTTTGCTCATTTTCTTTTTACTTTTTTTGTTTTTCTTTTGTTTTTGGTTTTGTTTTTGAAGTGGTAAAATTGCAGCTTTCATTGTGCTTTAATAATAAATTGCTCACATTTAATGCGCTTACCTTTTTACTTGTTGCCAGTTCCATGTTGTCGACAGCAACGATGCCGATGACGACGACGACAACATCACCAACATATAATCAGTTTAATGATGAGTGCCTGCGTCATGTAGTTTGTGCAGTACTTGAATAAGTCTGATAGGATAATAAATATTGTATGTCTGCATCGGTTCCTACATATTATTATGTGTGTTTATATCTGTGTGTTCATATAAAACTCGCAACTCGCTGCTCGTCGTCCTCTCGTTTTTGTACATCGTACAGGTACTGCTTTTCAATATGGAATTCACTCGTACACGTTACCTTATTCTAACTTGATTAATAAAAAAATGTGTGCAACGTTGTTATGGATGCTTTTCATCGTATGCCGCATATTGTTTCCCCCGCTACTCAGCACACTACAATACATAATAGAAGAGCCATTCACTGACATAGCTGCTTTCACATCGCCTAAAGGTGAAAAGATGAAAAGGTTTGACGCGCGCGCTCGCACAAATATCAAATATTATTGAATGAGCGATAGCGAGTTGCAGCAACCAGCAAACGAACAATAACAACAACAACAACAACAATGAGAACGAAGTGCGGGTATACAAAAAAGAGGTCTGGAAAAAGCGCATATTGTTGGCAATCTGAATGTGCAGCAGGATTCATACACTGCAAGTTGAAAATGGAATGAATTGTGCACTAAGCTGCTAATGTACTATTACGACTATGGCGCTTTTAGAATTTGGCGTTTATGGGTTTTTTAAAACCATCGCCCAACTTAAGATTAGTCTAACGGCTGTTAAGCTGGCGTTTAAAATATTGAACGGAAAATCCTTAACTCATTGGACTTGGAACATTCCACTCTATGTCTCCAAAAATGTGCATGAGTCACCAAGCTATTAATTTCGTAGTTCCAGTATGACGATAAATCCCACCGAATAGGAACCCCTATACTAAGCACACTATTTAATTTAAGGTACATGGAAGGGAATGTAAAGTTATCAAACTCATCTATGACGTATTCAAGCTACGATAAACTTTATGCATTATAATACACATTTTATTTTATTTTTTTATTATTTACAAATATTTTTAATTTTACTGTTATTGCAGAACAACTTTAATCAAATTTAAAGGACTTATCTAAGTGTGATTGGTGATTATAATTATAATTACAAGGATATTTCAGCAAGGTAGACAGGATACAGTCACCGGAGTCTTCTCCTTCTACGCGTCCTGAGAAGGCGCTTAGCTAGCCGATTTGGGTGATGTTTGAGCTGCTCTAAATACGCCGCAGCTTGTTAGTTTAGGAGATCCCCAATTTTGGGAACAATTACTGTAAAATATGTTGAATTTGTCTGTGTACGTTCATTATTTTAGCGGATTCAGTATTTTAAGACTGTGGAATTACGCAAATCGTACTAATCCTTTGTAGAGTCTTTAAACCACTTGATAAGTTCTTTATTCTTTAAATATGTCATCATAGGCTACCATCACTGAATAGAGTAGCCATATTGGCTAAAGTAACAGTATTTCGGAATTGTATTGTACTTGCTTGGCTCGGATAATTGAATCGCTGTGAAATTCACATCATCTGTGGAAAGTTATTTCATTGAGGTGTTATCTTGAGGTTTATGTGGGACGCAGAAACCGTAAATGATGTCGAATTCGGTTAGAGTGTGGCAAACCGATGAAATCATAAGCCATAGTCAGTCAAGTCACCATATGATCATTTTGGTTAACTGAACTAACCATATATTTTCGCATTCAATTGTTTATATGATCTTTAGCTATGAAATAATAAATGAATTTCTAGGTCATGTTTGGTTAACGGTCTTACATGTACTACTGGCATTAGCATCTGAGTTAAAAATTCTTGCTGTGTAAGTAGTAAGTAGAAACAGTTTCTATTCTTGTTACAGTTAGTGTTGTTATTGTTGCTGTTGGCGTTGTTATTCATAAAGGCAACTGTAATTCAAACTGCCGGTACTTTTTCAAAAGGCACATTACCTCAACTCAGTTCACGCCGATATACTCTATATATACGTAAAAAATGACTCTGAAATACACATGTTTATCGCGTTGCCAATGCAACCGTCGGTCGTACTCGTGCACGCAACCTCGTCCTGCACGCCGTTTTCATTATTCTCAACAACGTCATTCTTGTTGTTCTTGTTCTTGTTGACGTTCCTAGCCACGTTGCCACGGCGCTGTCTGCAGCTGCTGCTTCAAACCTAGCTGCGCTTCACCGCTCATCGTGAAGCAGTTGGCTTATAAGCACCGTGCTCTTTGCTTTTGCATAAGGTTCGGTTTTTGCGTTCTATCAATTTTTCTCCGTCTGCCTGCTTGTGTGGTGAAACTTTTTTGATTACAAATTTTCCTGGTTTCACCTGATTTCGTTTCGGCACACCCAAATGAAGTTTGTTTTTGTTTTCATATTTACGCAAACGATAATATTGTCAAAAAGTGTTTCTCCTTTTGTTTTTGAACAACAATAAAAAATATTTACTCTGCGGAAAAGTATAATTTTTTAGAGTAAGAAGCAAAGCAAAGGAGAAGAAAATGAAAAAAGTGCGGCCGGAACAGAGGCCATTTTGCACAAAGAAATATGACGATCCAAAGGTGCTGCGTCGAAGAACTCTGCACGTCAAACGACCGGAACCAGAGCCTCGTCATCCGGACATGCGTCAACTTAATGATTGTCCGTTTTATCAATTGCAATATAAATACGACCAGCTGCCACTCGATCCTGTTAAAGATTATCTGGTGGAAAAGATCTGTGAGTGAAGTAAATTTTTAAGTAAATTTTTTGTAGGTAATTTACAAGACTCCTTTCGTTCACAGCACACATGCAAACCCTCAACATTGTCGGTCTTTGCAATTTCGAGTTCAACTTTTTCACCTACGATTTGGCCAACATCAAGCATCCCTATGTGGATTGCGATGATGATAGTTTGCGGGAGTTGAAGATCGAAGATATCGTAATGCCGGATAACTTTGAATCGTTACGTGATGAGAAGAAATACAACTTCAACTTTGAGGAAGGCGGTAAGTGCTGTTTTTAATAAGATTTTTTTGGTAACTATGAAATAGAGTCATACTTTTAGGCTTCTATGCTTTTCGCTTGACTAAAAGTAAGTTAGGCATGCAAGTTCATTAACCAAACACACTCAATCAAGCCAAATTATTTGCACAATGCACATATTGCGCACCCGAGGCAGCATAAAAGTCATTTAATAATTACAGTCGAAAAAGTCGTCGTCCTTTAACAAATTACTTTATTTAAAATCGTCAAAAGCCAAAACAAATTGCAAACCATTATGTAGAAGTAATTTTATAATGAACCATAAAGAAAAAATTAAAAAAGTATTTGCCACAGGTCATAACACTTAATACTTTATTAAATGCGCCGAAACAAGCATGAATTGGTATTTATTTATTTATTCGTATTTTTTGTAGTATTTACCTTTAGTGCATAAAAATTCGTAACACGGGGCTTTTAACATACAATTTTATAACATCCTATGACGAGAAAAAATAAACCAACCAACAAGAACAACAACAAAAGCAAAGCACAATACCAAAAAAAAAAATTCATATGACATTTATTTGAATATCCTTTGGGAGCTGTGAACACGAACTGTGTCCCAAGCTGTACATCGTCGAAGCGTGAGAGGTAGTGCACGACCAACCCGGTGTAGTAGAGACTTGCTGTTATACACTTTGTTGTTGTTGTTGTTGTTGCTGTTTAATAAAATGTTTCATTTGCGTAGTTTTTTAATATTTAATTCAAGCGCAGGACACGTTTTGCAGAATGAAGTATAGAAGTATCTGTGTCTGTGCTTGTGTGTTGGTTTGTGGATTGGCTAATAATACGCCCAAAATGAAAATGCGTTAAAATGAAATGTAAAAAAGCCACATTGTCGATAAGCATTAACATAAAAATGTTTTACATATCATTTTGGCTGGCTTCATTTGCTAAATGACCGTTGGGTGTTGTCGCCAAAAAGAACGACAAGGACACATTTGAATATTCATTACTTATTTTTAACGCTTCACGCAGTGTATGCCATTACAACGTTGTCAAGTATTTTGTTAGCATAGTGACAAGAGTTTAGCGAGTTCATACTTCTCATCGACACACTACTGTGGTGCGCTTTAATGTGCTTGAATGCCAAGCTAAGGTAACTACTTAACGCCCGTTTTCCAGAGTTAATGGCAATAGTGTAGGCTTAACTACAAAATGTATTTATTAAATAATGATACTAACAATAAACGAATATTCGGTTCGAAACACGCACATCTCCTTCTAGCACAGCCTACCTTCACGCGTGCTACCGTACTGCCTCAAACTGCAAGTCTTGCTGACTATTAAGTAAAGCCTGCTTTACCAAAAACAGTGTTGATGACCCACCAATAAAACTGCGCTACTATTTAGCGTGTCAGTACTCCGCTCACTTTACAATCATTCTCCTAATCATACAATAGTATGTTAAAGCATTTTTCTGACCGTATCAGATTCGTGCTCGTCTTCACAGTTTCGACAGAAATCATAATCAGGTGTTCTTAGTCGCTTCGCGTGCACTGTTTATTTGTGGTTTATTAAAAAGATTTCGGTCAACTTCACGTTAATGTATGATAAAACATGGCTTAGACCTACAGAAATGTGAAATGAAGAAACATTATGATTTGTTGCACATACCTCTGAACTTATAGCTCACCAATTTGCTTATGGATCGAAGAAAAGAAAGGTTTTTTTGTTCCTTAGAATATTGTTTCACAATATAAATTATTTATTTTTTTAAATTAATTTTAATTTTATTTTAATTATTTCAATATAAATCCGCCCTGAAATTTTAGTTCTTTAAAGCGGGAAGAGTACCTAATTTTCGGCAAAGCTTTTTATTTTACATATGTATATTGCTTATAAACAACAAAAAGGATAGGCTCTATGACTTTAATCATATTATTAAAATGCAACTAGCTTCTCTCACTATTTTCATGGCTGCCCTGCAGGTGTGAATTTAATTCAGTCGTTTTTTCGCTCTTGTGATATAAATTAATTTTGTGTGTTGCATAAAAATGCATAAATAAATTGCATAAAGTAAATACAAATTAACACATCAAATGCGCTTAATTTATGATTGTTTTTGATGATGATTTTAACACTTTTTTCTTTTTAACCAATCAAACTGTTTTGTGTATTTTGCAGCTTGCAATCAATTTCCGTGGCTCAATCGTGTTATGTCTGGCGGTAGGCAAATTGCATAATGAGTATTTGCGTTCAGTATTTTATCGAAAGTCTTTCCTCGTTCTTTCTCCACACCCAGGGCAACCCAGTGAGCAGGAGGTCCATCAGATGACCAAAGAATTGATTCGTTTGTATTGCGATCGACGTGTACGTGTTTTCTACTACGACGCGGGCACGCGATCCTCGATGTATACAAGCCACTTGAGGCGCTGTCATGGCGGTCCATCAAATGTGATTGGTAAGTTTGTCTTGCATTGGATAAAGGCTACTTAATAAAAGATTCATTCTCAAGGTTCCTACAATACAACGCGTGCGCGTAATTTGCAAATGAGACAACTGACCGGCGGTCCGAAGAAGGATGAGTTCAAACCTGGTGATCATTACGCACTGCGTACGCCAGAAGGTACGAGCTACAGCGTAGATTGCTACTAGTTATTTTGTTGATGATTTATTAAAATAGAATGCCGCAATGAGCTCATACGTATGGGCAAAGTTATTGACCAACTTATTGAGCCGCACATCAATGAGGCAAAGCAGCACATTTTACATGGACGCGACCATGAGAATTCAAAGATGCCAAGTTGTGACAAAGAGATACAGAAAAAGTTGAGAAAGGTTTGAATTGATTGTTATATTTTTGATGAAATCTGTTGCACCCCTTCTTGACTTCGTATGTGACTTTTGCAGATAAAACCGCCTGGCTGCAATAGTCAAACACCAATAATCAAACGTGAATATTTTCAATCTGACGAGGAGTATTTGCGTTGCTTGAAAACAATGGAGGCCATGTAAGTCGAGAACAAATATGCAACAACACAAACTTATTGCAACTTCATTAAATGAAAGCAATCTGCGTTACTTGGAGGGTCTACAATCCGTTGGCGTAGATGAGCAAAAGGCTGCACGACTTCTGCGCTGGGAAATTCAATGTCGCGTCATACAGCCGAAATTCACCATCGAAATAGAGAAGCGCTACAAATGTTTAATGCGATGTGTAAGTTATGGCCGCACAGTACTTTCTCTAAAACACACTACAGCTGGATGCATAAAACTATTTTTGTGATTTTGTTTAGTAGACTTAATTTATTTCACACAAACTCCAGAGACAGAGTCAGTGGCATTGGCAGTGACAACGGCAGCTCAGCCACTAATCTCTGACCAAAGCCACTAACGATAAACCGACAATTTAAACGGGTCACGCACATCCTTCCGCTTGGTCAATTTTTGTTGTGGTTGTAAAAATATTTGAAAAAAAAAATGTTTTTTTATATTTAAATTTGTGTGGCTATCTTGTTTAGGCAGGCACTCACACCAAGGCATAAAGTTGGCAATAAATTTGCTTGGATTCAAATGAACCACGCTAATTTTCAACTTTTTTCAAGCCAACAATTTCGACAAAATTATAAAAAACCGAGTGTTATTTATTATGGGCTCTGGCATTAAAAAATAAATATATAAAAAATAAAAATATGTGATGCGATAAAATTAAAACTCGACTTTGTGTGATTGTGTGTTTTGCTAAATGCTGCTGTGTCGCCATTAACAAGTAACAAATAATATTAAAAAGATAACGGAAACAAAAAACCGTGTATGTTATATAAAGTGCATGAAGAATCGCAATTCGTACATCGTAAAATTTATGTTGTGCAGCAGTGAAATAGAAAAAAATACTAATAAAAATTGACTTTTGATTAGTTGTGCAACGACACACTGAAATAAATTTATAGACACATTTCACAAAATTTGTAATGCATTTCCAAGTTGCTCGCCATGGGAACATAAAAATAATGTTGCAACTTGACCTTCTAATCTATTCTCAATCTTCTTGTCTCCTTGCAGATGTCTGTATTGCAGATCGAGACTTACCCCTCAAAACTGATACAAAACGCTATGCAACAACTGGCCATCCATTTTCCATTTATGGTTGAGGCAAACAAATTCATAAAAAGGGAACTGGTGCGTATGAGTAATGAATTAATGAACTTGGCTAGCGAAAGTTTTTCACTAACTGTGAAGACGTGAGTTGAGCTGAAAAGATAGCACCCGGTTGAGTGTTGGCAACTTGACACACTTGAAAAGTTATGTAGACTTTCTGACGGGTTCTATCTCAACAACAAAGTTAATAAGCAAAGAAATTGCTTGTTTCACTATTGTGATTTCTCAAGCATTTTGCTTTTATGAAAGCCAATAAAACGCCTATTTAACTGCAAGGAAAACTTATTACAGAAATTCTGGCCACATCTACCCCCCGAAGTTATACTAATGGACTTTCTTTTCGATCCTGACCATAACATACGGCCGGATATTGCCATTTTAATTATGGTGTGTCTTATAGATTTGCAAGAGGATTTTCGCTATGAAGTGAAACGTGCTTTTCTGCGTTATTTACTCAAGTACGTAAACAGCAAACCGAAAACAATTTTGTACAGATTTGTTATCTCGTTGCCGCATTGCTTCACGTCTTCTTTATTCTCCTTGTTTGTTCTGTTTAATTTTATCTCCAACAGATCCCGACTTGAACGCCAACGCTTTCAACTGGAAGAGGACCCACCCCCCTTTCCCGTACTAACAATACGCTCGCCGATGCCTTGGAAGTGTAACATTCAGATGGCAACCAATCGCATTGATCAGATGCTCATGATAACCCATCCCACCATTCATGCGATGAATCTGCTTTGGCATCAGTTGTACAATGATTTGGTGGTCATTGATTTCTCAGAAATTGTAAAGGATAGGCCGCTTATAGCTGATGAGCTTCAGATTTTTTTTAAGAAAAGCTGTGCAACTATACGTGATGTATGTCTCTGAACGAATTCGTGTCTTTTAAAAGGAATTCAAATTGCTTTTGTTGTTGTTGTTTTCAGTTACTTCTAAACGATTGGCTGCCACGCTGTGCCGATCTCATGAACATCATGCGAAAGAGCTGGATCGATCTCGTGCCCATGCGTGGGAGGCACGGCGGTCGCGCTGCTGTACTTTTCCGCTGTGTGCATGCGCTGATGTCGAGGCATCTCACTGGTCTGATTAAACGCAGTTTGACTTATTTCTATAAACTGATATTTGCATATGAGGTATGAATATCTAACAATTAATTAATCAATCAGTGCAAACCTTTTCTGTAAAATTAGCTCTTCCTTAAATCCAGGAGAAGTTTTGTTATGGGCTTGTTTGAGCAGTTCAAATGTTTTAGAATAAGCTAGAACAGAAATATTTCTTTCGTGTTACCTTACAATGTGATATTTCAGGTATTTCGTATTGATTGATTACCTCAAATATGTAGTATTGGAAGTATCTGTATTGCGATTTGTAAGTGACTGTTGTTATGAGTTAAAATTCTCTGGTAATAAGCTGACTTGGAGCGCGAGTTGTCAACAATATTTGGTTTTTTTTTCTACCGCCTGATTAAATGAGCAATGTAATATATTTTCCACTACCATTTTATGACTTGATTGGATTTAAAATGGTTAACAGGGAGTGAAAATTTTAGTTGCGGTAATGAATATAGGCTTGCTCGTTGTTATCTGCTATTATTTTAGTCTTAAAAAATATCGGCCTTACATACATAAAGGCTACTAGACAGTGGAAACCATTTTTATATTCTGTGTTCTATTTTTGCTTCTGATTCGATTCACTCCTTGCTAATATATGCTTAGATGTTAAAGCGGTTGGTTGCAAATTTTTTTTTGTCACATTTTTTTTCTGTCACATCACAGGAGGGCAACACTTTTGAGACGTACAGCAATGAAGACTCGAAGCTCAATCATCTGCCGCTGATGACACTCACAGCATCGGTTATCGGTGCCCATTTCGATAACGAACGAATTGAATTGCCGCCGGAAATGCGTGTTTTACCGGACATTTACACTTTCGACAGTAAAGATGCCGATCCATTTCAACCGCCTTTAGTGAATATATTCATAGATATGGTAAGACATACACTTGAATAGACGTTGCTCTAGCTTAGCTAAATCCATCTTACTTCTTACTAGACACCCTACATGGATTCGGTTGCAGTTTTTATACAAGAAAACGCGCGTCGACTGTACATTTATCCCTATATGAGTGACTTGCCTACCTTCTTCACGAACATCTTCAAGGATATTTTACGCGTTGGCTATAACATTCCTCGTCTGGAGTATTTCATGTCGGATGGTATGTATGCTAATAAGGTTAATCATTTCAATTTAAGTACTAATTAATTTCAATATTTACAGACCCTAGCACTTACGGCTACTTACACTGTATATACGACGACCATGAAGACATGTTAATAGTCTATAATGAAATCGAGAAAATCGTCCGGGACAATTGGCGTGGTCCTAAATTGTATCTACTGCCGATCTATAAGTATTACTTGGGTCTTTTTAAAAATAAGATTATACCAATGGTTGAGAAAATCTATACGGAACCTATATTACCTGATTTACCGGTGCGTACTGTTGCTTTGGTAATGTTGTTCTTTGTGAAAGGGTAAACGGCGCAGTTTTCCCTACGGTAAATAGGTAGAAAATATTCAATTAAAAAAATCTGTCAATTCACGGCGCCTCAGGGTGCGCGCATGTAAATTTAAGTCAGTCGAAAATATTTGCACAGAAATTGAAAAGTTGGCAGCATCACTTTCAACGTCATCATGAGCAACGTCATAATAGCATTGAAAATGAGTGTGCCAGCGCCCCACCATACTCATCACTGTGAAAATCAACAACATTGTTGGCATCAGCATCGACAATATTAACAAAATTTTGCTGCCGGCTGCGTCATGAAATTATTTAACATTTAATTATTTATTTCGATTTGATTACACGCAATGATGCGTAGAATTAACATAAAATTTCATTATGCAATATTAATAGACTACTGACAGACAGACAGACAGACAGACAGACAGTCACACCGACACCCTCTGTTGAGCGCCTGATAAATAGACAGAGTTGGCATGGGTTTTGGTATGTTCGTTGTTGGTATCAGGTAACAAGCTCCCCGACTGACAACTTTTAGCAAGCTTAAGTACGAGCAGCGTTGTCAAGGCTACACATGTAGAAACCATCTTTAAACTGCAGCCTGCTGGCTGCTACTCCTAGCTTTTGTGTCTGTCTCATCACTCCTATTCCAATAACAGTACGCTTTGGAATGCCTTAATATATTATCATCAATGCATAATGTTTGCATAATTTAATATTGCAATGAAATACGAAACTTTGACAAAGTTATTTGGTTATGCAGTTATTTGCACTGTTATTAGTTTTCAGCAAAATTACTTTTGATATTTATTTGACATCAACATAATATGAATTGTGTAGTTATGAGTTATGCTGACGTATGCAACAGCCACTCATTCGTTTGATGAGTGACGTGATCAAGCTGTGCGCTGCAATGCGATCGAAGCGTACAATGACATTCGATTTTATTCATTAATTATTGAAAAAGTTTGATTTACATTTGATGGTGATTTCTCTTTTATTTTATTTTTTTGTAATTTGTATTTCATTTAATAAATAATTACTGATTTTCTTTGCCACAGGCTATTGAGCCAGTCATGAAACAACTGCGTGCCATCTATGACAGCACCTACTACTTGCGTGACTTCGTACCGCTGAACATGTTTATGCTGGACAATCGACATGTAAAGGAAACAATTCGGCTCTACGTGCAGGATATCTACGACTTTATAATTGATTTCTATAAAGCTTTGAATCTGACTGAGAATCGCGCGTGAGTTGAACCTCTTTTCATCACTCTCAATATGCAGTGGATTGTAAATGTAGCGTAGTGACACAAAAAATAAGGTGAATTTGTTTTAAAAAAAAAGTTCATACAATGCACTTATTTTCATCATAGACGCGAACTTGAAATAAATAATTCACCTTTTTTTAACACTACTATTCAATACATACATATATATATATATACATATATATATATATAATGAAGAATACCAGCTCAATTGTAGGTAGGGTTAGGCTTTTCGAAATGTCATGTTAATAATAACGTCCAACTTGCTAAAATGAATAAATTTATAAAGCACATGCAGGTATCAATAGGTTAATTACTTTAACGAAATGCAAGTTTAAGCTATTATTGGCTTGCTTTATTCTGAAAAATGCATAGAAAAATTTGTGACCAAGAAATTCCTGTGGGAGTTTTGAGTTTTATTTCCTGAATTTTTCGCAAAAATGTTTGGAAATTTTATACTTTTATACTTTTATACTTTTTATATTTTGAAAGAGTGACGAATAAAAAAATAAAACTTTAAGCTAAAACTTCAGCTATGTCACAATTGTAATACTTTTCTCGCATCAACGTTTGAGCACACAATGATATGATAATAATGATTTGACGTATGTTTAAGGAACGGTCACTGTACATACATATAATTCAAAATTAAGAGTATTCGTAAGGGAGCTGTACAATTCACTAATTCTAGAATCTTCAAATTATGGAGGTTTCATGTATGGAAATTACTGGAAATATTATATATTGATTTGTACGTTGGATACCCTTTAATGGACGTATTCGACAGGTTACGAAAAATGTACTGTTCTCTAGCATAAAAACTAAGTGATAAAAAATGTATACAATATAAGCATACCCTATATAGACTTCATGTCTCCTTTATTGTGCTACAAACTTCATGCCAAAGCTATTATGCAATAGCCTCATGAGGCGTTAAAAAGCAAGCTTTTTAAATGTGTTTGCTTTACTTCATTTTTCTACTTCCCTTTTTATTTGGACAGGATCTGTGAGGAACTCGAAGATATGTCAATGAAGGCTGGTGAACGTCCTGCAGAGACGCCAGAAGTGGTTGCGCTGCAAAACTACATTTCCGAGTGCCGTGAAATGCGCATATTTGCGATAAAAGATGAAATCAAAAATGTGCTGAAACGTGTCCTATTCCTGCTGACATACTCAACGTTGACAGGTGAGTTCACAAGCTGTAGCATGGAGCGTTTTTGAATAGCACACCCCCTGAGTGATTATGAGCTAGCTTAAGTGCTGTCCAATGTGCTTATGCAGGTGTTCGACAACCCTGCAGCAGCCATTAGTTTCAAAATACGTTTGTCCAGCACGCTTTGGCTAAGGGTGTGCATGTGTGAGTGTATCGTATGTATGAGTATGGCATGTGAGGTGTAAGATGTGCTGCATTTTAATATAATTAACCTCAGCTAACAAGCTGAGTCGACTAATTGGTTTTATAATTACTTGCGGTGAGGATTGCCAAACATTAAGCTTGTTAAAACGATAAAAAATTCAACTTAATGAGCTTAAATAGAACACATAAATGTATGCAAGTTACTTTGACAACCGACAAGTGCATAAAGCCATACACACACACATAATACCTAAGCTCGTATTTGTACATGTGTCTGTTTGTCATTGTCAATTATCATGAAGTGTATTTGTTGTTGCGCATTATTTTGTCACTGTTGAGACGCCAGTTTGATTTGGTTTGGTTTGGTCTGTCTGGATTTTGGTGTGGCTCTTGCGGTGTTTCGTATTTGTCACACCAAACAACATGCTAAATAATTGAAGATACAAACGCACAGCTACACACATTGACGCCTTGTCTGACTGAAGACGTTGTTCGCATATATGGTCCTTAACTTTCTGTATGTCTCTGACTTTTGGTTTTATCCTTTTGTTTGCATCTCTTCTTTATGTTGATTTCTGAATTGTTGTGTGTAATTAATTAGTTAGTTTGCCCACTAGTCGCTGAGGCACTCTAAGAATTTTTATGCGGCGAAATGCGTATTTGTATTAGCAATTAATTAAAAGCTAATTAGTACATACGTTGATTTGATAAAGTCTCATACTACTGGTTTGTCTTTGTTATGATTGTTTAGACGCGGAGATACACTTGAATGCACGTACTTTTGTCTTGCCCGGTGAGCTGGAGGAGGTCCTCGACTTGAGTGCTTCACGTTTGGCAGTTGTACGTGATAATCTGGAATTGGCATTGCGGTGAGTATTTGTATTAGGCTCTTCTAATTAAATAACTAATTTTGAAATGTCACCTGAAATAGCGAACGACGTGCGGCGTTCGAAAAGCTAATACAACAGGAAAAACGTTCCATGGATGGTTTTCGCATCAAAGAAATACGAGATGTACTTACACTTGATGAGCTCAAGGAACGCGTGGATACTATTGATCATCTCTTTGCTACAGTAGAGGTGAGCAACTATTAATTAAACTACAAGTTTAGATCAAGTTTGGAGCAGAAAAAAAATCTCAATTCATCTTAAACATAGAAATTATCATGAAGCACACTGTGGCTTATAACCGAGTAGAGGCCCCGGCAAATATTGTTTTGGCTTTCCCTGTACATGGGTCGATGGGCTTAGTCTATAGTTTTTGCTCGAGAGCTTGGATTTACTGAGTTCGTTGACCAAACACCATAACACTGAAGCGCACGCATGTGCGTATGCGTTCTTTCACTCTTGCTCATACATAAGACTCTGAGACCACTAGGGATATAGTGTAAGTCGACTAATTTGATCTCTAAAAGTGGAAAAGTTCAGATAATTTCCTGATTTTTTCTGCTATATCTCTTTTAAACAAACTGCCTTCTGTTGCCTCTAAGAATGGGGCTGCTGGCAGCCAGTCTCAACTTGAAACAGAGGTCCGCAATGCCGGTCTCAATCGGTTTACAACAAAAAACACCGTGCTGGAGGTCTCTCACTTTCAGAGTAATTTTATTCATTTCTTTAAACTAAACGTAATGCTACATAAATCATTAGAGATAGAGAGAGAGAGAGAGAAATCAAATTGATGCACTCAATTGCAATTACACCACGCTCATGTAGAGTGGATACGAAATTCTCAACTAGCTCTGTAATTTATAGTACTAAACGGTCGCAACACCTTCTGCCAGATGAGAGTTGAACCCGTCTCATTACCTTTTTTTATAGATTCTTCATCCCACGTTAAAACTTATTTGAATTGGACTTAAAACATAATAACATTTTGCACCAAACTTTAATACAAACTCAACTTTAACTCAATTAAATTTCGTATCCCTCCTTTACAGAATCTAAGTCGTGAAGCTAAGAGCATTAACGTCGAGGAGGCACTGTTGCAGATTGATGTTTCGCAGTTTCCACTGCTGGCTGAAATTGTCGAGAAAATGGAGCCAATTGAGAAACTGTGGAAGACATCGTATAATTTCGAAAAGGATTATGTAATTTGGTAAGTTGTCGTTATAGTAGTCAGCGTTAAAATACTGTGATTTGTTCGCAAATGTCAACGAGATTCGAGGACACTTGACAATGCCTCACGGCGCGACCAGCCAGAGGGCAATGTCGTGTCGATTCGTGTGATATTTGCACTGGCATCGTTGTAGCAGTGCTAGAGACGGCGTGACGGGTGGCGACGTGAAGCGGCGCATTTGAAGTGCATCATGCAAAGCTGACGGAAAATAGCCAGATTTGTCTATTCTCGCAGTGATTTCAAGCGATTTCTCCATCGTTTCTTTTTTTTTTTTTAATGTTTTTCTGTTCTTTTGTGTATCATTTTTTCCATTTTTAGTTTGATATTTTTCTGGCATTTCCACAACTTGGCTTCTCATTGGATTTTTTAACTGATTTTGTTTTTCCTGTTTCTATTTCTTTTCACGCTGCTGCTGTTGCATCGTTGCAGGATGTTCGAACCTTTCGTGTGCTTAAATGCAGATGGCATAAGGGAGGAAGTTGAAGGGATGCACAAGGTAAGTAGTCGGAAGTCGTTGCTAGTTCGCTTGCTCGATTCCAGCGCTTCTTGGCCTGCTCCATTGCTCGATTGCTTGGATGCTCGCCTGCCTGTTTCGTGGTATTTGAAGAGCGACAAAGTTTGAGTTGTTGTCGGATTTCAGCATTGGATTCTAGTTGCAGTAGCAACAAAGGCTTCGTTTTGTGTGCTATTTTTTTCCCATTTGCAGGATGCTGTGTGTCACTGCCGCTGAGACTTTGCCATTGTAGAAAAAAAAAATAAATACAGCAACTCAAGAAGCAATAGCAATGAAAATAGTTCAACTGCCACAAAAAATGTTACTAAAAAAGAGTGAAATGCATCCGAGCACAAAGGCGAAACATATGGAAAAAAGTGATAGTAGGATTACATTTTTCGGCACAGTTGCACAGCAATGAAAAAAGTAGCGTAGCACCTCCCTTGGTCACCGACTGAAAGCGAGCCCAGCCGAGCGGAGAATACGCTTAGTTGGCTTAGTATTGAGTTGCGGGCCCAGTGGAATGCCCCAAAGTTAATGCTGGATTTAATTCGCTGACTTTCAGCAGAGCTCTTAGTTGGTTGACTGTCTTCTGCAACCTTGACTAATATACTTTCCCTTCTTTCTTGCTTCTCCTCCTCTTTTCTCTTTTTCCCCTTTTTGAGTTCTTTGTTTATAGGTAATGTACAAACTGTCACGCCAATTGTCCTACAATCCGATTGCGAAACGCGCGGCCGAGCAGATGCGCATAAAAATCGAGAAGTTCCGCGTCTATTTGCCTGTACTCGATTCGATTTGTCGACACGGACTCGAAGTGCGTCATTGGGCACAAATATCTAGTTTTTTGGGACGTGAATGCAACCCGCAGCTCTTTCCCACGCTTAAGGACATGATCGATGTAGATATAATGAGCATACTGCCGCAGTTGGAGGAGATTGCGAATGCCGCTGGCAAGGAATACGATTTAAATTTGGCATTGAGGAACATGCACGCCGATTGGAAGGATGTGGTCTTCGATGTATTGCAATACCGCGACTCCGATACGCACATTTTATCCTCAATTGATGATATACAAACCCAGCTGGATGATCACATTATGCGTACGCAGGCCATGAAGCGTTCGCCGTTCATTGTTGCTCTCGGCTCGAAAGCTGACGATTGGGAGGATCGCCTGTTGCTTGTGCAGAATATCATCGATGCTTGGACAAAAGTGCAAGTCAATTGGATGTATCTGGAGCCAATTTTCAGCTCAGAGGATATTATGCGTCAAATGCCAGTTGAGGGACGCAATTTTAAGTCTGTCGATAAGTTGTGGCGGCGCATCATGAAAAACACGTTGCAGGATACGCACGTCATGGCGGCCACACTGTACCCAGACATGTTGCCTACCTTGACCAAAGCAATTGAAGATCTCGAAACTGTGCAGAAGGGCTTGAACACATATCTGGAACAGAAGCGTTTGTTCTTTGCGCGTTTCTTTTTCTTGTCCAATGATGAGCTGCTCGAAATATTGTCGGAGACAAAGGATCCATTGCGCGTACAGCCGCATTTACGCAAATGCTTTGAGGGGGTAAGTTGATAGCCTTATATATTATGCTCTCGATTATTGTAATGACATTCTTATGATTTTAGATTGCCATGCTTACATTCGATGATAACATGGACATTATCGAAATGATATCCGATGAGGGTGAAAGCGTGCATCTCGTGCGCAAAATCAATCCGCAGGCTGCCAATGTATGTTCGCCACGCCAACGTGTATATGAAGTGCGCTGCTGAATGTATTATATATTTTCAGGGTCTTGTTGAGCTCTGGCTAAAGGAGGTCGAGACGACGATGTTGGATAGTATTAAGGCGCAAATGCGTGATGCTTGGGAGGACTATGTTGTCGTTGAGCGAATAGTTTGGGTTAGCTCATGGCCCGGTCAAGTGGTGTTGGGCATCTCCTGCATGGCGTGGACTTATGAGGTATGCTTTTATTTGCTTGCAAACGAGTTGCATTGCTAAAAAGTATGATTTTGCACTTTGCATAAAATTTCCCAAGCGATCAGAGCGAAAAGTTTTTCTGCGCTACTAAAATGTTGCGCAAATACTTAACTGCACTGAAAGTAGCCAAGGACACAAGTCGCGCGCAACGGAATTCTCCAGGCGTGTGATTAGCGTTGTATCTAGCGGTTGGTGTGTCGGGAAACATATTTTCGCCATTTTTATATGGTGTACTTTTTAAAACATATTTTTTTCGACTTTTCGCTTGGGCATTTACTTTCTGCTGTTTGCGTGGTTTTCGTACTTTCAATGCCAATTTACGTTAGGTGGAAGAAGCTATCGAAAACAAGGAGTTGCCACAGTATCTGGAGAAGTCGACGGCACAAATTGCCGATTTAGTGCAGTTGGTGCGTACAGATCTGCCGCCTGGCATCAGAATCACCGTGGAGGCGCTCATCGTGCTCGACGTGCATGGTGAGTATAAAGCAGCTACTAACGAATGTTGTGGCTAATGTGGATTTTCTGCTTTAGCACGTGACACAGTGAAATATTTATCGGATATGCGTATCTCCAGCATTGCTGATTTCGATTGGATATCACAGTTGCGTTACTATTGGAAGACCAATGAAAGTAAGTCTTTCTTTTATATATTATACATTATGCATCATCATACATCTTTATTGTTACATAGAAAATGAGGATTGGGTGTGTGTCAGCATGGTTGTGACCGATGTCCAATATGGAATGGAGTATTTGGGCAACTTGCCGCGTTTAGTTGTGACGCCGCTGACCGATCGTTGTTACAGGTAAGTAAGGGAATCCTTCGATGGAAAGGATTTTTAGGGCATAAATAAAATTTATCACATTTTAAAATGCAAAAAATTGCCGTCGCTGTTTAAGCTGCCGCCTACAAAACAATGTGTTAAAAACTACAACAGACAAAACAAAGAAATAAACTAGACCATACAAATGGTTAAAATTTCAAAAAGGCGTGCAAAAAACAAGTGCACGGTTGGTTGCAAGGGGTTTCCGATAAAACTTTTATATTAAACAAATAAATCAATGTTGGACAGTTCGCAAACATACGCAGCAACACTCACACATCTGTGTGTGTTCCCAAGCAAAAAAGTGTCTCCATAGTTGTAAAAAACTGGGATCAAAGCCAAAAAATGTATACGACAAACACGATAAAAATATGAATTTGGTAGCGACAAACAAACAAAATAGCATCAAAATTGACTTAAATGGCAATTTTTTAAGCTGCAAATATCCGAAAAAAAATATGACAGAAATAATTGTCAGACTCAGCTATGCTGAAAAATAAATACCCTTGCGGTGAGTCATGGTCTGAAAGGGTATTATAACCTGTCCTACTAATCGATGGTCTTAAAAGGTATATAATGCTTTATGTGGTATCTTGATTTTTATCTATAAATATATCTGCACAGGTATAGGAATTATTTTTTTAAATTAATTTATATATATATTTTTTTGTCATTATTTTATTTTATCCCTGACTTTACAGAAAGTAGCGTTTGAAGATGTTCTCAGTTAAAAAAAAAAGATTGTAGATATTATTGATTTCAAGTATACCTTTTTTGATCTGTTCGATTCAGCAAAAGATTAGTTCACTGTAGCCTAACTTCACTGTATACCTGCTATCAACAAACATTGATATATCTATTAGTGTGTCTCACAAACAGCATGTCAAACGTGCATAGCCAATCACAAATTGGAGCGCAGCGAAAAAATGAACGAAAGCAATTTTTACGGTTATTAAAAGCATACTTTCGGGCATTTTTGCTTACTGTGGGTTTTAGTGCAGCATTTGGCTACCGAATTTTCGTTGCTTCTTCTTATTTTACCCTTTTATTCACAACATTAGTTTGCTCTTCTATCTCTTTCAATAGAACACTAATGGGCGCTTTAAAACTGTGTCTGGGTGGCGCGCCTGAAGGTCCTGCGGGCACTGGTAAAACCGAAACCTGCAAGGATTTGGCCAAAGCCGTCGCCAAGAAATGTGTCGTCTTCAATTGCTCGGATGGTTTGGACTACAAAGCGTTGGGCAAATTCTTTAAAGTGAGTACAATGGATGTGTTTGTCGAACTTTGCAAAATTGGCATTTCAAAACGTTTAGTGGCACTTCAATGCCTCAATCCTACGCTTTGACTGGCTTTTGCACAAAATGTGTTCGTTCGTCAGTTCGCATTTAATTGATTACAAAATGTTGTCAACAACATTAGTCAACAACCTTCATACCGAGACTTGTTATTATTATGAGTACTTTTGCTGTTATTGTTGTCGTTGTCATTTGGCCTTTAGCTTTTGACTTTGACGCTGGTGCCACCTACTCATTCATTCACTCACAAAACTCAGTTACTCATTCGTATACTCAATGCGCTATTAAGAGACACTCTGGAGTCACTTCAAATAAGTATTTCTTAGTCTATGAAATATAAACAGCAACTTGCTTATATCATCGTCGTTATAAACGGCACCATCATCATCATTGTTGTTGTGTATGTTGCGTCACTTTACCATTTCACAACTTATTCATTATGCTCGTGTGTATGATTTTTGTGTAGATACGACGACTAATTAATCAATTTGTAAAAGTAATGTGCACCAGCAGAAACACCAAACGAGGAAAGCCGCTAGCTTCGCATTTACTATGTAAATGAATTCTTCTTCGGTTGAACGCACATTTTGCTTAAATTTTCCATCTGCCTTTGTTAGACCGTTAAAAGTTCACCGTTAAGAACTCTTCTACTTTATTATTTGGTTGGTCATTTCGTGAGTTTTAGTAAATGAGTTAATTAGTTAGTTAAGCTGGAATTGTCTCCAATGTGTCTCTTTTCTCACGACGTGCTGAGGTCTGCTTGTCTTCGTATTGAAATTGATGAGCTTTATTTCGTTGTTGCTGTGCACGCAAAGCGATAACTTTTTATTAATTTCTAAACTTAATTAGTATCAGGGAACGACTTCATTTGCATTAAATTTATATTTGTCACAAAATAAAAAAAACAATAATAATAGAAATAGATATCAATTAAAAAAAGAATAAATACTCACCAATGCGTTGTCGTTCTAACTCAAAGTGGCATAAAACTTGTTCGGCATGATCTAAGTCATATATAGAAAACGATATTCATGATCTGTTGTACTGGTTTTTGTAGTCAAAAACTGCACGTTTGTAGTTTGGAGTTTTTTGCTTTCATTTTTTTCTTTTGTTTTAGAAAGTAGTCTACAGATAAACGTGCCGAAGCTCTTAATATTCAAATATTCATTTTATCGTCAAATAATTTGTTTATGGGCTATTACGGAAAAAAAAGGATAAACAAGAATCGCGTTGAGTAAGTCTTCAGCTAATGCGGTCGAAAATAAATACCTTTTCAATTAGACCGGAAATAAGGCGATTCCCCGTTTGAGTGTGAAAAGTTGCAGGGCAACTTTGGCAGTTTGCTTGAATAGAAATGTATCTACTATGTACTTGCAATAAAAAGTAGCTTTTTTTGCCAGCATTTCCAACGTGCAAATACGCCATGTGAACCGCAGACGCAACAGTGTTTTGCAGTTTTGCAACGACAAGTATGCGTGCTATAAGGGAATGAGTGCAAACTAATTGTAGCTGGCACTTTGAAGCGACAACACCAGCTACAAATGCAGCAGCAGCAACAACGAGTACAGCAAAAGGTTAAAAAAAAAAAAAATTGAAGTGGTTTGCTGAAGCACAACAGCATGTCTGACAAGCGTGTGCAACAATCGCCATGTTAAGCAAATACTAGCGAAAAGAAGAGCGAAAAGAAAAGGGCAAAAGGTGCGAGTGAGACAATCTCCGTTGCCGAGTGTGGCGGTGGCAGTGGCGGCTGTGAATAGGTTATGGGCAACAAACACGTTTACATGTGTGCATATGTTGATTCATACTTGTTGTTGTTGTTGCTGTTGCAGAATCAAGCAGCATATTTATTGCAACATGCAAAGGAAGAAATAGCAAAAACGCTACATTTTTTTCTTTCATTCTCTTTGCACTGCCGGCCATGCATTCCCCACGACGCGTTGCCCTGATCAACGTCATTTTGTATGTAGCTACACATTTGTAAACTTCTATCGAACATTGAATGGTTTTTCTGCTTTGGATACACTATGTGAGCAAGTGCAGAGCATATTGATTGAATATGCATTAGCTGGTGCGTTGTAATTTGAGTGAAGTTCTCTGTAGAAAAGTATGAAGTATGGGGTACGTCTGCGGTTAGATTTATATCGTTAGCGAATACAGATTTAAGCTCCACATTTTGAATTCATTGATGAAAATTAGTTTAGTCTTCATACAAATTTTCTGTGCTAGCAGAGCTATGCTGCAGAATCTAGTAAATACCAATTTTCAACCACTGTCATAAAGATATAAGCTATATTATTTAATATATATGCATATACTAGAAAGGGCTCCCGCGTTGCTCGGCTGAATATCTAGGTGGCAAGTCATAAGTTTGCGATTTTTGGTAGGTCAAAATCTTATGAGTTCGCATTACCGACATGATATTGCCTATTCCTTTTTGTGTACACTCGATCGCCTTCTTAGTGTTTTGTAGTCGCTTTTATATGGGATTTATTCATTTTTCATACAAAATAACAAACAGATTTAGCTTACAAACGTTTGCTTGAAATATAAGCTAATATAATTGGATTAAGTTTTCCGACTTTCTCGGTAAACTTTAATGCCATACTTCACAACATTACTCTCCAGACTTATCTAGAGTTTTCCTGAAAATTTCATCAAAATCTGTGCAGCGGTTTCGGCGTCTATAGGTGACATACATACGTCTAATGAATGGGATGGACAAAGGAGGTTGCTTTGGGATTTAGTCAAACGATAACAAATTTGTAGAGTTCTATACGGAATGTTTTTTTCGAATTCTGTTATAGACGTGCCGAAGTTCTTGACTTTATATGTAATATCACACTTTATCGTAATAGTTTGCGTTTCCTGTCCTATTGTAGCTATGCTACTTTGACTAATTTGAAGAATAGCAATCACTATTATTCTAATCATTCTAATCCATGGCTCTGTTCAAGCCATTGAGCAGTTTGATTTTCATTTGGTGCATAAGTTTGGATTTCATTACTCCCACTCAATCAGTCTGCTACACTCAGAACTCAAATTGTGGGAAGCGTATTATTTGAGTCGGCTAAGGTCGCCTTTTTTAACATTCCTACACATTTTTTCTATACTGTTTTTTATTTATGCCTTATACGTTACTCTCTACTTGTTCTTCTGTACTGCAATGCTTCTCGATTCCAGGGCTTAGCACAATCTGGCGCTTGGGCGTGCTTCGACGAGTTCAATCGTATCGAATTGGAGGTATTGTCGGTCGTGGCGCAACAAATATTGACCATACAACGGGCCATCGGTAGGAAGGTGGTTAAATTCTTTTTCGAGGATACAATGCTGCGTTTGGATCCAACATGCTCCATATTCATAACCATGAATCCCGGGTGAGTATGAGCGGCTTGCTACGTTCGTTTGACTTGGGTTGAGTTTGGTGGGGTTGTGCCTAAACGATGCTGCCGTCTGCTGCCTGCTGACTACGGTCACAAGAAATATATTCGACGTTAGCCACTTTTCTTATTGCTGTTGTTGTAGTTGTTGTTAGCGGTTCTTGTACAACATCGCTAGCCAAAAATAAGCAAAGGCAACAACAACGACGACGGCCGTGACGACGATGGCGTGTTAGCAAGCGTACTTTAGTTACTTTGCATGTACATTTGCAAAGCGTTTGCCTTGCTGCCAATTGCAATGCTGGCCAACACAAGCGTAGGCGCCTAATAGGCAAAAAGGTCTTTGCTTTGCTATTACCTTTTGCACTTTGTTTGCTTTGCTTGCACTGAAAGAAACATTTGAATGTGCCACAAAAAATAAAATAAAAATAAATAAAAAAATGAAAAAAAAAATGTTGCAAATGCGAAGCAACTAAAAGGTCCTTGGTGGTCGTCGTTACTATACGCTTGCCTTTGCCAGCGTTGATTACACCAATATTCACGTAAAAGTGTTTACACACATAAGCTTGGACATACAAACACACCCACCCACACACACACATACGACTACAGAGCATACGCATTCATATATTGGTCGTTATTGGCGTATATCCCTATTGGAATATTTATTGCCTTGGTATGCTTGCACAGCAGCTGCGACAAGCTTGCATATTAGTGCTACATTGCGTATACGCAATGGAGACCAGCACTGTCCTCGTCTGCCTACACAACGCATACACATATAGTCTTAATTTCCAATGTTTGTTTATGCTAGTTTTCTCTTCTCGTTTACTTTTTTTTTTGTTGTTGCTAACTCGTATTTCACATCTTACTTTAGTGTCGGTTCTATTTTTTCTATTTTCTCGCTAGGTTTTTTGGTCAATTTGTCATGGAGGCGCTTGTGTTTTATAAGAGCCACTTTTGACTGTCTGTCTGTCTGTCTGTCGGTTTGTCTGTCTCATATGAGTGCGCATCATTCATCGTCATCTCGCATTGCATTGGTTATTAGTTTTGTTTTTAGTATTTTATGCCATTAGCACTCAGTTGTTGAATTGGCTGTGTGCGCCTATTCAAAGGCTCTGGCGATCGATTGATTGGTCTGTACATAAATACTGAAATTCAATGCGTGTATATGTGCTTAGGTGTATTTGCCACATTGACATTGTCTTATTGAAAATTCCTGAGCTATGAAGTGTAATGATGCTTATGACACATGATTATTCTTACCATACATACGTGAATTTCAGTTAAAAAAATCTTCTATCTCTTCCGCCTAGCTATGCTGGTCGTACTGAACTGCCAGACAATTTAAAAGTGCTCTTCCGTACGGTGGCTATGATGGTGCCGGATTATGCAATGATCGGTGAGATTACATTATACTCTAACGGCTTCGACCAGGCACGTCATCTGGCGCAAAAGATCGTGCAGGCCTACAAACTTTGCTCGGAGCAGTTGTCATCGCAATCGCATTATGATTACGGTAAGCTAAAACTCACGCATGCTAGTACGGTTATTTGCAAGTAAAAGCCATTAAAAACACATGCTTGCCGAGCAGTTACCGGCTCATGTCCGGCATGTCCGACATTACACACAACAAATACAAAAAGGAAATAAGCGCGAAATACCAAAAGTTTTTACGCTACTTTCTTGAGTCTCCTTATTTTTTTTGTTGTTGTTTTTTTTGAGCTTGAGAAAAAAGGGTAGAAGGATGTAAGGACGCAGCAATGAAATGCAATGTGTCATATGACATTAGACATTTGTTTGTACGCACAAATACAAACACACCCAGTTAACCCAAACTGTACAAACTGAGTGAAATGCGTGTTCAATTGGACACTGGCATTGGATTTGTGGGAGCGGGAGGGGGCGACTGGTGGTAGAGCGCAAGTTTATCAGAAAAGTACATTTGATCAGTATCTTATTTTGAGTTTAAATTGAAAAACTTTCTTATGAGTTTTCTACGCGTTTGTGGTGTTGCTGTTGCTGTTGTTGTTGTTACTCCTTCGTTGTCTTCATCGTTCGTGCCATGCTGATAGACAAATGTCCTTGCTGCTTGTTTGTGAGGGAGCCATGTTCATGTTGTTTTTACAAGTAATAATAAAAACTATTTGTACATTTAGTTGTTGTCCGAGTTGAAGTTTGTTTTCTTTGTTTTTTTCCTTGTTTTGTTTCTTAGTTCTTTATCCGTGTGCATGTGTGTTTGTATGTGCGTGATACTTTTACACGCTTGTAATGAAGTGAGCAGTTGCAGCAACAGGATAACTGCAAGCATAACATACGTGGCACGCTTGCATGCTTTGTACGTGGAAAATCAATTTTCTTATTTGTTTGCTGAGTTTGAAACGCTGATTTCTGTTTGAAATTTGAGGCAATCAGTCAACATGACGTAGTAAGTTGAGTTAAAATGTGCTTAGCGTGTTAGTAGTAGGCTTCCTACCAAGCTCGAGTCGTGAAGAAATTGTGGAGCTGCAAGAATTTGTAGCGTAAGTTATTTGACGCTAATGTCTGCTATGCGTCAAATGCTTTGTTTCTTATACCTTGCCATTTTGAATACTCTTCACACGGTGAATGGTGTCATAACTTTATAATGAAGTTGGTAACTCCTTAAAGAAGGCATTGTAGAGCGCACATAGTTTATATAGTGTGTTCTGAATATAGTCAGATTTATATTATTACTATTGTAGCTGTATCCGGCCAATAATTGCTATGGCTCAGTCTGTTAAATTTAAAGGAATGGAAAAAAATTTTTCTAAACCACTTAACTAATTATCGAAAACATAAAACAAAGATATTTAGTCTAGAAAAATTAAGAATTTTGTTAAATTAATATGTAATACTAATCTTATACAATCATGTTGAAATTTTAAGTAATAATAAGAATAGAGGTCTTTGCTCAATCTAGTGTTAGCAAATATTTATGTAAAAAGTACTTATAGGCTGATCGTCTCCCAAAGAATTTATTAATAATTAATAATGAATTCACTTTTTGCTGAAATAAATTATTCACCTATATAAAAACACGCGGGAAAACCAATACAAGTGTTTTTCTACATTTTAAAGAAATCGGTAAAGATCTTTGAGATATTTGTCATTTAGAACAAACGAATATAACATTTTTATATTGCACTAGCTGTACCCGGCAAACGTTGTTTTGCTGTCAAAGGATATTTGTGCACTTGTTAATATTATTAGGGAACAAAGTATTACATGTAGATTAAAAGAATAACTGATTTCAGTTTGACAAACGAAGTGAGGGCGTAAGTTACTTACAACTACCCATCATAAACGGCAATTCAATACTAACACTCAAAATTGCATCGAAATAAAACCTCCCTAAGACCATCTACCAGGTCTTAATAAAACCAATTAAAAAAAATAAAACAATTACAAGAGCTCGAATCGAAGATCTGGAGAACACCTGTTGGCAACAAAGGCACAAACGATATATAGAATATATAGAATATAATATAGAGATACAAATTAGCCAAGTTAGATTAGTGGGATGATTACACTCTATGCAAGCCTAAAATCAAAATCATTTTTGTATGGAAAAGTTCTTCCTTATTGCTTTTTTTTTTGGTTAACATATTGAACACCAATTCATGATGTCTGCGAACATTTCAGAATGTGCAGAGTTTTGAATTGTGTATAGGATTCTATATAAGCACAAGTGTTTTTATATAACACACATTTTTTCCAATTTCAACAGAAGTTATTTCAAGAACATATATGTGTGCCGTACAAGATACGTGGTAACTCTACTTTAAAGCCATGAGTCAATAAGTTATACATTTTGTATAATCAAAAATTTTTGTTTGGCTGTCTGCATCTATGTCCATAGATATTTTATAAACCTTTTAATTTCAGTTTAAAGTTCATATTTGGTTATATAGCTTGCTTAGAAGTTTTGGCTACATTTTATGTACTTTGAACGTGAAGCGCATTACAACTTCGACGTAGTCTAAGTTAACAATTTTCTTTCTTCCCAAATTTTTCCTAATTCTCACCTGGTCAGGTATGCGTGCCGTAAAATCCGTGCTGCTTGCCTCCGCATCGTTACGTCGTCTCTATTCCGATTTACCGGAGCCGGAGATTGTGTTGCGCGCCATTGTCGATGTTAATCTGCCGAAATTCCTGGAACAAGATATTTCGCTCTTCATTGGCATTTACATGGATCTATTCCCGGGCGTGGTATTGCCGATGGTAAGTGTAAACAATCTACACTTCATATTTTTCAGCTTGGCACTATAAATTCCAATTAAATTTTGCATGAAATTGCATTGGCTGCGCGCTGTTTCCTTCGGTCTGTCAGTCTGTTGGTGACGTCGTAAAAGGCTTTAATTAAACGGCGCGTAATGAAACGGAACCCGAAGCTTACGCGCACAACCAATTACAACGGGAATATTTCATTTATTTATTTATTTATTAACATATAACATATTAACATACACACGCTTGCAACCATGCACACATTCACACTTATTTATACATAATCACTTATTTCTGCGATAATAAATTTTTGCAGCCTCAACGTGGTGATATACTCAAGTGGCTCTATGTGAATCTAAAGGAGAAGAATCTGCAGGCCACCGATTGGTATGTGGAGAAGATATTACAGATTTACGAAATGTTGTTGGTGCGTCACGGTTTGATGATTGTGGGCGGTGCGATGGGCGGCAAAACGCAGGCATATCAGGTGAGAGATTTTTTATGGTTTACGTCGTCATCACAGCCGAGTCAATTAAATGACGCGGAATTAATAACTTAACAAACGATAAGCCCAAAATCAACTGGCCATACGCACGACTCGTCTCACTTCGCTCTTCTCTTACAGACGCTCGCTACAACGCTGCGTAATGTGAGCGTGGATCCGACTTGTACTCTGAAAGAGTTTCCAGTCACCTACCGCATTATCAATCCGAAGGCCATTACGATGGGTCAATTGTACGGACGCTTCGATCCAATATCGCATGAATGGTCCGACGGCGTACTAGCGAAGACATTCCGTGAAATGGTGCAGGGTCCAAAGAATGAGCGCGCTTGGGTGTTCTTCGACGGGCCGGTCGATGCCGTCTGGATAGAGAATTTGAACACGGTACTCGATGACAACAAGAAGTTGTGCCTCATGTCCGGCGAGATTATGCAAATGACGAAGCTGATGAATATGATGTTCGAGCCGGCCGATTTGGAACAGGCATCGCCCGCTACAGTGTCGCGTTGTGGCATGATCTACATGGAGCCGTCGCAGTTGGGCTGGCGTGCTTTCCACACGAGCTTTGTCAATGTGCTGGTGAATAAGATTGGTTTGAGCGACATCTATATGACACTCTTCGAGGATATGGTCGAGTGGCTAATACCGGCGGCGCTCGAGTTTCTGCCGCTCTGCAAGCAGATGTTGGAGCTATCGAATTTGTATCAGTATCAGATCTTCTCGCGTTTCTTCCAGCACTTCCTCGAAAAGCACAAGACCTTCAATCAGGCCTGGTTCCAGCAGATGTTTCTCTTCTGCTATGCCTGGGCGTATTGTTCAGCACTCACTGGCGATGGTCAGCGCACCTTCGACGTGCTGTTGCGCAAAGTGCTCTATGGCTCGAACGAACAATACCCGCGACCGAAGTATTTCTCGCTTAACCGCGGACAAATGTTCCCCGAGAAGCAAGTCTTTATGGACTATCGTTTCGATGAAGCCGAGAACTGGTGGACCTGGCAAAAGTCCAGCGATGATCCGTCAGCGTTGACTGCGAATTTCCCAGAACAAGGGCAAATCAGTGAATTAATTGTGCCCACAAAGGAAACTGGCTACATTTCGTATTGGCAGGAGTTTTGTGTATCCAAGTCGTATGCCATGCTTGTGGTCGGACCGACGGGCACTGGTAAGAGTGCCATTATAACGAGCAACTTATTGGCTATGCCCAAGTTTTCGAATCTCATTAATGTGATCAACTTCTCGGCGCGAACAACCGCACAAATGGTACAGGAGACGATTATGTCTAAGTTAGATAGACGTCGTAAGGGCGTCTTCGGACCAGCGCTTGGCAAGAAGGTTGGTTGGTTGTTTCTTCTCCTGTTTTCTTCCTTTGCTTCAATCCTTTCCTTCCTTCAATCCCAATTTCTTATTGCTTCAGTGCACAGTTTTTTGTGATGATGTGGCCATGCCCGCAAAGGACACTTATGGCTCACAGGCACCGCTGGAGCTGTTGCGTACATGGATGGATCATGGCTATTGGTCGGATCTGGTTGATACAACCAAAATTGAACTTGTCGATATGGTAAGGTTTTCAACTTCTACTCGTATTCTTCCATTCACTTATTCATTCATTCATTAATTTCTGCAATTCATATCTGTTCATCTTCTTCTACTCCCCCCCCCCCCCCCCCCATGGCATCCATTCAGACACTCATGTGCGCCATGGGGACACTCGGTGGCAGCAACTTTATCTTTCCGCGTCTCTATCGGCACATGTTCGTCGTGGCTGTCGACTCATTTGAGGATTCAACAATAATAAGGATATTCACGGCAATCGGTGATTGGCATTTCGCCAAGGGTTATTCGGAAAAATTGGCGTTGCTATCGCGTGTACGTACTCCCCATTGACAATTGCACTGTTGTTCGTACAGGCGCTGCTGTTATTGGAGTTGGTATTTGTTATTTTTGCCGTTCTCCGTGCTGCGGCTAAATATGTAGACAGGCGAGTTATGGCAGACAGACAGCGTCGGCGGCGCACATTTTTGTATGTCTGCATTTTTTCTCCGTTCGTTTGTTTGTTTGCGCTTGTGTGGGTGCGTTGCTCTTTCGACCTGAACCTGGGCATTGCCAACAGCGGATGGCCGTAAAAAAGGCAACAACATCACCAGAACAGAGAAAAATAAGAAGAGAATGCGCAAAATAATAAAATTAAAATGGCGTATTTTATAACTTCATTTGAAAACTTCTACTATTGTCTGCAATCGTGCCCGCCACACACCTGTCTACTTCAAAGCTCGACTTGCTGAAAATTGCTAAAACTTTATTTACTCTTCTCAGCGCAGCGCTGCCAAGCCAATCGCATAGACACACATTATCATCATCGTCATCATCATCATAATTATCTGGTGCTTTGTATTTTTACAGGGTTTGGCCGAGGCAATGGTCAGCATTTATCGTGGCGCGATTAGAGTTTTCCTGCCGACTCCGGCAAAATCTCATTACACATTTTCATTACGTGACATAACGCGAGTCTTTCAGGGCATTGTGATGGTGCCACCGAAGCGTTTGCAAGATCCAGAGAAGCTCGGCCGTCTGTGGGCGCATGAAACTTATCGTGTTTTTTATGACCGGTAAGTACGAGTGAACACTGTCTAGTTGATGGTCATTGCTTGCTAGTGCTGGGTATGTGAGCCCTTTCAGCTATTGTTACATTTTTGTCTGATGTGATATTATCATATAATATTATTTGACAGTAAAAGTCCAGCTGTGATAAATTGGCCCATTTATAGAGAACCTGATATTCAATAACCCTATGATAAATTATTAGTCCAAATAACACTAAGTTGAATGTGTCTTAACCTTTCAAAACTATATATATCTGTTTAGTAAACATTCGTCTACTTGACTTTTACTCAAAGAATTATTTCTACTTTAAAATTGCTATAACCTAACCATCTATCCTATCTCCTCTCCTCTATTATAATTACTCACCAGTTTGTCGCTGACATTGACCAGCAATTTCTTTTCACAATTTGCAATGAATGGCTTAGCTTAAACACCAAACTCTCACGAAACAAATTATTCTCGTTCACTCTCAACAAAAAAAAAAAAAAAAAAACCAAAAAAATTCATTCATACTCACGAGCCGGCTTATGAAATACTGACGATATACTTTCAGTTATTATTATCAGTTATTGAAACTTTTTTGTTGGTGAAGCGAAATGAAAAACTGTGACCTACTCACTATTTCACATGCCGGATTCAGAAGACTTGTGAATACATGCTACTTATGTACATCCGAAAGTGTTCACAAGCCTACCCTCTTCGCTCTTCGTTTCCACTCGGCTTGTTTGGCACTCAATTGTTCTATTTCATTACAGATCTCCATTCCCTTTCCAACGAAATAAGATTTTATGACGATTCATGAGCCTCTCTCATATTAAAATTTTTGTTTCTTTGCATCTACTATAGTCTCATCGATCAGACAGATCGTGAACGCTTACTCGACATGACCGTTGATTCCTGCAAGAATTGCTTGCGTTTCGCGCTCGACTCAGCATTCCAGGATCGTATTGAACCCGGCGAGAAACTCAGCGACAATGACATGCGTAACATTTTCTATGGCAACTATCTGGAACCCGATGCCGAACCCAAGTACTACGATGAGTGCGAAAACTATGAAAAGCTGGAGGTGCTGATGAAGTATTATTTGCGCGAGTACAACGCATTTTCGAGTACACCCATGGATCTGGTTATGTTTCGATTTGCCATTGAGCATGTTTCTAGGTTGGTGTTGACTCAAATTATGGGCGTAATATAATTTTTCTGAATATATAAGTAATATAATACAGAGTATCGCGTGTCTTGCAAATGCCACGTGGAAACATTCTCATGGTCGGCATGGGCGGTTCCGGTCGGCGCAGCTCTTGTCGCCTGGCAGCACACATCGCCGATTGTCGTCTAATGTCAGTGCAGGTGACAAAGGCATACACCATGAACGACTGGCGTGATGATTTGAAGAAGATACTCATGGCTTCGAGCTTCAATCTGAATCATACCGTATTTCTATTCAGCGATGCGCAGGTGAGTTGGAGTGTGTTTTGGTTTTTTCATTAAATCAATCAATCAATCAATCAGCTAGTTAATAAGCTTCATTTCCATCACTTGCAACTAATGGCATTACCTATTCTAGGTTAATGCTACAATAATAGTTTATATCATCAGTCCATGCATTGAATGAAACGAATTTGTGTCTATATATTCCATTCAATTCGTATTTAGTTTGCCTGATTGTGTGGCTTGCTAATTTATTGACTCGTATTCGTTGTGCGAGTATACCATAGCCAATGAATCAAATAACAAAATTGAATTCGATGAGATGTTCAAGCCTATTCATTTATTCAATGTTGCACGTGCAACATCGCTGTAGTACCAGTAATGTTGGCCGTGCGTGGCTGCAGCGACATCAAACAATTAACCTAATTATAAATGTAAATGCCATAAACAATAATAATTTCTAGTTGTCGAAGTGCTCAGCTCACATGGCAGCGTATCGGTGATGAAAAACACAGCAGTAATCATTTGGATTATTGCAAATCGTAGTTGGTTTCTCTGCACACACATTCTGATAAGTGGTGTTGTAGAACTAATGAGATTAGATTTCAGCACGTTCATGAATTTCAATGATGGCTACTTAATGTAGTCACATCATTTGCATATTCGAGCTCTCTATAAGTTCAATGCCTATTTCGGTTTTCTTTACTTTGAGCAAACGAAAAGTGTGGTCTAAATAAGACGTGATGTTGATTCATTACACAAGGCCAAATTAAAATTAGTTAATCAGTGTGTTGCAATTCGGAGGAAATGTCTAGGCAGGCTCAATGTAGCATGCGCTGCCAGTCAGTTACAGACAGTTTGAGTACGACTCATATAAATAAAAGCAACACAAATCTTAGTACGCTCGAGTCTCTGAATTTAATCGCATTGGAATTGTTCTTCGGCTCGTCTTTCTGTCTGACGTTTTGTGTATTTTGTGTATGCTTAGGCAACGGACGAAGGGTACGTGGAGGATATAAATGGCATACTTAATACTGGTGATTTGCCAAATCTCTACCAAATCGAAGATAAGGCGACCATCATGGAGAACATGGCAGCCGTTGCAAAGCAGCTGGTAAGTGCATACGCTCAGGTGCATTTGCTCTAAAACTTTTTTTAACCATTTGTCAGGGCAAACAACTCGATACACTGCCAAGTGAAGTCTACGCTTACTACATTGACCGTATACGTGAGCAGCTGCACGTGGCGCTTGCCTTTTCGCCAATTGGTGATTCTTTCAAAGAGCGCATACGCGTGTATCCTTCGTTGATAAACTGTTGCACGATTGATTGGTAAGTCGAATTGAGCCAACAGCAAGTAGTAGTGGTACAGCTTACCTATTGCTTGACTTCAGGTATATGCCTTGGCCAGAGGAGGCGCTTGATCGTGTCGCCTCTTATTTTGTGGGTTCAATGAAGCTAAACGAGGTAAACGAATCCGATGATAAAGAGGAAGAAACCGTTGAGTCCGTTAGAGAATCCATGCAATCTGAAACGGCGGACTCACGCAAACCAAGCCACGTGGAGGATGAGCATGAACCCACTCAACTCGAACTGGACTTGATTTACTGCGTGAAGTATTTTCACCAATCCGTCGTCGATGCAAGCGAGAAATGTTATCTGGAATTGGGTCGCCGGAATTATGTGACACCCTCAGCCTACTTAGAGCTGTTAAAGGCTTTTCGTACTTTCTACATACGAAAGCTACAAGAAATCACTAGATTGCGTGATCGCTATACCACAGGCCTAGAGAAGCTTGACTTTGCTGCCGGCCAAGTCGGTGAAATGCAAATCAATCTGTACGACTTGCAGCCTCTGTTGAAGATTTTGTCCGATGAGGCGGACAAGATTATGGTGAACATCGAACGCGAGACAGCCGAAGCTGAGAAGAAGAAGGAAGTTGTGGGTGCGGATGAGGCGGCCGCCAATGAGGCCGCCGCTGCAGCGCAAGCGATCAAAGATGATTGTGAAACTGATTTGGCCGAAGCGATACCTGCCATGGAGGCCGCCCTGGAGGCTTTGAACACACTTAAACCGGCAGATATCGGCGTGGTAAAGTCCATGAAAAATCCGCCGTATGGTGTGAAGCTGACACTCGAAGCTGTTTGTGTGCTGAAAGGCATCAAGCCCGATCGCAAGCCGGATGCGAGTGGCCATATGGTTGAAGACTACTGGGGCGCATCCATGCGTATCCTGAGCGATATGAAATTCCTTGAATCGCTAAAGACATTCGACAAGGACAACATACCACCGGCGATTATCAAGAGAGTGCGTGAGAAGTAAGTGTCAATGAGTTCGCTAAACGCTGACTAAACTGGACTACTAAATATTCCTAACACTCATAGATATATTGCCGATCGTGATTTCGTGCCGGAGAAAATTAAGTCCGCTTCAACTGCCTGCGAGGGCATCTGCAAATGGGTGCGCGCCATGGATGTTTACGATAAGGTGGCGCGCATTGTTATGCCCAAGAAAGCGGCGCTGGCCGAAGCCGAGTCGGATCTTTCAAGCCAAATGGAGAAACTGAATGCAAAACGTGCTGAGCTGCAGGTGATTCTTGACAAATTGCAAAAGTTAAACGACTTCTTTGCGGAAAAATCGCGCGAAAAGAAACGCCTCGAGGATGAAATCGACAATTGCGAAAAGAAGCTAAGCAGGTGAGCAGCTACCAAATGAAGTGAAGCCGAGTTTAGGGTGTTTTCTGAATACATTTCTTGTCTGTCATAGAGCGGAGAAATTGCTGGGCGGCTTGGGCGGCGAGAAGACGCGCTGGTCCGAGGCGGCACACAATTTGCACAAATCCATTAGCAACATTGTCGGTGATGTGTTGCTAGCGGGTGGATGCACTGCTTACCTGGGATTTTTCACAACCGAAGTGAGTCTTTAAAAAGGGTCTTTTTTCTACTATTTTTTGCAATCGCTCTCTCTTTAAGCTTTTTGTTTTTGTTTAGATATTCTTTTTGTTTGAAATATTTAGCAAATTTTTCAGCGATTTGCATATTTTCTATTTTGTTTTTGATCCGCTTGTGCTTCGTGCGCGTTTAATGTCACAGATTTTGGCGCGTAACGGCACTCGCTCTATTCCATAAAGGATTTTAATATGCATGAACACGTTGCATTGATTTTTCATTTCATTTCGTTCGGTTTGATTTTGTAGCAGTTTTTTTATAACTCTTACTTTTTTATTGATGAATTCTTTTGCTCTGCGGGTTCATTTAGTTGTTCGCTTGACCGTGACACATGTTTATAAAAATTCGCTTTTTCGCTAAATTCAAATTTAAAATACAAATTTCTCACTCTCACCATAATGTTTCGCAACCCCACCTTCTCTGCTTTAGTATCGTGTTAATATACTGGACGACTGGAATGAGCTCTGTGTGCGCCGTAATATTCCCAGCTCGGAAACCTTCTCTCTGGCTACCACACTTGGCAATCCAATGACGATACGCGCCTGGTCACTCGCTGGGCTGCCCGCTGACAACTTTTCTGTGGAGAACGGCATAATTGTGACCAATTCCAGTCGCTATTCACTGCTTATCGATCCACAAGGTAAGTCGGTGATTAGCCTAAATAGGCTTTTAATTCTCTTAAACGCAAATATTTTCATCGAATGCAGTGCAAGCTAATAAGTGGATTAAGAACATGGAGAAAAACAATGGCCTCAAGGTGGTTAAACAGAGCGATAATAACTACATGCAAATTGTAGAGCTTGCCATTACTTATGGAACACCCGTCCTTATTGAAAACGTCGGTGAGTAACCGTGAATTGATAAGTTGAAAAAAAAAGAGAATAACAAGAAGTTAGGACTACAATTCAGACAGCTCAAACTACAAAAGACAAACTCTTGCTAAAGCTGGCCATACACGACGAACATGCTCATTTGCTTCGCTCGTGTTTGAAGGCATGTTCCTCGTATATGACGCTATTAATAAGCCGCTGTAAAAATGCAAATTTTATTGTTGCATAATTGTCGTGTATGGTCAGTTTTGGTTTTGCGTGCCTAAATTTTTTACACTTTTACTGGGGGAACAGATTTAATCAACCTCTACTAGGTATTATTTTTAGATCTTCTTAAATCTTACAACTCCGTAAAACTGGTTTTGTTTTATAAGGAGTTTAGAATAGCTTTTGATAATGACTGCTCGCCTTAAATGAAGATTTTGGTAAATCTTATCGCATCGTTTGCCATCAAGTAAATTATGTTTGCGATACTAGTTTTATGATTGACATCATCTATCTATTGCTGAACTCGTAAATTGATTGTTAATGTCGTTGATATCATCAATTTCCCATGTATTTATCGATTTAAGAACTTCTCACTTCAAAGTTTTTTTTTCTCTATATCTGGTAATCTAAATTCTAAAAGATATTTTACCCTTTGTGGAAAGCTCATAACATTAATAACCATATCCATACATGTATTTTAGAGCGCGTTTTTCAGTTTAATGACTTTGATGAAGTCGAAGTTTTACTCTGGCCATTAGATTTCTTTTAGACCATCTAAATGTTGGTCAGTAAAATTTTGTGACTTGTTCAATCAACTCACTCTTGGGCCTGTTAAGAGCACCATCAATTTTAAATATTATATAAATTTGTTAACATAACATAAATTGATATTCCTTAGTTTAGCAGCTGTTAACAAATCGTCCGTCTGCTATGTAACATTTATTTGGCCTACCTCGATTTAAGGGGAGTGCTTTACCACAAAGTTATTCCACATAAAATCGCACAAAACAAATGAGTGTCGCCACTAATATTATAATAAGCGATTGAAGTTAATAAGTTCACCATAAGCACTTCAATGTCAGTGTGGCCTTCAAAACGTAAAATTACTGTAAAATATCAAAAATTTATCTATTTTGTTTTAAGCGTAGTCATCGATAAGTATAACTTACCATTGTTATTGCTGTTATTTTTTAGGTGAAAAACTCGATTCAAACCTGACGCCAATACTCGAGAAGAATGTCATCAAGCATAAGGGTGGTCTCTTTATCAAGAGCGGCGATCAGATGATAGAATATAATCCCGAATTCCGATTGTACATAACAACATGTCTGCGTAATCCGCATTATCCACCGGAAGTTATGGTCATGGTGAGTATTGAGTTGCAGACATTCTAAATAATATGTAATGTACACAATAAGTAGTCGAATGACACGAAAATTGAGTGAATTTCAAAGAATGAAAGGCACTAACGGCCATAATAAAACCCAAACTTAAATTGACATCTGTCTGTACGTCTGTCTGTGAAGAGTTGTGATATGGATGGCGTAGACAGAACACAGGACAAAGCAACAAATACAGCAATAGGAGTAGATACAAAGAAGCTTTCGAAATATGCAAATTTCCAATGACTACAATGACAATGACAACGACAACGATGTCGATGACGACAAGGCAACGCTTGTCGAGGACATTGACTACAGCGAGAAAAGATGAGCACGCGAATCTCGTCTGACAATTTAACTAGCAAGGATAACGACCGTTTCACATTGTGTGTGTTCATAGATACTTTTTTTTTCCAATCTCTCAGTGTTTTTTATGTGACTCACGTAGTGAAACGCATTGTACTTTGATTTTAATATGCAGTTTGCAACGTTTGAATGGAGAAGATGACATTGATCAACAGCTTAATTATATAGGCTAATGATTAGTTGATATATTTTGGTGTAAGTGCATGTATCTCAATGATTTACTCAAATTCCTATTCATAAACCATCTTAGCGAGATGCGAATCCATTGCTCAGTTTCATGCTTCAGATAGATTTGTATCTATAAAATATCATACACCGAACAATTTTGCAAGCTCATTATATTAAATAGTTTTTGAAATCCAATGAGAAGCGTGTTTCAACTTTATTTTAGCCGAGACATTGAAATTTTTTGTTGTTGTCTTTCTTGACTGCTGTCAGCAGTTTTTGCTTCACGTTGTGTGTTTATTTTGGCCATGTCTTTTACCACTTTTCATTTTTGTTTGTTTTTCTCTCATTCGTCGTTTGCTTTATTCGTTTTGCTTAGGTAACAGTATTAAATTTCATGATAACGGAACAAGGATTACGCGAGCAATTGCTGGCGATTGTGGTGGCACATGAGCGACCCGATTTGCAGGAGAAAAAGGAACAATTGATTATTGAGTCGGCGAGGAATCGCGATGCTTTGTACACTATTGAATCGAAAATTCTCGAGGTAAGTGAAACTGTTGCACACATACATACATAGCTAAAACAAGGTGGTAGTAGTGCTAGCAAATGCAAAGAAACACTTCCTTACATCTGGGTTTTGTTGGTTTTCGAAATTCAATTAAACATGCAATTTATGCTTTGTGCAATTGCGGCAAAACTATCTCTGCCAGTGACAATTCAATTATCCGGAAGAAATTTGAAATTTATGGACTGGATTTACTTTTTATTAGCTGCCACTGCTGCTGCTGCCATTGCTTTTTGCCTTTTCCTTTTTGCTTACTGCTTTCTGCTTTATGTGCTTTAAAATTGATTGTGCTTAATTCGAATAACTGCGAACTCATCTTCGACCCTACTAGTTTTCCATCACCAGCACTATCACCTGCACTACGCGCCACCTTTGTTTGCTGCATATTTATTAAATTTATCCATCTAACTTTCGTCTAACGTTTGCTTGCCGCTTCAGGTGCTCTCCACCTCCGAGGGCAATGTGCTGGAGGATGAGAACGCCATCAATATACTCTCGTCGAGTAAAATCCTATCGGAAGACATACAGGAGAAGCAAGTAATTGCCGTTGCCACTGAGACGGAAATCGATGCTGCACGCCAACAATACATTCCGGTATCCAAACACTCAGCGATTCTGTTCTTCTGCATCAGCGAACTGGCGAACGTTGATCCGATGTATCAGTACTCGTTGGCATGGTTCCTCAATTTGTTCGTGAATGCGATACTCAAGGCGAACAAGTCGAATGTGCTCGCTGAACGTTTGAATAATTTGAATGATTATTTCACGAAATCCATCTACACGAATGTCTGTCGTTCATTGTTCGAGAAGGACAAGCTAGTGATATCGTTAGTCATGTGTTTCGGCATATTGGTTGCGAGGGTAAGTACACTTGGCAGCGTCCCATTGTTGTAGCCTCAAGTACACTACATAGGTTGTCTGTCCATCGTACCATTAGGGCAAAGTTGATAAGGAGCATTTGTTGTTCTTTCTCACCGGTGGCATTGGTTTCAAAACTCCACCGCCAAATCCAGGGCCAACTTGGTTGCCAGAAAAGGCTTGGCTGCAACTCTTTCGTGCAAGCGATTTAAATGGGTGAGCAGCAATTAAATGCCAACGAAGGAGACTTACTCTACTTATAATTAATTTGTTTTCTCTTATTTTCATCAAATATAATACAGCATGAAAGATTTCTATAAGCAATTCTCAACGGATATTCATCTGTGGAAAGAATTTTATGATCTGCCTGATCCCGACCAGTATACGCTGCCCGAGCCCTTTGGCAATATCAATGAGATGCTTTATATGATTGTGCTGCAGAGCCTTCGACCGGATAAAGTTGTGCCGGCAGTGCGTGTAAGTAAGCTTAAGTGTTTCTAATTATTAGCTACTTGTTGTTCTTGTTGTACTTTGTATAACATTTCATAATGCTCTCTCTCACAGGCTTTCATTACACGCAATTTGGATAAGTCGTTCGTGGAGCCGCCACCCTTCGATTTGAGTGCTTCGTTCGGTGATAGTTCACCAAAGATACCGTTGGTGTTTTTGCTATCGCCCGGGTCCGATCCAATGGCCAGTCTATTCATGTTCGCCAAACAACGCAACATGTACGACAAGTAAGTTAATTAACGGTGTGCTTTCCTCATATTTCATTCATGGGCAGACGTCGAGTGCGTCGTCAGCGTCGTCAGCGTTGTTTTTGTGCTACGCGTTTGTCGTTAGCCTGGTTAGTTTGGTTGGTTGATGTTTGATGCTTGCTAGCTGGCGTTCTGATGTCGTCTCCGTTGACTAATCATGTCGTTGCTTGTTTGCCTTATGGCAACATTCAGGCAAGCAGGAGATTTGTGTGCATGTGTATGTGTGTTTGTGTATTTGTGTTTGTCAACTGAGCCAGAACACTTTAAAATCAGTCAGTGTTAGCTTTAATACCAAAGTGATGGCGTCAACTTACTGTTTATCTTTTGGCCTTTGTTAGACTGAAGACAATTTCACTGGGTCAAGGACAAGGACCACGCGCCGAAAAGATGATTATCGATGCCGTGAAGCATGGTCAATGGGTTGTGTTGCAGAATTGTCATGTTGCTTTCAGTTGGATGGGCGACTTGGAGCGTATTTGCAATGATTCTTCGCTCACCGATGGTGCCAATTCGGACTATCGTCTGTGGTGCACATCGTATCCAAGTTCGGTGTTCCCAGTTTCAGTGTTGCAAAACTCAGTGAAGATGACCAACGAACCACCGAAGGGTTTGCGCGCCAATATGCAGCGTTCCTTCCAGTCGGATCCACTGATGCGCGATAAGTTCTTCACGAATGCGTTTCTCTTCTCGGATGCAGCCAACAAATGTTGGTTACGTGGTGTTTTCGCTTTGGTCTTCTTCCATGCGGTAGTACAAGAGCGTCGCGAATTCGGCCCACTCGGCTGGAATATACCGTATGAGTTTAATGAATCGGACTTGAAGTGAGCCTTTAAATATAAATAAATATTCAATTAATCAAATATCTCAACTCGCTCTAGAATTTCATTGCTGCAATTGAAGATGTTCATTTCTCAGAGTCATTCAATACCCTTCCGTGGTCATGTCTATCTTACGGGTGAGTGTAACTACGGTGGTCGTGTCACGGATGACAAAGATCGTCGTTTGATACTCTCTTTGCTGAATATGATCTACAATCAGCGAACGATTGAAGTGGACAAGTAAGTGCTGCATTCGGCTGTTAGTCTTTGTAGTCATCGAATATACGGTATTAATTTCTAATCTATATTCCAGCTATCCACTCTCACAATCGGGACAATACTGTATACCACTGAATCCAACGCGTCTAAATTCCATTGAGTATATACTCTCATTTCCGCTCAGCCCCGAGCCGGAGGTTTATGGGCTACATAATAATGCCGACATCAATCGCAATGTCAAGGAGACAAATGCTGTATGTTTGAAACACACAATCCCCCACTTTTTATAGAAGACTTTAACTGTTATTCGACAGCTGATTAATGGTGTCTTGCTTACGCAAACCGATCTCATGGCTTCGGTAAAGGCGAGTTCAGCGGGCGGTGCCAAAGAGGATCCCGCCATTGCCATTTGTAAAGAGATACTTAACCGTCTGCCTGAGGAATTCGATTTGGAGGAGGTCTCCAAGCAGTATCCCGTAATCTACACAAACTCTATGAACACTGTGCTGCGACAGGAGCTCATTCGCTTTAATCGTCTATTGAATTATATTCGAAAGAGTTTGGTCAACGTGCGCAAAGCGGTTATGGGACAAATCGCCATGATACCTGAGCTGGAACGCACGCATGCCGCCATGGTCATAGGCAAGTTGCCGGCGGATTGGCTGAAGAAGAGTTACCCATCGCTAAAGCCACTGGGTAGTTATGTTAATGATTTTCTGGGTCGGTAAGCGATTTTTTCATTGCTTTGGGCGAGAACCTTCTTTGTAATACACTGGATTCTCGTTTGACCCCCTCACAGCTTAGCCTTCTTTCAAAGCTGGATTGACGTTGGCGAACCTAATGTGTATTGGATATCGGGCTTCTACTTTACACAATCGTTTATTACGGGTGTGCTACAGAACTATTCACGAAAGAATCGCTTTCAGATCGACATGATTGATATTCAGTTCGCTGTAACGAAATTTGAAACGGAATCGGGCAAGTCGCCGGATATGGGTGCCTACATAAGGGTAAGTGCACTAACGCCTTATAGCTCTTTGAATTTTTCAAAGAAAGAAAAAAAGCCAAACAACAAACAAAAACATACCTATTTTTATTTACAAAAAACATGCCTACACCCACTCTCACACACACGATAAATAAAAAGGAACAAAAGTCCATCAACGATGAGACAAAATTCATACAAGTAAGCGAAAAATATGCACGAAAAACAACTTTTAACGGGCACTTTTTCCATTTTTTATTCCCCTGACTTTTCTCTTTAACAACCTGTGTTACATTAAAATAAAAACATTTTCTTCTTCTTTCTGCCAACCCCACGCACCTGCACTCCATCCTATCACGCTCAACTTTGCCACATGTCACGTCAGGGCATTTTTATTGAGGGTGCCCGCTGGAACCGAAGCATCAAACAATTGGATGAGTCCTTTTCGAGAATATTGTTCGACACGCTTCCTGTGGTGTATTTGCGTCCTGTGTTGAAGGATTTGGATGCGCCACGCTCCAGTGGTGGCGCTGTTGCCAGTGGTAAGGAAGATGAGCCCGCGCCTGTTAAACCTGTACAACAGATCTACGATTGTCCGGTGTACAAGACAAGCGAGCGCCGGGGCATACTCTCGACCACGGGTCACTCGACCAATTTCGTGATGTACATGGCACTGAACTGCACAAAGACGCCGATGCATTGGATTAATCGCGGCACCGCGTGCCTCTGCCAGTTGGACGATTAACGCGCACAGCGGGTCATGCGCGTGGGACGGTCGGGACTGGCGGAACAGAAAGGTATAGTTGGCTCATGCTGGTTGACTGGCCTGACTGGCGTATTACAACACCGGCAAGCCGTATTTATATTATATATGGCCCTGCAGTCCTTTTGTTTATTTTATGGTTTTATGCTTTCGTTCGCTGGCTCTCGAATCCGCGCTGCAATTTCTGAACTCTTGCGCGGCGACGTCTGTGCTCTGAGTTGAAATGGTAATCATGTTGATGGCGAGTTATAAATAATATATTTTTTATGTGAATCGTTTACGAATGAATAAATTTAAATTTGCAATGTGAGTGGTTTACGCGTGTCTTTTGATTATTGATATGGCAGGAGAATAAAATAACATGAAGAACAATAAATTTTGTGGCGACCATATTGAGAGACTTAAATTTGGCGATCTATGGTCTCGTATCACCTTAGTTGCAGGTGTGTTGCTGTTGTAGCTACATATCTATCAGCTCTATACAAAACCTAATTACACCACTCGATAGGTAAAGGATCAAGAATCGGTTAGGTTAAGTGCGGATTTTATAGTATCGTTGTTGGTGGGGGGGTAAGCGACGCCGCTTTGATTTAGTTTTTCAATAACTTTCAATGGGGCATTTGCTGTTTATTGTTGATCTTTGTTGTTTCGCTGCCCTCGTTGTTCTTTCTTGTGATTGCCTGGTGACTGACTGAACATAGACAATATTACCAGTTACGTTGACGTATTTACATAAAACGGTCATGACCCTGACACAGCCAAGAGACTTTTCCAAAGAAGATACGGATTGCGATATCACTGTTCTCAAGCAGCTCTAATAAAAGATACTTGGTACTCGTGCATCTCTTATTTTGAACTTCAAATAAGGAATATATGTCGTCAAGTATCTGTACTATAAAAAACCTCATAAGCTCGAAATGTATTATGTAAATGAAGGTATAGAGAAGTAGCGATTGAATTTGAATGATTTCAATTACTTTAGGTAAACTTTAATCTGGTTATTTAAATTGCCTTTCTTTGATATTACCCATTACAGTGCGAGCACCTATCGCACCTCAATATATTTGTTGCAGAGAAAAGCTATTATGCTGTGGTGCACCATTGTTTTGACAAGGGCTCATTGTGATAATCTGAGATCGATCACCTTCCTCCGTTTGAAGCCCCCTTGAGTTTAGACACAAACGTATATTGCTTGATTATATCTTGGTGAAGTGGGCCAGGTCGTTGAACAAATAGGTAAACATATGCCATACCTTCCTGGTAGGCGAAGGAAGTAGGTTGAAGGTATTTTGTAAATAACAAGTGGGTAGTGGAATTCATACTCTATTCTGGAAGTAGGCCTATTTGAATATTTCCTTATTGTGCCAGTAGCTCATTAAGAAATTTGCAAAACTCAGCAGAGTAGTAGGAAGTTAACTGTGTATGTGCAGTGATCTGATGAAAGTTTTATGCAATGCCAGTACTAATATTTTGAAAACTCCAGATCAACCTCATGAATGACTTTCAATAATACATAAGAAGTCGACCATTCAAAAACGTGTTCCAAAGACACGTATTAATACCAATTCAGCTGTTTCGTCATTCCAATCGATGCCGGCTCGTGTTTTGCATATGGAGCGTGCTTCATAAATTATCATAAAAAAATAAAAATAAATCCGGATCACACTCGAAGTCTGGATGGGCTGCAGCAACTATTTTTTAGAAAATGTGTTTTCTATTAAAGTCGAGACTGTGTGAATTTGTTAATGTTGATATACGATTTCTTATTTTTCGGTTTTTATTTTTGCTGCCAAGATTAGAATGTAGTCCTACGGCACGATGACCAATCAAATCTGCACTCATTTAAATGCGTAGTTGTAAGTGAGCCCACGTGTGCGATCACGTCACATTTGATTTGTTTTCGGCGACGCGTAAAATTGAATCAGCAGTTAATTAGAAATAAACACAAAAACAAGTAAATCAAAAATGAAAATAAAATAAAAAATTCACAATGAAAAACTAATTCGACATTTAAATTGCTTGAACAGCTATTTATAAGCTTGATTTGCTTGCCAAAAATAGCAGCGAAGTGCTTATGAAGTTGTCTCTCTGATTGATTAAGTGCGCAAATAACTGACTTCACATCTTGCCAAATCTTCTTGAACTTGGCCTTAACGAGTACGCGTACTTAAGATTCTCTAAAAACGCCATCTTCGTTGGCGTCGGTCATCACTGCTAAAAATACAAGAAGACTTCCGCTTGCAATTACCAACGGCGGCATTCACTCAAAACCAGCTTGATACAAATAAATCAAAAGCGAATAAATCCGAGTGTCTAGGCATAAACCTCAACGCAAATCACCTCGACTCGTGTAGCGGCCATTGTGCCCATTGTTTTCCCCACTTGTCTGTCCTTCTGTCGGTTAAAGAAGAATGTATCTTCTTCTATTTTGTAGTTGTTGTTTTTATTGTTTGCTATTGTTTATCTGGACTTGATTGCTTATATATGTATGCTTCTTTATTATAATTGTTATCAAAAAGTTATATGGTTATGGTAAATAGCAGCTACAAATGCCAATCGATACAATTGACTAAGTTTTTGAGATACTTTTGACAATAGAGCGTGCGCGCTCGCTCAAGCATTCGCCGGTAGTTGTCGTTGTCTTTGCTTTTGCCAACATTTAACCGGTTTCATTGTTGCCGCGTCTCAAAGTGAATGGCTTAATGGGCCCAGCAGTCGAAGACAGCAAAGCATAGTAAAGCAGAGCTCTTCATCATCTCGTTTTGATGATCGTTTTTGCCGAAAGAACTTTTTTGCGCGTTTTTTATTTGTTTGGGTATAAATAGTGTGGAGAGTGTGTATATCAGATCAGAATCAAATTTGGACTAATCTCATTAGCAGTTAGTTCAATTGGACGATAACGGACAAATTCGGAAAATGGTTAGTTTCTTATTCAACTGGACGAGGCAATTAGCCTTCAGCCACAGCATCAACGTCCACTTCATAAACATCGTCGCCATCTTTGTCGCTCCGGATTGGATATATTAAAAAACAAACTGCCGTCTTATTTTTCAGAAATTCTTCGTCATTGCTTTTGCTGTGATCGCAGCTGCCTCGGCGGCGTCAATTGCCACTGACTACTTGCCACCAGTCGACAACAACTTGGAGGCTGTTGAAATCGCCGAGCCACTGAGCGTTGACCAGGGTGTTCTGGCTGATGATGGCTATCGCTACAAGACTGTGCGCCGCCTGAAGTTGCGTCACCGTCGTGATGTTTCTGAACTCTCCTCCGAATACTTGCCACCACTGGCGGAAGCCAGCCAAGATGTTGCTGTTGATGTGGCTGCTGATGCTGGTGGTGCGCTGGCTGATGATGGTTACCGTTACAAGACTGTGCGCCGTCTTAAGCTTCGTCGTCGTCGTGAGTTGTCCAGCGAATACTTGCCACCTGTTGTGGAAGCCGGCCAAGGGATTGCCTACGATGTTCCCGCTGAACAGGGTGTTGCTATTGCCGATGATGGTTACCGTTACAAGACCGTGCGTCGTCTGAAGCTACGTCATCGTCGTGATGTCTCTGAACTCTCCCCCGAATACTTGCCGCCTGTTGAGGTAGGCAGCCAAGGTCTTGCCTACGAAGCGCCTGCTGAACAGGGTGTTGCTATTGCCGATGATGGTTACCGTTACAAGACCGTGCGTCGTCTGAAGCTACGTCATCGTCGTGATGTCTCTGAACTCTCCCCCGAATACTTGCCTCCTGTTGAGGTAGGCAGCCAAGGTGTTGCCTACGAAGCGCCTGCTGAACAGGGTGTTGCTGTTGCCGACGATGGTTACCGTTACAAGACCGTGCGTCGTCTGAAGCTACGTCATCGTCGTGATGTCTCTGAACTCTCCCCCGAATACTTGCCGCCTGTTGAGGTAGGCAGCCAAGGTCTTGCCTACGAAGCGCCTGCTGAACAGGGTGTTGCTATTGCCGATGATGGTTACCGTTACAAGACCGTGCGTCGTCTGAAGCTACGTCATCGTCGTGATGTCTCTGAACTCTCCCCCGAATACTTGCCTCCTGTTGAGGTAGGCAGCCAAGGTGTTGCCTACGAAGCGCCTGCTGAACAGGGTGTTGCGCTTGCCGATGATGGTTACCGTTACAAGACCGTGCGCCGCCTCAAGCTTCGTCATCGTCGTGACGTCTCTGAGATCGCTAACGAGTACTTGCCTCCAGTTGAGGAGGCTCATATACTCGATGTGCCAGCACCAGCCGCCGACACAGTATTGGCCAATGATGGTTACCGTTACAAGACCGTGCGTCGCCTGAAGCTTCGTCGCCATTAAATAGCTTTACATTTACCACCATCAACGCAGTGAAAATGAAATTGACAAAGCCACAGAAGAATACCTCATAATGAATAATTTAAGCTTGAGTATGATAGTCAATGAACGATTACGAATAATCCGAGTACAAAAATAAACCGAAATATTTTAATTAAAGAACTCTCCACACCTTTTAATAGCCTCTTGCTACGTAAGTGATTGAAACACCCTGTTGCAATAGCTAACTTATCTTATCGCAGTGATAAGATAACTGCGCTTGCTATGTAGCAAAAGCTCTTTTGGGTGTGTTGCTAGAGAAATCAACGCAAGTCTTTCTTCAGTTTATTATAGTACCTAACTCGAAGAGGAGCGCGCTAAAAATTTACCATCAAACGCAACAACGAATGAACAAAATGAAGCTGCCGAAGAACCTCAACACCTACTTGGTCATCTTTCTTGGTAAAGTGCCACAAATTACGGTGAAAAAGTGTAGAGAAAGTTTTCTCAAATTTTCGTTGAATAGTTTCAAATGCTTTAGTGCACAAAAAATAGCGTACGACTTACAGAATAAGTTAGTTAATATAGTTCATTGATAGCGTATGTTTTAAGTGTGTCATAGTTTACAGTGCATCTAGTAGATATTTTTGGAGATAACAAAACCTTCTTTATTGGGTCGGATTAAGCGTAGGGGAAAAGTCTACAGAAATGCTTGCTTATCAGTCTTCAGTTTTGGATTGTTGTGTTTTCTGTTGATAAGCTTGTTTACTCATCGCTGTTTAAGTTATGAATCAGTGAGGGGAAAAGGTAAACGTGATGAAAAATTCCAAAAAAAAAAACTGATCTACCAAAATATGTGAAAAATGCTATATAAATATTAACCCATAGTGCTCTCAAATCTAAAGTCATCAAAAGTCACCTGGATCACAGTTGTGTACCAAAAATAAGGCAACTTTATTTTTCGCGGGCTACGCGTTATCGATTTTCGATTTTTTATGTGCCATATATGCAAACTCTTTGATGGAGGGAGCTAAAACTTTTCACGAAGATTCCGTTATTAAATTACGTGGTGAATTTGTCGGAACCGGTCCGTTCACTTGGAGGGGTTCCTACTGTACGAATCAGTATTTATTATTGGCACACACTTATTCTTATTAGATATCTAGTATTACACTAGTATTACTGTACGCTATGGCTCCCATACAAATTCAGGGCTTGCAGTGTTAAACTACTTAATGCATAGTAACACTCCCTTAAACATAACTGCAAATCAATATTGTATTATCGTTGTGTAGTGAAACAAATGAAGGTTCCAGATTTTTTAATGTTTATATATTACAACTTCAGTTAACGTTTGGTTTGAGTTGCCTACATCCTTTAAGATATCCCTTTTCAAGAGTCAAAAATATGGCATAGAGTGAGTTGTTTAGTTTCTGTTCAGTTCGTTTTTTTGAAGTTAAACTAAGTTCTAACGGCGCATTAGTAGTAAAAATTTGAAATATTTCGCCGCGGGGACGCCGACGTTTTACGACAGAGTTGGAGAACAACTATGTAAGAGAAACAGAGAAAGAATACACCGCATATGTACACATTTTGTGTTTGTATTTGTGAGTTGTTTTCAAATGTACAAACGTTACTCTCTCTTGAGCACGCACAAAAGTATAGCGGTCTTCGTTGTATTCTTTTTGGATGTTATGTTCATCATATGACGAGTCATAGTGTTATGGCGTCATCGCATTATCGTTCTTCGTGTAGCATTTGAGCGGCGAGCCGAAGTTGTGAAATGAAAACAAAGGGCACGCGCTGTTGTTTTTTAAGAAGTTTCACTTTTACCATGCGTGAACTGCACACATGATTTTTTGTTTTTATTATAGTTTTAATGTGTTTATTGTATTTATTTATTTATTTTATTTGTTTCATTTGTTTGTTTTGGCTTGAACCCGTAAAAAAGTCTTAATTTCGTCTAATTTCGAATTTTCTTTTTAATAATACTTCTTCAACACATTGTTCCCTGAATAAGCGTGTCTGGTTAATGAGCTGAAATCGAATTCCTTATTCTACTTTCATAAAATTCTGTTTCATATAAGCGGAAGTTGTTTTTAATATACAAAAACTTTTTTTAACAGACGATCTAAACATCGGTTAAAATCTATTGGTTATATGTATCTGCTATGTACTCTACAGTGTATTTAGTATTTTATTTTTAACTTTACAACGAAATTTTGGTGAGGTTTTCTTACCAACTCTGCACCTCTGCACGCATTTAAATAATGAATGAATGCTCAATGAAATAAAAGGACTAAAAATATAAAATTAATTAAAATTAAGTCGAGTACTTTAATAAAGTTGATATGATGATCCGGAATGGACTTCACCATTCAAGTGGATATGAGCTAGATTCGGTATAGTCGAATGAAGCTGAGCTGTGAGGCGCTGTGTTACGGCATCGTTGGCGATACGCAGCTCAACAAAAGATCTACGCTTGAAAAACTTGGCGCGCGTTTTTAATTGATTTGTTGTTCTTGCTCTTGTTTTTGTTTCGCTTTTAATCAATTTGGATACCTTAACAGCTTCGTAACAATGAACTATGAAAATGTCGGCTATGATGCTGACGACGTTGGTGTTGATGATGAATACATTATTTTCAATCGGTTCCGCTTTACGTCGTTTTATTGACTGATTGATATTTGAGCTTGTTAGCATTTTGACTGGCCAAAACGATTACTTCATATTTAGACCACACACCACAACATGCAGCGCTACTATTCATCATCGTGTTTCAATATTGTTTATTTAATTTAATTTTTTATTTTTGTATTCAATATTAAAATTAAAACGCTTCATCAAAGTTATTAATCATTTTGAACTTGTTTGTTTACATAGTATTCTGCGCTTGTTGCATGCAGGAAACGGAGGCAACAAGGCGCGTGAATCGCGGGCGACGCACACTGACGCGTAGATATTTTTGTGAGTAACTTCAGATTTTGTTAATGCTGAGCTAAACTAATGTCCACCTTTCTATATAGCGGGCTTAGCCATACCCGGTTGGGCTTTGATTCTATGCATTGCCATCGCTGAGCTGCTCATAGGCACTGCGCTCTACTTTATTATGTACAAAATTATACTGAGCAAGGACACGGAACACACCTCAACCTACACGCCGGCGCCACAGCATGACACGTCAACATCGCCGGTGCCGCCAGTCTCTCATGCGACCACAATCGCTTAACAAATCGAAAAATAAAAGATTTTTTTTTTGTTCTACGGAAAGAAATATTAATTTTTATTATAATTTTCATATTCTGTGAGTAGTTTAACTTTATCATTGAATTTGTAAGACAGTACCGGAGATTGGTTATAATATGTCTTGTCATGAGCTGTACAGTTGCCATAAGTAGCTGCACCTCACCTACAAACAGTGGATTTTTTTACATAAAACTTTTTTGTTTCTCGAACTATCGTGCTGAGAATTTAGTGTCCTAGGTTTTCAAAAAGCACAGGAAATTTTTTTTTATCATCATCAAAGTAGGAGTCATTCAACGAATGCTTATGGTACTATCGAGAAAACTTTCGGTGTGAATAGTATTACATCTGCTGCTTAGACCTAGTTGAGGTTTTTATTTTTTTATTTTTAATTGTTTTTTTAATCGACTCGTATTGAACACTTTTACTTCCGCCTTTTGTTTTGTGTGTGTATTCTGACAATTTTTATACATTATATCAGTTTTATGGTTATTCATAAATAAATAATAATAAAAAGTACTAAAAAAATACTAAAACTAAATCGATTAAAAATTGTTAAAAAGATTGACATAAACCAATTTTTATTCATTTGTCGGGCGATTATTGTCATTCTCATATTCGAATCCGCTTTGCTTTGACGAAGGTTGCTTTATTTGCCTACGTATTAACCGCTTGTCATTTGACGTCGTCATAGCCAAGCAACTTGCCTTACCTCGTTTCGTGTTGTCTACGTCTTTTGGCATTTTTATGGCGGCGTCTGGGCAATTGATTCAGTTTCTTGGGTTAATTGGCGCTCAAGTGGCTCATAAAATTTGTTAATTAAACCAGTATTTATGTATAAGCCACTGATGAACATGTGAAGAATACTTTTCAGCTTCAAGTAGCGCATTTTAAACGAAATTATTTGACATTGCATACTTTTAGTTGCTTTGCACTATTTTATGCTTTAAGCGGAGTGTTATGCTATAAAAAAGTCGGTTTGGCACAAGCTGAGCGCCAGCAACGGATTGCATGTGGGATCCACCAGCAGCACTTCTGCTGAAGTGTGCACACACTTGAAAATCGCTTCATGCAAAAGCTGACAAATCGAAATTTATTATAAACGCAATTGAAAAAATGCCAAAGAAAATAGCGATTGAACGACTGATCAAAAGTGCCGCATGAGCAAAGCGGATTTAGCATTGACACACACAACAACACTGCGTATAGCGAAGTGAGTAAAGCAAATGTTTAGGCGTATTTACACGCATACAATGCCAATGACACAAATACACATACACACATAGACACAAATCGTTGCGAAACCAATTCGTAGCATGAAAGCAGCTCACTTCAACGCACTTCAAGTGCCGCCAAGTGTGTGTGTACACTTTGCATTGTGTGTGTGTGTGTGTGTGTTTGAATTTATATACACTTGTATATTTGTGACTATGTTGCGGCTAAATTTGTGCATATCCTTGCAAAATAACCGCTACGCAAAATGCCACTAAAGCTAGCAATAGCAGCGGCTACGCTTAAGTATACTTTGCGCGCGTGCATCTGTGCATCTGTGTATACATGGCTTTGTATCTTGCAACAAAGTGACTGTCTGAGACACTGGCGAAACTAAAGCCACCACTGAAGTTGCATAACATGAAAAATAAGTAGCAATTTTGCAGCTGAGTTCGAGCTTGACTTCCAAATCTTCTAGTTCGCTACGTCTTTAGTACGCTTCACACTTTGGCTTCTATGTGCGGCTTTATCGCAACTTTCTTTTATATTCCTCTCTTTTGGTTGCTTTATATGTCCTGTGTATTAAACTTTATCAACATATTGTGGTGTACACATGACTGTATTCATATTGTCGTTGTTCGACTGCTTGTTGCGCTCGAAGATTGCAGCATTGAAGTATCTTTTTATCTATTTTTTTAAAGGTATTTCCTCAGATGTCAGTCAATTTTTGTTGATTTTTCAGTCACAAATTTCGGTCAGTTTGATATATATTTGTATCAAAATATATTCAGGGCAATGTTTGCACAACAGCAATAACAACAACAACTCTAAGCCTTGCTTGTCACTCCTTCTGTTGTCGTACTTTGTGCTGCGATTCGACTCAACTCAGTCGGCTGTGTACATATTTACTTACAACACTTCAATTCGGTTGAAAAATCCATTTTCGATTTATTTGCTTATTCAAACGGAAACATTTAAAGAGATTTCGGATGCAAAAAATTCCTTCCTTCCTTTCATTTATCTTATTTGTTTCCCCCTTTTTTTTTTGGTATTGTTGTAATTTTGTGTGTTGCTGCCTTACCGCAATTCGACAATCATTTTGTGGCAAATACCAGAGCAATAAGAGGCGATTTTTCGAAGCTCTGCACCCCCTTTTGTTTTTAATAAAATAAAATCGAACATGTCAACAGGTACCCAGCTGATCTATTGTCATGCCCCGATATCGGCTGCTTTATTTTATAACAGCAAAAAGCGAATTCATTGGCAGCAATGAGATATGCTCTCGCACAATCGTTGTGCTCGAAAACATTTATTCGGCGAACTATTTGTCGAAAAAATTAGTTTTTGTGGCGTGCGACTTTCGCACTTCGTAATGAATGTGAGTTCGCGGAGGGAAGGTGTCAATTTTAAAGTTGTGAAATAATTTGCTTGACAATGATAAAAAATGAAATAATAAAAGCGTTGCTTTACTTGTGTACTGGTTTGTTTTGAATTTTTGATTGCCGCATCTTCGCATCTACGTTCATCATTTGTTCGTCGGCACGATTTTGGTGTTAATTATTATACTATCAACACTTTATGTCTGTGCTATTCAAAGTACGTTTAAAAATAGAAAGTATAATAGATTTCAAAAAAATCTTGAAAAAGTGGGCGAAGCTAAAAATGGACTGTGTATATATATAAAATTGGATTGTTTGTCTTTCTGTCCGCTATAGACGCGGAAACCGCTAAACCGATTTTAATGAAATTTTCAGGGAAACTCTAGAATATCCGGTCGAATAATCCTGTGGTGTGTTTGGTGTGTTAGTATACCCCGAAAGCCGGGGGCAAAAAATTGGAATATTTGTATGAAATCAATATTCCTTCATGAGTTTGCCGTTGTATGTTAAATTCGAAATCGAAATCGAAAGTCGATCTAAGAAAAATAACGGAAAGAGTTTGTTGATAAGGACTGCGATGATCAATGTGGTTCATGTGGCGATACTCAAAGGCCAATTCAAAGGTGACGACTCATTCTCATAGCTACAATAAAGCAAATTTCCTGCTAACACTCTATTTAAATACTTGGTTTTTGTACTTTTTTTGCATTTTTATTTTCTTTACTAATACCGGAAAGGGCAGAACAATTGTCGGTTGGGCTACGCTAGTTGAAAAATAAAAAGAATATGCCTATCTGAATATGGGCTTCGACTCGGTAGCCCAGTGGAAATGTACTACGGTTACCGACCCAGAGGTTGTAGTTAAATCTCCACCGTGGACGGGGGAAAAAAAGACGAGCGGTTCACAGCAGAAATTCGTGAGTGCTAAGCACACTCACTTACAATTGTTTTATCTTTTTCTTTTTGAAGTCATTGAACAACAAATACTTAACAAAAAAAATAAATAAATAAATAAAAAAAAAAATATATAAAAAAATATGACGCCATACATAAAAATTAAAAGTCCTAGTACTTAATAGTATAGCTTCTACACAAAGCCTTTGCGAAATTTTGCGTACTTCTAGCGTAAGAAGAAGTATGTAAGAAAGAGTGGTAATATTCCGCTACTCTATTTAGAAAAAGTGTGAAAAACTGCTCGCTTCCAAAATATTTTCCTTAATACTTGAACGGCTCTTATCCAGATGAGGTTGGATAAACACTAATTTAATTCTTAGGTTAGGCTTAGTTGCGACGGTTGACGGAAGGGTACTTAGGCCAGCTTTGGGTCCTTGGTGTTGCCGAATATATTGCGTGAACCATGCCTCAAGTAGGGTTCGAAACCGTGACCTTACGTTGAGTTACGCAGGCCGCCAAATTAATTCTTAATAATGGAAAAATTCAGAATTACATTTACGGCCTCGTTAGCTTTAATTTGCAATAGTCCAATAGTTTAAATTGCAAATACTGCAGAACTTGGATTCAAGATAACTGATACACTCTCTTTACGCTGAAAGCAAACAGAACCACTCAAAACTACTGCTAACTAAACATTTCGCACCAAGTCTGTGCTTAAATTAAAATCAAAACACCAGTACGTACACCTCGAGTCTTTATCTGCGGCGATTTATTATGTTCTGTATTAACGTTGCTGATAAACGATACGCCTCAGGCATGCAGCTTAAACTTGAACTGGTAAGCACCTTAAACCGGTAAATTGTTTTCTAGAAGAAATCGGAAGTTGCAACGGCAATTCGCTTACCATTAAAGAATTAATTTTTAATCTTCTTTAAATATGTTATGCTAATGCCACTCAATGCGATGTAAAGATATAGGAGAATTAAACTGATTTCAAGCAATTTGTACGCGAATATTGAATTTAAAATCGAAATTGTTTTAGTCACAAGATTCCATTGCAACGAAAGTAATTAAGTCGGTTTAATTTAATATTATCAAAGTGTCAAATGTCAAACAAGGCGCTTAGCATGTTAAACAAGCGGCATCAAAGAAGTCTAACCAGAAGAAGAAGCATAAAACTTTAAGCAGATAACACGATTTCAATTGCGTTGAAATAAAAGAATATAAAATAAAATCGATGCGACGACTTATGCAAAATGCAAGCGATTTCACCTGACCCCTTCTGCAGCTCTTCAAAGCACACAACACTGACGCCAATGACAACTGCGGCGTTTACAACTCAAGCAGTGGGCGAATGGAGTGAGTCGTGGCGAGCTGAGTCGAGTCGAGTCGAGTCGAGTCGAGTTAATTTGTTGTTTTGCTTTACGCTTTTTAGCATAAATTTGTAACGATTACCAATCAATTGACCAAGAAGCAAACAGGCAAGAACAACAATAACAAGGATAAAAACAATAACAGTAACAATAACAACAACAACAAATGAACCAGATAAGTGCTGTAAACCGAAACCGAGCATGTACTCGTATTGTTGGATAGATATGTCCGACGTTCTTATTGTAGTGTAGAAGGGTGAGGCTTCAGGCTTGAGGCTTGATCGTTGAGGGTTGAGTAGCAATGCAAAAAGTAGGGAAAAACGATTTTGGAATTGCAATTGAATTCAAGTGAAACAAAACAATTTAAATAAATCGAAAAGCTTAAATGCAGTCAACACCCCCAAATTGTGGAGAAAAAAGGCGAGCAAAAAAGTAGACAAATAAACAAGCTTGGACAACGACGACGACGACTACGACGATGAATGTTGCTGTGTGTTTGTAACTATGTGTGTGTGTGTGTGTAACTGTGTGTGGGTATGCTCGAGTTTATTTCGAATCGTAAATAATTCAACAACCACAAGAGACCGAAAACTGATAGCACCAAACAACTGAAAAGAGTGTTTGGTTCTATGCATCTATGTGTCTCTGTGTGTGTGTTTGTTGTGTGCATGTGTGCGGCTACAAATTAAATCAAATAGTTATATCATGCGAATAAATCGCACACTGTCGGCACAGCGAGTACTACATAGCATACAATAGTTACTGATGATGATTATTACGCTTACTATGACGATGATGACAATGATGATGATGATGATGATGATAACGACAGCGCTTGTTGCTGTTAGCGTTGAATATCACACATACGCCTCGTTGAGCTAAATCGATCGCCCTAAAACGCGAGCTGCGAACGCGACTCAACTCGACACGATTATCAGTCAGCGTACAACGCTCATCCCAACCGGAATCGAAATTCGAATAGTCGGCAACGAAAAAGTGTGCGCCCTTTTTTCTATTCAACTGAGCAACTGAAACGGCTTCTGTGTTGTTGTGCATCTAATTCTAACACTTCATATCTGGCTCTGTAACTAAGTGTGTATGTGTGTTTGTGTCTGTTTATGAACTAAACTAAAACGCGTGCAAATATTTACGCTGCCTGCCAGGAGCAACGATAGCGTCAGCGCCAGGAACTTTTGAAGCGAGCGGCACAAAGGCGCATCTTTCTCTCGTTAAAAGCGCTGGCAAACAGCCACTTATGCTGATAATTCCTCTTTGGAGCTCCATGCGTGCTGCAGCGTTTCGTGTACGGATTTAAACACAACTCACAGCAACACAACTTCAACGTTCGTTTTGACTGGCTACCACACCTCACACAAACATTTCGAAACTATTCAATTTGAGTTTGTGCTGCTGCTGCTCCTTTACACGTTGCTTTTAGTCCTGCAAGTGCTCCTGGCACATCTACAGTCACTAGCGCTTCTTCAACGTAACTCATCGCCGCAGTCGCAGTCGCCGTTGTCGTCGTCGTCATCAAGATGCATTCGGCTACTGGAAAAGTGTCGGGATTCGTTGGCCTGATGATTGTGCAAATAATTTTCCTGATACTATTCTGGTTATTCGTGCGTTATGGCAAGGAAGCACAGCCGTTGGCACTCAATAACAATGATGATGTTGAAGACGTCGGATCAGCTGGCGAACACGTTTCGAAATATCCTCGTGAGTTTTCCTACACATTCTTGCTACTTCTTTCTTTTTCCTTTGAACCACTCCATTTTCATTCATTCAATCTTTGTGTGTGGCTGCGCTTTTACTACATTGTTGCTCTTTCAGTTCAGTTTTCAATGTTGTTGTTGTTGCTGCCACAAAGAAGTTTTCAGTTTGAGTTCTCCGTGAGTTGAAAGTGTTTCCATTAGTAGTGGGATTAGAAATTGAGCTGCGCACATATCAGCCGTGCTTTGCTCTTGGCCTTGTGGCATTTGATTTTTTTCCAATATTTAAAGTCGGTTAGTAAAACAATTAAAATTAATCTGTCAGGCTCATTGTCTGACTGAATTAGTGTTGGAGTGTTGAAGTGCCTATTAAGGTATTATAAATAAATTTTAATGGGTATCTGATATTTTTTTTTTTGCAAATAGCTGACCGTTTAATGCAAATCTACATTCCCACAGTTATCAAAGTCAATTAAACAGAGAAGACGATTGAGTTAAAAAAATGAATTCACTGATGGAATTAGCATATAATTTGACTAATTGACACAGCAAGATGTCAATCGCCTGGAGCCTTGTCAACTCGATATAAATAATTGGATAATAAATAGTTTGATATTTTCATATCTATATATAAAATTGGAAGTATGTTTGTCTGTTTGTCTGTATGTTTATCTGTTACGTACGTCGTTGGACCGATTTTGATGAAATTTTCAGGGAATCTAATAATATGCTTAAGAAGTTTAGTGCGAATTTTGGTGCGAAAAAATCGTTAAATTCGCTATATATTAAGACAAACTCAATTGTCAGATGGTTCTCAAACTGTGCAGATACAAATGAAACACAAAAACAAAGCAGCATCTGACAATTGAGTTTGCCGCCAATTCTGCTTAAACTGTAGAACGTCGAAATGTTCAAATATTCGAATGAAAAAAAAATCAAAAAAGTGAAAAAAACGAAAATAAAATTTTGTTGTTATAATTAGTAGTATAACATGTATCGCAGGAAACGGAATAACACATTTGTTAGATTAAAAAATAATGACGTGTAAAAAATTAGACTTAGACTAAATAAAATTCAAAATGATGCTAATTTCGCCGTAAGAGCAATGACATAGAAGCCTGATTCCTTCTTAGGGGAAGATCAGTCTATGCCTTGTTGAAAAAATTTGAACATGGAACGAAGAAGACGTGACTATCAAATCTACCATATATAAAGCTTACGAAGCTACGCGAAAAAGTAGAAATAGAGCACTTGAAACAGAAGAACAACGAGAATCTCGACTTGAACAAAGCCGAAACAGAGCACGTGAAGGCAGCAACGCGCCGGGTCCCTGCTAGTTTCTATACGAAAAAGTTGGGGTGAACTATGATTCATTTTATATTTGCCTCAAAAAATAGTATACGGTGTAAACAAATGTTGTATTGAGTCTTTAATCAACCGGGACAGATAAGGTCCTCATACCAGCGCACTAGACTAACTTATGAGCCAAGTCTTCCGTAGAACCGAATATTTCTATTCTTTTGGCTATAAGCCGCACATGTAATTGCGAAAAAGTTTGATAGAAATATAACAAGTGGCAAATTAATGAATGTAAAAAGTAAATAAATAGTGAAAACAAAATTAAAAACTATATAAATAAACCATTTACTGCAGTATACCTCATCCTCAGCCCAACGTGGAATCACTTGGTAATGTTAGGAAAATAATTGCGAACAGTTATCGGTCATATCTGATAAGATGTTGTGGTGAAGGATTTTTCAGTAATTTGAAAATTAAATGACACGAATTTTTCGTTATGCCGAAGTTATGCCGAAAATGTATTTTGCAGCTTAAAGAACATTTAATAACAGAGAGCGTTAGATTGCACAATCTTGGCGGCCATTACACATCGCCACTTCTGGATACAACTCGTTCTGGGAACTTTTGTTGCAATAACTGTATTGTAGCGTCTGATGTGTGACGCATTGCACCATCTTACTTGTCAGACCCTATGCCAACGAATTGGGTTCACAGAAACTCAGTTATCATGGTCCAATGTCGTACTCCATGAACAGTTACCGTCTGGGTATTTCGTTGCAAAAAATGTTCGTGGACAATGAGAATTCATTCATTAAAAAAAAAAAGTGCTTTGAAGATGATTTTTTCGCCAAAATTTGGGACAAACAGATCTGGAATTCTTATAGTAAGGTTTACTTATAGCATAAGAAAAGGGTTCTCTTAATCATTTCTAGTTTTTGGCATTCCAACTTCCTTGAATAATTTCATGAATATTTTTATTTTTTTACTAAAGTACTACAACGTGTAACTTTGTTTTTCAAATATAGAAATGTGCTATATAAATGTTAATACGTTGTGGTTGCGATGTTCCCTTCACCTCTTAAGCTAGCGCGGGCTTAAAAAGATAGACAGGGAGCGAGAGAGTGCCAGTGCTAAATGTAGCAGTTATCAAGCGCTGTTGGAACCTGACGAGCTAATTCCAATAAGCGTGTCAAAGATAACTTTGGGATTAATTAATCAAGAAAATAGAAACAGGGTTATCATTCTTATCAAACTATCTTCTTTAAGTACATACATTTGCTTGGACTCCATAGTTAAGGACTAATATTTTTCTTGGATCAGATAAAATTATAATATAACTAATGGACTCTGTATACAGACGTTGTTCTGCCACGGAAAGTACAGTGTGAGAAATGTGACTTTCCAAATTTAAAGGTCAAATGAATAGATATTTGTAAGCTCTTGATTTGAAGTGGGGCAACTGAAGATGACATTCGAATGGCTACATACATTTCCCTTGGAATGTCCTTTATTCAATAATGTCTCTTATAAACTACAAAGCAAAATGAGTGCTGAAAGAATTTTCGTGGGCAGATCATGTTGTAGTGTTCACGTTAATCGCCTGAATTTAAGAATTCAGTAGGCTAATTGATAGCTTCATTTAGATCTGTCACAGTTTCGACCGATTTGAATGCCATCAATTCATCGCGCAATGGTTTTTGTATTCGGAAATTGAAATTTTGGCTGCAAAAATTGCTCGTGATCCATGTGTCATTCATTTGTTAAAAAAATTATTTAAATTGCTCTAGTATTGAAAATTTATATGACGATTTATACGACGAGGACACAGCTATGTACCGTTTCCAAAACTCCCTTATCTTTCAAACTGGAACCAACCATAGGAATTACCAAAATTTCATTCTAATCGGTTGGATGATTTCTGAGTTTAGCTTGGACGAACATAGTGAGGATATTTTAAATTGTTAGGAGACAAGGACTTGTCTGCTCATCTATTTTCTATTTTTCGCAAATAAAAAATTGTTTAGATAAACTGAAATTAGATTATACATAATTAATCGCTTGCAACGTTTATCACTTCCCACAACAGTTTGCGGTGACTTTGATGCTGTCAACGCTGGTTTAGAGTTGCAGATAATCTAGGAATTTAATTCTAACATTATATTTGCATATTATAATAGATAAATCAAAATAATACGAGTTAATAGCGGCGCCGCTTTACACAACTGACGGCTGCCAATCACAGAGTTCGAATGCTGTCATTTTAGTGTGTGATGTGCCGGAACAAGTCAAATGTTTTTTGATACAGAATTTCGTCTAGTGACACCAATTCCAATAATTACTTTTCCCAATGCTAAACGAGAAATACTCCGTGGCGCGGGCGAACACTACAAATGCGAAATTCCGAAATCGAGTGTCAGTGCGAACGCTCAAATGAATAATTAAAGTCATTAATTTCAATTTATGCAAATGCGTCTGTAAACAACTTGTTGCAATTCATAATAAATAAATTAAACAGTACAATATTTCACACTAATTGCACACACACGCACACATATACACAGATACTTGCACTCACTTTTGTTTGAGATGCTTTTGGTTCGTATGTGACGCCATGGTGACATCAATCTCAATGCAATTGACTTTTGGCAGCACAATTGAGCATCTAATTGAAACGACTTGACTCAATTAATAAGCGTTCAAACACACACACACACATCACCTACACACACAAGCACATCATGCAAATACACCAACTACATACCGCAGGCAGACATACGGACAGTTGGAGGGCAAGCCTGCCTGACACACACACATAAACAGCAATTAACAAATAATTAAGCAATTTATTGCCTTTTTTAATTAATCCCCAAAGCCTTTCGTCGTCGTCGTTGTTGTCGGTTGGCACTCGTTAAATATTATGAGCTCGTGCCAATTTTAATGCTGATTTATTCTACATGACTTTATCCTTTGTTCATTCCTATACTTGTTTATTTGTTAATTTCTCTTTGCAGATTTCCAAGACATTCAGGTTATGATCTTCATTGGCTTTGGCTTTCTGATGACCTTCCTACGCAAATACGGTTACAGCGCTACGGGTTTCACGCTCTGTCTTGGTGCGCTCGTCGTCCAATGGGCGGTGTTGGTAAAAGGTTTCTTTCACATGGAAGCTGCCACGATTAGGTAAGACACTAGAAAAGTAAAACTCCCGGAATGAGCCACTTTGTGGAGCCTTGAGTTGAGAGCTGTACATTTTTAGTTATTATATGTTGCTAGTATGTACTAACCTATATCCATAAAGTTGTTTGATACATTCTTGAAGTCAGAACTATTTACATAAAGGTAAGTTTAAGTAAGGAAAACAAATTGTTGAGGAGGTACTCAGCTGACCACATGACTATTTTACAACACTAGCTTGAGTAAGAACGTCATCGCCAGTTCTTTTTAAGTAAATCACAAGTAAGGTGAAACAGCTATTGTGCTTCTGAATAGAGCTCAGATGAAATTGTCTCCTGGTCAGCGGGAATAGCAATTGTGAGGATCAACTAATTACTGAAGTCCTATGTATATTTAGAGTACTTCTTTATCCATGTATTATTGGCACACAATACCCATTAATGGCAACCACTATATATGTATCTAGGAATGTCCTGATACCTCAGAAGAATTAGTACATACTAATATAAATACACTCAGTCATGAGCACATTTGATTACTGACGGACAACCCTATCACTACTTAGCCTAAAATCGGTACAATATTTGACTATTACTTTGAACATCTTGAGTTGGAGTTGCGAATATGAAAACATCGAGTCATTATTAAGACTGATAGGATAGTTCGTTGTCGATTGTGCTACGGAGTATGAAGTATGCGTTGAGGATTTTAATCTCAAAGTATATGATTCTCTTTCTTAAAGTCGAGAACTGCTTTACATTGTATTTTATGACCTCTTTAATGCTTGTCATGTGCCATACTTTTTTATATAATTATATTTAGTAAAAACAAATTTACTCAGAAGGAATAAAAAATGGCGTTTGTCAATATAAAAAGTGGCCTTATGGCAATTAATTAATTGCTTTTGCTGTACGCAAACATGCAATAACAAATACACACACGGTCACATAAACAAACACAGTTACACGTACATGAATATATATATATACAATGAAAGCAGATTGCTAAAAGCACAAGAAATGAATTCAGGATATGCGGAAGTAAGCAAGGAAGTAAGCAGCAACCAGCGAGCTTACAAAAAGACCCTTAAATGAATGAATGAATGAATGAATGAATGAGTGTATTAAGAAATGAAAAAGCGCAAAAGAGCAGAAAATAAATAAGTTGAAGAAATTAAGACAAATATCCGCAAGGTGAAGTAAATACACACAGTCACTTTCAATGAACTACGCAGCAATGCCAACTGCAATTTAATTTGTTGCTTAGCGATGCAGCGGGTAAAGGCCAAATGGGATAATGAGTGAACATAAAAAGGTTTCCCGTTGTTAAAAGCCTATTTGAAGCCTCCTTTTCTATCTTTCCTAGTCTCTCTTTGGAGAACATCATCGATGCGGATATCGCTACTGCCGTGCCGCTAATCAGTATGGGTGCACTACTAGGTCGCACGACGCCCATTCAACTATTCTTCATGGCGCTCTTCGAGGTGGCGCTCTTTGCAGCCAACGAATACGTGGCACTCAATATACTCAGCGTAAGTATAGTCAAATAATTATTAACGATTAATTTTTCTACCTCGACACTCTAATATTAAACCACTTTAACCCACCTCTTTACAGATTTGTGATTGCGGCGGCTCAATTACGGTGCACGCCTTCGGCGCCTATTTCGGTTTAGCCGTAAGCCTAATGCTTCGACCAAACAAGGAGCAGAACGATGCGGGCAAATATGAAGGCGCTAATTACACATCGGATGTGTTCGCAATGATCGGTACAATCTTCCTCTGGGTGTACTGGCCGAGCTTTAATTCGGTGCTGGCCGAGAGCGCCGCTGGCCAAGAACGTGCCATTTTGAACACGTTTCTATCATTAGCCGCTGCAACAGGTAAGCACGTCTTATGCACTTGAGCCGGAAAGACACATTAAGGACACACATAAGGAGATGCACAGTGCATATGTGTGTGTGGGTCAGGATTAAGTTGTTTCTCTCTGCTTCACTCTTTCGCTCTTTGCTTCTCTGTTGCTTGTCATGCAGTGTGAATGTTGCATGTAGCCTTGAGGGCAGCATTCTATTTCGTATGGTGCAAGCTACTTCTCAGCTACTCGAGCTGACACTTGGCTTGTGGGTGGTTTCAAAGGTTAATTTTGCAGAGTGTTGTGGACGCTTTTGGAACTAATCACGCTTACCTCGCATTGCTATTTACAGTAAGCTTAGTGTGTTTGTGTGCTCGTTCGTCTATATGCGGAACCTGAATGAATAGCCACGTGCGGCTCAGAGCGATTTTAATAAATAACTGCTAATTATGAAGCTGCAAATTGCTTTCGTTGCTAATTGTGAATAGAGTTTTGGTATACAAGTACAGTATAAGCAGCTAGCTTGAATACTCACTTCAAGGCAAGGCCATTTTCGATTTCATTTTGAAATTGCGTCTAATTGAAAAGTGGCCAAACTCATTCAGGCTTCGATAGCGAAAAAGCTCAACTGAAGTGAGCTGAGCTCTTTATGTATGCGACTCACAAACTAATTAAATGTCAAATAGTTTCGTTAACACATTTGAAAATTTATTTCGTACACGTCGGGGACATAAAAAGCAGGCGGCTAAACGCGACAACACGGCGATGAACCAACAAACAACACCAACAGCAACAGCAACACCAACAAAGGCAGCTAACGACAAGCAACGATGTCCAAGGACAGCGACCAACGACCAACGACTATGACGACCTAAAACTGACCGAAGTTTAACTTTGTGTGAGGACATTTGTTCAGGCAAAGCCAAAAAAAGGATATGCTAAAAACAATAACAAAAAAACACTGACACACCCACACACCCAGGCACACACACACACATAGTTTGCTCTCGTTTAATGTAAATAACAAAACACAAATTAAATGAATACAGCAAAGGCAGTACAAGACAACAACAACAGCAACAAAAACTATGATGATGGTCATGATGATGCTGCTGATGATGATGTTGACGAGTAATAACAACAACAACAACAATAAACAAACAACAGCCGAGATAAGCCAGCGTCGAACAGTACACAAGCTGACCGAAACGTACGTTGCCACTACCAGCACATACGCCCAACCACCCCTTACGATGCTATGTGTCGAGTTAGGACAGTAGTAGACGTGCATTAAAACCTTAATGTAACACCGGAAATAACACCTACAAGCGTAATCATTTCGTACGCCAACACAAGGCAGCTGTAAGCCGTAAGCCGTAAACCGGCGCGAGTCGAGCTGCCCAAAACATTAGCCCAGCTTTGGGCGTTCGGCAATGGGCGTTCAACGTTTTTGGTGTTGTTCTCACTCATAGTTGTCGTAATTAAACTAAATCTGGATTTCAGTTGAAATTAGAAACATTGCATTAGGCCACGAGTTGTTGTTGTTGCAACACAAAACCCCACATACACTCCTCCACTCAATTGCTTGGCTGCGGCATGTGGCTAGGCGGTTATCGTGGGCGTTTTGTAGACATCATTTTATGTTCAAACATGGCGCCAGCAACGTGCAACAATACGCCGTAATCATTGTACTCACGCCGTTTGTAAGCGAACGCGTGTGTGGTGGCTTCACTTAACTCGTAGCCCTTTCAGCTATACAATTGGGACCGGCTGGGTACAAACACTCATAGACATGCCGAGTTTATAGTTGTCGGTGGCACTAGTAGTGTTAATTTAAATTGTTTGACGCACAACAACAACAACAACAATAATAGCACCACCAACAAAAAGGATAACAGCATTGCCCAGCACAATGACCAAAATCAAGTTGCTTCGTGCGTGAGTGGGTGAGATTTGCGTTCGTGTTCGGTGTTCGCTGTTGTTGGCTTTTGTTGGCACTCGTGCCGCGTTGTGTTGCACTAAAAAAATCTTGTTTAATTGATTTTTAAGCCAAATCGTTGTCGGGCGCACTTGGTTTCAATCTCAATTTCGGACTCAGCTTGTTCAGAATTAAAGCGTTACATGAGTCCGACACATAAAGGTCTTAATATATTTGCCGCTCGTTATTTTTGGACGCCCGCTGGACGCAGTCAAAACAGCTTCAAGTTGTTGTGTTGTATGCGTGTGGGTGTGATTTTGTTTGTTTGTCTGTTCTTGCCAAAATATTTTCATGTCGTTCCCACCACTAATTTCTCAACCTCAACGAGCTCAGCTCCTCGTGACCTAACTCCGCTCTCTGTGGTTTGGTCAATGATACCAGTTTTGTGCTGAAGTTCGCTCTTTTGCATGTAATTTATGCAAATTATTAGTGTTGGCACATATGTTTCGACCATAAAACTACGAGAGATTTTTCAGTTGAATTTTATGTGCCGATTCATGAGTTGAAGCTGAGTTGAAAATGTTTTGCGGTCCTCTCGTCTGGTTTTACGATTTTAATAATTTGGTTTCGCTTGTTCGAGCCATCGTTATGGAAATGGACTTCATTTTAGAGCTACAGCAACTCTTTCTAATGAGACAACAAATATTATAAAATTAAAAGTCATTAGAATATAAGAGATAGTTAAGCTTTAACGCCGGATTCAGTCAAGAGAGGCTAGAGTCTTTCTCGAATTCTAGGCATTTATGGATGCAATGGTAACGTTTTAATGCAATCATACAAAAAAGACCTATTGAAAAATTATTGTTAGATTCGGTAAACTAGAATTAGATGTATTATAAATAACTTACTCTAATATCTTATGGGCAACCTAGTTTGTCTTAGAAGTTGTGAGTATAGTTCTTTAATATTTTCAAGAATATATTCTCTGATCTACTAAGGTTTTTTCTGCTAAAGTGGTCCATTTTACAGTGGGTCGTTATTAGAGAGCATCTTGAGTAAATTCAAATAATTCATCACTCTGCATACTCATGAATCTAACTCGAAATATTGAATACAACGCACTATGAATAGTAAACCTTTTTTACTGATTGGCCGCCATATGAATGATTGGTTAATTCAAACTAAAACGAATGAATAAGAATGGGTAATTCGTTCGATTTAAATTAGTGAGTTTTTTTGTAGAGTACAAAAGCTGAAAGCTCATTCACTTTTTACAATCAGTTTGCGCTTTCTGTTATACATCGTCATGAAAAACCAATTAAAGGGGAAAACTCTTTATCTAACGCTATACTGTTTATACTAGTTTATTAAGTAGCAAAAACGAGAACCAATGACTATAAGGCATAACAGTTCTTAGGGTTCATATTCACTCAATACGCTCTCTATTCTTTTGAATAGTATATATAATTAGTACACATTTCGATGAGTAGCACGAAAACACTCATTCACTTTTGTCGTGAATTACTCGTACACACGCAGTTCTCTAGTTTTTATACAAGTACAAACTCAATGATTTTGTTAATGTAATACCAATATGCACTTTTATCATTGCTCTTGTTTTATTCTTTGGCTTTAAATGCCCATAAGTAAGTTATTTTCTCTAAGTCAAACCATTTCTAGTTATTCTAGACTTTTTCTGTGCTTGTTAACTCATGTCTAATATTTATGACGCCGTTACATTAGTATCCTTCTTAACCGCTTATATATTTAAGTAGTCACAACCATAGCCTTCATAGTGTACACTAAACAATGAAAATATAAAATTGGGCGGATAATCAGCAATAGCCAAATTTTGGCTGGTCCAGGGAGGTGTCCAATTATATGCTTAGTGTTAAAAAAAAATAGGGTTACGATATATTGCTCCCCCTAGCTATCCTGTTCAACAGTAGGCAAACGTGACACATAAAAAGGCTACACCCCTAAGATATCCCATTCCTCATCCCGGATGAGTCATCAGTCATGTGATTTTTTAATCATTATAAAATTCGCTGTATATCCCCTGACTATAGTAGCAAATAAAGACCATACGCAAAGCAAGAAAAAAAATGTATATATACATTTGAAGAAACGTAAGGGCCTCAAGATATTGTAAGTTGTTTCGAATTGCCATGAAAATCGATGTCTACGTAATAGGGGTGTTAAACAAATGATGGTGTTTTGTATATAAATCTTCACCATACAAGCACAAACTGCAATATGTTTCTAATACTATAATTTATTATTTGAGTAATGCAAAACTTTAGTCTCTACGTGTTTTAAAGCCAACGAAACTTGCGATTTATTTCAATTTATTTCTATCGCAGAACCTCTTCGACATCGCACTGTCAAAAACTCATGTTTTTTGCTAATTAATGTTTAAAGTACGAGTATCTAAAGCAGGTTTTTTATTTTTTGTTCATGTTCTATGCTCATTAGCTATTGCATGTATCTCTTGCAGACGGCTTTGTGCAATCGCTAAATTAATATACCGCACCAACCACCACCGATGCTGCACATTCTGCTTTTATTTGTAGTATAGAATTTTTGAACAGTGAAATTTGAAATATTCTACGCCTTTTCTAACCCCATTTCTCGTTTCCGCCCATCTCTTTTGGCAGTGAGCACCTTCGTTATGTCCGCAATCGTCAGCCATGAGAACAAACTGGATATGGTTCACGTGCAGAATTCAACTCTAGCGGGCGGCGTTGCCGTGGGCACCGTTTGCAATTTGCTGCTTGGATCGCATGGCGCTGTCTTAATTGGCATTATCGCGGGCACGGCCTCAGTGCTGGGCTATCGTTATTTATCCGTAAGTACAAGCACAAGTTCGAAGCAACACAAAACAAAACAACACAACACAACACAAAACTATCAGCAACAACAGCCGTAGCAGTAGCAGTGGGAGTTATGGCAATTGCAGTGTTAGTATGAAGAATCACACAAGCACCAACTTGCAACTAGGCGTGGCCTAATGACAGCATCTCTGGTATACTGCATTCAAATGACGGATGCGCCTACATCGTGAACAAGTTGGCTGAGTTGAGAGTAGACGAGTTAAGTGAATGAATGGAATAATCGTAGTCTGCTTGAATGGTGTGTGCTTCTACTGCTGCCGATATTCTGATACCAACGCCAACTCCTGTTGTTGCCACTGCAGTTGTTGCTTGTGGCAGAGGATTTGTAATTTTTTTTTTTGTGTTTCTTTATTTTTATTTGTTTTTTGTTTTGGCCATGCAGCTGCCTTAATTAGTGTGCTAGCGAAATCCTACAGGTGCAAAAACTGGCTGCATTTCACTGCTAATGAGCAAAGTTTGAACTTAACTCTTCACTGCATCATCTTTTTAAACTTTTTTTTCATTGCTTGTCATGGCACTCATACATTTTTTTCTTATTGTACTCTTCAGTTTGATTGATTAGCGCCAACGGCTGGAAATGCTTTCAAAATCACAAATTATCGCATGCGATAAAAAATGCCACTTGCTTGTCTCTTGTTGAATACGGCACCATGCTTTTAAGCAATTTCTATTTTTATATAATGTTCTGCACCTCTGATTCAATGTGTATGTTAGTGCGTGTGTGTATGTGCGATTTTATTAAATTAAATTTAAAATGCAAATTAGTCACTGAAGAGCACTTAGAGCTGCTTGCGCTTGCACACATGAAAGGCAGCAAAAGCGCTTCGCTTTGCTTTGCTTTGATTCTCTTTGCTTTGCTTTTGAGTTTTATAAACTTTTTGCATGCTCAGACACACATATACGGCAAACATTCACACAAATGTGCACACGAGTGTGTGTTATTTAATTTATCAGAAGCGGAGGGACCACCCGCCGGCACATTACACGCTATCAATTTGGGGCAGAGGCCGCCAACAAAATCAACTTGCCTCGTGTGTGTTGCAGGCTTCCGCCGTTGGTCAAAAGTGCTTTGATTGAATGCAAACTAATTAGGAAAAATGTGAAATTGGTTAAAGTTTGTGATGCATGCAATTAAGTTCATTCAGTAAACAAATTTAATAATTTTATTCACGAAATTTGTATTCACTGAAGTGTGCGCAAAATAAAATAATACCATTGAAATAGTCTGAGTCCTGTTGCATAAACGAGAATCTTGTGTGTTGGTGTTATTTATGCAGCCCTGGTTGACTGCGAATTTGCGTCTGCATGACACTTGTGGCGTACACAATTTACATGGCATGCCCGCTGTCATCTCGGCTCTTGCTTCAGCGATTTGCGCAGCTCTGGTTACCAAGGAAAACTACAAGTCGGAGCTGACTGAAATCTTTCCAGCCATGGGTAGTGCGCACAATGGCAACACTACGACCGACATTATGGGTGTGAGTAAAGTCTAATAAAAATGTTAATGTAATACTGCTGCCTTAACTTACATTCATTTGCTGCTTTCAGGGCTTTGGGCGCACGGCTAAAGCTCAGGCTGGCTATCAACTCTTTGGCATTGCTCTGACCATAGTTGTGGCCGTTGCAGGTGGCATTTTCACGGGTGAATTACCAAAATTATCTTTGAATAATGTGAACATTTTACTGAGTTATAAAATACATTTTAGGCTTTGTCTTGAAACACACCAACTTCCGCAAGCTGCCGAAGGACGAACAACATCAAGACGAACTTCATTGGGAGGTGCCCGAGCAAAAGGAGGAATAGTTAAGTGTCAAGTTTTTGTACTCTTCACGCAACGCCCTCGAGATCAGCTAATTTTTGTCCGCTTAGGAGAGATTGTATAAAAATTCCAAATATTTAAATCGGTTATAATTTTTTCAAGTATATTAAAAATCTTCATATTCAATGAAGGTGAAACATTTTTATGAAATTCATGAAGAGTGCACGAATAAAAATAGTGAACGAAAAATGTAATATTCTATGCAGCGAGTGCCCAATTTCAATTAAATATTTTGCTGTTGAGTTCCAATAAAGTGGTATTTCTATACAGTAGAAGATAAAATAGTTTGATGCTTCGTGATGCTTCTTGCACATGCATTAGGTACTTAACGTGCTGCGAAGGCTTAGAGGTATAAAAATGCAGATTGTTTGAAATATTTATCTAGGCTCTATGTCTCTAATACACCGATTTAAAATTTTTGAATCCTTATATAAGAATTTGTTTTATATCAATTCTTGCGTGAAGAGTATTTTATCTTTGACTCAGCTGCAGTTAGCAATTTTTTTCCATTTTTGTAGTTCACAAAATGCCACTACGAATATAATTTCTGTCATTTTGCTTTGTTTAAATTGAGTTAATTACTTTTATTTTCAAAAAATTAACTTTTTAAATTTAGGTTTCCTTACGTTGCCATTAATTAAAAGTTTAGTTCGCTTCTCACGTATTTTATGCGAGTAGCTGCAATAAAATATTTATCTGAAAACTTTTATTCTACTTTCTGCATGCTGCGCTTTTGCTGGAAAAACAATAAAAAAAATAACATTGAATAAAATTTGTAAAAACAAAAAAGTTTGCGAGCGCTCACTGCTATTTTAGCTGCCACCGATGACGTTGGCCGTGATGACATCGCGAATTTGGCGGCACACAACCTGAATTGGCGGCCATTTCCATTGAGCAATTGTAACGCCATACGCAGTACGTGCGCAGTACGTTTACATAGATGCCAAGAGTTTATATAAATATGTATTTAAAAAAGAAAAGAAAAACCAAATGAAATGGATTAGTCTGTATTTAGTATTAAGCAATCTCTGCGGCGCCAACAAGCAGCGAAAGTGTCAACTAATTAACGCCAAAGCGAAGGAAAAGCTCTTATTTTATGTAGTTGTTGTTGTTGTTGTCAGCGTGTCGACAATAAGTTGCATAAGCAAAATTGCCACAATTGCCACACGATGTCTTCTGGCTGAGCATAAGCTGTGCTTAGCCGGCGATTAAAGCAGCTCACGGACGGCTAAGACGTGCCAACTTAAGAAGAAAAGCTAAGAGCCAATTAATTGTTTCAGGTGTACGTCGTTGCTCTTGGCTATTGAAAATGGTATTGAATTTCACATTGCTCTAGCACTAACAAATTATATGGTTGAATAAGAAAAAAAGGAGAAGAAGTAGAAAAAGAAGAAATGAGTTTATGGCTCCCAGGAGTTTCATCAGCAAATATTTTGCTCTTTATTTATTTAAGCTTCAATTCCATTGCCAAGAAATGATACCATCAAAAGCAACAATTAAAGTGTACAACAACTTTCAATAAAAGCAGAAATACGGAAACATATCTTCACACACATACCCATACGTTGAAGCTACTTGCATGACCAGTGAAAATGAAGTACGCCAATGCTGACCGTAGCTGGTAGTAAAGTATGGAAAGAAAATACAAGTCAAAATAAAATGAAAACATCACAAAAACAATCATTGCCGTATGAGTAGCTAAAAGTATCTAAAAAAAAATCGTGACCGTTTTGTCAGGATTTGTCGTATGATAATATGAAATTTATCTATGCAGCCAAGCCAGTCCAATTGCAAATAGCTCGATTTACAAATGAGTTGCCGCGACTAAAAGTTTATCTCATATAGCACGAACATCGACCAACAGTCCAAATCATCAACATCATTCACCTGGTTGTCTGTGCTTGCCTGCCGATTGTGATGCTTAGTGTGCGCTTAGCTAACATTATTGTGCATATGGTTTGGCTCGCAGTCTGGCCACGACACAATTTAGCTCAAGTATTCCCTTGAGTAAAAGTCACGGAGACGTGGACTGTGAAAAGACTAAGTGTTATTTTATTGCATGTACGAACAAAATGTCACTTTTGCCTTTCCTGACTGTCTCTTGTTGGTTTTTGTATTATGTATATAATAGTTATTTGGCTGTATTTGCTTTTGTGTGTGTGTGTGTTTTTGGTGTATAGAGCAGCCTAGGTTTGGTGACAGACATACGGTATGATTCACTTGACATAAGACACACACGTCTATAATAATAATTAACATCCTGTAGCAATGCCGTCTCCCCAAAGTATGCAACATATTTTATGCATGCATTGCTGTCGGCAACGGCGGCTGCGGCTGCGGCTGATGCTGACGCTGACGCTGAGTAAATGGCGGCAGCGCAAGACAATGACATGGAACGAAAAGCGATGACAACAAGCACGTCGGAGATGATGAGAGCAGCATGCCGCAGAAGAAAATTGTTGCAGACATCGCTGTCGACAAGAGAACAATATATGCAAAAAACAACAATGCACTATTTTATGTTGGCAACTCTGTGCTTGGCATTGGCTTCGGCCTCTGCGTGCTGCCGACGACTGGCGGTTGTAGACAAGAAACCTGCAAGAAAGTAGCTCTATGTGTCTATGTGATTATATGTTTGTATTTACTTGTGTGCGTGTGTGTGTGTGTGTGTGTTTGTCGCTTGTACATTGTAAATTTTGTGCAACAATTGATGATGACGTCAGCGTCTTGCTTGTTTGGCAGTCATAAAACCGAAAACATAAAATACAAAACAAATACACAGAAAGCTAGACAGTCAGTGTTCCAACATTTTCGGTTGTAATTTGTCGTGTTGATATTGTTGTTGTTGCTTCCGTTTGTCTCGCTCAGCCGGCGTCGCACCATGTCCGTTGACTATATTAGTGCATGTCCGGTGGTATGCTTCGCTCTCTATTTTCTCTCTCTCTCTCTCTCTCTCTCTCTCTCTCTCTCTATCAACCAACCTACCAAGGGACCAAAGAAAGGGTTAACAAAGTGTTGCCAATTTTATTAATTTTAAGAGCGTTCACATCCGCCTGGGTGTTGTGTCCTTTGTGAATTGTCCTCTGCTTACAAAACAAGTGTCATGAGCGTTGATAGTTGCAGCAATTAATTTGCAAATTGAAAGGAATTGCGGAAAGGGCTGCAGCTACCTAATAAAATAAACCATTTGACAGTTTTATTGCTCAGTCACGTGTAGGCGACGCCCACACATCGCTTATTGCAGCAATTTTGTCGGTCATTAAAACAACTCACTCACTCAAGCACACACATGCACACACACATGTACACACATGCACAGGCACATAAGCAATTATTTTATTACCTTTAGTTTTACACTGATGTAGCTCCGATGCAGCAGACGACTTCAAGCACGACACCCATGGCTTTCGATTTTCAGCTCACGTGAGTCGTTCGTTGAGTATTCCATATTCATGATTTACATTCGAGTGTCATTCGAGTTTGAATTATTTATGCAATTCGCTAGCAAAAAGTTCTCGTTTCTATGCGAGTGGCATGGCGCTAAGGAGAAAGGACGTCATCGGTAAGTGCGAGTGGCAGCAACAAATGGAACTTAAAACGGTCGCTTCCTTTTTAAAAGGCACTCACTCTCTTCTCTCCTCTCTCTCTCTCTCTGTCTCCCTGTGCTTTCAATTTCAATTTCGTTTCGAGCTATTTGTCTGGCAGGATGCCTGCCTCTCTGTCTGCCCAAGAGTAGTAAATGCGCCGTGAATGTGTCGAATGCACGCAATTGTCTTATGCCAAGCGCTTGTTGCGTGAGGGTGGGTGGCGCCAGCGGCTTGAAATGGGCGCACCAAAGGCACTTTGACACGTTGTGTGCACAATTTGCAACGCCCCAGGGCACTGAAGGTATCCTTTCAACTACGCATTGCGTAACACAAGCAAAGGCAGCAAAACGCTGGCAGTATATGAATGCAGTGCCTGAGCTCAGTGCCAAAGTAAACATGCAAACCGAGTGAGTACGTTCGCTTGAATGTCCGCCAACCATTTTCGGTCTTTAAAAAGAAAAAGAAAAACAAAAATTATATAAGAATAAAAGACGCAACCACTGAAGTAATGGGAAGCAAGGATGCTCTCGAAATGCGTGAAGTCTTCTTTGCCAAATATACCGGCATTGCTTTTGCCTATGCCGCGAGCAAGCAAGCGGTGTCAAAGGTTGCCTCATGCTGCCTCAGATCTATGTAACTATGTGTGTGTGTATGTGTAGTGCATAAAATGCTTTTGAAATTAAATAAATTTTATAACATAATTTACGTTGTCGAAACATGCATGCAGCATACGAGCCCAGCCAAATGTATCTGAGTAACTGTATTGTGTATCTTGGGATTTGCCCAGCTCTGGGATTACCTCGAAAGTGAGCTGGCTTAAATTCAATTTTAATTTTACAGTGCTTAGGCATGAACGAACTTTTTTGTTCATTTTGCCTTTTACTCTTTTCCGCACTAGTAAGGTTATTCGACATTGATTTTGGGTTTGTCATTTGTTATGTACTTGTACTTGGTGCAGGGAGTTTTCAAGTTTTTAGTTTTCTTCCGTTAGTTCTAAGAAGGTGGATAAAATATGACGTAGGCATTTTTTTATTTTTATTTATATTTAATTTTAGCAGCGACCCAGGCATATAAAAAAAAAATTAAAAAGGCTTCGTACCCCTTTTTGTGATGTAAAGTCATCAAAGTTAAGGGTATTGAATCGTTCTGTCTTCTAAGCATGCTTATGTAATGCATAAGTAAATAGACAATCTTGAAATCGAGACACATAGAATATAACGCAAATATATTCTGCACGCATCTGAGACTATCAGCATTTTTAAAACTGTTTCTTGGCAGAATTTTTCTCCTCTCTGACAAAAGTGTATAGACCCTGATGATATTCAACCTTTACATGACTTAGCTTTTTATTAATAAAAAAAGAATAAGTCTTGATAACCTTTCCTGTGCCTAGTAGATTGTATTTATAAAATTTTATCAAGAAATTAAATAATAAAAAAATAATTTGTTTTCATAAACAACTTCAATTGACAATAACAGAAAACTACTATTGCGTAGTTCTTATCCAATGATTTGAAAAAGGGTGATCCAGAGTTGATGCCTCTCTTGGCTACCCAACCAGTAGTGAGAAACAAATCTCATCTTCGATTGTTGACATCTTTCGGTCTTCTTAAGCCCTAGGAATATGCTGTTAAATCCGTTCTCCGAATCCGGACTTCTGTTCAAATTCTAGAAATAATACTTTGAAAATTTCATTGTATAGACCAGTAAGTTGAGCTGAAATTTGTTACAATTTTGCTTTTTTTAGATAAGTATACAAGATCGTTGCTAATCAATTTTCAAGATCACTGCTCCAAATAAGATCTAGTTGGAAGTTTCGACAGCTATTGTTTCTTTACCGCCGGTAGTGATTTGAAACTATGAAACTATACAAAAAAGGGACAGGGTGTCTATAAGATTGTAGCCGTCGCGATAATGAGATAGAATATGTCTCCTCTTTGCGCGCTGCTTCGTAGCCTAAACACTCTACCAAGCCGCGTATGATTATGTACCTGCTTACGCTCAGTAGTGTTTGTAGCTCTCTCCAGGCTTAGTTATACTATGTTACCTGCATTAACACCAGTCATATGGATTAAACCAATTCTCACAATAATCTATGACCTTTTAATATTTGTGGAAAGCAGCGAAAGAACCGAGAGAGTATGGTAGTTTCAAAGTGTTCGGCGCCTTGCGTGTGTTCGGCTCATGTAATAACAAATATAAAAAGGAGTAGTCAACGCGTAGTCAACGTAGTGAACATACGATCGTCATATTATGGTCTTAAAGTATATTATTCCACATAAAGTAATTAAATTGATTGTGTCCATATGAAATCTCGATGCCACTTGAATAAGTCTATGTCAGAAGCGATATGGAAAGTAAGAGCACATCAGTAAACCCGTAGTAGTCGCTGATAGTAAAGTGAAAACAGGGAAATACTTTATACGCCACATTATACAGAACTTTCCATATCAATGATGGTGATGATCTACTGTGTGTGAAGTGCACACATGATTTTTTTTCTTTTCCAATATTCTCTGTTTGTTTGCACCCATTCAAGGCTATGCATGACTTGGAAATCTGTTATTGTGGCATTGCAGAATATTTTTATTGACAGAGGTTTGACAGTGGCCATCATGTTTTAGGACATTTACTTATTTTCGAATTCATTCGGTTGCTTGCTGTATTCAAAGTATGATGGCAAACTATCTTCGTTTGATAGCTTCTCACAGAGAATGTTCCTCTATGATCACCAACATCTACTGACAACTTTTCGGAAAGAAAGTGGTGAAGTAAAATTTTGCTGAAATTCGGCTTGTCTAGTTCAAAGTAGTCATTTTAATACATTCAACAATACTCGCTCAGAACATTTGCTGCGTCGATGCAGAGGCTATTGCTTTCAGCTGTAAAAAAGAAAGAGGAAGTCCATTATTTGACTTGTCTTAAAAAAGTCAAATTCTATGAATTTTTTATTTTTTGTAAATTTTTTTAAGTTCACAGCGCAGAGTACATTACTTTCGACTTAGCTGAATTCAACATTTGCACTGCTTTGGCCTGAGGGTTGGCGTGCCTGATTCTCTGTTTTGCATAAATCTGTGCCGGTTTATCATTTAGCTTATAAAAATTGCACAACTTGCAACATTTTGTGCTTTCATTCACATATTTGCATTTGTAGAAATTCACTTTGCTGCTGTTGTTGTTGTTGTAGTCGAGTTGTTGTTTGAGTTGTAACGCGCTTTAATGACCCACTTTAGACTGATAGAGTACACCGGTTCTGTGTGTTTTGTTTTTATGCGGGAGTGTGTAAGCAAGAACAAGGCATAGTGCTAGAGTACGAGCGCCAGGTAATGGTGTTTTGGCGCTTGTCTGTTCTGAAATTTGAATAAAACATGGAGCACACATAAAATGCATTTGCTACGTTCATAGTGTGTTATGTTAGTCCTGCCAAACGGCCGTGCTACAGTTCAAAGTATTTTTGAATACACAACGAAACACAACCAAACACTGACAGCCAAGGCTTGAATAGATATGCAAAAATATTGAAAAATAAAATAAAACCGAGAAAAGTAAACCATAAAAGCAACATAAATGGCACGCGGCATGTGCGAAGGCCGCATGTGTTGTGTGGGGGTGGCACGAAAAACTTTTTGTATCTACTCGAACAAATTTTAGTGCTCAAAATACAAACCGACCTTTTAGTGTTTGTTGTGGAAGTAATGCAACTTTCGTAGGCCTTTTAGTCCACTAAGGCGATTGATTTTTTTTACTTCAACACTATTCTTTGACAGTGCCGCATGTGACTCACACGTGCCGCAGCATATAAAGAAGGAGGGATGGATTGTACGATGGCAGTTCTAGAAAGGATTTGCTGAAAAGATCATAGACAAATTTAATCGATGAATAGAGAAAATATTGGCGACATTTTTTATTTTTCCTATTTTTTATTTTATTTTTATTATTTAATGTCGACAGTGATAGACATAAAAATGTAGACAGATGCCAGTGTATTACAGATATAAAAAAACTAAATGATAAAAAATAAAAAAATAAATAAAAAAACTTGAGGGCTGCCTGACTTTGATTTACATCCAGGCGAGAAGTCAAAAAATCGGAGTTTTGCATTGGGGGTAGTGAGTCTCTGTAATGATGACAAAAAATAAAATAAATAAAAAATAATAATAATAAAAAAGAAATTGAAAAAATTGAAAAAAAACATGTTGACATAAAAAATGTGTTGACAATAAAAAGTTGCGACTGCCTCCGTCCGAGTCTGAGTCTGAGTCTGTCTTCATCAACATGTTGCATGCCAGTGAAATGCGCAATGAGCAACGACAATAAAATAACTAAAAAAATTTACGAATTGACTACAGTGTCTGCCATAATCAGACTTACACCAGCCAACATAATTTCAATGAAGAAAAAATTTGAAAAAAAGCGGAAAGTCGTAAAAGCAGAAATAAGCCATCAATGGCATTAAACCACCGACGACTTTGACTACAACTACGAGTGCGACTATGCCGACTACGACGACGACGACGACGACTCAATTTGACTCACTCACGTGTTTGTTTCATTTGGCAAAGTGCCTCACGCTCATAGGCCACGCCTATAACCACATGGAATGACTGTCATTTTTATGCTAGTGCTGGCGCTGTCACTGCCACTGCCAGTGCTATTTTGTGGCTTTTACGTATGAGTAATTTTAGCCTTAGTAAAAGTACCGTTTCGTAGAGAAGCTGCCAAGCAGCTAACGCATAAAATCTCAGCTCGGCTCAGCAGAGCTCATTTCGGTTCGGTTCGGTTGCGAATCATTTAAAGTTTTCTGATTACATGGAAAATTATATAATTTTCGTGTTGATTTTTAGTGTAAAAGTTTTTGGTTTCCTTTGCTAAAGCAGTCACTGTCACTGATGCTTTGCTGCTCATTTGAAAATCAATACTTTCGACGTACGCCGCATATTAATCATGCGTGGCATGTGATGCACATGCGATTTCCGAGCCTGTCTATGCGAGGCGAATATGTTTAAGGCTCTCATAAAAAGTTTCTTAATACGTGCGACGCCTACTTTTCGTGGCTTTGCTTGGTGTAAGCTGATATCGTTCTGTAATAGGAAAACTTTGTTGCTTTGCGGTAGTCGTAGGCGCTGACTTTGGATAGGGCTTTCCCGTTTTTTATATTGCAATATTTTCTTATTATTAAACGGGAAAGAATTTAATACATCGGTTTGCGCTAATATAAAAGCATACACGGCCAAGCAGAAATACTTTTAAAATATTGCATTGCTCCGAACTTATCCCATGGGATTATCGTGACTGGCATTGTCTGTGATAACAGCTTAGATAATCCAATTAATATGCACACACACTCAAAAAAAAAGTGGGGGACACACCCACGCCCAACAGTCAAGCACACTTGAGTTGTTACAGTGGTTGTGGCTGGGGAGAAATTGGCCAAAACTCGCACATCTGACGTGCACGCAACGAGCGTTATGAAACTCAAGTGGCGAAGAGATAGTGGTAACGCTAAACCGGATGGGATGCACACACACACACACACACACATGCAAAGAACACCTTTACCCACCATGGAAAGGAGGAAGGAAAAACAGAATATAGCAACAACAACAGCAACAACAACAAGCACAACATGCTTCAACGCTGTTCAAACATTCATGAGCATGACGAGCTTATGCTTCTGTAGTATGTAGTATGTGCAATGGCATGGTGGGGCACAGGTTATTGGTAATACAAACACAGCCATGCAAAGCGCGCATATAACCATTCGTGATACAAGGGGTGCGCTGAGTCTGTTCGCAGTAAACAGCGCACCGCTTAGCTTAGGCAGAAAAGTAGTTAATATCCTTTGGGGCAAATACAAACAAGCCCAGCTACAAACACAGTCACACAGATGCAATATGCTGACAACCAGGGAACATACGTATGAAAAAAAATAAACGCAGTAACGTGGGATGTATGTCGCACGTGTAGTCGTGCAGATACATCGGTTAGACTCTGTGCATAAAACTAATTTGAGGTTTCGCAATTATGCAGCGGTTTGGGCAGTACAAACAGCATCGTTACCAGGCGAGCACCACTGACGCGGCTGAGAGTTGCCTTACCTACCACCGACAGTTTTGCGTACTTATACTTCTACACACACAGACACACACAAAGAGACTCATCCGCATTTGTATCTTTCATGCGCTCTATTGTAGTAACTGCTTTTTAATGCATTCCTGAAGCGTGCAGTGTATTTTTCTATGAATGTCTGTGTATACAGAACAGTAGCAAAAAAAAAAGTGGTATGTGGAGACCGAAAAAACAACAGTTAATTTCAGTCTGTTCTTTTTGTTTTTTGTTTTCGGTTTATGTGTGTCTGTGTGTATGGCGGCCACATGCAAATAAGCAGACGCATGTGCACTCATTATGCTAAATTATGTTATTCTCGCATATCTCGTGTTTTCGCTGCTTCTTTCTGCTTCTATTGCTCTGTGGCTAGAGCTAAGCTCGACTTTACTGCACAAACATTTGTGGAATTATTAGAACGCAACGGTTTCAAGTTGCTTTTTTTAAATTGAATTGTGAGCAAAATCAAACAAGACCAAAAAGTGAGCCCCAAAAGGTATTAGCAAAAAGTGGCTTTGCTGGAAATCTGCGCTCTTTGAAAATGCCATCGAAGGGTCTCGCTTTTTTATTGTTCTTTGTTTTTGCAATTTTTGTGCCGGCTTTGTTGGTTTTTGTGTGAGCGCATTTCGCAGATGACGCTCGTTTAAATATTTACACAACTCCATGTAAATTAAAAACGATAGCAGGCAACAAGTTAAGAATAATAAATGTGAAGCAAAAGGCTGAAAAAAAAGAAAAAAGAATTTTAAAAAGAAGAAAGTGAGTATGTCTAAAAACAGGAGTAAATCGGAGTATTTTGAAAAAGGGTTGAATAGCATATACACGAGTAGTTTGCTTGCCGAAAGAAATTGCATAAAACAACTACAAAATTAAACAAACGAAATACACAAAGCGGTCTGTGCTTGAATCGCCTCAGCAACTGGCTAAGCTAATAAACTTTAGCAGTTGCAAACGCTTGAATGGTTAGACTGGCATTTTGTGTTCGAATATATGAATGTTCGCTCAAAGCATTGCTTCATATCCTGGTCGCATATCCTTGTTGGCATGACCATGTTAGCGTAAAAGAGCAAATAAATAGTTAAAAATTGCTTTTCGCTTTGAATTTACATTGTATTGCACGCAGACTCTACACCCAATGCCTTTGCCTTGGACATTGGTATTTCTGTCCATTCATAAACGCTTCAATAGCTGGCTTAACTCAAGAAGGCATGCATTAGAGTCCCTTGGGACAGACAAGCAAAGAAACAAATAGAGAGGAACGTTTATTTTTCCTGCCGTTTTGTGTTCTGTGGTAGCAAAAATATTTGTTGCATACTTCTTGGCTGGCCATGTCAGGCACACTAACCAAGCAACGAACAAGGCAGCAAATATTTGTTGAAATCAGCAAAGAGGTAAATTTGAAAGTTTCCTTTTTTTGCCAATTGCATGGCAGCTTTAATTAATTAAAACTGGATTCGTGTGTGTGAGTGGCAGAGTTTTTTTTGTTTTTATTTTTTTTTTCTAGACTTTCGCTTGTCACAACTAGTTTTATGTCGGAAATAGCTGCCAAGCGAAAGTTAAATTGCTACAGCAAATAACATGGTTCAGCATTGTGCCGCTACTCAAACAAACTCATCTCGATTTGATTTGAGTTGCTTTCGCAGTTTTTGCAATTACGCAAAGCGCAGAGAACTAAAAGTGGCGCATTCTCACACGCAGCTCGCATGTCCTTTCACACACTTAAGCCGGCCATTAAATAACGCTGTAAACTTTTTTGCTCGAAATGCACTCAATTTGTCAGCAACTTCAACTTACACACTCCAAAACCTGCATACTCCAAAAGTACAACGATCAACTCCCTAACCTACGTTGGCGCCTTGGCTCCAGTCTGAGCGGTGCCAGCGTGACGACGGCAGCTTTTGAAACAATGATAAAGCCAACAACGACGCCAACGGGTCCAAAAAATTATTGAAATTACACGCCAAGCCATGCCATGCCGCGCGGCATAAATTTCAATTAAATATGAAAGCAAAACAAATTTTCAACGTTTTATTTGGTAAAGAACATTCGAATGAGGCAGCAAATAAACAAACAAACAAATGAACAAAAACAACAACAAATAAAGTAAAAAAAAATAAATAAATGAAAACCCAAAGTACGGCAAGCATTTTCCTAAATGTAATTGAGCTTGCCATATAAATAAGGTATGATTGGGTGTGTTTGCCTGTGTGTGTGTGTTTGTGTGTGTGTTATTTGAGCGTAGCAATTACTTAAAAAAAGCACGAGCACAAAGGCATATCAGCGACTGTAAAATTATTTAAAAGCCATTACGCTTGTATGCGTATGGGATTACAACAGTCAGGACATTGTTATACAATCACGTCATTACACAAGCAAAAACATACATACGCATACACACATACATGCAGTACACTTGAACATTATACTTTTACGTCACTTTGTCTGTTTATTTGTGCGTTTTCCGGCTTTTGTGCTGCTCTACGCTCTTCATTACAACAGCCCTTGGTGGTCGCTCCTTTGCTGCTACTCAGTTCAGCTCAGCTCAGCGCAGTTGTCTGCCGTCAGACAATTTGGTTTAATTGATAGTTTGGATAATGTAATTATAGACTATTGCATTGTTTCATACGAACCGATTTGCTGCGATTATAATGGCAAACAATAAAGCGCTTGTAGCCATGTTCGTGTGTGAGTGACTGATGGACAGCTAAATTGTATGTTTGCTTGACATGAAAAACATGTCACATATGTGTAAAAAAAAAACTGTTATTAAGTTGCTAAGGAAAGCGTTAAATAAAAGAAGAAATAGGCAAATAAAATAAAAAAAATTAAAAATAAAAGAATTGCACAAATTATTAATTGCTGTCTTTGTGGCGAGTTTGCATGGTGACGCACACACACACATAATCAAACTAATTAACAGCCAAGTGAAAGAGAAATGGTGCTACTATTGCAATTGCCACTGCTGCAAACGACACGGCGACATACACCAACGCCAACGCGTCTGACACCAACACTGCCACAGGAATATGCTATTAATTATGGTCATTTACAAATACACTTACACACATGTCATGGGCCTAGCAACGTTGTCGCCAAAATGTGCACTATCATCATCACCATCATTGTCATCATCATAACCAAAAACTGTATTATGTTGTTCCGTTAAGTTACAAATTCCATGCTGGTCGTTCGGTCAACGCAGTCAACGTTCTAGCGTCGTCGTGTCGTTCTCATCATTGACGCCGCATTGACTGCACGCTGCATACTTTTGTGTGCTTCCATTTAAACCGTTGACCAGCACCCGACTCGCAGCCAATTGGCCAACAATGTACAAAATACATTGCATACAAATTGAATGCATACCAAATCGCCTTTACTCGTATATATGAATGGCATTAAAACAAATAACGGCGTTGGCAACGGCAACAAGCGGCAGCAACAACCATGAGCTGGCAAGCCAAAGCCATAACGGGCCTATTGAAATGCCATTTCCGGTTCCGCAATGTCGCGGACAGAATGGGCATGTGCGTGGGTGTGAGTGAGTGTATTTCTGTGGCCAGGCAAGGGGCGTGTATATGTATATATACATAATATGATGCTATCAATGACAATCGGCGTTAAAAGTGCAATGATGCAATGATCCAGTGATGCAATGAGGCAATTTGGCAACAGCGTGCAAACAATCGGTGAATAAATTCGGCAACGGAAATGACAATAATGAGCGACAAATGTGTGAGTATAAAACAGAAGAAGGAGTATTTGTTAGTTATAAGAAAATGTGTGAGTGTGTATATAAGCAGGCTGTCTCATAATGGTTATGAGCTGTGTATACGTAGCAATACATAAAGCAGTTGAGTGCGCAAAAAAAATATAAATACAATAAAAAATACAAAGAAATAAAAATAAGTAAAGAAACAAATAAAAAATTAGGATAAAAACCTTACCTTTTATATTTGCACAGATACGAAGACCTGGAGTCTGACATGAAGAGTATGCGAGCTCAAGTCAGTGTGTGTCTCGGCCGATCCCATACACGCTGTACATGCCCGACGTCTTCATCTTGAAACATGAGAAACTGTCTGTAGCAAATTATGCGGATACTACTGTCCTGTTGGTGAATGATAGCGATCCGACTGTAGCCTCAGCTCCTTTGCAAAACCAGGAACATCTGCGTCAATGCAGAGAAAACTGCACAAGTCACTTTCAACTTGAACCTCTTGACATGCTATGCCGTTTTTATCAATGGTGAGGCCATTCCAATAAGGGCAACTGTAAAGTGCCTGGTACTGACGCTGGACAAGCGTCTCACCTGGCAACCGCGTATCATGACCAAGAGAAAACAGTTGCACCTAAAATTTTTAAAAATGTCTTGGCTCTTTAGGTACAACTAGAAGCTCAACCTACAACCTATTGTAAAAGGCACAATAGATATCTACTTACCGTAGATAAGCTTGGGGCACTACATTCAATTCAAACCTGGAAATACTTAAGAATTTTCAGTATTTATTTTTATTTATTTTATTTACATTTAAAGAATCATTAAAGTACGCTTGTCCATGCTGTCAATTTTTATGCCCCCTGCCCCCCCACCACCCAACGCTATTATTTCTTGCATAAAGCCAGCCGAAGCAGTCATGCACAGACAATTGAGCACAAAGTGACGCCTTGCAGCAGCAGCAGGTGATTGTATGCACTTGTGTGTGTGTGTATATGTGCTTGCCTCAGTGCAATTCACAGTCATTTCCTGTTGCATTTGGCATGTCAATTTAACTCAGCTTGGCTCAGCTCAGTGGAATCGGGTTGCGTGAGGCGTGCAGCTGCATTGCGATGGACAAGAAAAAAGGACATGCTGTCATTGAGCATGGAGCGTTGAGCATTATAAGTTGATTGATTTATTTTTATGTTTATAGCATTTCATTTCGTATTTCAAATTGGGTTTCACTTACTCACACACGCGCCCTTTCGTGCATTTGCCTGTGCAGCATGATTGAGCGTTTGAGTGGTTTGCTTGCATTGCATATATGTCAGCGTGAGTATATAACAAGTATATTTTACAATTTTATTGCTGGCCATATGCGTTGATCTATTAAATCGATGAGGAACAATCAATATAAAATCGAAGAGTGCTTCAAGGAATAGCAATAGAGGCGTGACACGAGAGAAAAGCATAAGCAAAGGCAAACGCGCGTAGACCGAAGACTATCGAGCTAAGTGTGAAGATATAAACAAAGATATAACAAAGGAAGAAGCACAATGGCAAATAGAAGAAAAAACTGGCAAAATCAACAGCCGCCTGAAAGGCTACACTGAATTATTTCTAATCAAATAAAATAAAGAATGCACATAAGCTCGACTCTTGGCTTTTGGCTCTTGGGCGCAAGCAGCCTCATAAACTCAATGGTTAAACCAAGCGCCCACTATTTGCCACGCCCCACTGCCTACTCATCTACAACAAGAATGACAAACGCCATATTGCGCAAATATCGAACACTGGCAATGTGCGCTGTAGCTGGCATTTTATGGCGTTTATACTCGTGCAGCATCGGTCGGTGCGATGGTTAAAGTTGGTATGTGTATTCTTTGCTTCACTTCTAAAGTGTGTTTGTGTATGCGTGGCGACGCTCTGCTGCAACACATTTTAATGCTATAGCCATAAAAACAGTCGAGGCGCACCAAGCAAACGAGCGCGTGAGCAAACCGGAACCAAAAGCAAACCAAACCCAGCCAAGCTAAATTGAAGTGAGTCTCTGCTTTAGATATGCGAGCTTAGCAAAACATAAAAAATATAAAAAAAAGAAGAAGAAAAAAATATGTAGCAAATCCAAACGCAAAAAATTCAATTTTAAGGCTGACTAACGCTGCTAAACAGTGACCAAGCGTCATGACCCAGTACGCCTTCTTTGGGGCCGTGCAGGTTGCCTTTTCTGGAAGTCCTTGCTTGTTATTGTTGAAATAAAATTAAACTGCATACGACTTTGGCGTCTATGCACCTCACATAAAATCATAAAAAAGTAAAGTGCCAACTACATACACACACACACACACATACACACACATACACATACACCTACAATATAGAATAGAAAAAAGGTTAAGCACGTAATGAAATTAGTGACTGCGTTCTTTTGTTGCTGCTCAGTGCCACCAACTATTCGCACAAAGTTCAAAGTCCTCAGGCTCGTAATTTATTTATGTAGCAGCGGAAAGAGGAGCTGCTTACTTTGTCAACTACTTTTAAACATTTTAACCTTATTTCTCTATACATTTTGTTATGCGCCAATAAAATTAGGTTTTACTATTTTAGTATTTTCTTTTTTTCTTGAAGCATGCAACATTTGGCTCTTTTTAGTCTTTCACCAAAAAGAGCTTAAGTTTTTTTGTTGCCATGGCAATTTCAATTTATATTTATGACCTTTTAAAGCCATTTTATGACCTGGCAACGCTGCTACTGTTGCGTATGCTATTAATGCTACTGACATTTTTTTTAATTTAATTTTATTTTATGCGTCGACAAATGAGAACCACGTATGACGACCAGTGCGATTTTAAAGCCGCATTAAGTGTGGCCATTAATTTGTGCGTATTTGCTTATATCGACGACACAGCTGAAGTTCATTAGCCTTACAGCAATTTGGGTTGTCCGATGACGATTGGCATTAAGCAGTCAGATTATCAGTAAGCAAAGGACTTCATTAGACGACTTAGCATCAGGCGAACTTAGTTTCTTCTAAAGTACAGCTTAACTGTAGTAAAATTGGCACTAAAACGGATTAGTTTGCTTTGGGTAGTCTTCGAGTTGAAATTAAGGAAATGAAGCAGTGTAGACTGAGCTGACGTTGGACCACATGGAAATTACTTAAGGTAAACCAGCAATGAGTAACTGCTAAAGTAGTTTACTTATTGGCTGTTGGTTGTTGTATTCGCTGCACAAAGACAGCTGTCAGTCAAGCCAGTTATACCACCGCAACACTAGCAGGGCATATGTCCATGGGACTATGCAAAATAAGAAGCGCCGCGCGAAGAGTAAGCGAAGGAAAAGTAAACAAACCAGCAGCATTCGAAGTTCTAACATGAGAGCCATTCTAACCAGAAGCACACACACACACACACACAACGCGCACAGAAAAAAGGTAAAATTGTAAAAATCAATGGAAAAATAAGAACGGAGGGAGCAACGTCAAACGCCGCCGGTTGATTGATTTTACGCTGCAGCCGGGGCGACATTGACGTTGTTGCCGGTTTGAATCAGGCAATAAGCGCACTGTTGCGTCACCTGCGTACCACACATGACACACGTCAACCGCACCAGCGAATGATTTTGCTTTGTTCGATTTGATCGAACAACGTCTAGCGCTGCAACGCGTCGCATCGCGTCGTGTCGCCGTCTCCTATCGTCAAAGCTCCGCCCACACACAGCCATACAAACATAGTAAGTTACAGAGTAAAATTGCTTGTGCTGAAAATGGGGGCTGAGGTGTCGTGCTGTAACATTCGTGTATTGACGCCTTTGGCATAATAAGTTTACAAATTTTTGCACGCAAGCAAAATGCGCACAGCAGCAGCTTTCGCCTGCATTTAGTGGCTGTCACTGTCGCTGACTCAATCTGACTCACTCACTCACTCACACACACACATATGTCTGCCTGAGTGTATGTGTTGTGTATGTCTGTGCTTCCCTTTGATTTTTTGCCGCCTTCATCGCTTGATTTTTTTTCGCTGTTATTTTTTTTTTGTTCTCCCCTTACTCTTGGCGTTGAAATCAATAAATCTGCGCCAATGTTTAAATCCAATTTATCACTTTACAGATGTTTCCATATTCTCCACTCATCATCAACGACATCATCATAGCCAACCATATCATCGTCATCAACAGCATCATCATCATGATCAACAACATCAACACACATGGCAGACAGTGTGATTGACAGTAGATAATAGAAGAAAATTTCATGGTTGCTTGTTTCAGAGTTTTTGTGCGTTGTGTGTTTGTTGAGCGTCGGTAAAACTTCCACAGTAATAGAAGCAAGGACAAGTGCTCAAAAAATTAGGCTCGTTTATCTTCAATTCACTGTTTTCTTTACAAAAATATTCAAGCACAACAAAGCGTATGAGAAACGGAATTCTTAAGTCTCCACGGACTAAAAGAAGCAGCGCTCATCGCTGAAGCACAGTCAGCCTTAGGGCTATCGCCGAGAAAAATTGCTCATATGGCGGAAATTCGACAGCTTTCGTGGCATTTCTGCTTCTCTTTGAATATTTTCTCTTTGCCGATTATGCAACGCTGTTGGGATGCATTTATTTATGGCAAATAATAAATTTTATTTTTGTGCGCCTTTGTCGCCATTGTCATCAAATTATGCTGCATGAGTTCACATCAAAAAGGGCGATTTTAAAGCGATTTATTTCGTTTGTCGTCTTCTCTACGGTGCGTGGCTTTATAGGAAATGCGCTGAGCTCAACGCTTTTTCAATAATAAAATTTAGTCTAAAATCCAGTGCGGCTAAAGACGCCGCGAAAGGAAAGCACCGCATGCGTTTGTGCTGAAATTTCATATGATTTTGCATACTTTGCGGCGTATCGGTTTTCAGTTTTGTGCATGTTTAAGTCGCGGAAATGATAAACATGAAAACGCCGCTAGGCAACTGTTGAACGCAGCTTTTACAAGCAAATTGAATCTGTGTGGAATTTATAAAAATGTAGCATATTTTCGAGCGCGCATATATTAGTTTCACGTCTTGTTGTCGATAACTCACTTCTTCTTAGAAGATGATAGCTTCTTTTTGTAAATCTTATATGTTTATAGTAATGTTGGTGTGTGTGTCTTTTCCGTAGATATAATCCCGTTGCTACGACTTACCGTATGTGTTTCGCGAATTAGTATTTAATGTAGACTTTAAACAATGCTTCCTAAGTATTTCTTTATTCAGTGATAAATCACAATCAATCAGCGTTGTACAACCTCAACTTTGCATAGTGTGTGCACGGCATAGGGTGTACTTTGACGTTCTGACGTTATGAAGTAGAGAGTACTAGACTGAAATTTTCACTCGAGACACTGTGACGGTCAGTCCAGTTCGCACTGCTCACAGTTGCCCATCTAAGCCTTGCCATAGCCGAAGTCGTCCTTAGCTAATATTTCGATGTAAGTATAAACCGACCAATGGCTTGTTAACCCTAGCGCGCTGAACATTCTTATTTTCTTATAGCAGAGCCTTTGTAACTTTAAAAGAGTGTTCTATTTACGGCTATGTACGGCTATTGGAATCATTGCTTGTTATGCTCAGATAAACTTTGCTAATTTAATGATGAAACAGTCAAAAGCTCAGTTATATTAAACTTGATCCTGATAGAACGTGTTATAGAGCTTCTCAAACGCCTTGATCTGTGTAATCCTGTGTGAAGATGTCAATTCTCCTCTCGATCCGTGCTATTTCCCAAGAAGTCATTGGGCTCGTGCAGCAGCCGTTCATTGTTTGTTATCTACAACTGTCATTCATTTAAGGTTGTTCTTCTCTTTCGTGTTTTTTGTAGCATATGTATAACGACTAACATTAATCGCAGTAAACTGCATGACATATTTGTATGATCAATATAACAAATGACGAGTATATAAAAGTATATAAAATATTGATGATCAGAGGGAGATCGTGCGGGTCTTTTTAGTTTACGCCTCATTGTGGTTCGAGTGAGCTCGATTGCCAGAATGATGGATGATGGAGGAGTTAATTACCTCAATAACTTCTGTGCAGCGTCGTGTTGCGGACGTACCATGGTTCGCCAGTGGGACTACTGAGTGCCTTGTGTTTACATGCCTGCTATCTTCTAATGTTATTTGCGCCAGTGGTGCCCCATGTATAGCGAAATTCAGTGAAATGTGAATATTTTTGAATTTTCCTTGGCGTAGATATAATCTGGCAACTTGAAAATATATCTAACCATTTCTACCCAACAATGCAATGCTAGTTGTTTTTACAAATTCACTGACTGTAGCAAGTAAAGTACATGAAGAAAATTAAACAAAAAAAGTTTAAAGTTTAAAGTTTAAATGAATGCACTGTGGGATTTGAAAGGGCGGAATTCCGGGAACTTATTTTACACAATGTATGTATGTAGTCAAAGAAACAAGAATTTTTTTTTTACATTAAATATATTTAAATGTATAAGTTTAGGCTCAAATGTTTGCTGGCGAAAAACGCGCAATGAGCGTGTGTACTATTACGTCATTGGTGGTTATTACAAGTATATTGTACAACATACACAAGACATATTCATATCGACTAAATAAATATATATATTTTTATATATGTATGTATTTCTGCATTTATCTTTATTTTCATCATAATTTTTTCTTCTTCTTCATCATCTCCTTCATTCTCTGATTCTGTTTTAAATTTATATCTGTTTTTCTTTTATCGTTCATTTACTTATTTAGTTCAGCCATGGAATGATTCTACTTTCTCGTTTTCTTTCACTTACTTCAACTTCATTTCATCTTTTGTTGGTTTCTGTTCTGCTGCAGTATCTTTGTATCTTCATACCAATGTATCTTTGTTTTGTTTAATGTGTCTGTGTATGTTTCATTTCAATTGTGTGCTTTTGCTATTGTTTTTTTTTTAATATTTGTTTTTTAGTGTTTGTGTGTTCGTATGCAAGTTTGCATAATAAATACGCGCTCATTGTTCCTTTTCACTTTGTTCTTCTTTGTTCTGACGATAAATTATTTTTCTTCTGTCATCTCTGTTTATTTCTCTAAACTCTGCGTTTATTCAATTCAAGTTTATGCACAACTTTTTTTTAAATATATTGTTTTCTTTTTTATCATCATTATGCTTCTATTTACGGTCATCGCTCTTAAACAGATTTTAATTACTATTTTTAAATGTGTTGTTTTTTCACGGGTTTTTGTAGGTCTTTTTTACATTTATATCGGAGACAAACTACACTTATTTATTTAACTATTTAGGTAAAATTGTCTTACTTACTTATTTCAAATGAATTATATGTATATTAAGCAATGCAGAAGCAAACTAATCAATTAGGAACAAAATATTTTTTTTTATTTGTTTTTTTTAAGAGCAGAATTTTTTTCTTTTTTTTAAAGCAAATTGCCTTGTTTAGCATTTTATGCATTTTTAAAACATGAGAAATAAACTCAGTCTAAAATGAAAGGAGTCCAAAATATAGAAAAGAATGCACTAATTTTCTTTAAAGTATTTAATAAAGCCACAAAGTTCATTGTAAGTTTTTTAATTATCATTATTTTTTTTTTTAATTACATTTTAAAATAAGTGGAAAAATTCCTTAAACTAATTTCCAAGTGCTTAAACATTTATGTACGCGTACTTAGACATCTTTTGCATACTCGCGGAACTTATGGACTAAATTTTTACTCAACACTAAATATTTTAAACTTACCTAACATTAAGAATTTTCTTTAATATACTTATTTATGCTTCTTTTTTATTTTATTTGTTTGGCTTAAAAGGCATTCTCTCCAAAAATTAACGAAAATTTATTGATTTAAAACAACTATTTTTGACATAAGGGCTGAATTTTATAACAATTCAGTGTCTCACTTACCAATGTTTCTCCTTATTGCCTTTTTTGAATATTGTAAAACTGCGCATTTTTTATTTTTCTTTGTGAATTTTTCGTGCTTATTTAATTTAATTTTATTCTTTGAATTGTATTTATTCATTATTATTTGTTATTTTAAGCTGATTTGTAAACGATTTTCCCTTTAATTTCATCGCTGTTTTAGTCGCAAATAACCTACACACCAAGAAAAATTAAATCGTTGCTGCATACTTTTTGGGAGCTTTTGTTATTTTAAGAAATTTCTGCGTCATGTTCCAACATAAATTAACGTTACTCTTTCGAAAGAATACATGTTGCCTCAAAATATTTTCAAGTTCTTCTTATTTATTTATTTAATTTTCATTTTTAATTATTGTTTTTTGTATTGTTTTTTATTTTGCAGAATTTTTTTTAGATATATTTGAAGCCAAATTTATTTTGGCCTTTTTGCTTGCGCTGTAAAAATATTTGTATTCATTTTTATTTTTATTATTCTTTCAAGTTACTGAGCTTTTTTTCGCTTTTTTGCTTTGTTGTTAAATTGCTTTATTTGTTTCTGGCCTTTACGGGATTTTCAAATTTAATGCATTTATGTTTTGCATATATAATCTATATTTGTTTTATATTCTTGCTGCTCTTGATTGTCCACTAAAACTATTTTTATTTCGTACTTTCTTTGTTTAATTTTTTGCTTTTTGTTTTTTAAATTCTTTTTATTTCTTATTTTCTTCTGCCGCAATTTTTGCAGTTTATTTTATTTTCATTGCATATTTTTTTAAATAAATAATTTTTTTTATATTATTTATAGACTTTTATTTTATTATTAATATAAATATTATTCTTATTTTTGAATTACAATTACGCATTAAATATGCAACATTTTTCGACATTTTCCATTTTTTCTTTGCTTTATTTACCTTATTTAAAAATAAATTATTTGCATAATTTTGCAATTTTCGCATTAATTTTCTTTTATTTTTTTTAATATTTATATTATTATTTTTTATTTATTTTAATATTAAGTATACTTTTGTATACTCATTTTCTAATTTGCATTACCCTTTCCCCCTTTTTCCATTTTTTAATACAATTTTTTCATTTTATTTTTATTTTATTCAGTCTTAAACTAGAAAATATTGAATTATTATTAATTATATGTTTGCGTACTTTCTATTTTATATTTATCTTTTATTTTGTTGTTTCTTCTTTTATGGCAAATCAAATAAATTCAGTGTCTTATTTTATTTATGCCTATGAGCATAAAATATTATGAAGTGTAAATGCTTTGAAGTGTACTGAACTTAAATGGCAAATGAGACAAATTGAAGGTCGAAAGTAGTTCTAAGTAATGAAAAAGTTTTTGGAAAAGTCTAGGGAAACAAAAAAAAAAAAAAACCCAAAAGAAATGATGAAGTCAAAGTTCGCTTACAGTTTGAGCGCTCAGTTTGTTTACTTAGCTTGAGTAGAGGTTCGTGCGAGTTTATTAAGCATTTTTGCAGTTTAGCTAAAAATACGCGCACTAACTTTAACCTACGAGATACAAATTTCAGCTTTGGCATATTTTTACATGCGTGCTTTATTAAATCTATTTATTATTATTTTAGTGGCTTAGTGGCTTTACTTACTTTGTAACGTTTCACTTAAAAATCTCTTTACTCTCATTTTATTTTAAAAAGTTTTTGTTTGTGGAAAAAATGAAACGCCAGTTTTTGTCGGAGGTTCTTTGCTTGCTGTCACACCAAGAGAAATCATATTAGAGAGAAAAGATACTTTTATCCATTGTTGCTAAAAATATAGTTCACTTAGCTTCTAATTACATTAAGTTTTATTCTTCCTTTATTTTACATATTTACAATTGTGGCTGCACATAAGCATTCAGAAGATTTTGCAAACGTCTTTGAGTCCCCTTAAGCTAGTGTTCTATACGACTAACTTAAATTAAATGCTAAAAATTTTTTTATTATTACTTTCGATTTTATTCTTTAATTTTTTTATTTTTATTTTTTGTTTATTTTATCAATTCAAATTATCCGCTGCATGCAATAGAAGCTCGCTTCAGTAGTTACACCTAACGCACTCAGCTGCGCATGGATGGCGCTAAACTTTTTTTGCTGCCTACCCGCACTTACGACATGGACTAGCTACCAAGTATAATTATAAATATGTACAACGAATTCTTTCTGGTTTAGTTTAGAGACAACCGAATTGAAGAGAGAGTGTAGAAAAAAAGAAGAAAAATGAATTTCGCTTGAGGCTCTCAACTGCACGAAGGAAATGAAGAAGTAAATGTAGACGCAGTTGCTGCATTCTTTCCATTATAAAATATGCAATACACTTTGCACTAATTAAAAACATACTTTCAGGCGTTATTTACAAGCGTTCATTCGTTCACACACATCAACATTCATACAAAAACACATACAAAAACACAGAAAATAGAAACTCGCCACAGGGCAAATGCACCGTAATCGAATTAAATCGAATCAAAAAAGCATTTTAAAAACCTCAAGCCAAAATTTTGCCTCATACGAATTTTCTTTCCAACAAAAAATATTAAAGCTACCAATGAATAAAAAGGAAATAAATTAGTTTGAAACATCTAACCTCACTGCCTCAATTAGTGCACTCAACCCATGCGCCGCACAAGCTGCGCGCCAAAAAATATGGAAGCATAAAGCAGCAATGGACACGCACACGTCCAAGGCGAGCCGACGGAGCCTGCTTGGCCCTCTTGTACGCTAGTACGTACGTCCATCAGATCACGCGACAACGGCAGCTCGGTGGGATCGCTGAGCTCATCGTGGCAGGGCAGCTTTTCGGGTTTCAGTGTGAAGAGGCGCACCTTGAAGCCAAGCAAGTGCTTTGCAGACAATCCTTCAGTGGCATCGGCGTCAGAGTCAAGATTGTTGTTAGTGCCGAGCCTGTGCGTCAGTACGACATCGTTGTGTTGCTGTGCATTGTAGAGCAACGACGAAGATGACAGCAATGACGACGACTTCTTATTTTGCAGCTCCAGATTGTCATCCATGTCACTGACAGCGGCAGCCGCAACTCCAGCACTCAAATCATCGTAGTAATCGTAGCGTTTGTGTGTAATTGTCGAGGTGAGTGCTGCCGTATTCAGCTCGGCATCATTGTTGTATTGTGACAGCGAGCGCTTCTTCTTCTTCTTGAGTTCGACACCATTCTCAGTTGCAAATTGACGCTGGCCACGCACACCGGTTCTCGATTTGTTTGTATGTTTGCGTACGCCCACTACACCAGCATGCGTTAGCTCATCCATTGCATCATTACCGCTGAGTCCTGCGGCAAGGCTGTTACCGTTGCTAGTTATGCTGTTGTAGCCGCCAATGTTGAGCAGATCCAGTATGTGATTTGGTACCGGCTCAACGAAGTTGCCTAACTTTGGCTCCTGCAGTGTGCAAACGAATTCCTCCAGCGAATCACGCAGTTGCAGGTGACGTGTGCGATTTTTCAATTCGTAGATCCATTGCAGGCGACAATCGCAGATGTAGTTGTTGTCTGAAAGTGGAGTAAGCAGAATATAAAGAAAGTAGATGAGTTGTTGGTTATTTCGTTGGCTGGTTGTGTGATTGTCCGTGATTGTTTGATGTTGCTGCGCATTGCTCTTGCCGAGTGCGTGAAATGAAAGTGGGAATTAAATGTCACGGCCTACTTACGGCTGCTGCATAAGATAGTCGACAGTGCTTTCCAATAGATTTAACTTTATACCACATTTTGTACGTCGACTTAAGTGGCCTGTGAGGAACAACAATTTCGTTGTTACTTTTTGTTATGTCTTTCTACTTCTTACCTTATCGTATTTAAAATGGATCTCCGTTGTTAAATGATACGGTGAAACGTTAACAATTTAAAGGCGCAATTAGAAAGAAAGCAGGCGTAAGTGGACTTTTCGAGCATGGTTCGAATCAAAGCCATCGACTGACTGTCTGTTGTCAGTTATTGTATACTTCTGTCAGAGCTGGACACGCACAATGAATCAGGCTTCAGACTTCGAGTGAGGCACAGTGTGCATGTTATGCTGCTCAATGGCATTTCTGTAGAGGCATGCAACTTCTGTCCCCGAGGTTTAATTAACGTGTATCAAACCTGACTACAGTAAATGACACATTTATTAAACACACACACATGAAAAAGTCTCATAAATGCACTTGATATATATTGACAAAGATATAGAGATATTCGAGATAAAAGAAGCATGTACGAGAAGGAGCAAGAATGCACAATGATGACAACAATGGCAAGTTTGCCTTGTTACAATAAAGACGGCAAGCATAAAAAACAGCGAAAGGGAAGTGTGCACACATGTGGGTGGCTTGGCTTGGCTTGGCTTGGCCGATTGCCGGCAGGGATATGCCAGTGTGGCATACTCGTAAAAATGATGTTCCGCTGAGCAACTCGTTTATATAACTTCTACTCAAGTTACTGATTCATAGAGTGAAAAATTGATGGCAATGATATGTCCTTTGATGGCAACTGAAGCGCAACAGAAAAGTTAGTTGGCTTTTTTTGTACCTTTGCATACGCTTCAGTTGTCTCCATTACAATACACAACATTATTTCCTTTTTCTTGTTCTTCTTCTTTTTTGTGTGTATTTTTTGGCACACTCACGCTGTCATTGTCATGAATGCCAAGGCAGAGCGAGTCAGGATGTGGTGTGTGGTGGCATGCAAGCAAAAATTGCTTTACATTTAACTTTTCAACAAAAATACAGTTGTAGTTTGCAAATTAGCTGTGCCGTAATTGGCAACGCAAGCCGCAAGCAGACAGTGTGCACACGCATACAAACATACACTATTATCTCAGGCAAGTGCACAGAGTACAAATTATAATTTTACCATATGGCACACGTTGCGATTTTTCTTTGCATACTTCTTGGCGCCACTTCTCCATAGCAAGTACAAGTTTAACTTTATCTTTCTGTAGGGCAAGATCCTAAATAAATATGTCAGTATAACAGAGCGCAGCAAAAAATGAAAGAAACAAGCAAAGCATAAAAAAGGAAGACAAACCAAAGAAAGATTGGCCAAAGGAAAAGCACAAGTTGGCAGCGTTTAGCACGCAAATTACGGCAAAATTAACATGATAATGAACAGAGCAGAGTAAGCAGTGAATAGTAAAATCAGCATGAGTCTCGTTGTCTCTGACTTAATATGAGGACGGCTAACACAGTCAGAACTCACAAGTGTGTGTGTGCTTATGTGTAGCTGCTATGACGGTTAAGCCCAGTCAAGCCGAGCCTGAGCAAGCTGCAGGAAGTCAGCTAGTTAGCCAGCCATGTAACGAGTCTGGCCTGACAATATTCAACATGAGTTGTAAAAAGATATATGTACTTGTATATATACAATAAAATATAAACCGCACAAAAAAATAAAAGCTAACAACACTGACGAAACAGCGCAAAATGCCATTTCACTTATGCAAGTGCGTCTGTGTGTGTGAGAGTATATATATAAAGTACGTAAATGTGCACAAAATCGTATTCATATTTTTAATGATACTTGGCAAAAGGCAAAGCTAAACCGAAGCAGACTCCGGAAGTGTTTTTGTGCTGGTCTGCTGCACAAAACTATCTAAACTTGTGGGCATTTTAAAAGCAATGAACTTCGAAAAGCGGCACAAGTTGAGAAAGTGTCAACTGAGTGGGTGGCTAAATGGGCAAAGGATGTGTTGGGTTGGGTGATCGAGTGAGCCAAAACCAAGCTAAGCCAAGCCGAAACAAGCCAAGGCAAAACCAAAGCAAAAAATCAACAAAAAATAAAAAATAAATAAAATAAACCCGAAGCATATGAGACAGGCAGACATATGCATAGACAGGCTAACAGTTAGTTGAAGCAACATGCACATCAAATTTTATTATTATCATTTTGTCCGAAACGCAGCAACTCAGTCGATCCTCAACACGCTCAACACAGGACTTTCGAACAGTTCGCCCACACAAAAGCACACACGCACACATTGGCGTATGCTTTTACTGCCCTGTGTATTTATGTGTATGTGTATTTATGTGCCTAAATGAGACACACACAAAAACTTTGTTTGGTTTAGTTCCAAAGCAAAAGCATTCTTCATCGCTCGCCCGTGTTGCTTGCATGTGCGACCACAACAACACACTCACATTCATAATTAGTCGGTGCATAGAACTGCTCCCCTTTGTTGGTTGTTATATAAATTAATTAAAATTAAAATTTATTTCAGCAAAATGTGCTCTCGTTTCTCCAGCATCTGTGCCGATTAGGCGTTGTAAATAGGCAAGCGATTAATTTAGGTCGGTGTATGTCCCCAATGAGGTAGCCTTAATTGAATTTTTGTAAAGCAAGCAAGCAAGACAAAATACACTGGAAACTATACTAACGGTTGCCTCTATTGGGTGCATACCTCTATTGGAGAGACTGTTTATTTCTAATTTTTTTATATTTTTCTTTTTTTGGCTTGAATGGAGCGCCTCAAAGGTGTATAGGGTTTTTAATATTGTAAAAGTTAACTCTCTGGCATGTTTTTCTAACTAATAATTTTTAGATTTTTTTTTGCGGTGGTATCTGTGTCCGACAGATGAAATTACCATTTGGCATAATATCTAATGTCATATAATAGAGCTTCAGTTCTTTCTAGTCTTCATAACTCTAGGATTTGCTATATTTTTATATGAAACCCGAGATCATACCGATAGGCAATTTTTAGCTATTTTTAGTTAAAAAAATGGAGAGACGAGCGCGATTTTTTCTAGTAGAGAAGGTTTCAAATTTATTTGTGGTAATTAAAAAGTATGCATTGGGATTTTATAGGGAAATTTGTAGTATATTTATGGATATTTTTATGGGTTTAAAATTTTGCAGAGATATTACTGTCTTTGAAAGTCCCTTGTTTCATAAATATAGGTAACGTATGTCTTGTCAATAATTATGGAAATGTCTTGCAGCAAGTACATTTGCTGTTTGTGCTCTTTTGCTACTTCTTTCTTTTTTATTATCATTTTTTTCTCTGGCTCGTGTCGTTGTTTTTATTGTTGTTTTATTTACATTTGCCACATGCCTTTCTTGCCCACAACCGAGTACAACTGGGAACACAACAAATTGGCTGTAACAGAGAGACCCACGAGCGATCCTATAATGTTTCCGTTTTTCATTCAAACATATGAAACACAAAAAGGTCTTTTTTTGCTTCAGAGGTGACATTTTGTTAGAGTTCCTACTATTTTTTTCGAATTTTATTTTGTATTTATTTGTTTAATTTTTCCTTTTAATATTGAGTATTTATTTAATCATTCATGTAATAAAGCGCAAATTGACCCCAAAAAAGCAGGACAACGTCTTAGCAAACAGCAAAGACTTATTTTAACAAGCACGCTGAGACAACAAGTAGAGTTAATTGGCAAGTGAAATTTGGTCACTGTGTAAGGTGCATACATTAACTTGTAACAATAGAGCAAGTACTACAAAAAGTGTTATACAACATTTCATCAGTAAAACTTTGTGGCTTCAATGAGTGGAAAAAAGACAGAATAAAAAAAAAAATTATGGGGAATGAAAACGAAGTGGCGTCCCTCACTGCTTGAATAACACACCCACACACAAAGAAACTCATTGATCGTCAAGCCGCACCACGGGATGAGAAAGTTGAAGCAGCTGCTTCTTACGTCGGTGCCATTGCTGTACAGCTGGCCTAGTTCAGCTTTTGTTTCGAGGGGCATAATAAAATGTGCTCGCACTTTTTTTCGGCTATGCAAACACCCAAGCGACTATGCCAGTTCATTTGCCATTCCCCCAAAAGCCCACGCTTATTCGAGAACTTTTTTGTTTTTGTTAAAATCCAACTCATTTTCGGTTGAAAACGTGGGCGCCTCATTAGAGCATCAGAGCAGCGTAGCAGTACAACGCAGCTAGTTTGCATTGCCCCTACGCTATTACAATTCGTTCCACGACCACCACTCCACTAAGTTCTATTCTCAGTTGCGCTCTACCGATACGCGACGCGGTACGCCAGTTCTAACGTTGACGTTGTGGCTACGCACACACGTTTGCTCGATTCCTCCGACATTGTGGAGCCCAACTAACTTGTTCAACCGCACATTCACTTACACTCACTCGCTGGTCGTCCCTAGCGCACTCCTTCTGACACTCTTTCACTGACTGCTGTTCTCATGAGAGTTTTATCATTTTTTATTACATTTCTCGAGAGCGCAATGTATGCAAATGAAGTCGAAAGTTTTCTTTTGTAGTCGCCGTCGCTTTATGCATTTGGGTTTGTGTTTGTGTGCGGGTGTGTGCCCATTGAAGCAAAGCTTGTCTTTGCGTGGCGAGGCGTTTGTTGGGTGAACGTTGTTCATGCGTTGCGTTGTGAGGTGAAAGTGTGCAGCAGTTTTTTTTAATTTTATTTTATTTATTTTTTGTTATTTGCGGTCCACTTTTGACTTCAACTTGTCTACCTTTCTCTTCATCCCTCTTACTAAGGCTTTGTTTATCCTTTTCTGTTTTTATTTTATTTTAATGTAATTCCGCCTGCAATATTTTCATGTTGCCCTTTTTTCTTTATTTTTCCTTTTTTAATATGCTCATTACCGCTCTGCTTTCGCTTCTTCTGCGTCATGTTCTTCTGCTACTTCTAACTCCCGCTAAGGATTTCCCACTTTTACTCTGGCCGTTGGTTTGCTGGTTTAGTGATTTCTTGCTTTTCAACTGTTCATACTTTGGTTGGCTCATTGCAAACTTTCAGTTTTCTTTAAACGTATTTTCTTTTATGCTTCTTTGTTTTCTTTCTTTATTTATTTATTTTTTTCATTTTGTATTCTCATTAACCAGACCAGCGTGTTGTTTGGCTGTCTCCTTTTGAACGCATGCTCATGTTGTCTTTTTTGCACACACTGCTTGTCTATAAAATAGAGTATGCAATTTTCGCGCAAATTGGTATAAAGTAAAAAAAAAAGAAAACAAAAAAAAGCAATAAGTACATACATATTATACAATAAAATCAAATGGTTTGTTTTTCCGCATGGCTCGCGTCAACAGCCACTTGACCCAACACGCCCACACCAAACTACTTCTCTGCCCACAAACACTCTGTGACCAACCATTAGGGGCGCCGCGATGCCTCGTCAAATGAAAATGAAGTGCTGCACTGAAGCCATTCAAATAACCATTTCAATGGCGCTTTTCTCGCCAATTTTCTTTATTTTCCAGTGTACCAGTTTTGTTTGTTGTTTTCCTTGCTGTTGTTATTTTTTATATTTCCTCTTTTTTGTTAATTTTTTTTTCGTTTTATTTGCAGCACTCATTGAGCGTTTTTATTAACGTAAATGAAGAAATGGAAAGAGCACGTAGAAATTTTGCATTTTTTTTTTTTTGTTGCTTTTGTATTGTTTTATAAATATTTTTTTCTGCTTGTGGCCATTTAATTCGTTGTTTGCTTGTAAATGAAGCCGTAAAATACATCAACTGATTTTTGTTACTTATTTCAATATTTTTTTTATATTTCTTTTGCTCTGATTTAATTTTAGTTAATTTAATGTTAGCAATTTCCGATTTAATTGAATTTAATTTTATTTGAACATCCTTTTTCAGCTTCAAATTATATGCCAAAAATACATTTTCATAATTTTGTGTAAGTTTCCAAACGGAATGAGTGAGTTGGGTGTATACGTTCAAGAAAATCAAATGAAATTGCAATAAATTCGTAAGCGCTGCAGGCAACAGTAAGTGTGTAAGTGAAGTTGGGGAAAAGCGATTTCCCAAAATATACGACCATTTTCAATCAGCAAACAATTACAGTTTATTTCTTTCATATCAAATTATTTTTCGCAATCGAGCGTGAAGGCAAAAAAGATCAAACAACATTTGCTGCCGCAACTGTATGCCTACGTTTGAGGTACGCAATCAAAAAAAAAAAAAAATTATATGTATCAAAAATCTGTCAGACAGACGTTGAAGTAGTCAGACTGTTAGGCATTCAGTCTGTGTGGCTGGCATTCAAACAAGAATGCCGACAAGCAGGGCAACTGCAACCCTGGCTTGCCTCCTTTTTATACCCCTTATCGAGAAGCCGTTGAGCATATTTCTTACATGCGAAATGCGAAAATCAACATAGCCTGAAAAAAGGGAAAGTCATTGCAAGCGATTTAACAACTTCATCGTCATTCATTGAAATCATGAAGATGAGCAACGCTCGAATAACCATCATCGTCATTCTTATTATCATCAACGATGGTTGAATAAATGTAAGCACTGGGCGAACAAGAAAAACAACGCTTAAGGCTGAATATTTTATGAAATCACATAAACAAATCAAAGTTGAATCAAAGTTGCGCAACAAAAATAAAAATAAAAAAATACAACAACAACAACAAAAAAAGAATTATAAATAAAAAATAAACATACGAAGCAAAGCAAAAATCAAATGGGGAAGAAAGTAAAAATCATTGCTACGATCTAATATGACCACTCAACCGCGGCAAGAAGTTTTATAACTCTCACTCAGCCCTCACTCATAAGACTTGACTACGTTTTGTGCATGGGGTGCGTACCCCACCCCACTCATCATCCTAGCTTCGTTACGCAGTTTGGGGTCTTGTAATGTGTTTGTTATATGTTAAATTACATAAAAAGTACACATATCCAAAATGCTTGTTTATCTCTCTATCTAGCTATCAACTACCCCGGCGGGTTTGCTAGAGTCTATTCAAGGGTGAGGCGGCATTCGCGAAATGTGTGCAGAATACGCCGGTCCCTGTTTATTTTATTATTACCTTTTTTTTGTCTTACATTATTGAATTGTCTCTCATAAAATATGTGCGTATTCCAGTGAGCGTTTGGGGTACGCACTCAGGCAATAAACAATGAGCTTTGTTTTTTGTTTTTTTTTTTTACTTCCTTCTTATTTAGAGAATGCCAATTATTTCGTCGTTTATGTGTAATGGACTCTGAGCTTTGAGTTAGCAAAAGGAGCCACCTTTGACAAGGACTGTCGAAATATTTTCTTGCAATTTCTGGCATGTTTCACAACGCAATTCAATTCTACTCTATTCAACTCAACCTAACTCATACGAGCTTTTGTAGTACTCTGTATCATTCTCATTTATCACTCCAACTGACATAAATGGACCGTATGCGAATATTCAGTGCCAACACGCATACATTTATCAATGTCCTACAATGTCAATGTACATGTCAAACAAGGATTCATGATTGGCGGTGATGAGGTGTGCTCAAAGTCAAATAATGCAAATTTAAATTATTGTTAAGCTATTTGACGTCTATCTGCCAGCATTAGTTGCCACTCGAATTGTAATATATGACATACTAAATATCATGGACGATATCGACTGCTTGTGGTGACGAGGCTTTCGATATTGCAATAATCACATTCGTTGATTGACTGGAGAAATAACTTAGGCGAAATTTCCAATTAAATTATAGAATTAAATTAATGACAGGAAGTGTCTTGCTGAAGTGAAACTCTATGAGTATGACTGCATCGACCGAAAGTATCGTGTTAAAATGAAGTGTTTGTGGGGATTAGCAGAAGCTTTGTAGCTGTAAGCCAATGATTCATTGTGAAACCGTTCCATAGTACTAAGGTACCGTTTAATTACGTTTTATTACTTTATTTGATTTTTTTTTTTTTATAAGATCCTCTCCGAAAAACAAGGTTTTTGTTAAAACAACACAAAAAAATAAATAAATAAAATAAAACAACAAATGAAAAAGAAGAGGACAAGGATTTGATGTAACAGCTGTTTTATGACAGGTCTTCGCTTCAAGAACTAAGTTTTTTTTTTCTATGTTTAACCTTTTTAGATCTGGCAAGTATAGCTGACAGATTGAAAGTTAGCATCAGCAGCCTTCCTCAAGGCATCTCCTTTGACCTAAGCTTTCCCATCAGGTATCACAAGAATCTGAGTGCTTTAGAGCTCTCACCAAGTGCGGGCATAGCGCCTGCCGAAACCGATTTAAATAAACATGTTAAATATGTTAAATAACAAAAAAAAAGCAGCTCTCAAAATTACTACAAGTGTTTTTTATTTTTATTTATTTTATTTTTTTGCCTTCAAGTGAAGGGGATTTGAAACGAAAGCACGATTCTAGGATTAGACGTGCTTATCAGCGAATATAATTTATAGTTTTTTTCTGGGCTTTTTAAAGAAACTTTAGTTCTTATCACTACAGAGAAACCTTTTTATTTATGTTTTAAATAATTTTTTAATCATTTAAAGTGTTCTATGGCTGAAGGCTTAAAACCTTTCAAAGCGACTCATGAATTTGAACGCGGTGTTATTCCAATCAAGCAATTCGTGATGCATAGTTATAGGCTTTGTTTTTGATCACTCACACGTGCCTAATTTCGTTTCGAGAACTCTCTATTCGAGGCTGTTGGCAAGCATGACTTTTGTTTCTTCTTCTTCTTGTTAGTAGTGCTAAGCGCGACTAGGCGTAGGCAATGATGTCAACACCAAACGAAAATTGATGAAGGTGTTAGCTAGACCACAAACCAAATACCTAAAAACTAACAAGATACACTTAGGCAGTGAAACATATGCCTAGAATTTAAATACTTAAGCAGCGTACAGATACATGAAACGAAAGCCGCAAGTAAATATACACAACAACAAAGTAAATGCTGCCATTGAAGTGGAAATGGATGTGGGAGGTATGATGTGGGAAATGTCAAATGGCATAGGTGCGTTTATTTATGGCAGTAGAAGAGTACATAGGCACACACTACTACTTAGCTTTGCATATATTAAGATAGATTATCACAAATATATACATGCAAGTGTAGAGTAGAGTTTTATATGTATGAGTATACGTCTATTAGCGCTGGTTGAGATTACATATAAAATTAAGACGCTTCATGCCTTAGTACGCCATACACATATCAATATGAGTCTCTCTCATACATATGCAGCGATGTATAAGTGTGAGCTTTGTATATGACGCTTTTAATATGAATAAATTATAAACAAGCCTTATTAACAGCCACAAAAATTAAAACGCGCACTCGTAGCGCTCACACCAAAGCCCAATAAGACAGCAAATATTTCAAAGCCTCACACAAAGCCGTTAAGATAACACGTCAGAGAAACAACGAGTGAGTAAGTCAGTCATTCAAAGAGTGCTGCAGACATCCAGTCAAGCATTACGCGTGGGTAGCATAATTTCGTGGAATTTCTGACGAAAAATTAAGGACACCAATGAGCACACACATAATGCCAAAAGTTATCATTAACATCAACATCATCATTGTCATCAAGTTCATTGCGCTGGCAATAATGATGTTAATGCTGCTACTGATTATGAATTTGTGAATAGCACAGCAGAGCTCAGTGGAGAGCAACCACGCGACGAAGCCGATTATAATAAATTTAACTAATAAAGCGCGTTAATGATTGCCATCAGTTAAAGTGACAAAGGCAGCAAAGCCATTTGAGCACATTATACTAGTGCCTTGGCTTTAAAGCTCTAAGAATAGCAAGTGTCGTCGATTAAATGCGGGGAAATAGTTATTGCCGTTTTATTATTGTTACTATTTTTGTAGCCGTTGTTATTGCTGATGTGCTTATGCCGTTTCATTTAGTATTTAAGTTGGTAAGTAAATGTTAGTGGTTGCCTTCGAAGCGTACCGCCACTTGGGAGTTATAAACAACATCAGCGCAACTTAAGCCACAGACAAATAAATTCCAGTTCATTTCGTTTTCATTCATTATTTCATCTGAAGTGATTTCTGTGTAAATTCGAAAGTGCCACGAACTTAAAGCAAACACTTCTGTCGCAAAATTATTTACCAATGTCGCATTCAATCAACAATTATAAACTCATTAATTACGAAAAAAATGGAACCGCTTAATGAGCACGTAAGCCATAAGCAGCAAACAAAACGAGCCGCAGCACAATGTCGCACGCTGATAGTATTGATGAACGCTCTTGTTGTCTGAAACACTTTTCATTATTATTGTTTCGCTTCCCTTCGTGTTGTGTTATTGTTGAGTATCTCATTTTGCGAAAATTAACGCTCAGCTAAAGTTAATGTCCACATAATGTTCGATGTGAAAGTTATTGTGCGCTCATCACAAGTGTCTTTCTCGCTGAGCATTGAACTCTTCACGCATGTAGTAATTAAAATAATTAATGCTTGCCGCTGTAAAAAAGCGCATAAAATTATGCAACACAAGCGCCAAGCTTTGAACAAAATGAGGACAGATGTTGATGCGACTTTAAGTTCATGGCATTATAGAGCAGTACACCAATAAAAGTGCGCTTCTAAGCCATAACGAGCAGAGTGACTTGTTATTAGTGGGTATAACAGATTTTGTCATAATTGGATTATTTGTAAATAAATTCAATCAGCAAAAAACTCCGAGAAAATTATAGCGAAAATCGCGTAAGTCTCTTAAAACGACACTAAATTGAATGCCATCCAATTACTGGGATTCTTGTACTGGAAAAATGTGTCTTTAAGTAACAAGTGTGTGATGAAATCACTCGAAAAAGTGCCAAGGCCATAGCTCTCTATAGAGCTACATTGTGACATTTTCACAAATTATTTCAAAAAGTTGCAAAATAAATACTAAGTGCTGCGCGCACAAAGAACAAACTACTCGAAAATATGCTTGGATTGAAATAAAGTGTGAGATAATTATTAAAGAAAAAAATAAAATATTACTGGTCACTTTAGTAAGGCTAAAAGCAGCGCAAGATGAAGCACTCAATAGCAGAAACATAGATGCTGTATTGCGTCGAATTGTAGTCGGCAATGAAACCGCACATCAAAAATATAAATCTGTGCACAAACAAGCCCAACCTGAAAGCAGATTATGCTGTTACAGTCAACTAGCGAAAACCATGACCATGTAGCAAGAACAGATTTTTTCATAACCTGAGTATACTATGCTTAAATTGGGAAGCGTCTAGAAGACAAACAAAGAGAGAAAATTTGACAAAAGGTGTTGCCTCCTTTGTGTTGGCTTGTTGCGTTGAAATATGGTGTATAACAAATTTTTGGTCAAAGGTGAAAAATAAAAGCTAATGGAAAGAACCGAAATATGTATTGTTGGTGGTGGTGAATATATTGAAATAAATCGCATATAAATAAACAATGTTAAGCATAGGCACGATGAAATGCCTGGCATCCCAGCGGAAATTGAATGCTGAAAAATTTATGGCGCTACCATGCCACTCTTTTCTCTTCTCCCGCTGACCGTTTAGACCATGCATATTCTGACTGCTAAATTTAAAACAAATTATTGCATATTTCTATGAGTTGGCTGAGTTAGACGATTTAAGTCAAATGTGAACCATTTCACTTCGACCTTTAGTGTTGTTTTTTTCATTAAATATATATATATATATATATAAACAAACAAATATGCATTACTAGCCACCTGACGTTACAAATAACAATCAATCTAACTATCTCTGTGCATCTAATATCGATATCTCTGCTTCATTGAGCGGCACACTTTGTGTTGCGATTTGTTTATAACATTGTTGTTGCTATTGCTGTTGTATAGTTTTGTAACACATGTTACACAATGTTGAAGTGTAGATTTATTACCAACAATCACAAAGGATTTAAAAGCATTCACGCAACACAAGCACGGAACCAATGCAACAAGCTCGACTACCGAAAGTCAATTTTCGGGTGCGTGCCTTGTGCTCATTTGTTCATTTTATGGCCAACATCATTTCTTGTTTGTTTATGTGTGTCTAACTGTGTGTATAGACAGGCAGATGCCTGGACATTTAAGATGAACTGACGGACAGATAGAAAAACAGATATACGTAACATCATGCCACAACTTCTCGTCTGGGCTTAGGTTGGCTTTGGCTTGGGCTTCGGCTTTTTTATATGTCGTACTACAAATTTCCATGCTCAGGTTTTAATACCTGTTTATTGTGGCACACGCAACGTATAAGCATCAAACGTCATTTTTCTTAGAGTCAGTTAGCATGAAACACTTGTATATGTTTAATAAATGAGCTGACAAGTAGAACTTTGGCGAATAATCTACTCTTGAATGTGTACATTTGTTCTGGTTATAACTTTCTGCTAAGATTAGTCGACAGTCTCTGTTAAGTTAAATAAAATGCAAGCTTGTGAGTAGCTAGAAATGAGGTTAGCAAAACAAATTAAACCAGATAAGAGCAAAATATTCTAAAGAAGTGTATACATTTTTGATTTCATTAATGCTGAGCTTATTTAAGCTCATTGAATTGGCATCTTGTGCAGCAAAAATCGAATCAAAACAGCACCGGAGAAGCAAATTAAGCTTCAACAAATTTTCGGTAAATAAATTTTCATAGAAATATATGTATGAGTTCAAAGTGCAATTGTTTTCAGAAACCTTTAAATTCATTTTTACATAAGGTTAAAACATGAGAAAAGCCGCACCCACATAGAAATAGGAATAAACTTGGCAGGGGCGTAAAGCAATTAAATTTGAGAAAAGCTCTTTGTATTCTTAGTTCAATTAAATGTCTGATTTTGAAAGTTCGAAACAAAACAACAACAATAAAAATGTCAGCAACAAGAAGAACAATGCCACACACAAAAGCTGTCGAAAATAAAATTTTAATCAACTTGAAACTTGCATGTATTGACAAATATTTAAACAACACTCAACGCACGCATTCTGTTTTGGCAACGTTTAGAAATGGGAATTTTCTGTATGTGTTCAAACTTAGACCAAAAGAAAAACACTCCGATGCAAATAATCAAATAACATTTTATGGCACCTACAATTGCACTAGCGAGCGCGCGAGCGAGCAAGCGAGAAAACGAATAACACAGAAAATCGCATGCAATAAAAAAACCAAGCGAGCGATTTATAACGAAACAATAACCATTCAAACCGAACTAACAACCGTTAGGCACATAACGAGCTGAACGCTGACTGGACTGAGCTGAGCGGAGTGGACTAAAACAAATAAAAAACAAAAAAAAGCGAGTGAGCAATGAACGAAATGCATTTGTGGTGGTATGAGAAATGACTGCAAAGGAATTTTGTGAGTTGAATGTGGTGTGGGAAAAGTGGCCATAATATAGAAGTCGCCGCACGGTTATACAAACAAACGAGCAATGTGGTTAACGGTAACATTTCAGTTGTAAAATTTTATTTTATTTTTTTTCTTATGAAAAAACCCCATCAAAATGTTATAGAAACCTGTGCCATAGAATTTATTGCACATTGCTGTTGCCAAAATAGAAATTGGCAGCGGTATAAAGAGAAAGAAAATAGGCACAAAAAAGGAACAAAACGTTGCCAAAGAGGTACATACGAACGAAACGTTCAGTAGTACCTATGCCGCCTATGCGAGTTGGTCACCACAGCCACGACATAAACAAAACGTGCCGCGAATACAAACAAACAAATTCGAGCCACACACCCAGGCCACTTGCACAACACGATGTGCTGTGGTGAGTTCAACGGAGATGACTTTTTTTCTATCGTTGTCTGGCGTCGGTTGTCCTTCTTGTCAACTGACCAGCTGCAACGACCGATTGAATGCTTCAATGATCGGCGTATTGAAATGAGCAACAACTGCAAAAATGCGCACAAACAATAACAACAAAAACAAAGAAGGAGAAAAATTGCTACTCAGGCTATATCACTCTCTCTCTCTCTCTCTCTCTCTCTTTAACTGCTTGTCGCATCACGGGAAAATGTGCTCGGTGACGAAAAATTTTCAGCGCCCCAAACACCAAATAAGCAACAATGCCGAAAAAAGCCATTGTTGTAGTAGCTGCACATTGATGTGGCATGTGGCAGGTGCAACGCTTTAGGTGTGTTTTCGTTGGCCAAAAACTACATCAATAACAACAACAACAACAATAACAAGTCGAAAAAGAGCTATGGATATAAACAATAATTGAAGCATCCGCTTTACAGACGTCAGATTCAATTCGATTCGATTCGATTCGCTTCTCTACGCTTCGATTTGATATGCGTGACAAGCTCAGTCAAACGTGTATGCTAGCTACACTTGGTCCTTCTAAGGCCTGGCAATTGTTTCATAAAAATGTCAGTTTTTTATTGGGCAGCAGCCACCTGAGACATGTCATAAAATAGACGAATGCGTATACACTTAACTCCTGCTCCCATTGGGTGAGGCAATTTGATTTATGCGTACTGACTGACAATCAATTTTCTGAGATTTCTTGTTCAGAATTTTCATGACTTTTCCAACACTGATCTCTGCTAGTCGTACCCTATTCTAGTCTACTTAAAATGCTGTCAATAACAATTAGTAATGCCAGCAATCGTTCAAGCAAATTGTGAGGCACTTCAAGCAACTTCGCACATACAGACAAGCACAGTTAGAACAATGATTGTTGCCACCACATTGGCAGTATGAGTGAGTCTCTGCTGTAGTACATCTAAAGTGCCAAGGCAGTTGTCTAAAGATTGATGTTCTGTCTATGTGGAAGAACGGCACTAGTATTAGAACTGTAGCTGTTGCTAGTACGTAGACAATATTCAACACATTCGCTTCGACGAACCTAATAGAAATCCTTTACTTCAATTTGTTGCACAACACATTTCCTCAAATACACTTTTGCAAATGCTACACTCAACGTTATGTGCCCGCATTACTTTCTTTCTCTCTCTCGCACTCTTTCTATGCGCCTTTCGTTGTCATGCTTTGTGCTCTACAACGTGACAACTTCACACTTTTCATTCTTGACATGCACTGAAAATTTTAACGAATTCTACTGCTTTTTGTGCCTTTCGTGCTCTGTTGGGGTATATGCTGTAACTTGTTCTGTTACTTGTATTTCTACGGCTGATTCTGTTATTTCAATGTTTGATAACAAAAATTTCTCAGCACTACTACGACCAGTGTGAATGAGATAGAAGTCGTGTATGTGGACATAGGTGTGAAGAGTGGCTTTCCTTCTACACTTAACAAAATTGATGTGAGTGCATTGAAGTGAATTGTACATGGAGCAGGTACAAATCAAATGTCACACATTTTATTGGCGTAGTGTAACTGTCCTATCTTTTTCTTCTTCTTCGATATTAACAAAATTATATTTTTCTTTTAATACACAAAAATGATTTTTGTAGTACCATTTTACCCTACTATATATATTTTAATGAAAGTTATATGGTTGGAAAGTTATTGTTTTAAGGCTGTGCTTAGGATACTTTTTATGCTAATATATTTGTGTTAAAACTGGAAAAAGCAGGTGAGAAAATTTAACGTTTATAACAACAACAACAACAAGCATTGAAAAATCCATGGCGCTCCCTGCTTGCTTAGCAAAGTTGTGGAATGATAGAAAGAAACGGAACAGAGTTAAGCTGTGTTGTGCACTCACGAGGCTCTGATGTTCAGATGATTTTCGGGTCACATTTTCAACTGTCCATGTTTTACTACTTTGTGTATGTATCAAAATAAAGCGCTACATAAAGCAAGACAAGGCTTCTGTATAAGGCGTATAATTGTTTATCCGTTTCACTTTACTTTGCATTGTCGCAATTAACTTAACGCAGTTGGTTGCTAAGTGTAGATAACATACGACAAATCTATATATTAATACGGTGAACCTTTTTCAAGGTCCTTTTTTTTCAAGCGGGCGGTCGAATTTCGACCACTGCAGCAGCGGTGTTTGCAAAGAAGACGCCCTTGAAAAAAAATCGACACATTTACGCCAATACTTGGTTTTGACCCGGAGATCCTAAAGAAATTCTATGTCATTTTAATAAGCATTACATGGAACATATATAAATGTATGGATCCCTATTCCTTCGATTTAGATGTGGAAAATGTTTAATTAAATAATTAATTCAATAGATATATAAAAATTCATGTCTTAAATTTCGTGTTTCCTGTTCATGCATATGAAATTTGTTTGGGGAGAGGAGAGGAGGGGGCGTTTGTCACATTTTATATTTAAAAAACATCATATATATTATAAACATTTGTAGGATATATGCCGGTTTTAGATATTTTAAAATTTTTTGTGTTCAATAAATGGTTGGCGGGGAGGGCGTGATCCGATCGGTCTGAAATTTTTCTCAGACTTTACATATACTATGACTATAAAGTATTTTAAGTTTCTGATCTGTATCTACATTTTTCGAATTTCAGCCAACAAATTTGGATTTCTGACCAGTGTGCACTGGGCAATACTAGTTTAGATTAAACTCTACACATGCACTGGCGACATGGTAGGGTTATTCAAATATGTGTTGCAGCTTTTGGGCGCGCGCTCAAATTAATTGCGCACTGAAATTTTTGAAAATGTTCTGTATTTAATTGCTTTAATTTTTATGTTTATTTAAAAAAGCAACGCCACTCTTGTTTATTTATATGCAAAATAAGTTTATTAAAATGGAAAGTTTTAACAACTCAAAAAAAGATAATAAAAATGCAAGAGAGAGAGAGAGAGAGAGAGAAAGTTAAAGTTTCAAAATTGTATAATTTTATTTTGCCAACTCAAGTTGTTTGAGCCAGACACGCATAGTGGCAGCAACAAGCAGGAAAGTGCAACTTGTCAGTCTTGCTGTCAGATGTTGTAGATATATGGATGCCAGCTCCTACACATACACACACAGGCTTACACTTGGTACACTAGTACACACTGCCTGCATGCATTTTTCACTGCCTTTGCTGACGAGCAGCATGTTGATGATGATGTTGATGGTGTTGTTCATCGTTATGATGATAATGTTGTTGATGGTGACGCAGCGCACTCACAAATGCAGCCTTAATACACTAATCAAGCGTTTTTGAAATATGCAAATTTGTATCTGTGCGTTTGAGTACATTTATATGGAGCACGTTTTCTAATGAATGTGTGTGCGCGCGTGTGTGTACGTGTGTATTTAAGCATAATCACTGCATATGAATTAAAAAGTTTCTGTGCATGGGAAAAATACTCTACAGTTTAAAGCAATTTGAAGTCATTTGTAGCCAATTTACAATTTTCCTTTGCTTGTGCTCATTTTTACGCGCGCGAAAGCTAAACCCCCAGCCCCCAATCCTCTCTTAATCCAATATATGTGAGCATGCATGTGAAATGCAATTACAGCTGCGAAAACACATTGCCTGTATGCGATGCTTTTGGTAAGTGTGCATGTTCATGTGAAGGTTGGTGAATAAATGAGTCATGCTAATGGTTTGCCATTAGCAAAATTTTCACTTCACTTTTTACACAAATACATTTGCTCGAACTTGTGTACGTTTTAACTCGTTGGTATATTTGTATCACTGTGTATGTGTGTGTGCGAGTGTGTGTGTGTGATAATTGAGTTGTATTTTGCGCTTTCGTATGCTACTGTAATTTTAGGCTACCATTAAATTAGCACAGAGCAGCAATATTTTGAGGGTTGCAGTGGCAGAAATGTAATATTTATTTTTTCTTTGTTGCTGTTGGCACAAATTGACGCAATTATCTGCGTTTAGTGAAAGTGTTGGAGCCATAAACAGGCACTCTATTGGAGATATAAAACAGAATATCAAGTTGAATTAGAACATAAAATCAAATATATGTAACTATTAAGAAGGGAGAAGAGAGATTTTGAGAATGCTGCCTCGGGATAGTTTTAAAAGTCAAGAACAAGACAAAGCCATTGCTTACAAATTTACTTACAACCAAAAACATTACAATGCGTCCTATTTTTGGTAATGTTTGCTTTGATGCCATCTGAAGGAGACAATTCAACAACAAACTTTACGGGCTTTACGGCGGAATGAGCCTGGTTAAGCGGCTTCGAAAGTAACGCTTAAGATAGCTAGGCCATTTGGAGCGTATGGACGACACTGCTCCTGCTCGAAGAGTCTTTGAATCCGAGTCATTGGCACATCGATTGAGATGGGGCACACAAGTGAAGAAGGACCTCAATCAACTTGGTGTGCGGAATTGAAGGCAAATGACAAAAGATAGTGCCGACTGGGGAGGTTTGTTTGTTGATGCCCCGGTACACCCCGGACTGTAGCGCCACACATACAAGAATAACACTATGTAAATTATAATCCGCAGTACTAAGTTAGGAAAGAAGTTGCATGATGATTCGAAAAACTGACATGCTCGGAGGATTATAAATTATTTATTGATAAATAAGTTAATATATTTTGAATTCTATGTGCATATATGCATAAACAATGAGAAATGTGATAATAAATAAGTATAAGTAATAATGTAAGGGATGTTACGCAGTTTATTTTTTTGCTTCTGTATGTGTTGACTTCGTGGTTGCTGCGACCTTGGCAAGAGAGAGCGAATATAATTCTCTCTGACCAGTGTAGCCTGGTCGTTGTGGGTGAGCAGGTAAGTAATAAAAAAAGTAGTAAAGCGATCACCACAGCGTGGGTGATTGTGTTTCTGCTCTGAGTGTATTACATATGCATTTAAATAACGATCGCACACCGTGCAGTAGTCAGACAATATTTGACGTTGAAAGAAAACACAACGTACCAAGATTAACTACGCAAAAATATTTAGACTACACTTTGACTTGCCTTTGCACTTTGACTGCTTTTCCAAGGTTTAAAGGTTTTCGCTGTGGTTTGATGTTATCATTAGTCAGGCAGCCAATCAATTATTTAGTCAAGAAAACCATTCTTATGGATTTATAGTGTGTGTTATTATAAAATGAATAAATTTATATATATAAATAAAAACAATAAATCAAATGTCATTGAAGCGTATGTAGGCCGATTAGCAGAATAAAAAAAAGGCAAAACAAAAGGCTTGGTCGACTCATTCTCGACTTGATTGAAGTACTCAAACTCACTCGATTGTGTGCATTATAATCCATTAGCTTTATTTGACTTTAATTGTGCTAATCAACACAAAGTGATTACGTATGGAGGGCGCAGCCCAAACCAACTCTCGCACTAAGCCACTCTACTTCACACACCTCGCTCTGAATTATTGTTATTCTCTGCTATTTATTTAACATTTTTTCCATCACTGCCCTGTAGGCCCATAAACTGCGTTTTAATGACTAATTTAGTTTCTTGCTGTTGTTGTTCTTGTTGTTGTTAACACAACGCGTCATTAGCAACAATCATACAACCGTGTAGCTTTGTCCGTTTCACCTGTGCATCTGTCTATGGAGCGCACCGCTCAACGTCCATTGAAGCGTATGCAATTATCAACAAAATGTTAGTGTCAACGGAAATGAACACTTGAGCAATGGCGATACGACATTTCCTTAATGAACGCTTCTCTCGAAGTGCTTGTACAGCAGCGTTGTGTACGAGTATGTGTATGTACGCGCCGCTGCCTTTTGTACAAAGCTAATTGTGAACCAACACGAAGGCACATGCGGGACATAGCAACTTTACAATGAGCTGCGTGAAACGAGCGACAATGAGAAATGTTTATGTCTGTCAAAAGCAGTGCTCGCGCACCGTTCGCGTCTTTTCAGCATGTGCTTGTTGATTGTGTCGGCCAGTTAGTCGTTTGATTGCCTTGCGTTTACACACTAATATATACGCACGTCTGTGCGAAGCATTTGGTTTGAAACTTCGCTATATATTCGCCATACAAACGACGACGTTATGCGCTGTAATTATGAAACAGCACACTGCTCTATGTCTCACAGCGCACGCACGCTTCACATGGGCAATAACATTTTAATAAAGACGTGCCACTCATACCCCCCTCAAATACTCAGTGCAAAGCTGTCAATTTTAAAGCGAACACTTTGCTCGGTTCAACTGGTTTGAAGTCAACTCAATTCAATTCAATTTAGCTCAACTCACCTGACAATAAAAGTTCGCTGGTGCTGTTGACCAAATTGTCCATAATTGGCTGGAACGTGTAGAATGTCAATGTTTCCAATTCATTGCTCTGCACATTGATTGATTGAAGCGCCGGTGTGCCGCGCAGCAGACCGTTGTCGATTTTCTTGAGGAAATTGTTGCGTAAATTCAACGTTTTCAAATTGTTTAAGCCGTCGAGAGCGCGTTCCGATATACGCTGAAAAATAAATCGGAGCGGAAAATATGTGAGTAAGAGTGATGGTAGTAAATAATAATAAATCAATAAAAATCATTAAATTACGTTGCTATTAAATTTTCCATAAGCCTTGTCCACTCTTGCATTGTGTTCTGTAATTATTTATTCAGTACATCCACATGGATTGTTATTAAAACTTGCTTTAATTACTTAATTAGTACAGAAATAGCACGACAGGACTAGTAGTTCAGCGTAATTACGAAAGACATTAAGTCAGCTATGAATGGCTTGAAATAAAGCGCAATTTGTGTATCCCTTTAACCGTTGCTAGACAAACTGGCAAACAATTTGTGAAGCCGTTGCCAGAAGACAAATAAATTGCTTTGTTTTGCTAACTTTTGACTGCTTCAATGAACAAAACAATGAAAAGTTTATTTTCTTTTCTTTTCTTTTATTTTATTTTATTTAAATGTAAACATAATATTTATGCTAATAAAATTGTTCAATATGCATAAAAATCAAGTCTGCAAAATGGCATATCAAACGAACCAATAAAAATATATTTTATGCCAATCAAACTTTTATTAAACAAGAGCAAAGCAGCGGCTTTGAACACAAACAAGTCATCGAAAAAAAATTAATACATAAAAAACAGGGCTGCCAATTCTTCGTAGTCTCTCCACTCCCAAATAGGTGAAATTTTTCATATCAAAACTTGTCTGAATCTGAAATCCAATCGGAGATGGTTTAAAAATCTGGGATGCAAAAACAAGTTCAGAAGTAAAACGCTGACAAGCTCAATACTCCGCATGTAAACTTCAACCGGAGACTTTGTTTATAAATTAGTATCCATAGTAACGAAGATTGAGACTTAATGTAACTCTGCATTGCAACATTTCCACAAAAAAAGAAAACAAAAAAATGGAAAAAATTAGAACCATTTTTTTTAGCTCCGAAAACAGCATTAGGTAATATAATATTTCAGGGTGACGACGGAATATCCAGGGTTGTTGGAGTGTAAAATAACAACTGATTGCAGACTTGCAAATTGGCAATGCATGTAATAACTGTGTGTAGCTATTAGTGCCAATAAAACATTAACAAGTACAAAATTATTTAAGCGTTGAAAGGCGTATATACAAAGATCTAGACTTAAAGAAAGGAGTGACATAAGTAACAACAGTCAAACGCCAAGTACAATATCGTGAATAATGAAAGTGCGAGGTGATCTTCTGCAGTTAAATGGGAGTTCACATCAGCTGAGCAGAACGAGATTATGCACATTATTATGTCGCACTAAGTTTGAAACACGAAGCAAACTATTTCTTTGTTGTTGCAACCCTGAAAACAGAATTCTAACCAAAAAAAATAAAATAAAAAATTAAAAAATAATTGTTTCCTGATTTGTGTTCCATTTATTTTAGTTGCTCGGTTAAATGTGCATAATTTTTTCATATTTGCAGACAACACAGCATATTGAATATTAAATAATGGCAATGCACATACACCATGTGCTCGCTTTGATTTCAAAGTTTCCTCTATCAAACAAATAATATAAAATATAAATATAAATAGAAATATATTTTTGTTGGAAAATTATTTCCGGTTTTTCCACATTTGCTTTCGGTACGCATCGAGTCACACAATTGAGGCAACCAGCATGGGAAATGAATTGAATGCTTTGGCAGCGTAGTATTTCAGAGGCTTGCCTAAACAGCAGAAAATACAAATTTGGTACAATTTGCCAGCATAACTGCCAGCATGTTGGCAATGAAACTTTAAGCGAATGCTTGAAGACAACGATGACGACGTTGGTGACGCCGCCAACGACATTGATAACCGACTCGATCATTGCTCTGACAATGATGAGGATGCAAAGGAATGAGAAGGATGCGGCAACTAAAACCCGAGCCAAACCAAACCCAACCAAATACTTGAGTGAAGCCAACGTGGGTTTCATGCATACATTAACACATACACACACACAGACACGCATATGAGTATTCTTTACGCTGACACATATGCGTGCCTTCTGAGAGTGACATGATATGCGACCACTTTGTAAAATGCCATAAACGAGTAAAACAAGCGACGAAGAAACAACAGGAAGGGGGCCAGGAGTAGAACTAAGAAGGAAGAACAAAAAAAGTCTTATAACTGACACACACACATATCGCTGTCAACATAGAACATAAAAAGCTTTTCATATTTCAGGCAACAATGTCGGCGCATGCATAAAATAGAAACCAGTTCACTGCGCCCCCTCGCAAATGCTATGCTCGTATAGCTGTGCGCGTGGGTTATGCGAGATTTTGCGCTTATCTATATGTCCGCAGTATTCTTGATCACCGTCGCCGTCGCCGTCTCGTGGTCGTTGTCTTCAAGGCGCTCATACAACTTTTATCCTGAAAGGACATTTTCTATTTACACAACTTTTCTTGAGCGTCGCCGCCAGAGTCAGTTTCGTCAGGATATTACTCTTTTTTTATGTTTGTATCTAATGGTCGTTAGAGCTTGGTATTCGAAGCAAAGCGTGCGTTGTCGACGTCCTGCACATCCTGCTCGTATGTGTTTGTTGGTTGTATCGTATACCGAAGGAGTGTCATAAATCTATTATTCAATGATTTGTTATTCAATATTTTGTAAGTAGATTAACTAGAAGCAGACATTTGTTTGTATAATGTACGAAAGTGAAAGGCGAATGGGAATGCATTGAGTAGACAAAAGAGGAAAAAGAATAATGTCAGCATGTCTTTTGGCTATGGCAGCGTGAATTGAGTTGTATGTCACCAACAAAAAAACAAAAAAAATTGATAAAATGAAAGGAAGATATATATATATATATATATAATTTCCAAATCTATTTATCATATTTACGCCTCAACGCCGACACCAGGCAGATGTCGTTGGAGTTGTGTTGAGTGACCACTTAAATCAGCACGCAAGCACACTACAAAAACCACTTCCAATTCCAATTCAATTTATGGCCCACCCGAAGTCAACGATGACCCCAAGCACACTCGAACTGTGTGCTATTTATGACCGCACTGTTCGTTATGGTTATTTGAAATTTATGATCGTAACAACTTAACGGGGGCGTGTAGTGTGACATTAGCCCTCGCAAGCAGAATGCCAGCGAAGACATGATAAGCTGAGTTTCACAGAACACAAAACTCTGCCTATGAGTGGTGCATTAATTTAATTAAATTTAATTCAATTATGCTAGAATATAATCGAACTCACCTCGATGTGATTATCATCCAACTCTAGCTCCATAAGGCTCCACAATTCGGCAAAGACAGTATCACCAATGAAATTCAGATTATTCTTGGTCAACTTCAACTCATTGAGATTGCCGAGACCTTTGAATATCTCGCTGGTCAACACAGATATCTGATTGTGTGCCAAATTCAGCTCAGTCAGTCGCGCCATATCTGCAAAGAGTCCTTCGTGTAGATTGGTGATGTTGTTGTTGTCCAAATAGAGACGCTCGCACAAAGGCAGATTCCGGAATGCATAACGATCGATTTCGAAGATCTGATTGTGTGCCAAATTCAATTCACGCAAACGTATGTGATTAGCAAAGGCATCCTGATCCAAAGCCATAATGTGATTGTTATTCAATATGATGCGCTCCAAGTACTGCAGATTGGCAAAGGCATAGCTCTTGATGATTTCCACTTGTGAGTACTCAATGCTAACGCTGCTCAGGTTCTTCAAGTGCTCAATTATCATTGTCGGTATATAGTCCAAGCGTGCATTGTTTTGTATAACAAACTTGAGTTCACGTAGCCGCTTCTGTTGATAGAAACGCGTCCAAGTAGTGTCGTTCTGCAGCAAACCCTCGGAGAAGATCCAACATTCGGCTTTCTGCACTGGTACATGATTCTCATCGGGTGTGCAGTAACACATCAGCTTCATTTCACGACGCCGTGTGCAAAAGCCAGTCGAGTCAATAGGCCCATTGTATGCGCCCGTACCGCTTGAACCGTACGAGTTGCCATAGACAAGTGAGGCAGATGAGCCGCCAGCCAAGGCAGCGGCGCCATTATTACGCTCTCTGCGATTGCCTTTCTCGCGCTGTCGGCCAGCTTCGGCCGGAGTTGCCATGATAAGCGAGCAGAACAATAAAATGCCAACTAAGTAGCTTGTGGCATCCATTTTACGGCGTGAATGATGCAGTAACATTTTAATTACTTTGGTTAACTGCAAATAAAAATTAGAGCGTGTTAGAAGAGAGTTTGTATTGTAAATAAACAAAGCTTTAGTATGACATGGCTGTAAAGTATTTGAGGTCAATAAAAGTCGAATTGAAGTTGCACACTTTAAACGAGCGAATTAAATGAAATGAAAGCCACATCAATTCTAAGGAGCTACATAAAAATGCTAATTAATGTTGTTAACTTCTTTTACTTATGGCTATAACTCATATTTGGTTTGCAGGAGTATTGTTGTTGAGTGTCGTTTTCTCCCAAGCGGCATATTCAAAGGCAACGTGTAAAAGGCACAGTTCGCATCACCACTTCCCGCCATTTGCGCACAGTTTGCGTTCGCTTGGTATCACGCTGACATTTGCTGGCATTCATTTGTCGCTCGGCTGAATTCGTTCGTTTTCTCGCTCACTTGCTTGAGCTTACGCGTAGCTACCCTTCGCGCCACAGCCTGCGCAGATTTATTACCCTCATAAATAATTGCAACACTGTCGTTGATGCCCCGCATAAGGCAAATAACAACAGTAGCAACAACAATAGCAACAACTACAACGTAGATGCGTAGATGTTGTTGGTGACAAACAATAACAAGTTCATTCTTGATATTGGCACAATAACCGCCCTCCTACTCTTTGCAACTCATTTGGCCTTCATATTCTACATACCGACTGCCGACTACTCAGCATGCTTGGCTGCCCAAGCTAAATTTTATTTCAAGTCTCATTTGCCAAAGTGGTCTCTAATTATACTCAACTTCAATATCTTTGATGTTATTATTATTTATTTATTATTATTATTATTATTTTTTCTGTAAAATTCATTGCACTTTTGAAGTGGACTGAGACTTGTCTTTGGTGTGTGTGTGTGTGTGTGTGTGTGTATGTGTACTTTACAAAATATTATTTATCGTTATAGATGCGCTCTAATGAAATAATGAAGTGTAAATAAGTTATTGAAGCTCTCAAGTGAATTACTGAAGTGCTTAAAGCAAAAAATTCTCACTGATTTGCATAAAATATTGTTCTGATTTTTGCCTTTGAATTTGACTTTGGCTGTGTTGTTCTGATTTATTTACTTTGATTGATTTGGGTATGCTTCATTAAGCTGATTTTCCTCATTAATTAAACATCAAAAATGAGGACAGGCGCGCTTCAAGTTAGTGAAGTATTTGCGTTTTTGGCATGAGGAATGAGGTATGGAAAAACGAGCTTTGCAATTAATTTATAAGATTAACACCGGCGTTTTGTGCTTGGAAATATTGTAGTAAGAATTTTGATTTCTGATTATTTAATTTTTTTTTTTTCTTCTAGCAATTTTATTCGCCCTAAAGTCATAAAACCTTGTTTAGCTTGAGCCTTAGCCGCAAAGTGCTGTGGAACTGAATTTTCAACCGCAACCGCAAAACTGCCTAACTGCGTACTTAAAAATAAAGCCGTGAATCTGCACAAGTACACTTTAATCCAGCAGCTTATGCAAACACATCTTCACCTCTTGTGTGTGTCACAAAAGAAGGCATCTAATTAGATTTTCATGCGAGTGCTGTCTTAAATACAAGGCACACTTTGACAACGAAAACTTGCAATTTTATATTGTGTCATAAACAAAGCCATACACACGCACATACCTATGTAAATCAAATGCAAAATCAATTTGTTGATTATGCATAAATCATGAGATTTATGTGAGATTGCTGCAGCATTGAGCAGTCATTTATCAAACGTTGAAAGTTTTCTGTGTCAGTAGCGCACAAAAATAAAGGGAAGATGAAAATGAAAAGGGAAAATTTCTAAGCGAAAGCAACGCATAACTTGAAGAAATCTAAGGCAAACAAGTATCTGTGTACATCAACGACGAGACGCTGAGAATGGAAGCGAAATTGCAACTAGAAGCAATTTGTCATGCTGCTTATAATTTCGATTAAACTTTTCTGAAAGTGTGTGAAAAGCACACTAATTTTTAGCTGCAATCATGAGCACAAGTAAACATATATAAAATTAAAGGGGCAAAAGAATCTAAGCCGAAATAATGCTACTTTCTTCACTAGAAATATACTTAATGTTGGATACAAAATTATGCACGGCAATTATATGATCCCGTAATTCTAGGATCCTGAAATTACATACAAATCAACAAATAAGATATTTGAATTTTAAATATTATATATATGATTCCAAAATATAGTCCGCCCAGATTTCAGCTCTACATACCAAGAACATATTAATTGTTTTATACAAAAACTTCAATTCTTGAATTCTAAATATTTTTACATAGACAACAAATTAAACTGGAAATACTCCTCTACATAAAAAAACTGTTGTTTGTCTGATTGAAGCCTCCCACGCCATTTTATCGGACACCATGATTAATTCATACATATATGGATGTCATCATGTATGTATGTGATGTTTAATGCGATAGTCAACCGGGAAAGTCGAGCAATGTATGTAATCAATATTGCTTTTATCAGTTTGCCAATAATATGTACGTCAAATTTGATATCGAAAACCTGTCAAAGAAAAATTATAAAAATAAATTTTAACTCAAATCGAAAGTTAGCGTTATTAGGGGTGATCATATCTTTTGTGCAAATCCCGAGTAGCGCCCCTGCTAGTAATATATATATAGAAAGGCGTAAACTAATAAAACTGAAGCTAGGAAGCTATATTAGCTGCCTAATCCAAGATCTAAATAAACGCTTGAAAGCAAGCTATTAATATACAGAGCCATGATTAAATCGATATGACGTATGGTGCGAAATATGGGACAGGTTCGTAGAAACAAATATAGACAGCAATTAAGACTCAACAGCATAATCACCAAATCATGTACCAACACGTACATCACAAATGACAATGTTCGCCGAAACTTAAACATTTCTACAGTGGTACTGAGTGACAGTAATTGTAATAGTGCTAGTAATTAGTAAACTATTTTCATACTTCCTACATCTTAGTGTTAGACAGTCATTTCTAGAAACAGCGCAAAGAAGCTAACTACCAACTACTTTCTTCGTTTAACCGGTGTGCTAGTTGTTTACGGTAGATTATGTACTTAATGAAAGAAACAAAATAAATATAAAAAGGAGTTTGTATGAAGGCTTTTCGTTCCAGTTCTCAAGAACTTAAATTTAATTGATACGTTTCTTGTACACATGGCAATTGATTTGACATGGATAATTTAAGAAGAGTTACATGTTTCAAGAGGTGTGCATTTTTATATAAAACTCTTGAGGTGGACACTGGAAGGTGATTATTCGTTTGCTTATTCCTTCATATGATTTTAGTAACTTAAATGTATCTAATCACAAAATCATCACAAAATAAGCATGATTTTTCTTAATTAGTAGCCGATTTCCTTCACGATAATAACTCGAGTCAACAACTAACATAGACGTCGTACAAAGTATCTTAAAATTTCGTGTCGATAAGACGAAAGCAGTCAATTTATTTATATGAAATATAAATTCCAAGTTTTTCATGCCATAAGTTTGCAAGTCCTTTAAATGTACAGCGTATGAAATATCTCAAACACACAAGCTAAGGAACTATTGAGACTATCTTTGAATTTAACTTGAATACTACATCAACTAGTCTCATCAAAAATATTTACAGATTTTATATGGTGTACTTCACTGTGTTACAAATTTTATAATAAAAATTTTTATGCCATTTAAAGCTTATAGAGTATAGAGACGTACTTGTGTTCATCTGTGTTTGTGTATTACACCAATCCTTCAACAACACAAGACAGGCAACACAACGATCTACTTAATATGCGCCTAAAATACTACACTAGAAAGTTTACGACTTGGCGCCCAACAGAGACGATTTTGCTCGAAAATAATTCTTATGAGTAACGCACACCGAAATCTGCAGAAACTTGAAGTTCAAGCTTTAATATGCCCACTTATAAGAAGTGTTTCCACTGCGTTGTCATATTCCCAAGTTGCATTAAAACGTTTGCACGATTTGAGCAAGCAGAAGGATACAACAACCCATCCTAGCAGTCACGCCTTGTTTTGATTTGCAGTCATGTTGGGATGACTTCATGATACCGAACTTTTACTTGGCAGCAACGAGAAACAGTGTGTAGAAATGAAAAACTGCAAAGAAGTCACATATTTCCGGTTTGTAGCAGATTAGAAATGGGGGAATGAATGAATGATAATAAATAGAAAGTAGAAATGGGAAAGAAGCAAAGATGTAATTGAAGAAGTTGCAGTAAATGCAGAGCTAGCAAAAATATGCTAAAATACCGAAATCTTCCACATGTGAAAATTGTTTTCAATTTTCGTTATTTGACAAATGGTGACACTTCCGCTGTGGCAATGTCAGCAGCAGCGGTAACAGCAGCGGTGGCAAGGATAACGGCAAAGCACTTCACAATATGTGCGTCATGAGGTTGACTGCTGCTGATACTGCCACAGAATCTTGTAACATAGAAAAAATAGTTGGTTGTAGTGTGAATTTAAGCTAAAGGAATAAGTGAATGGCTGACTGACTGAGTAACTGACTGAGACACAAAATGTTGAGCAGAAGCACGCTGTCACCAGCATAATTGGTGGTGTTGCTGGTGATGGTGTTGATGATGATAGAAAAAAGTATAAATAAAAGTTGCGTCAAACAGCAAATGCAGCAAGCACGCGGTGTGACAAACTTCACCGGCAAACTCCTATTCATCGTCCTTGCCAACATCAACGTGCGCGTGGCTGCGCTTGTTTGTGACACATTCACTGTTGCCTGAAGCTCATCATTATCTGCAGCACTCAGCGAATGACGCCTCATGCTGTCAGTCGCATGCCTTCTCAATGTGGTGAGTAGCTTACAAAAAATTAAAATTAAAAAAAATGTATAAATGTGCACGGAAGAAAAAACAGAGTAGAGCAGACTATATCAATCATTTTCTCGTTCGCTGGTCATAATTTATGATCTGAATCTCTTTCGTGCTATTTTGACTTTATTAAGCACAACATTTTGTAAGAGAGACTTATGCATGCTACACAAACAGATGCTCGCACATTGAAAAGCATAGAAAAAGGCATGCTTATAAGTAATGCATGAATCGATTGTCATTTTCAGCTGTCACTCAATAAAAATCATTTTCGTTTTCATTTTTATTATTGCAATGTTTCATTGCACATTGTCGTTTTCAATTCGATAAATATTTAACAAAAAAATAAATAAATAAATTTTATTTGACATTTTGCTTTGACGTGCCAAAAGCTGCTTGACTTTGACTTTAGTTTAACCCATTATGAACATGCGAGTGAAGTCATTGCCAGATGACGACAGAAGGTGCAGCACAAGAAGAAGCTGTAGAAGATGGAAAAAACATTTTTTGTGGCACTGTTCTCGTTGCTTGTTTTTCGATTGCCTCATTCCTAGTCATTTCAATTGCTCTCGTGCTCAAAAGTGTTGAAGTTCAGAAAAAATAATGCCCTGGTCATAACAAAAAAAAAAAAGAATGTGAATGATGAAAATAATTTTTGCTGCTTTCAATAGCACACGACACTTTTTGCCAAGGCTGTGTGTTTGATTTGTACCTGGATTTATTCATTTGCTCGCTCTCTCTCTCTCTCTTTCTCTTTGTCACACACCCACTTTTATTTCCACTCTGCGTAACACCCGAAAAATTTCCATCTGAACCACATTGGAGCCACATTTGATTCTTTTGTGAAGCGCCTCTTCTTGTGGAATCCTAGTGAGTCCCATCTGAAATAGCTATGAATGAATCTGCTCTACGCCTCTCCTCTGAGTCTCTTTTTCTAAGGCCCTTTTAAGCATTCCTTTGAACCACATATTCACCTCCTCTAAATAAAATCTGAACTTCCTTTGTGCGTCCCCCGAATACCATCTGCTCTTTTTTTTGGATGTAAGCATGTTACGCATCTCTACTTATTTCTCTTTTGATTGTATTCTCTGTTATTTTCGTTTTTTTCTTACTTTCTTTTTGTATTATTTTCCCGTATATATATTTTTATTTTTGCATTACCTGTCAGCTAACGGTTGGTCTGTGAATTGCTCAGTTGACTTCGAAAGCATTGCAGACTTTCGCTCATTCGCCATATTGTTGACACACATTTTCGTTAAAAGTTATATGCGCTGAAATACAACTAAGGAGCAGCAGTAGATAACGCCCAAACCAACCCAACCAAATATTCAAAAAATCCACAGAGCCTCTGCAGTTTAACACAATTCGCTCACCAAAGTCAACTCAACTCGATTCAATTCAACTCGATTCAACTCTTGATCTACTTTTCTGGCTACATTTTTGCCATTTTTGGCGCTACTTTTTGTTCAATTTTATCTGTCGTTTTCCATGAGGCCAGCGTTATAACTTTTGGTGCACAATTTGTTTGTATTGCATTTTCCCCTCTCTCACTCATGCTATGTCATTCAATTGGCTGGCACCTTCCCTGAAGTTTTTCCTTTCGCCCTGTGCTGTCTGCATACCACCCCAAGTAAAAGTATCTGCGCTACTTGATTGTCTTTGCAACTGCTCAAGTCCTTAACAGCTTAACTGCTAACACTGGGAAAAGTATTATTTCTAGTGTGTTTTGACAAAAATTATTTTCCCCCGGCAGCACGCCATCATTTTGTCATATTTTGGCAGACTCTCAACAGCCCTCTGCAACTACTCTTGCTACTCTGCAACTTTTTTGACGTGCAAATTTGTCATGCTACTTTCAGAACCTTTCAATTTTTTTATTTTTTATTTCTTTGTTTTTTTAAATTTATTTTATTTTTATTTGTTGAGTGCGCCCTGCTTGATAAAATACAATAATAAATTCTTTTAGTTTTGAATACATTCTTTTAGTCAAATCCTGGTGAACGAGTTACAGAAGGGAGTGCGATTAAGGGGTTTCAACTCATCACAAAACATTTCAACAATTTTACATAAAATATTTTGAAAGCCAAGTTGAAAGTGAGTGTGGAATTTTTTGACTGCTTTATAATTATTATTTTTTATTTATTTATATTTGAAAATATTATTGCGTTGCCGGGCTGTTGAAACCATTTTCGCTTTGGCATTTTGAGTTGAATTTTTTTATGCAGTTCACTGTTCGAAGTTGGTTAGTCTAAGTCATGGCAGCATAAATTATTCGCATACAACATTGACAATAGGTAACAGTATTAAATACTCGGAAAATATTTTTTTATACATTAGACAACAACAACAATTGCTAACATGAAAATACCACAAAAAGCAATTCAAGCTTGTATTAATGGACACACAATAAATGAAATGGATAAAAAAGAAAATAAAATGTGATTAAATATTTCAATGAGTAGGGATAATTACATAGTAGAAAAAATGCATATGAAATAGCTTAGTGCTGCGGGCGTAATTATCGGCAATGACTCAAGCAAAAAAGCAAAAAAAAAAGTTAGCGTCAAGTCAACTATACAATCAAATATGCCATAATTCCATAGTCGTCAAAAGACCCCAAACGAGAGGGCGTTCATTAGAAGAGAGCGTTGCACTAAAAGTGGTTGGACAGAAATACTGAATGTAATTGTAGCTTAACATAACTCGTACGTAGACTCAAAAATGTTCAAATCATGTACGCTGAACGAAAAAATATGTAAATTATTAATAGTAGGCAACAACAACAACAACAACAAGGAGTTAGTATATGTGAGCTGCTGCCGTTAAGGCGCCAAACAGAAAACGCCCAACACAAAATGAGCGTGTCTGGTGAAACGAAAGGAGTATGAACAATGAGCAGCAACAACAACGACAACATACACACTACAAAGAATAAAAAAATTGCACACATACATGCTTCCATACACAGCTCTGTGCGCACACACGTGTTAATGTGGGTGCGGGTAAGCGCACATAAATACTTAGGCGTCGAGAATGAATGGTGAATGAATGACTGAACAGAACTTAACTAAACTGAATTGAAAGAGTGCTGCCTGCAGAAGCTGTGAGTATGGGGAGAGAGGGCGACAAACAAATGCAATTATTTAATTTTATATAACAATAGGCATATGTGCTAGCTGTGCTAATACTAATGTTCCTGCGATGTAGGTACACACCCAAACCAACATGGAACCTGGAACAACATGTCGAAGCAGAGCAGCAGTGGAACTGTGAAGCAGTGGAACTGTGAAGTGGAGTGAGGCAGTGTAACGAACGAGGCAACCGAGGCGTATTGCGCTTAGGTCAACATTGGGAAATTGTTGTTGTACGGTCGTAAAACCGGTTTAGTATTTGTTGTTATTATAGTTGTTGCTTTATTTTCTTGTCGTGGTTTTGGAACTTTGTTTTTCTACTAGAACAATTCGAATACTCTCGCAGCTGACATAGAGGGTAGCCATATGAGTTTAACATTATTGCTGATCCCATATCCTCCCACATTCCCATAGTGACATTTACTCATACGTGCGCTCATAGCCACATACACATGTATAGTCACCACTATCGTCAACATCGTTGGTATTGTCGGCACCTCAAAACGCGCCTTAGCAATTACGACTAAATTAACGCAATTAGATTTTCCTAGGGGTATATTTTTTTATTTGGTTTTTATTTATTTGGTTGATACCTTCTTATTTTTCCTAACTTTTCTATTTGCATTATTTAATTTTATTTATTTTAGTCGTATTTCGTGGGTGAACGTCATTGTCGTTATTCAGCACAACGACTTTTTTGCTATTCATATGTAAAATTAATCCGAGAGTGATACAAAGTGTCAGTATTATGAGCTCATTCAATGTTTTCAGATATATATATTTTTTTTTGTTATAATAATTACACAAAAAAACACACCCACTCGTTCAATCACTCCCTTATTCGGTCTCACTTTCAGGTATTCAACTTCTACCACAATCGAACAACTGTCATGAGGCTAATTTTCCGAAGGTCGGCTTATCTGTATAATGGCATAACAGCAAAGAGCAAACAACAATCACTACAATTTTATGCACAAATAATTACACAAATTATACATTAAACGTATCCCAGTTGCTTCATGTAACCCTTCTGTACGCTTTTGTAAAGCTTCGTTCAGTGGTTTAAAGTCGAAAGACTACAGGGCTGGCAGCTGCCTTTAATTTTAACCAAACTGATTTCAACACGTGCCAGTTTTGATTCATTTTAACCCTCAAACAGACTGTTGTACAAGCCAATTATTTGAATATTGATTGATACGCTTTTCAACAGGTTGATTGTTTATGCAGTCAAGTGAATGGTTGAGAAATTATTTTAAAAAATATTATAATTTCGTCTTTAATCAACGATTAATAACTTTGCCGCTAACTTTATGTATATTTTGCATACGGATGACAGTGTTGTGTCAGAAAATGGGATTGAACGGGGCTAAACATTTCAAATTTTCCAATTTCCTGCATCATACCAGCGACTGTTCTCTAGGTTCACGCTGCGGTAACAAACAATTTGCACTTAAGAAATATATTTTTATGCTATTACACATTACTTCTGTTAAAGCAACTTGCTGAGAAAGGCGTTGCTGTCCTAGCTTTGCACAAAGTCCCTTGTTTATGACTCGTCCAACTCTGTATAGACGCATAATCTTAGTAGATCAAGTTGGGTTATATTTTCTACCCATCGAACCACCAAACAATTTTACCTTCTATCGTATTTTTTTAGATAATAAATTAAGCAAGCTTCTCGATATATAGACAATCTTAGCATGACATTGTAAAGCTTGAATAAGAATCCATCAAATACACTGAAATATCATTTTTTACCCTGAAGCCGAGTAATGAATGATAATAGGCTTTGCCATTTTAGATATCATTTTGAACGGCGGTTTAAGAACTGATATGCTCTGAGCTTTTAAAAAGGATATGCTTAACCAATGTGCTCCACACCACTTTGGCGTCTTGTCTATGATCGTTTAAGAAAATTACTTGAAGCACTCTTTCAGAGCAAAGCTGGCTTGATGTTAAAAAGTTATAGCACAAGGACGAAACATTTTTAGACTTTTTATCGTTTATAATTTAAACTGAATAAACAAGCGAAGAAATAAAATGTGACTGTGTAGTCACATTAAATGAAAGTAGAACAGCGAAAGCGAATGAGCAAGAATTGACTACTTGACAGATACGAGTACAACAAGAACACAACTCAATTTATGAGTACAAATAAAGGTGCTGGTCTCGGGGGAAGCAAAGCGCCAGAGAAAGCAAGCCAATCTCAAAGCTGTTTGTTTTGCATTGGATTTTTGTTGTTTTGTTTGTTGCTTTTAGTACGAGTTGACTAAAGTCGAGTTCTGAGACAAGAACGCGTAATCAAAGTTGTGCTCAATCAGGCAGTCAAAGACGGCAGCCATCAAAACTCGGCCTCTAGTCAAAGGTTAAGCCAGTGGAGAGTCGCGTTGTCTTACCATCCTACGAATACTCTGCTATGCTCTGCTCTGTTTAGATGAGCTTCACTCAATATTACGAAATAACAACTTCCTGCGGGCAAACACAGTTGAAACGCGATAAGTCAAACGTGCAACAGCGGCAGTGGCAGCAAAACCAAGTCGGCAACATACATTTTTTTTAAGCTACATCACTGCAAACAGCAAACAGAAGCATCATCAACAACAAAAACAAGCAAAGCAAATATTTAACTCTTGTCACTCCTCTAACTCCTCCTCCTCCTCTAACCCATGAACAAATTCTGAGTAACTCATTCGCTTCTTTATTGCTCAACTGACTCGGCTTTGGCGTCTTCCTCCGTTGCGACTTTTTTGTTTTCCTTGATGTCTGCGCAGAAAAACAGCTTCGCTTATGAAATCTGTTGTGATGCTGCTGCTGCTGCCTCGGCAACAAAGTCTATACAAACATGTAACAAACACATACACTTCAAACACAACCACGCATACACTCAAACATAAGCGGAACGTCATAAGTGTTTATATTTGTCTTGGCAAGTATGCGAAACGCTCAAAGGAGTATGTTTCCAGTTAAGCGAAGTCTCAGTTCGGTAAGGTTAAAATAAAAATAATAAAAACCCATAGCAGCAACTCAGGCTCATAAACTCTTCTTCTTGGTAACTGATGCCGCCACGTGATACGCAACGCATTTGCTAACGTAGAGTTGAGACAGTGTTTGGATTAAAGTTGAATCAAGTCATGGAAACGCTTCGAATCGTCGCGCACCCAGTCGATTCGAGTTGACTTGAGTGGAGTTCAGTTCAGTTGACTTCGGTCGTGCTAACTCCACATCAAGTACTCTTTGTGTGCAATAAAGTTCAACTTGAAATTGGTTATAATTTTATATTAAACTTATACGAGCATTGTGCACGCTTGATTTTGAAATTTGAGTGGGTTTGTGGGAATTTGAGATGTGACATGCTAGACGCGAGAATCAGTCTTATTAAATTCGGGTCAAGCAAAGGGCAAAGGCGACGCATGTCACAATGATAATAATAAACAATCTAACGCCTTTATAGGATTGCTTTCTACTTGTATGGAAGGTTTTACAAATATCTCCATAACATGTCAAGTTATAGTTTAAGCTTATCTCAGCTGTTTGTACACCAATTTCGGAAATCTTGACTGTGGAAATCATGCGCAAAGACAAAGACACCGAGGGTACGCGGGCTATACCTTTGAAATTCTTCTCTGGATATCACCTGATGATAGTAGCAAATAAAGACGATAGCGAAAAATAAATCCAAGTATGTGAAAATGCTCTGAAAAACGTTGAATAAAGCAATGATATATACATGTCAATGTCAACGAAATATTTCTACTACGCTATATATTTCTTGTAGAGATATTTGACTTTTTGTTTTGTGGTTAATTCAACAACGTCCACAATTTTTAAATCCTACAATCAGAATGTAGTTCCTTAGAAGACCCAGCGGTAAACATATGCGCAGAAGGCACTTCTTGTTCTGACATAGAAAGTAAAGTTGCAACGGCCAAAGATATAGCAAATTGTAAGCGCTTGAACTAAAATGGCGAGTCTGAAGGCACGCATCCTTGGAATGGGCGTCAGCAATACACACTCTCCTCTGAATTTTCTATTCAAAATTGTCGTTCCTATGAGATTTCCCATAGTTTTCATTCCATTGCACAGCTTCAATCTCAGTTTATGGTATGGTAGTTCAGGTAAATCAAAGTTCGAAGCCGCTAAAAACTATGTCAAAACTTAGCTTTCCAATTAATTATAAAATTATGATTAGCTTATGTCTATAGAGGTTAAGGCCGTATAACACTGCATTCCTGCGCATTTAAAGTATACAATTTCTTTTCGGATCCCTCTACCCAACAACCTGCATACAACCTTATATCCATACACAACCTTATTATATTTATACAAATTTTTTATGATATGCTGTTCTTTAGAATGTGGTAAATCTAGATTTTCGGAGCGTGTCATAACACCAGAAGTAAGATTCCGTTCTTATAGTGTTGACAAAAAAGCTATGACATTCAGTTCAGGACAAAACTGAAATAATAATAATAAAAAAATAAATAAAAAAAACGTAATAAAAACCCCGAAATTCCAAATTCTCTCCAGTCTCGAGAGTTATGAGCGCATGCTTCGTCTGACAACTTCATAAAACGGCTTATAATATTTAGAGCCTAATTCAAAAGTAAAAGGATAACACACGCAATGTCCTGTCAACTAATTAGCAAGCTACTAATCGTGTTGAAAGCACATTATAGCATTGCTAAATTGCCATAACGACTTCCTTATTTCAACTACCGGTACGGCGCAACACACACCTCGCACGCACACATAACGCAATCACACGCACCGCAAGTCATAAGGCAATAACCACAGCTATAAAAGACCATGAAACTGATTTTTCACGCCATTTTCATTAACATTTTCCATGGGTTGTTATTCACATGCTTGATGTTACGAATGCGAGTAATGTAATTAAAATACAATTTCGTAAAGCAACAACAAAACAAAATACTGAAAACTGAAAACTGAAGTCTTCAGCTGTAGATGCCCATATATCGAAAAGAGAAGCGTGTGTCGATGGCATTATGTTAAATAATGCGTAAGGTGGGGCCACGCACAGGTTGACAAGATCACATTTATGCTCCTTTCTATGCCGCAAAGCAAACAGTGTAAATGGTAAGTGTGGGTTTGGCTATGACGGTGTGAGGAGTTAAGAATTTGGGCTACGTCATTTGGCATTTGTCACTTGGCGCTCGGCACTCGGTTAGCCTTCAACTTTTTACTTTTAACATTTGTTACGCACAATAAATGAAAATTTTCCTATAAATATTTCATAAAGCACGCTTTGTTGTTTATGGCAGAATAGCACTGACTACAAGGACAACGTGACATAACGACGATGACGGCGCGAGAAAACAGTTGCCGACATTTCGCAATCGTCGAAAACGACAACAAGGACGATTTCTGATATTCTACAGTTTCCGCCCATTAAATTGACATACGCGAATTCGTATTCATTTCCTTTTAGCTCGCTGCTTCGGTTTGATTTCGTTTGCTTTATTGCCTGAGCACAGGATGTGCTGCCCCCTCAGACCAACCATTTTTGCGTTGCGTCCACTGGCGTGCCTTAAGAGTTGTAGGTATTCTTTTTTTTGGTTTTTTTGTTTTTTATTGTTGTTATAGTCCTCTTGTTTGCATAAGTTTTGTAATATTTCGGTTTATGTTTACAGTTGGGAAACGCATTAAAATCAGAGATTTACATTTTTCCTGAATAATTTAGTGCGACCATAAAAAAGTTGTGTGCGAGTGGTGCTTTTGGCGGCGGATGATATTGGGACGAAAGTAACCTTATTTATTGAAATTTTACTCTGCTCTTCAGCACTTTGGTTGTTAGCTTTTTTTTTTACTTTATTTATTTATTATTATTATTTTTTCATTTTTTTGTGTATTTGAGTTCGAAGCTTGTTTGTTTGGCACACACTTACACTCCAATAAACCAAGCAGATAAAGCAAACAAGGAGTCGCAAATCAATGCCGCCTGTCACGCAGGATATGCGAAATCATGCGCATTAAAAAGCGTGGAGATTCATTTTTAATAAACACCAACTACCAAAAAAATGGTGCCAAAAAAAAAAAAACTAAAAAATGTGTTGTAATTAAATGAAAGCAAGCCGACTGCTTACGAACGCTTTCACTTTCCACCTGTCTGCATTTTGAGTTTTCCCTGGCTTTTAATTTTTACTTTTCTCTACTACAGCTTTGCTGCTTTTTACTTTACTGTGTTATTATTACTTTTTTACTTCAGTTTGCCGTGCAAACGAAGCCAAATTGTATCGTTTTAGAGAAGGGTGTGCGTGGCCAAAGGTTGTTGTGCTAAAAAGAAGTAGTGCCCTGCCAGGATGAGAGTGCTGTGTAAATAAACCCACTTTAATATGCGCTCGTTATATTATTTTCTTTTCATTTTCTTGCTTTTGATTTGGCGCGGCTTTCATTGCATCACACACCACCACCAACTCATTCTGCTCATCCTATACTTCGTTCGGTTCCCTTTTCACGCTGCGCGTTGTTTTGCCACGGTACTCGTTCTTCTGCTGCTGTCGAGTGTGACACCACGCTCTATTTAAAGGCAAATTGTCTGTAGTCCTTTTCACAAATATTGCGTTTTCTGCATATTTTGCTGTCGCCCGCTTTTCTGATCCTTAACATGCGGCTTCCGTATGCGCTACAATGACAGTTTATAGGGTGTTTTGTGGGCCATTAAGAATTTGTAACTTGTACGCGTATTAAATTGTCATTTGACGAATGTGATTATTGGATTAGAAAGTACTTGTATGTTGTACGTTGCCATAAGCTCTGCGAAATCTGATTTCCAAGAAGTTCATCGAAATAGGCCATGCGAAAGGTTACACTGTTGCCTGCATTGAACCAACACAACTAGCTTCACTTGTAAAATTCCTTTGATTTTTCAAGTCTATTTTTGCTAGCCGCACCATTTTTATTTCACTGGGCCACTCACTCATACACGCACTCATTGCGAATGTCATTCAACTTCGGTCGTTCGCAATTGTTGCGCCTTCTTCATTTGCCTTTCTTGTAGTTGTTGTGATTGTTTTTCTATCTCCCCCTCTCCAACAACGTTGTGTCATTTCTTTGTTATCCATTTTTTTGCAGTTCATGTTTACTTTCTGCTTTATTTTCATATTATATTTTTCCAACGCAGCATCCTTCTGCCGTGTTTCATTCCTGCCGGCTTTGCCCGATCGCCTTTTACCCTTGCTGGCCTCGACGTGTCTACGCTCTTTTTCGCTGCGTTAGTCCTTTTATGTTGCCAACTATGTTTATGCGGCAACCCCTTAATCCTCGGCAACCACCAGCGCTGCCACTACGCGTTTAAGGTAGAAATTTCTTGTGTCTTCTTATTATTATTTTTTTATTGACAATACGTGACGTGTTCTGTTTCGCATTGTTTATATATTGTTCAGTGGTGTCCTTGTCTGTCTGCCTGTTAGGACTGTCGTTATGCATACGTTAGTTGTTGTTATTATTTTTGGTATGTGCCAGCAACATCGATTGCTGGCGCCTTTTGTTATTTTATAATTTCCAACGTTTTCTTTTAGATGGCTTTTCTTTATTCTCCTTTTACGCCGGCATTTTTTCTATTTATCGTAATTTTTTTATTTTCCAATATTTTGTTTGTTTTTATTTTGTTTTTGTTTCTGTTTCGATAATACTTTTTTGTTGTCCTTGTGCTCTCTTAAATCTCTACGAAAACGCTATTAAAGGCGGCTTAGTCCTTTCACTTTGCCTCGATGTCCTTTTCATGAGCGTTAATCGTTATTTAACATTAGGAGAAAATAATAAAGGCAAACACACACGTACGCACTTAAGTACACACGCGCCCTAATAAAACTAAGCTGAAAAAGGACGAAACTCAATTACGGCGAAAGTGAAAAAAGGCAGAGCAGCGGGGCATAAATCGAAGATTATGTCAAATAATTAAGTAAATAAAATTTACTACTTTTTTATTCTTCATCTTCCCCTTGATTGTAGCAACACCAATAACAAAAAGAGAGCGCGCCTGCGGAACCGAATGGGGTGCTCTCACTGGCATACAAATTGCGCAAGTTGCCAGAGTGATACTTTTTCTCCTACACAACAACAAGGAATAACAATAGGAATAACGTTACCTTCGGCAACATGATATTTTAATACTCTTCATGATCGCGGCACTTGAAGTTACATCAAGGGTTTGTATGGAAGCTATGCGGTACAGTACCACTAGACTATAGAAATTACGACTACGAACTTCTATACCTCTGAAAATAAGGCGATGGTCCCATATAAGAACTTGAGAACTGCACAATCCACCAATTCATGAAACTTATGTCTGTTATAAGGTTTACTCAAATAAATAAAATGAGTCAAAAAAACAAAAATAGTATTCTTAGTTTTTTATTAAAAATAAACTTAATTTAAATAAAATAAAATAAAAATCTATTTATATAAAATTAGCCTGTTGATTAATCCTGTGAAATTTGGTGCATTAGCACACCGCGAAATTTATTTCTACGAACACCAATATTGCTTCATCAGTTTGGCGTTGAAAAATATCTCAAATCCAAAATCGAAAGTCTGTCAAGGCAACAATAAAAAAATAAAAGTTTAACTCAAATCAAAAGTTTAGTGCGCAATATTTGTCGTTCACTAAATAGATTTTTTATTTTTTTATTTTTTTTCAATGTAACGCAACGGGTTTGGTGATAAGAAAACTGAAGATCAATATGGTTCCTGCGACGGTACTCAAAGGAAAATTCAAAGGTGACGAAGTTGTCATTCTCAGAGCTTCAATCAATCAAATAGAATTCTTGCTAACATCATTGAAATACTTGATTTTAGTACTTTTATTGAATTTGTATTTTGTTTGCTAATACTGAAAAGGGTAGAACAACGGCTGGTGGGCTACGCTAGTAAATAAATAAAATAAATAATAAAAAAAATTACATAAAAATTTGAAACAGGTTTATGAAACATAGGTGTGGTTGTGAGACAAAAAATTTTTCGACCAGGCTATTTTCTAAGCATTTTACACAGGTGCTTATATGAAGGCTAGTAAAAAGGTCTAGTGTTACGATATGTAGACGCTGAGACAAAGGTACATCATATGATAAAGAAGGTAAGGCACTGCCTTGGGCATTTACAGAAGGCAGCCGATTATGACTAAATCAAATTGTTTTTTTTTTTTTTTGAATTGATTAAGAATATATGTACCTATGGCGTATCATTGTCTCTCCCTCACAGTGTTACAAACTTCATGACAAAGCCTAAATGGTTGCGTGTAGAGTATTAAAACATGAAACAATTGCTACAAATAGAATTGAATTTATGGGAATTTCACACACGTTAATGTAAAATTGTTGTTGCGCTTTAACGTACTCTTCAGCATTCCTATCTATAGGAGCCATAAAGCGAGGCAAAACAATTTGCGTCATTTCCTTTAGAGCTTTTATCTTTGAGCACCTTCTAGGTAGCTACGCTTTTAGGTGGTGAATACTGCATAAGCAAGAAAAGTTTCTACTTCCCGTTTGTGATTTTGCCATTTTCACTTTACCGCCTTTCCGCTTTTCATTACTTGTTTTTGTGCAAAGTTGAATTCAGCACGACTCGACTCGCCCGCGGGTTAAGTTTTCATTTGCTTCAATTAATTTTCATTTGTTTACTAATCTAACAAATTAAAGCAACGGTTAACTCGGCGACGTACGCCCAACCACACAAAACATACACACACGCACACATACAATGAAAATAGACGAAATGAATAGGTTTTCCGCTCTTTTCCGTTTTTGCTTTCGTTGTGGTTTTTGTGGTCAAATCGAAAAGGTTTCTCATCTCAGGTTTTAGTTTAAAAAGTTCATCAACTTTTTGAGCAATAATTGTGCGGCGTCCTTAGATAACGAAATCAATGAATGAATGGCAAGAGAGCAAAGTGACTAGTTTCGAGAACTTTGCTGAAACATAATTGAATATGAATGAAAGCGAGTGAAAATGAATGCTTAGATTAATGATTCATAATCAATTTGTAGGGAACAAAATGAGATTTGGTCAGAGCTGAGCTGCTTGATTTATTATGCAATTTAGTGTGACATAGAACAACGACCGATTTGGAATGAGTCGAAGTAACATAATTCAACAAAATCGAATTTGTAGAAAGCCTTAGCAGAGTTAACAGAGCTTCCGATCTTAGCCAAAGGTGATGAGAAAATAGAAGGGTTTTCCTGTTTTGTTTTATTTTAATATAAATTTCATGCACACGCCTGTCAAAACCATAAACGTATAGACCAACCTAACCAACAACTCAGCTCGGTTCAACTTAAATACTGCCGGCGGTTTCAGCTTTCAAGTTCTAAGCGTTTCATATGCTTTCTTTGCTTAGCCTTTCTTTGCTTTTCAAGTTTGCCGAGTGAAAATCTCAACGACGCAAGAACAAACAAAGGCCTGAGTGAATGAAAAAGTGAGAGGGAAGGGGCAAGTTGTAGAGAAAGGTAGAGTGAAAGGAAAACGCTGAAAGCGTTTTATGCTAATTAATTTTTCGCATCAAAATAATTGGGCCCAAAAGGAAGCGGTTGAAATTTTTTTGCCATAATATTTGGTCTAAAAAATAAAGCACGCATAATAAATAAGAGTAGAAAATATGTGAAACAAGATATTAAAAAAAAATATTTTAAAAACACAACAACATAAATATTCGAACAAATATCACATGCAAAAAAGGATTCAGCAAAATAAATAAAATATGTTAAAAATGCTTATTTCATAGTCAAACCAGAATCAAATTTCTAACAAAAATTTTATATAAATGGAAAAAAAATAATATTAAATAAAATATTTAAAAAATTCCCCACCTCAGCACAATAAACACTCAGAATAATTGTTAAAAAATAGAAAATCGGTATGCATTTATGGCCAACGGCAAATAGCACGTTTAACAAGTTTGAAAATGGCAGCAGCAACGGCGGCTTTGCGGCGCTGACGGCGCTTCCGTTGGCGTCATATGTCGCGCCGAAAATTATACCTCAAAAATTTTACATTTTTTATTCCTAGTGCCATTTGACGTGTGGCGTTTTCGTGTTTCTTGTTTCGTTTTGTGTCTTAAATATATAATTTTTTTTAATTTGTATATATTTCTATAAATTTTTTATTCTTCAGTTTTGCATTTCGCTCTCCTTCACAGCAAGTTGAGATTTTTTCCGACGTTTTGTTTACTAACACGATAACCATTTAGTTGCACGGGAGCATGCAGCCGCCATTAAAACTTAAGTGTCTGTGTGTAGTGCGTGTGCCTGCCTGCCTGCCTCAATGTCTGTCTGTCTGTCTGTCTGTGTTTGTGTATGTTTGCAGGCCATTATACTCAAATATATTCAGTCTCAGTGCGCTCACTTGACTCATTTAAAAAAAAAATTTCACACGCCCATATTTTTTTCTACTTCTTGCTGCTGTTTTATGTTATTTTTTTTTTTGCTCATTCACGTGGTTCCTTGTTCCCGTTGTTGTTGTTGTTGCTCTTATTGTGTGGTTTTTTTCTTGTCGACGACCACAGCAAGTGCAATTTTGCAACAGCTCTTAGACTGACTCTTGTAATCAAGCACTTTGCGCGCCTGCATGCATTCACAATGGCAAACACACGGACACCAAACAACAAGAACTACTAACAACAACAACAGAACAGACACACAAGCACACACACACACACATTATGAGCATGTCATTTTGCAGTGTAGTGTGTGAAAAAAAAAAAGGAGCAGCGACGTGTTGAAGATTTTCAGCCAGTGAGTCACGCATTCAGTGCAGTCGCCAATTACGTATTTTTTTTATTCAAACATGCAATATTAAAGGTAGAAACTCTCTGCAACAATTTTATTTATTTATTTATTTATTTTTTTGACTGAACTGAACTAAAACTGAATGCAAATAACTTCCTCAAAACACTTCCCAAATTGAAGCCGAACTGGAGACATTTTTCATAGAAAATATATTCGTTGCATAATAAAGAAAAATTCCAGTTTTTACAATTATTATACTGACTGAAAATCGGATTTCTTTGATACGGCATACTAGCATAATAAACTTACATGGGTATGAGCCCACATTAAGCCACAGAAGTTCATTTTTTCAAAAACGTTTGGTGCCAGAATAAAGAATCACAAGGCTCTAACTAAGCGTATGATATTGGCTAATAATTTAAATTCACTAGATTCTAAAGACTTGTTTAGCTTAGTGAAGAAAAATTGCTAATTCGAGTTAACATCAGAACATGACAAATTTATAACAATAAGCTCAACAAATACAGTATAGCCTCCCTCCAGACACTCGCCAGTAAGTAGTCGAAACTATGGATGTGTATCCGATATAGACAGACTACACTGTAATTAGAAAATTTTTGCAAGGATGCCGCGAACCACATCTTGAACTGAGTCCATAACTTGAGCGAATACGATTTAAAGGTTTACATCCCTGCATTTATGCTGAGTTACATGCTTTATAACGCTTTCTGTGGCTTGCGTCGCACGTTAGCCGTCGTGACAGATCGAGTCGAGTTGCCTCCTGTTGCGTTCTTAACATTCTATGATTCGTATTTTTTTTTTATTATTATTTTTTTGTTGTTGCAATGTTTGTGTCTGCCTATGTACATATGTCCCTGTGCATGTTTGTCTGCATTATTCGTCCGCTGGCATTGAGCTCTAATTGCTTAACATGCCACGTTGGTAGTTATTTCTTTTCTTCTAATTTCCTTTTTTTTCTATTCTTCACAACCAAATCCTAGCCGTCTTCTTCATTGTTGTTCTTGGCATTTATGTAGATTTAATAGTTTCCTCCACCGCTCCTAACTCCATTCGCACATTGCCACTCAACTCGCTCGCTCATTTTCGATGCTATCACCAATGTCGGACTCATTCCTGACTTGCTCGCGTGACATTTCATTTAGGCAACGTTAAGATTTCAGTTTGCAGATATTTATTTTTTGAAAGGTCGTTAAGTGCAATTACTTTGTAATGGTGCCGAGCGCGTTGCCAGAATTGCTTTTCAAATACACTTTACTATGCAAAGGTAGATACAAATCTTGTTGAGCATGTAACATATGAGAAAAATGTTGTGATTTTACGAGTAATTGAAGGCGGGGTTTGTATCTTTAAAATTTAATATACAATATTTAAAGGATGTTTGCTTAAAGCGTCTTTATATGATTTATTTATTTTTGTGGCTTATCATTCAAATAAGCTTGATTCCGCTTGAGGCATACTGATATCCGAATTATGCCAAATAAGACTTATACACTACATAAGTTAAACAAGCTTTAACATCGTTATCGTCATCATCATTATGAACGTTGACATCATCATTAAGACGCTCACACTGCCAGCAGCAAACCGCAAGCGTGCAGATGAAAATATCCTTGAGTGAGCATGACATAAGAGTAAATCATTGTCGTTGTGGTTGAGATTTCATGCGCCGCTAAACCAACAAATACAAACACACAAACAAATAAGCATGAGGATATCTCAAATCAGAGTTAGACAAGGAATGCCAAAGCAACTCAAAAATGCAATGACAAAAAACTGTGGGGTGGCGCATTTGGTGAAGGAGACAAGAAGAATGTTGAATGCCAGAGGAGAACAAAACAAATCGTTCCACATCCACTTCACATTTGAGTATGTCCTTGCTGTTGTTGTTGTGGTTGTTGTTGTTGTGAGTGGTGTTTGCTGAGCTGAAACTGTTGTTAGGCAATGATTTGCAATTTGTTTGAAAAATGCATTTTACAACCGCAGAAACAAACAGAAAACCAACAACAGCACAAATACAAATAACATCCATGCATACACACTTACACACACACACACACACATATACACACACACGCAGAGTGTAATATATTTACAGTTGTATAGCCATAGAGATCGACAATAGTTAGAGATACACTGACATAGATACAAATGAAAAGCCCCGTGAACAAAACAAAATAAAAACTGAAAAAGAGAGGGACAGCAAAAAAAAAATTACGAGAGCAGCAGCAAGTAAAATGGAAAACTCAGCTTTAGCTGAGTTTGGGGCATCTAACACACACCCACTCACATAAAAGAAGTTCGAATCTAGTCGAGTTGAGCTGAGATAAGCTGAGCTCAGTTTACCAGCATAACCACAGACCCTGAGCTATATACAAACTGAAAAGATACATAGCTGCAATCGTAGTGGGAAAATGAGCGAAACTAAAACTGCAACCTCTGCTCTTGTAACGCTTGGATTTTCTTCCTTTAGTTTAAGTTTATTTTTTTATTTTTTATGTTTATGTTTTTCGTTCCCTTGTAGTTTCTTTTAACGGTTCATTTTGAAGAGAGAAAAAACCGTATCAACAGTTTGTGCACTAAACTATGCAAGTGAACAAATATCTACGTATCCAAGTATCTGAGCATCTTTGCATCGCTACTTACTTGCAGCGGTCGGTTTGTTTTATGGCTTTTTGACTGCTGCAGTAAGTACTTTTTTGTAAAATTTGCCTTGAGTTTGCTTTGCAGTTGTGTACAAAAATAACTCGCAGTGAGTGAATCTAAAAACAAAAAACCAAAATCGAAGTGGAAAAGACTACGTCACTCAGAGAATATTTGAAATTGGCGGCATCCCTGGGCATTTGGAAACTATGCAAAACTTTTAGCAGCCAAAAAGTAAATGTCGCAATAAGTGGCCCAAAATAATTTCATTGGCCAAGTTGTAATTATGAAATTGTGCGCCGACTAAAATAAGTCAGCTTCACAAATGAACATATTAAGAAAAGCATGGCAGGCGAAAGTTTTCGCCTGTCAGCGGAGTCAATGGGCAAACATCAACGGAAGTTTTGGTTGTACGCGAGTGAAAAGTCTTTTCCGGTTGCTGCCACTTGTGGCAACTTTTGCCAGAGAACTTTCATTTCGTAGTCGTCTACGTGCTGCCTCGCGTGTTCGTAAGGCGTTACATATTTGTTTAGCTTTCACGGTAGGCAAAAGTAGGATAGGGCAGTAACAAACAGGCGCAACAAATTGCTGTGTTTATCGTTGAAGGCTAGGGTATGATTTTTTGATAAATGCTGTTGTTTTAAAATTCATAGATATTAATTTTTCAACGATATTCATTTGTCAAGAAGAAACAGGAAGCAGCAAGTGAAATTTAACCAAGGCTGTGATACACACTATAACATACTACTATAACATATTATCCAATGATCTTAAAATTGTCGTTTCTTATTAGGTCATATAAAAAGTCTCCGCGTTTTTTTTTGTTACATTTTTGAACAAAAATTCTCTTTATCCAAAACCAATTTCAATCAAGCACATATTAGTCATTATTATCTATGACATTATGCCATTTTTCGGGTAGCTTCGTAATTCTATCGGTGTAGAACTTCTGTGGTTTATCGGTGAAAAACTTGGACAAGTGATTTTCAGCGGCTCTTCGGTCGGCCAATTTTTTACTATTAAGAGAGAGTTTTGCAGAGACCACAATAAATGGTAGTCAGAGGGTGCAAGGTCTCATCTTAAACTGAAAAAATGTTTCTGAATGTTTTTGCAACGTTTTCCCTTTTTTATAGTAAAAAAGCAACACATAGCTTATTTTTTCAGATATTTGCTTCATATTCAAATCAGCATAACTTTTAACACGAACAACGAATTACACTGTCTGCACAAAGAATGCTGCCTGAAATGTAGCCTTTCAAACACATATTAATAGGACACAATCAGATTAGTTTTCGCAGATTTATGGACACAAACATCATCTGGTAGCAAACACCGCGGATACTTCTTATATGACCTATTATATGTGGTCTTACAATGAGTTATAATCATATTTCGCAAAAATACGCCACATTTAAAAAAAGGTTTCTTGAATTTTACCACCCTCTGGGTCTCCTTAACAGATCACTAATCCATTAACGTGACTTATATATGTCAAAAAAAATATATATATATTTTCTTATTGGCGAAAAAGTTGTCTATACGATCCGGTAATATTAGGAACGTAATATTCGTAAACCCACAATTTCCTGGTTCCAATTTCCAAAATTGTCCTGAAAGGAAGTGTTTAATTTTAGTTTGATATTACGGAGGAAAAAATAATGGTTTTTCGTATCAAAACTTATATTTTAGTCATGGACTCTATTAATGAGAATGTGTGGCTGGTTTCGAGGAATGTACAGAAAAATAAAACGCTAGCTCAAAAATTCAAGAATTGTTTTTATACCGATTCATAAAGCTTATGAAAAAGAGATACGAAATGAAGAGTACAATTTTTTTCCTCTCTGGATGAGGAAATAGTCAAACTAAGCAGGAAATACCAGACCCAACTATGCCAGCATTCGAACGATGTTCTGAATACATTACCATTAGAAAATCTAACTCGGAAACGATGGCTAAAAAGGGTGAAGCCAGTAGACCTCACATGACACACATTACATTATTATATTATTTATTTCTTGTTAATTGTTTATTTATTGTATGTTATTGTTAAACCGACTGTCTATTGTACTTTAGGACTATGAGTAATCATAAGTTTAATAAAAGTGCAATTAGTTAAATTCCAATAACAACACTGCTTGGACAAACTGATTGTAATAGTTATAATTCACCCACATATCATTATGATCTATACAAAAGTTGATTTATATTTTATAATAGGCAATGTACTCATCTTTTGGGAAATTAATTTTAAAAAAAGTTCGAGCTAAACTGCGACTGCAAACATATACAACAAAGCTGAGCGACACCCAATTAAAATGCTTTACTATGATCTAAAAATAAGTTCCTACAAGTCAATGGCACAAGTTAGTTATCACAGAATTTTCTTTTCGAGAGTTAAATTTTTTTTCTTTGCTAAAGCTTAATAAGACTGTAGCTGACTTAAATGTTATTGATATAAAAAGTAATAATAAAAAAACGAATTTAAAAATAAATAATTTAATTTCAAATAGATAACCAAAAAGTATGTGAAATTATAAAATCCTTCGGATTCACAAACTAAGCCAAACGCAAGTTTAATGAACTTTACGCTTTACCATGTCAACGAAAAATTAAAACTTTTCCTTTCGATTTTTTGGGCTACTTCAATGCCTTCGTTCGACTTACTTGTTGGAGTTCCTCAAATAATCCGCCTTCTTCTTGTTAAAAGTTCTTTTCTCTTTTATCTCGATTTATTTAAGAAAGTGCCAGGAATAATTTGGTTAATAAAACACGCAAATCGTAAGTTTTCTTCTGCTTTAAGTTCTTTATTTTTATCTTTAATACGTTACAATTTCACGATCGTAGTTGCGTATCTGTGAGATACTCGTAAATTGTTGCAGTTTGTTTGTTCTCAACTTTTTGCGCAATTAAACTTTTGCTTTTTATGCGCTTAGTTCGAAACGAGTGCGGCAACAAAAACGTTTATAAAACAGCAATGAGTACGCAGCGAAACTTGTTGCACTTTAACGAGTTTGTTGCTGCCACTTTGACTGACTGTGAATGGTGACTGTTGCACGCAGCATATGAACACGAAGCAAAGCCACAACTGGAGCAGCAAAATAACACGACAAATTAGCGAGCGATAAACAAATTAAAAGCCAACCTTTTTGTCCTTTTTATTTTTATTATTATTTTTTTTTGCACTCCAAATAAATGCGATTTTTATGTTAAAAGTTGCGCAGTGACCTTTTTTAAAGAATTATTTTGCCAAGCACGCACACATCTAACACAAATTAACGTTATTTGTTTTTGGCGAACTACTTTTTTTATTTAACCTTTTTCTTTAATTGAAATCGTTGCGCTCAAATTGTTTCTTTTCTTGCTGATTGCGTTCAGTGAACGCGGAGCAACACGTTGTTGACACAAAGACCGCCTAACGAAGACTAATGACAGTCAACAGCGAAGCACACGAAACACGAGTCACGAACCACGAGCGTTGATAACCAGCGACGCTAACAGGAAGACGACGACACGAAAGGACAGCGCAACAGAACACAATGCAGCCACAGTCACAGAACGAGCGATTAACGAGTTCAATAAGACGACGTTAAACGTAGCAGAGCAGTGACAGAGGCAGCGACAGCAACGCCGCAAACAAGTGGAACTGAAACGCATCAATTGCATGAGCAGCGTGCTCTAGAAAAAAGAGAGCGCGGGTGGTTGAACTGTTTGTTGCTGAAGTTGGTGTGAGCGCATCAATTGAGTTGTCAACGAGCAAGCGAAGCAAAGTTCTTGATGTGTGCTGCGTGTTGTGTTGACTATCGTGAATGAGATTCCGAGAGCACAGAGAGTTATGCAGCTTATACTCGTATATTTGCGTGCGGTCGCTTGCTCGTTAGCTCTCGTCTCGTTCTATCTCTCACACTTAACGTTTCACTTTCAATTACCGGGCAAATGTTTCACTTTCACTGTGTTCCATAGCACAGCATTGGCGTTCACCGCTTTCACTCAGCCACTGAACGCATTTCACTAATTCCGTTTGTTCCCAATTTTTTGGTTTGTCTCTCTCTCACACTCGCACTGCACTTTTCAATGCTCACTGCAAAGCAAATCATATTTCAATTGGTTGAAAGCAAAATCATTCAACTTCGCTACTAACAATCGCTAATTGAATCAAAATGCAATGCAAAATGCAATAATGAAAATTTGTTATTTTAAGTAAACTTGTTTGCAGTTTCTTGTTGTAAGATTTTATTAAGACGATTTAAGACGCTTTATTTGCATATTATTATTTATAGCTTTTTTAACTTCTTAATTCATTTACTTTGTTGTCCTAAACCCACTCAAAGTCATTCAATTTGCTTTGAATTACAATTCAATTGAATTTCATTTTCATGCTGTTCCTTTGGCTGCTGTGTGCGCTTTCAATTTTAAAGCACTCAATGTCCCTATTTACATTAGTATAAATGTGCGTTCGCCCTTTTGAGCTTCCTGCCTTCGTTTGTGTTACATTGTATTTGTATTTTCGTGCCACCAACTTCACTCATTCACTCACTAACGCTGCTTTTGTTGCTTGTTTATTAACACGTTTGTGTGTCATCACACACTCGTTTACTTACAACGCAACAGGTTCGCCTTTCAATTTGTTTTTGTTTTTGGTTTTGCTTTTGCTTTTTCCTTTGCTTTTGCTTCTGATTCTTCCTGTTGATTTATTTATTTATCCTTTTTCCCAGCAGTCGATTTTTTCCCATTTTTCGCATGTTCTTCGCATGTCTTTATTTGCATGCATTTTATTTATTCATTTATTTCCTTTTTCATGTTCGTTTTCCGTTTTCCGTGTTCCGCTTTACGCTATTTGTTTTTGCATACGCTCCTTTCTTTATTCTTATTTGCCACAATGCAAATAGAAAACCGTTTTTCTTCGATTTGCATATGTCTTTCTGGCACTGTGTGTGTGTTCGTATTTGTTGTGTGCAAATTTATTTATTTGCATAGAACTGCGCTGAATACTTTTTAATTGATTTTATTGGTTTTCAACTTCAAATGCAACAAAAACCGACAACAAAATTTATTTGGCCAACAATAAAAGTGGCAATTTTTCTCAAAATATTTACTCAGTGCATATTGGTTCATTTGTTAACAATCTACTCTATTTTTTATTTTCTTCAGGATATTCTAGACAGAAAAGTGGTGTAGAAATTTTTGGAAGGGCGACGAAGTGCATGTTCTGTGTCCTTGGGGAACCACTGAGGTGCTTGAAGGACATGCTTTAAGTCTGTTGAAGTAGTACGCTCATTTGCAAAATTTTAGTTTACGTTTTGATGAAGCTCTCGAATGAGATTTCTTGAAAATTATTATTTCTCCAAATTTGAAAACATTTCAATAGAGCGCCCCTATAGCTACGTAGGTGAGGTATTTATTTACTTTTAACGTAGTTAATAAATATAGTCTTCGTCATGAAATTTTTAATATTAGCTTGTCTATATATTCTTGATCAGCCAGACAAAACGAGTTGATTTTGCATGCTAGTATATCCGCTGCAGGTTCCTCAGTTTCTGAACTCGAGCTACAATTTTGCATAAGTTTTCTTTTTGGCTTAGGCTATACATTCGCCTGGTTAAATCATATACAACATCCAAGAGAGTGTTCCATCATAAAAACAAAATAGAATTTGTATAATAATCATGGTGAAGTTGCAACCGATTTTTTGAGTTTCCATGCAGCTTTAATGGATCTGTCAATTGATGGTACAACATTTAAAAGAGTAGCTAATTTCTCTCTAAAATATTGTCCGATACTGAAAATGGATGGCTACGATGACAGAATGACTTCAACAAATACGTATTTCTTTTCATATAATTTTCATCTTCTTCAAAAAATTGGCGATTAAACAACAAGTTACTAGATATTCAATTACGTGTGCCATAACAGTGGCATTTTAGTATTTTAAGATGACTTAATGAGAGGATATTCAGTTAGGGCAGAGAGAGCAGTCCTTACATGTCATTTACAGCCCCTGTTAGAGTTTACAGAGCATATAATAATAGGTTGATAAGTGCGCTTTCCCATAAGTCCCCGATTCAATATCTGTGATAAAAAAACAAATAATTTTTTTTTTTGCTTCTTGACGTACCTAACGAAAATTCCAGTATAATTACTGATATAGCCTGTAAACTGCTTGCTCTACTACGAACTTTGTTATCATTATCCCTTGTCGAATTGTGATTGAGCCTGCGACTTTAATTGTGTTCTTGGGAAAGCGCAAATCCAGATAATGGCAGTTTCTGTATCGCATGTGTACAAGTGCGACTTAAACTTTAATATGGAGGCTGCAGGAACAGAAGTCTTAAAAACCCGATCTATTATACATAATATGTATGTATTGCATATGTTCAGACAAAACTAATCAACTAGCACTATTATATTATATTATAATAAACACTGTTTTTGACCCATTTACAAATTTTTTTATAGCGTCATAACTTCATTGGTGACATTTTAAGGTCGCGTTCGTTACACGAGACATAGGAAATATGGTGGAAGTAAGTACAGGAGAAACAGAGAAAGAAAGCAAATGTGTTTTGCAAGAGATATTAGTTATTGATATGATGTACGTTACCTATACGTACGAACTACATGCGGTGAATCAATTCTGATAATGCATGCTCAGGAACATTGAATATTCAACTCTTTTGTATTGCAGCTATTATCGTTGAATTTCAACCATTCAACAAAACAAAGCTTATCTGCTTCAGACTCACTAAAAATATCAGCAATAATTCAGTGGCTGCATTGAAACACCGTGAAAATTTTAAAGAACAAAAATGAGTTTCTCAAGCTCATAAATGTTCCCGTAGTGCTATCTATTAATACCAAATATTAAGAGTTTCGAAGAGTGGCAGTTGCATTTTTGGCCTTAAACTCAATCACAATTTGGTGCAGTGATTTTTTTGGTGAACGTTTTTTTTCTACCATAAATAGACCATACAAATCCACTTCAATCAACTCAACGTGTATCCAAATTCATAATCCTAGAATCCAAAATTACGAGTATGTTTAACTCAGCTCTTTTTTCGTTGGGCCAATTTTGACGTAATGCGCCCAACTCGCGCTAACATTATTCACTGAAACGATGCTCACTTATATAATCACCGGCTAAATGTGTTGCAGACGGCTTATTTATTATTATTATTATTTTTTTTTTTATTGATATCCAACCATTTTTTGTCGAGCATAAACGCGAAATGTAGCAAAATCCTTACACGTGCATATTTGAATTACAGCAACTATGGCACTCGACGCTCTGTCAAAGCAACAGGAGTCGAACTGCGAACTGCTTTCGAATGTACACGGATTTGTTTTTTTTTTTTTCTCTGTGTTTACCGTGTTCTGTAGCGGAGCTGTTCGTCCGTCCAGTCAGCACTCGTTGCCTTTTATACTAATGCGCTGTCAGACGTTGTCGACGTCAGCCTCTCAGCGGCTATTTCAGAGATTAATGTCAATGTGAAAGGATTTTGATTTTTTTGCAATTCTTTTTGCTCATTTCATTTCTTTCATTCATGCAACCGTTCAATGTGAATTCGATGTGTGAATGAGCGATGAATGAAAACGTTGCTGGTTGCAAGCATTAAGGATGCGATGAGATGTGATTTTTTTATTTAATTTATTTCTGCTTCTGGTAATTATTTTATTTTATTTTTTTTGACTACTTACTACTCGTCATATTAAAAGTTTTGTAATCACAGTTGCCCTCAAGTTGAGCTTATATCGAATAACAATCAAAAAGTATCTGTATCTGCATTTGAAGGCAGAACGGATGGTGCTCATTTGACTCAATGGCTTAGTTAAAGTTTTGCTGAATTAAAACGAATCAGAGTCAGCCACCCACAGCACATCATTAAGCTGCAGTTTTATGTGCCGCTGATTGTTAGTGACATATCAAAAGCAAAGCAGACACTGAAGATGGGTCGTTTGGCCAGCACGATGATGCTGATGATGACACTGACATCGGACTAAAGCGAAAGTATCAAAGCTATTGGTTAAGCATGGGGGCGATGACGGAGCAAACGAGATAAATCATTTGGCAAGAGTGCTTCCAGTCGCCAACAGCGCACAGTATGCCAACACAATTTGTAGCCTTAGGCTAACACATAAACAGCAGAAATGAGTTGAGTTACTCGAACCCACTGAATGAATGACTGAATGAATGAATGAATGATGGACAAACAAATAGTCTTTCAGACAGGCTTAGCGTATGATGTCCATATACACTCGCTTATTCCTTGTATGTCGCTGTCAGCTTTATGTGAAAGTGCCAAATGACAGTACTAGTGCACTAAGTCTCCAAGTAACAAAAAAGGATATGCGCACGACTATAGCAACAAATCTTTTTTCAGCATAGTTGGTGCCCAACTGTGTTAGTAACCAAGCCAAGCAGTGACGTCTCCGTTACTTGTCAACACAAACGTCCAAGCTCCTAGGATAAGCTGCGGGATAATTATACCAATGGCAATATATCGCGTGAAAGAAGTATTTTTCTTGGATTTATTTCCACGCCGTCAACTAGTGTCGAAGTAGTTGGCACCGCTCCTCACCATAGCATGGCGCAAAGCAGCTTTGTATCTAATTTAGACATATTCTCATGCGCTACACGTGTTTTGGAAAGTGTTACGAATTGTTACAGACGTTTGTAACACATTAAAGCGAACTGAGAATACAAGTAAACGATTAAATTGTTATGAGCAATCTTCATAGAAGTTACCAGATGCTGAACAAACCGCAGAAGCAGGGTTCTGTATTACTCAGTGAGGAAAATTTATAAATTAATGTATAACACTGGAGAGAGTGAAATAATCGGTACAAAGGCACAAAGCTTTCATTTGATAGCCTGTTATAGAATGTGTTGTCGAATGCTGGTAAAATAATGTGCCCATCGATATTCTTTTTTATTAAAGAAGACTTACAATTTTGTATCGATTACCAAAGTTTGTCCCTTAATCGAAGTCATTTTTCTATAATAAACACAGTTCTTCTATATAAACCCTCTTCTCATAACCGCATCTTTTCAAATGGAACCAGCTGCTGGAACACCATTCAGGTTACAAATACCTGGGTGTGTATTTGGATAGGCAGCTAACGTTCAAGACGCATATTTCAAGTATCACGAAATCCTTAAGTCAGAGGATTGGTAAATTGCATTGGCTTTTAACTAGCAGGAATAAATTGTCCTTGGGAAATAAGGTGAACATTTACAAAACCATAATTGCTTCTGCTTGGCGATACGGTTTGCAGGTGTATGGCATAGCAGCGAGGTCAAACACCACGAAGGTGAGAGTACTGCAGGCCAAGACATTGCGAATACTTACTGGTGCCCCTTGGTTCATGCGAACGGCGGACCTTGAAAACGACTTAAAAATACCGAAAATTGGCGATGTGATAAATCGTCAGGCCCAAAAATATATAGAGAGGTTAAAAAATCATCCAAATAAACTAGCAAGGCGCCTTCTAAAACGTCGCAGAATGGGAGGAGTTAGGATGGCGAGACGGCTGAGAAGATCGCACCCTGTCGATCTCCCTATTAGATCCTTATAATATTATTATTAAATCATTTCCCCACTTAATATTTAAGTTGTTTTTGTATATACAATTTAATTTAAGTTGTTCTAATAATAACAGAAAAATTAAATATAAAGTGAAAAAAAATAGCTTTTAAACGAATTCATCAGAAATAAAAATTGCATAATTCGTTTTACAGCGTATTTAATAGTCGTGCATGCCGAATTGAAATTGTTTTTCTCACTTAATTCCTTTTGGCGTTTTTAAGAGCTTCGCTGTTTGGTTTTTGTCGTTGTGCTCAACAATTTTTGTAAACGTTGCCAAGTAACTACTTAGCGAGTCTGAAGTATCTAGGCGAGTGTTTGGATATACTTCAGACACGTCCCCAGTCCAGCGGACTAGCTTTAGGACACGCGTGTTTGGGTGAATGTTTGAATTTAAGTTGGGTGAGTAGTGTGTGTCTTGTTAAAATTACCAAAATGATTATTATCACCTTCATGCACAGACAGCGTGAAGCAGCGCCTGACCAACCGACACGCCCGCTCGGACCACTCGCAAAGTGTGTTGGTGACAGTTTCACCAGCAACTTACTTTGCTTAATGATTAGCAGCTGCTCGGATGCTTTCTGTGCTTTCACCATAGTTTGCTTTGGCCACGACTTTGTCGTTGGATTTGGCTTCAGCTTGCTTTGCGCTGCGTATATTTGCAAAGCGACGCCACAGAAGAGATAAGCTTATCGTATGGCTCATCGTCATTCTCATTGCCTTGGCGATGGTTTGGGTTCTTTCTTCTTTTTTTGTTTTATGTGGTGTCCATTTAAAGTCCAAATTTAGTTTGGCGCATAACTCATTGTAGGTTAATTAGCACTTGGAGTTACTTCGAGGCTATGAGCTTGTCTCAGGTAAGTTCTACTCATTGCCTTGTTTCCGTCATAATTCAGTACGGACGACTGGTAATGAAGTTCTGATTACTTTTTGATACAGCCGTAGTCGTCGGTGGCCTCGAAATTACACTTTAATGTTACGCTCGAATTGGCGCACAGATTGTGGCCAAAAGTAATAGTTTGCTCTAATTATGGCGTATACGAATTGCACACACCCCGTCAGACAGTTAGACAAAGAGCAAGCAAACAAGCAAACACGCAAGACAGCCAACAAGGAAGGAAGTCAGCAAGGAAGAAAGTAAGGAAGTCAGCAAGGATGTAAGTAAGCAAGTTTCATTGCTCAAGTGTTGTAATTACTTTTATGAGATTTGAGTAAAGTGTTGGCGCAAAAAGTTTAAATTGGATGTGTGTCGAGATGAGCACAGCTCAGTCAATGGGTGGTATTACTCTCATAAAACCAAATTTGACAGAGTTGCCTATGATACGAACACTAAGTGCAATAAATATGAGATGAAAGCATCAATAAAATTAATATTCGTTGAGTAGCGATTTTGACAGAGAAAAAGTTATGTTTGAAGCTGAGCACAAACGAATACAAACATGTGCGCTAAGTCCTATGGCAAGTAGTGCACTTCCACCAGCTTACCGAGTCGACGCACACATACAAGGAGGCAAATGATCTAATTAATTGTATCTAGGAAGCGACCCGAACGAATTCGTATGCCATCGTGCTTCAGCCGAGGACTATGTTTGATTGTATGCGAGCGTGATGATGTTTTATTGTATGTGTGTAAGTGAGCGTTACAATTTCTGATTGTATGCGAGCGTTACGCTTAAAAGATTCTACCCTACTGAAACCAAAGTTTCAAATCAAAAACAGAAAGTTCAAAGAGATAAAACCACAATCAGTTAACATAAGTAAAAAGGAAAAAGTACTCCCATACACACCCACACACGCGGACGAAATAATAACAAAAACATGAAATTGAATATCGCGAAAAGAAAACAAAAACAAAAGTGGGTAGCAATAATTATTTGTACATCATCATCATGTAAATGAAAACCAACTGAAGACGTAAGAACGCAAAGAAAATAAAAAACAAAGCCTACATTTGGGCGTTGGAGCATGGAGTGGAGCGGTGACACGTGCAACGCCGGAAACGCCGAATGACAAACACTTGCTTATGTTGTAATTAGGCTAAGCGCCAAAGCAAATGTGAAGGACATAGAATGTTGAAATGAAGACGACTGCCAAGACACTCAATACAACAACAACAAACACAGCAAAAAAAATCAAAAAAAATAAATAACCATTATGCGTGGTGAGAGTAGTCGAAGAAGTCGAATAATAAGAAGAAAAAGACGTTACAAAAACAGCCGCCAACAGCAAAATGTCAACGGTTTCGCATAAATAGCCGGAAGCGGAAATGCTCAGCTCAACTTAGTTCTGCTCCACTCAACTGTTTCAGCCATACACATGTGCTTGTGTATTTATTATATTTGTTCGTCTCTCCCTGTATGTGTTTGTATGTGTGTGTGTGTGTGTGGGTGTTTTGTTGTTTTGTCATTTGTTTCAGCTGTCATTGTGCTTGTTCATTTCTGTGTCTGCTTCTGCTGCTGAGTATTGCTACTTTCTTCTGACATTTTTCCCAGCAAAACGGCGTTCGACGCCTAAAGGCTGAATGTTTTTTATCTCTCTCTTTTTTTTTGTCGAAAAATAAATAAAAATACACAAGACGACATTTACACCCACACACGACGAATTATTTCGAAATATTTCGCCTATGAAAAATCAGCCAAAATTAGCAGAGCCCTGCATTAGAACTAATCTGATCCGATTTCTATTGCTTTCTTTGCTTTCACTTTGTCTATAAGCCTCGAATCTACCACCCGCTACTCATATCAAGCAAACCACCCGTTGTGTTATAGCTTCACTGCCTTTTGTTCAATTTGCGTCTGTTGTTGTCTGCCTTTAACCAGAGTATATATATATATATTTGTGTGTGTATGTCTGCTTAAGCTTGGCAAGGATTTTAATCTTTTTATCGCGCTTGCACACTTTATCCTTGACAAAGGCGTCAGAACTCGTCGAGCGTCGCAAAAGTGTCGCACGCACCGAAGATATATGAGGCTATTAACATTAAAGGTGGCTAATTGATTTTTGCAAATAAATTCTGTCAGCTGTGAGTTAGGTAATTGTCAACGTGCGCTGATAAGGGCTAAAGCTTAACCGTACGCCTGAAAAGCTATGAGAATGTTAGCAACTTCCATCGAAAATATTTAGCTTAGCAATGAAGGTACGAAGTTGAAGGCAAACCATGCGCTTAAGCTGAGCAGATTAACGAAGTTATGTCTGACAAGCACAACAAGCGCACGAACTTGACCACAAAACACATACACACATATGAACTGTTAATGATTTTATGGCACATCAATATACACAAGTAAACACATATATTTTTGCCCGAACGAGATTGCATGGAGAATTGAGTAAATTTTCATTAAGAAATTATCGCTGATGTTGTTTCAAAATTGAAATTAATTATGAATGGTTATCGTCGTGTAAATATGTAACTTTACTACATGCAAACAGAAGGAGCGATCGCATGCGCCTAGATGTATGCAACAGATTATTTATGCCGTTAGTGCAGACGTGACTCGCACACTCTTTAAATGCTCCTGTGTTTGGTTGTTTGTTTGCTTGTTTGTTCCACTTGTATGTATGCGTTTCGAGTGCAAGGCGTATTATATTAAATTGCGCACGAGTAAATAAAACCCAATTGCATACAGAGAATTGCATACATGCGCCTAAAAGGCAGCCACAGTTTTTCGCACTGCATACAAACATTGACGATAATGACGGCGACGACTCACCGACTGAGTACAGATTAATCGGGCTCACTTAGTCATAAATAATGCAAACTGAGCAGCCTCAACGAGTACATGAACAGTCGCCTTAACTTACACACACACACACACACACACACATAACGAGCGAAACAAGTTTGCATAGCACTCAATATGCAGTTACCCTACTACGTTGCTGTGCTGCAAGGGTAACTGGCAATCTGCTGTAATAATTACTCGAACAGGAGACATCGTCTGAATAACGCGACGTGCAAGAGATGCGATACGACTCAAGCTAAGAAGAGTCGCGACGGCTTTTTACAGTTGGCTACGTCATTTGTATTTAATGACTTTTCAGCGTTATCAATGTGTTTCGCATTTTGTATGCGTGCGCCAACTTTGAATGCGTCAACCAAACCACGCTACCACCAGTGTGAGTGTTGCATTTTTATAAGCGCATTTTCTTAAAGGCTTTGAAGAATGTTCTTCGTTCTACGTTCATGCATTACCTTCTTATGTATGTATGCATTTTTAAATAAATGAAAAGCCATGCATGTATTAAAGAGAAAGACAGAGAGAAAGAAAAAAAGCTAACGCACGCACGACCTCAGCCAAGCGCATTAATCACGCATGCATAAATGTAGGATACGCTTTAAGCGAATTACAAAAAAAAATATAAATGTATAATATATACGTAATATATGCATTTAAAATTATAAGGAAAAATGCCTCATTCGACTGTATCCAAAGTTTAATACGCTCCGCACGAGGTTTTTGCTAATAAAAGGAAAATATGATGAAAGGAGAAGTGATATAAATTAAGGAACTTTTTTTTTAAATTTCTTTGGCAGCGTAAAGAAGTTTTCACTGATAATCCTACTTAATGGGAAAGCTTAAAACAAGTAATGCAGCATGGTGTGGGCTTTTGCATATTGCGTAGTATATCGTTTGTTGGTCGCATTACAAGGGAGAATAAGCGAAGCAACAACTAAGATCGCCTTTAAATTGAGCGAAAATACGACTGGCACTCAAAAAATAAGGGTGTATTATGAATAATTTTCAATTGTTCCTTGAATTAAGCCTAAGCGAGACTTAAAGAAAAAATTAAAATTTTTCATTGAAGAAATTATTGTCTGATGCAAGGACGATTCATTAAATTGTTTAAATGCTTTTTTTTTACTGCTGGACCATTGATTTGATTGCTATATGTGAAGAAGGACAACAGTGGTGCATTGCATCAACTTGAGTGAAACCTTATTTAACTATACGCTCTTTCTCCAAATGTTGCACCAAAAGTGTGCTACTAACTTCATGACACATTTCAATTACCACGCATTGCGTAAAGAGTGCACAACATCAAGTTACGCAACGAGCATGCAGCCGAGGCTATTGGCGTTGCAAGCAGACAACCATTATTCTGGCCTGGGGGCTGAGCTCTGTGTGTTGCGGCGAAAAGCGTCGTTAAGTTGAACTTTATGCGCACCTGTTGCGCGTTTAATTACAAGCAAACTGAATTTGCTGATGACATTTTAAGCGGATTTCGTTTAAAGTTTATTGAATTGTTTATGCGCAAAGAGATTTTCAATTGGTTGAGTAAATTGAATTTCACTTCGTTCAATGTGCAACACGATTGCAAACTCGTACAGCGGCGTGTGTGGTATATACGTAGAAAGTAAGGTAAAATTAAAAGAAAAATAAATTAAAGAAAATATGTCGCTGCTCATCAGAAAACATGCTTAATAAAATAAATAAATAAATGACATAAAAAATAAAATAAAATAAAAAATAAAATGACTGCCTCACACAAAGCCATGTCTTTTCATAGCTGAGTTAAAAAGAAATTCATTGCAGAGAAGGGCATACACGGCAAATAAAAGAAGCGCTGTGTATTGCAAATAATAAATAAATGAAAAATAAATATTTTTCTCGATATCGACTATAAAAGCAGCATATTTGTTGTGGGCTCTAAGTCAAAATCTTTTGATGAAAGGTGCACACACACACACACACAGTCATAGCCAAAATTACGCCCAAGACGCTTTGAACTTTTCCCATTGCTTGCGCTTATTTTGAGTTATTAATACCGGCAATAACAATAACAGCAGCAACAAAAAGTTAGCAAATCTCCAACACACGCATCAACGTTAAGCAAAGGATTGGTGAAAATAAATTCGAATAACTCCAGAAAAACGTTAACAAAGGTCGCAGCGAAAAAAGGTCGAATGTATCGACAAGACTGTTTGTTATGCTGCTGTCATCTGGTGGTATGCTGTTTCTGCTACCTCTAGTACCCCGCTACATGCTACACAAAAAACATGGCTGTCGCTTTGGTATTTTCGTGCATCGAGGTTGAAAAAATATTTAAGGCGTTGGCCTAAGGATGCCAATAAATCAAAGCGCAAAAAAGGTTCAGGCAACAATGCTCGCTCGGTATGTATTAGCACACACAGCATCACCCCAAACCACAACTAGCGAACCACACACACATTCCTCCTGCTGTTACTGTTGGCCTGCACACTTGTCGAACTGTAAAAAGTTGTTTGTAGCATGGATTTTGGTTTCGCACTCACACACTTATACAACACATAAAAGAGGCTCAACGAGCAAGTCAAACGTCGAATAATAACAACAACTGCAACAACGAGGACAGCTTCAATATTCAAAGAAACAAACAAATTAAAAAATCCGACACCAAAAAAAAAAAAAAGAACAAGCCTAGTAGCAAGCAGACCACAATAAAGCAAGACTTTTTTGTGCGACTTCGAATTTTCGCATGAGCAACTTCAATTTAGTAGTTTAATTCTATATTCATACTCTCACATTCTCTGCATAGGATTAATAGTTTTTCATGAAGTTTGTAATACAGTGGCGTTTACTTTGGAGATCACATAAGGTATAATATATATTCATGCGACTGTCTGTTCATATGTAGTCGAATTAGTCCTCACATTTTTTTGCTGGAGTGCTTAAATTTTACATTTTACCACTAGGGCAGGTGCCCTCCGCATAAACCACAGCTGCAAATTCCAATTCTTAGCACATCACCTGGCTCATTGGATGACTAAAAAACTCACACTTTAAGCAAAATTCGACTTTATTCCGCAACCTAGACTTCTTCAAGATTAATACATTTATTCCATGGCTTCTCTAAGATTCATTTGCCTTTCTTATAGCTCGATTTGTGCAACACGTCAAAATAAATTCGACGATCACCAACCTTTAAAGTGACCATTTTTTTGAGATTTGAAAACAGATAATAAACGCTGAGATCTAAAGCTGGAGAGTACGGCGCATGCGTAAAATTGTGCAATTTTAATAATATTGCGTTCGACTTGTGACACGGTGCATTGTCTTGGTGAAAGATTGCATATATTCCTTTTAATATGAAGCCGCCTTTTAGCGACTTCTTCCATCAGAGGCATTAATATTGATATGTAATATTTACTACTGATCCAAAAATACGGACGTCATAACCCTCCCAGGCGACATTTTTGCTTTATTAGTCACTTTCAATGGTTGCTGTTCGCTTAGCTGCCTGACTATTTGACACTGATTGATCCATATTTCATCCAATACCACACTTTATAAAGAAGTGGTGTGAAATTTCCTGGATCGCACTGGATTGTACGGTATCGTAAAAAACGCTTTAGGAAACTTTATTTTGTCTTCATCAAAGCCTTCATTGGATGCTAAACACATAAATACATACGAGGGTAACACACGGCCGACACAATCGACCTCATTCTAGAAAAAAAACATTTGTTTTTGTTCACTCACTCATGAGCAACCCAACACAAATACATTAATTATAGCAAAGAGATCGCAAACATACTAAATTGATCTCTCCCACGTTGTGTATGAAGCGAAAGTGGAACAACAACAATAACACACGGCTTCACAAAACCGATAGAACAGCAGAGAGAGGCACAAAAACCTCTCTGTTCTCCCATTCTACTGCGCACACAACATCAACGGCTGTGTGTTGTTATTGTTATTGTAACCCGAAGATCTTAAACATCTTTTCTAACTTAACCAATAACAATGGCCCGATTTTGATAAAATGTTTAACTTGCACATCTAGCGCAGAGTACCTTTCAATTGGCTTTTTTTAAAATCTAAATCGGTTCACTGGCTTCAGCAGAAAATGCAACCCAACAAATGTGTTTGCCGTTTAATTATGCCAATTTAATTACTATACGACTATTATATCTTAAGGCCCATATCTATACTATTATATAAAATCGATTCTATGTGGGTTGTATGTAACGCTTTCGAGCAAAATATACTGAACTGATTTTAATAGTTTTTATTTTTAAACAATACATTTGCGCTGTAGAAGATACTGGCATACTTACTTTTTGACATTTTAAAGAAAAATATGTATTTGTTAGGATTAGGTTTTTTTTCTTTTCTTTTGTTATTGTTATTGTTTTATTGACTATGCAAAATTACAATCTAGTACAATAAATAATAAATGCATGCGTCTCATGGTATTGTGTTATGATATGCAGAGTGTACATTCTAGAGGTAACATGTACTGAAATTTTCAGCATAGATGAAATGAATTTTATTATTTTTCGCTTTTAAATTTGAACCTGATGTCAAAACGAAGATTCAAATGTTCGCGTGTGCGACTATTAAAAATAAAATAAAAATGTATATAAAAATAATAGCAAAGAAAAACAATATTTCATTCAAGCATTGAGTGAAAATCTTGTAAGCAGCTTAAAGTTGTTCAAAGTTTGTCAAGCGCGTCCTACGACGTCATAGAACAGACGACGGCTGCTAAAGAAATCGGTAACGCAGCCGTGGACAAAAATGGCAAAGCTGCAAGAATCGCGTGGGCATGCTTTGCCATAATTCTAAGTGTGAGTGTTTCTGTGTGGATGGTTGTGGATATGTTGCAAGTGCAACCGCTCCCAGCACTAACTACCACAATCACACAATTAGAGTCACGACAACTTCTCAAAACGCGCTTGGCGCAAGGCTAAATGAATTGAAGCAAGTAAAGCATGTAAAAGGATTAAATTCGCTTAATATCATTGATGAGCGTGTCCTTGTTGTTGTAGTAGAAATGTTTTACTTTCCGGCTATAGCCATTATTCGTTACACTTCACTATTCACTCAACTTCAATTTCAGTTGAACTTCAGTTTTCTGTACGTCATCTAGCTTTGCCGCTATGGCAACCGGGCACGACGAACATCAACGGGCCTGAAGTGGACGTTGAAGCTGTTGTCGCGTGCGGAAAACTTTCCTGCCGCTAGCGTGGAAAGTGTGCATAATACGCTACTTCTATGAGATTTTCCAACGATTTTCACAGTGAACGGTTTTTGTTTCATAGAAAAGATGAGAACGAAAAAACAGAGAAGTTGCATGGAAAATCTTTTTGACTGGCTTTGCTTTGAGTGTATGTCAATAGTTGATCGAGCACACTGTGAAAAAAGAGAAGAATAGCCTGGATGTGAAAATAGTGTCTGTACATTTAGAGAAGAGTTTTGGTTTTGTTCGAATTGTCCGTCCAGCCAACTTTATTTGATAGATGTTTTTCTCGCAGTGCAGTTGTGCCAACAGCTGCTGCATTCACACAAGCTCAGTGAATCAAGTGTTTTTTCTGCACTTTTACTGCTGCTGCTGCTGCTGCTGTCTTTTGCTATAAATATATACGATTGCTGCATGTCGACTTTATAAGCCAAAAAAAAAAATATTTAAAAAATCACCCACATGCCCCATGCCTGAACTCGTCGCCTTGGTGCGTCACAGCCCGCTTATCGGCACAATGCCTGTCTTTGCAACGTTATTGAATGCGTCAAAAAATATTGCAATTGGTTATTTGAAAAAGGCACACTCAAATATATGTGTGTAACTAAGTGTATAAGGACGTGTGTGTATGTGTGTGTGTGTGTGTGTGTGTGTGTGTGTGTGTGCTTATTCCACACATCAAACTCGTCTTTTTGTACAAGTTTTGTTGAATGAACGAAGCTCGATTGGCATAAGAGCAATCGCACATTGAAGCAGTCAGAGCAGAGTACTGAGGTAGATGAGAAAGGGACAGAAAGAGACAGAGCATGTGTGAGTGCATGCCGATGCCTTTTGATGATTGCACATGTGCTGAGAAGATGAAATTGAAAGCATATGCGCATTCAAAGGAAAATTACTGCAGTTTTCTATGTGTCACTATATTAGTGTATACAGCATGATTTGCCAGCAAGTCAGTTGCCACTTTCTTCGCCCTGTGTATACATTTATCTATTGTATCAGTAGGTGGGTGTATGTGCTCTATTCTTGCCGATAATTGAAAAATCCTTTTCACTTTTTGCCACAAACGAAATGGAGCAAGCACTTGAGAGTATGACACACACACACACACACCCATACGGATGTAACTTTTCCTACTGATTTACACGCAAAAGTTAATTAATTTTTCCAAGAAAAGTTCAACATTCGAAGCAACAATAGACATTAAGCAGAAATGCCGCTGAAGTTTCTGCAAAATATTTTTATAAAATAACTTGGTACAAATAGAGGCCGTGTTGGGGGTAACAATCACAATGGTAATGAATATTAATGCCAGCCACAAAAGTTACTTGTAGCACAACTAGATTCGCCCATGGCAAAGATGAGACGTGCGCGCACGTGCAAAATCTCACAAAAATTCTCACACTAGACTCAAACACACGAAGAACAACAAGAAAATAAGTTAGCAAAGTAAAGGAAAGGAAAATCCAAAGTCGAGAAAAAAAAGCAAAAAATTTAAGCACGAAAATTGTTATGCTTCAGCTGCTTTTGGAAAATTCTAATTAAATAATGTGCCACATTTTGCTAACAACCTCACACTCACTCACACTTTCCACTGCCACTGGCTCTTTAAACTCCTCAACTTTCATGAGTCCAGCCAACGTTTTTTGTCATACCAAAGCTCGGCAGTTAATAAATTAAAAACACAATCTGAAAAAGAGATATAAACGAAGGTGTGTGCCACCACTCATGTTTTCAGTTTGGGTTGATAACAAATGCTAATTAAATAATTACGATTTAGAGTTCCTTTTTTTGTTTATTTAGTGATGATTGTTTGAATAGACCAAAATAGAATCAGGCTTACCACAAGCAATCGCAATCTGTAATGCAGCAGTTTTCAACACTGAAATGATATAAAGAAGAAAAAGTTGTTCATTAAATCGTTTAAATCAAAAATGAGTACAGTGAAAACTACTTTGGATGGACGCGCAATTTTGTCATATATTTTATTGAAGTTTTTTTTTTATCGAGCATTTCAAAAGAACATGGCTTAGAACATAGTAACAAACTTCTGTTGATCACCATGCAATTAAAAAACTGTTTGTGAGGGTATTACCGGAAGAGTAAAATGAGTTTTCTGTAAATATTTAATATTTATACTTTTAAAGAATAGGATTTTGAATATAATTTTATGCAATTTTACAAAAAAGTTGTTACATAACGCTAAGAGATAATAGAGATATTTTAATTGTTCTTAAATTAATTTAAAAAAATCTTAGTTTCATTTCACAACTTCGGCTCAATGCTCTAATGCTACACGAAGAACGATAATGCGAAGACGCGATGACACTATGACGCGTCATAATGATGAACATCACATACAAAACGAACACAAGCGCGCAATTCTTTTGTGCGCGCTTAAGAGAGAGTAACGTTTGTGGATTTTCAAGCAACTCACAAATACAAACACAAAATTTGTACGTCTGCGGTGTGTTCCTTCTCTGTTTCTCTTACATATTTTTCTTCCATCTCTGTCGTCGAACGCGGCGTACCGGCGCCGATATATTGAAAACTTTTACCACTTTCACTTCAAAAATATTTTTTAGAGAAATGTTGGCCCTACAGTGACAAGAAAAAAATCAAAGCTTCGAAAGTGGTCATAAGGCACATAAGGCAATTTCTCTCTCAAAAGTAACTTCCGTATTTATCATCCAATTATAATGAGCATGCATCAATAACTATTAGGATCTAAATGAAATTCAATGAATCCTTGAAATCTTTAGCGCAAAGTAAGTTTGTGAGTTCTCTATTTTATTTTTTAACAGAATTTAAATCTGATGCACCGTTTCTTAAAAATGTGCTGCACTAATCCAAATGGTTTAATGAGTTCTGTAAATCTTTTAAGATTCTTACGCAGATTCACTAAGGCTGTGCGACGGTCTGCCATAACGAAATGCTTATACAACTACAATGATCCAAAGTTCAATCAATGACCCTTGATTGTTACAGCCACAATATCTCTCTAATTATTGGAATTTATTATTCGAAACCAATGTATACAGTTGGTGCCAGCTGCTAATGGTCAAAATATAAATTGCCATACATTAATTTTGGGTGGCAAATTACCTACTTTATTTTTTATTCGTTTGAATTTGGTCCTAGAAAACATTCTGTGACATCGATTTCGAGCGGTGCGTCTACGAAGCAATTTGTAAATACTTTATCTTTTAAGGAACACAATCTGATATGACATTTTTAACGAGCTGTTCTATTTACATGGCTTAACAACAGATTTCCATGATACTCCTCAATTCTGATCCAGTTCAACAGAGTTACTTAAACTGAGCCAGCTTTGTTTTACATGAGCACATTCACTGTTGAATTTAGTTAGAAGAACTTTTACAAACTTTTTGCTATCTGTTTTTTGTGCTTTGTTGTTGTTGCCACTGTTGTTATTGCTGTTGTTGCGCTCAGCATGTATTTTGCTAGAAAAATGAATTTGCGTGAAACTTTTTAAATGTGTTGCTAAGTAAAATTGCTGCTGAGCTAAACTGAGCCGAGCTGAGCCGAGCCAAGCCAAGCCAACCAAAGTAACTAAGTGAACTGAATAAGTGAACTGTACAAGTGAGTGGTTTAGCGAGTGGTTTAGTGAGTAGTACAGTGAGTGGTTGAGTGAGCGCATAAAAGTGTGAATGAGTGAATGAGTGGGTTGATGATAGTCAGGTAAGACAACAAACAATTCATTTAATTTCGAGAACATTTTGCTAAAAGTTTCACTAATAGAATCGACGTCGTCATTGGCAGTCAACTAGTCAACCAGTCAGCTAGTCAGTCAGGCCAGGCCGTTCGATGCCGCCATGTCTGCCAGCCAAAGTTGTCGACGAAAATTTCTGTGCCAACCGAATTGATGTGGCTTTATTAAAGGCTTCCCTGTTGTTGAAAATGTTTTCGACAGTAAAAGTTTACTTCGTTAATAAGTTTTCCACAGGTTTCTGTATCTGTCTGTTTAAATCACTCCACCTTTTACCTCTGCATCTACTGTTTTCTAGTCTGACAATTGTCGACATACAGTTAGTGGTCACTGTACATTGTGGCGTTGTTCTGTTTTCGACAGCCGAGCTAATTGAAATTTGTAAATTATAATTGCCGAAAGATAAAAGATACTCGTACCATTTCAAAAACATTGCAAGAAAGAACAGAAAGACAGAATGATAGAATGAGAACTTGTTTGTAAGAGATAGAAATATCAAAAATCACAAAAACTTGCCACATTTAATTAAGTAAAGTTGAACTTTTATCCATGACATTTTGGACATGCAACCGTTTAAAGTATCAAGTCGCACACAACCGAGTAAAAGAAAACTCAAACACAAGCACACACACACACATACATTCGCCTTGACATAATCTCAATTCGTACTTTGCTTCGCTTTTCCTTTATGTTATCCGCATTCATTCATTCATGCATTCATTTTATGAGCTTTTCATTTTGTGCGCTCAAATATTAAGAAGATTTTCGCGCTTTTCAATTCCTGCATTTGACTATCTGTCTGCCTGTCTGTTTCCCAGTCTCTATGTGTATAGCGAAAATGATATTAAAAAAGAGTATTTATTTAAACACGATTTAATTTTTATGCTTCACCAACACCATCTAGAACTATGTATGTATGCACTTTTCTCCCTAAACCGATATGTGTGAATACTACTCTTTCTTTCTTTGCGTCCAATAAGCGTAACTAAACCGTGAATTTAAGTAATCCTTCCTGTTTGTTGACTTGTCAAAGAAAGTAAAAAAACTAACAAGTAAATAAATTAAATAAAACGCATCATACAATGGTTGTTATATGTGAACGTTCACGGTTTACTCGCTGATGTGCTGGGATACTTTTACACAGAAAAGAAAAAGAAAAACAAAAAATAAAGAACATTAAATCGACGTCGAAGTATGCAGATTTTCAGAAAGTAAGCTCGTTTTTAATCGATTCTCGATTCTCTAATAAAAAACACAAAGGGTTGCGGTAATACAACACTGGCTGACACATTCCATATATTCTATATATTAGCTAAACTAGAATGGAAAACTTATAACATTAAAGTGTGACCGAGTTCAACATATAGAGAGTTACGAGTACACAATACCTCGAACCTACTCCCTAGGCAGAATAGTTACGCAATCGAGATGTCTAAGATATAGGATAAAGTTTGTATTTTATTTTTGTTTAGAAATGAATCTTATAGCTTGGTTTGAACAGCGCAGCGAAACTTTTTCAAAAGATTTTTAGCCCTGAAAAAAGTTTTCAGAAACTCCTGGCATATATGTTAGATATAAAAACATATATGCCAAACATAACTCCCCGGCATACATCAACAACACATACCACCGCAAAGCAACCATAATATACTGAATACCACTGACTTTTTCTAAAATGGCAAATGATCTCCTTCATTCATTGCTTGGTATTATAACTTTGTCAAGAAGTTTGTAGCTTTAAGACAAAGTCAATCGAGCGCTCATAATTTTTGGAAGCTCGAAAAAATGCAACGATCTAGCAGTGCCTCTGTGACAATATACGAGTGCAACCATTCGCATATCATAAATGCGTACCATTAAATCTCGTACTCACTTTGGGCAACCAGACACACGAGCGTCGCATAATAGACGATCGACGCTCAAAACGAAATGAATGGAGTAAGGAGTAAAGGAAATGAAAAGAGAATGATAGACATTCTCAATCAATTCTCAGTTATTTGTTAATTTTGATTTTTGTGACACTTTAGTCTACATAATTATGTTTTTCTGTCCAACGTGTTTATGTGCGAGACCATTCGGACCCGAGGACATTGGCAGCGGCCGCACAACAGATGCCCTCAACCGCATTCAGACATTCATATTTATTAAAAAGAAATGAACATCATATTCCTTCAATTGAGCAGGAGTACCAAAAAATACCTCGTACAGATCTCCAGTAGCCGTACAGTTTCTCCATTTTTGTGCTAGAGAGCTACAACGGCTACAGCTTTGAAGTGTCATTGTCGAAATCAGAAATAGAAAACTATTATATTTTTTAGATATTCAGCCGAATGTTTTTCTGTTAATTTCTGATTGATAGACATTAGCTGTGAGAGTTTAGAAGCCCTAAGATAATATAGTGGAATTGTTGCAAAACCTAGGTAAAATTTCTTATACATTGAGGTTGAAGAGCGTATTACAGCGTCTGTTTAACCGAAGTTATTTTTATTTATTATTATTATTATTATTATTATTATTATTATTATTATTATTATTATTATTATTATTATTATTATTATTATTATTATTATTATTATTATTATTATTATTATTATTATTATTATTATTATTATTATTATTATTATTATTATTATTATTATTATTATTATTATTATTATTATTATTATTATTATTATTATTATTATTATTATTATTATTATTATTATTATTATTATTATTATTATTTTATATTTAGTTTTTCACTGTTCTTGTTATCGACAATCTTGTACTCAATGTTGTACTCGACTATGTTTTCGTTGTAGTTGTTGCTCTTGCCCGCGTTTGAAAATGAAAATGTTCGCACATTTTTCCGCATAGTTGCATTTTCACTATGACGCACTCATAGAATCGTCGAGTCGAGTCAATTCGACTTATTTGATATGATTTCTTCCTCTATGAAAAAACCAAGTTTATACTGAAATTTTTATCCTTCGCCCTTCGGTTGTGTTTGTTTTTCTTTGAACGCGATTTCTCCATTTTTCGCCTCATGAAGTATTCAAAAGCCTGAAAAAAAATCGTTGAGCCAAAGTTGTGATTTGCAATCTTTTAGCTCGCATTTCGGTGTAACTCAAACTGTATCTGTATGTACGTAACTGACTGAACATGCTCATAAGTTCATTTGGGATTATGTGTGTTTTTCTTTGACTCTGCAAATTTTATTAAGATATTTGACGCACTAGAAGTCATTATTTATTAACAAACTTTTGAGTAACTCTTCCACAGTTACGTATTATTTATTTATTTTTTATAATGCTACCTAATAGGGACAAGCTGTGGCTGCTAAGGCATTCAGCTAATAGTTCTTAATATCAAAATCTTATAAATCTCAAAGGTAAGTCCATCCGCATGTCATTGCAACCGTTGCGAATTTTATTTTTTATTTTTTTTACATCCTTGTTTGTATTTCTACTGTATTCCTTACTTCCTAAAAACCTCTGCACTCTGCTGAAAATTAATTTTGTAAATTGCTTTAGAAATCATTCACAAACACTATTCAAGCAGCTAATTTAATTTTTTCCAAGCTTCACAAAACGCATGAAAAATAGTTGAAAACGATGATGAAGATGAAGATGAAGATGAATATGATGATGACTATGATGGTTTCATTCGCAAATTGGCATTGAAAAATTTACATACAAACGCGCACTCAACAAACTCAATGAAATTGCAAAAAATTTTGCTCTAAGATTTTGCGTCAGCTCAATTTGCTTTACTAACGCACTCGTTCCCTCCTTTACTCAACCACTCACTTCTTCCCTCACTTGTTCACTATTTCAGTCTCTCACTCACTCATAAAAACAGTTAGCTCAGAAATCAAATGGAGCCAGAGTGCAACTAAGAAAATCATTGCCTCAAGCCCCACTACTTCTTTTCTTGTTGCAGCTGCTGTCCCTTTTGCTGTAATTGTTCTGCAGGGTTGCACTGCTTTCCCTTACTACCCTCGGCTGGTGCATATTATTCTCACTTTATTTTATTTTTCATTTTAATGTTTCTCTGTATCTATGACAAAAACCACTTGAGCATACTTCAGTTGAAGGAATTAGCCACCGCAGCACCGCAAGGAGTACCACTGAAATTATGACTTAGCAATTATGATATTCCACTGCAATGTCATCTTTGGCTGATTAGCTTTTTAATTTTTGTGCACTTTTTTCTTGGTTCGGGGTTATTTTCAAGCAAATTCGTACTTTACAGCACACTTCAAGTTACTTGCTTGACTTGATTTCTTGTTAGTCTTTTGTTCGACCGCTGAGTGCTGCAACCAAAGACAAATTCAATCGCAAGCGAAGCCCATTTGAAGAAATCCAAACTACTGAAAAGACAAAAGAATGCTGTATTGCATTGTGTCCATCAAAATGAAACTGAAATCGTACCTGACAACGCGATTGGGAAGAAGAAGAAGAACGTTGCTGCATGATTTGCCAAAGCAGTCGAAGCTATTTTGTGTTATACTTGCTCAGATCGAGTACCCCACAAAATGCACATGCATTTTCCCACAATCAGTTGCCTTTTTACCTGTTCGATTCTCGTCGAACTGTGCATCACCATCAACGCCATCATTGTCATTGTCCTGGCAACGCAGAATCGAATTAATAATTTTGTTGTTGAGCGTAACGAACCAACACAAAATAAGCAAAAACACACCAGCACCACCGACTTTCTTCCAGAGCTAAAAACCACACCAACTCTCATATGTGCATAATGCAAGTGGTTGTGCCAGTGTGCATGTGTGTGCGTTTGAGTGAGTGTGTGTACGAGTGCCGATGAGTGTTGTTGTTTTTCTAGTTGGAATTTGCTCTTAGTTACCTTTAGCTATTGTATAATTCAAATCAATGTGAGCATAGAACAATACTCACACCCAGCTTCAGAGGCTGTTTCCTTTAAGCGCTTCATGGATGATGGTGAAGTAACTGTGAAGTATTATATAGGGTGTGTCATTTTAATCTGACGTATTATTTTTAGTATGGCCTTATGATTTGTGAGCTATTATGCTTGCCGCTTTAGATGGTCAGGCGAATCAGTTCTCACTCCAAAACCTTACTCATAAATATTTCAAGCTACATACTTATTGTTACTAGGTATAGGATTTAATATCTAACTTCAACGCAAGGAAGATGGTCTGGGTACAAACCATTTTTTTTGTTTTTTGATGCATATTTTTAGCTACCAGTTTGCTCTTACTTTAAGAGAAATACATAAGTCGAACCGGAGGAAAGTTAGTCTGGAAGAAGACTATCATTTTTGTTAACGTAGATTGTTATAAAAGTTATTTTTTATTTAATATTTTATTTAATATTTTACTAAGCAAACTACAGATCACGACTTCACACCCTATTCTCAACACTATATAAATAGAATTTTTATTTAAAGTTGCTGTCTTAAGGAAAGCTCTCTCTGTGTTAACGTATTACCTCCTGATTAATACATCTTAATATTTATTGACTTACTTTTATCACACTACAATAGTTTGAATATAGTAGTTGTTTTTTCATTGCTGAATTTTCTGAAGAAGATGAAAATTATATGAATATCAATACGTTTATATTAAAGTCATTGTGTGTTAATAGCCAACCATTTTCAATATCGAAAAAGTATCGACTCTTGAAAATGCTATGCCATCAATTGATAAATCAATTAAAGTCGCATTATTATTGACACTCAAAAATCATTTGTTATGCCCTCTTAAAAATTATGTTTATTGCAAAGACTTACTTCCGACTCTTTGTCGATGGTGTAGCTTACAGAGTGAATGTGAATCACCAAAGGCCCAGAAAAGTCTATTAATGAGCTATTAAATTGATAGAGTGTTGAGTGCGGTTAGTGTGACTAAATCGTTATTCATTGCAGTACGTAATCTTAAATCCATAAACAGACGCCCACACGTGTTCAATACGGGTAGCATTAGGATTACCCAAAACATTTAAGCATAGATCACCCTGCTTTTCTTCACACTAGATTGATTGCTCAGTCATGGTAAACTTAAAAGCAACCAAAATCGAGCAAATAACTCTGAACTTTCGATTTACCATATTTTTTTGATCAACTGAGGTTGAGAGTATAGCTATGATTATATCAAGTTGAGCTCTCGTTTTATTTATCTTCTGTCACTGCTGAATATTGTGTCTCTGGTTATTGTGGGTTTATTTCATTTTCATGTTATCTGAGCTCTTGTTTTAGTTATTACTGTATAAAGAAACAGCAGCAACGCAGGTGGTTGATAGCCTTTTGCTGAAAAACAAACTCCAAAAAAGTGATTTCTTCATTAAGCAGCCACAGTACACTTCAAAAATCTCATTTTACGTCAGTTTGTGGTTTAAATATTATCCAGCAAGCTCAAGTACTCAACTCAATTCAATCCAAGTCAACCAAACTGAACACAACATCCCCGACTGAAGCCATTTAAGCTTTTGCATGTTTCGCCATGACTGCAACTGAATGCAGCAAACAAAATAAAATATAAAAAAATATAATAATAAAGGAGCATACAAAATATTAGCATTTATAGAATTTTCTTGTTTTGATTTGTTGTTTTGTGCTTTCATTTTTGTTGTGATGCCATTTGTGGTCAACAAAACCACAGTTGAAAACATTTAAAATACCTTCATGTCAACGTCGATATCTGTGTACTCTGCACGCAGTGAATGGAATATGTTCTATAGTTTCATGATATTGTTTGTAACATAGTAAAGAAGGCGTCGAAGTAGCACTAAATATATATTAGCTAGTAATCTCCCTGTTTTCGTGCTAGAAATATGAATCGCGTGCCAACAAATATGAATCGCGTACGCACGTGTGGTTATGTTTGAAGGGTATTACAACTTCCTCATTGCTGAAGTGAAAATAATTTCCTGGGTTCTTTTTTCTTTATTATTTTTTAAAATTTGTGACTGAACCATTTCTGTGGGCTGAACTAAGCAGTAACTAAACGTAAAATTAAATAAAGTAAATCTAGGAATATATGTAAAAAAAATAATGAGAAAAAGGGGATGCATGCCATTCTCAGAATTATTTCATTTCATTTTGCATTTTTTCAGTGGCTCCGAAAATTCAATTTTGTGTTGGCTTTGATCTTTGCTTGGATTGTTTTATTTTGTTGTTTAATGATGACGACGATGATGATGCTGACGATTATTTAGTTTTGGTCAAATATATTCGTAACCACATTTTTGTGTTATTTCCGCAATCGCTTTTCATTTGAAACAAATAAAAATTTTTTTCAAACAAAAATTACAAAATTCTAATTAAATTTTTTATTTACGCAGCATTTTGCCTGCACTCTCGATAACATTTTAAACGACTTTTATTACTACTCTTTTTATTTATTTATATATATATATATATTGTTTTTTTAAAGTAGTATATTGGAAAATTGAACATTTCAATGGTGATGAATTTTCTCACCAAATGGACAGGCACAAATAAATAAATAAATATTTACGCTCACACCTTTTTGACTGCATTCGTGCATTTGGTTTTATTGATTTTGAGGCGCGTGTGTTTTCGATAAAAACAATCAAATGTCAGCGTAAACAATACGCAGCTAATGGTGGGGGAAGCACACGTGTTAACTAAGTAAGGGGGAGCGTGAGAGACTGATGTTTTTTTTTTGGGGAGTAAAGGTTAGAAGGCGTGTTTATTTGAGACCACCAACACTGATTTACATATCATTAGAACGAACGGAAGCGGCAGATACGAAGCTAATTTATAGACACGAACTAACGAAAGGGCAACAGAACTACAACAAGAATAATGACGAGACCAACTAAAAATAGTAACAACACAAAGCAGTCGATCATTTCGTTGCATGCATTCTGTTTTGTAGTCGTCAAAATGCATTTTCGAAAGCCCCCTCACTGCAAACCGAAACTAAACAAGCAGCTAAAAATATCAAATGTCAGAAATCTCGGTACGCGCGCTCTTCTGTATCTATAGGCTTTGACGGTTTGATTTCAATGCTACCGGCAGCCCTAATTAGTGCCTTATCAAATTTGTTGCGTCATCGCTGATATTACGCGCCACGAACATGCGTGGGAAATACAATACAAATGAAAAACGAAAAAAAAAAATCAAAAGTAATAAATACCGGAAATTATATTGAAAAAGAATTTTAATAAAAGAACAAATGACATGTTCTTCGCTTCAGTATTTTGTATGAGCGTGCTGCTGCCTGTGTGTATGTGTAGATTAATTAAAAGCATTTCACGCAAGTTGTAAATGAGAAACGAGAAGAAAAACAACACAAAACAAAACAACAACAAACAGCCAACTCATAAATTTAGTCACCATCACCAGCACGCAACAAACGCAACAACGCCAACACTTGCACGCCCTCAGAGTAACACGTTGCTAAAGTTTGCTGTAGTGGGTGGCAGGAGAGGCGTATTTTATGAGCTGATGTCTGCTTTTAATACCAGACACATAAAATAAGCAGCATCTCAAGCGTTGATGATGGTCCAAAATAAATCGTAAAAAACAGGCAAAAATCGGACGCAGTTGAAAGCGGCTTCTACGAGAGACACACACAGACAGAGAAAGAGAGAGAGAGAGAGAGAGATAGACAGAAAGTAATAAACATGCATATACATAGGCTTGATGCGTGTGTCGCTGTATGGCTGAGCGCAACATAGGCCATCGTTGAGTACAGGTTAGAGTGGGCTTTAGATTGACTTGAGTTCAAATAAGTTTGATTTGCTTGTGGAGTGTGCTTTTAGGCTGAATTTACTTAACAACCAGCAACAACGTCGACTTTAACTTTCAACATTTTATGAGCACTCAATGCGTAACACAATGCATACTCCTCATCAAGCAAATATAGGCACACATAAAACGCATTGCATGGAGCATAAAATGCGTTTAAGACTTATTTATTGGCCGCAGTTTTCAGGCGTCCGACATCGGTGCGCTAAGCCAAATGACTCTCTTCCTTAGTAAGTGTTGTTGTTCATTTTGTTATGGCAGTCACAACTTACACACCAACGTACGCATATATCTGATTATCTGTGGATAGTGGTTGCAACATGCGTACAGTGTAGCCACAGAAACCCCAAAATAATTATGACCGCTCGTATGTGATTTCATGCCACTTTCGTTGATATGGAAGCGTACACGCGGTTGTATTCTAATATTTTATTTTTGAATACGTATGTGAGTGTGCACATTTTTCAGCGTTAAAATGGTTATAAATAAAGCTCAACACAGCATTGTGTATCTGTGTGTGTGTTGGAACAAAAGAAAAAAATTCGCAACCAAAACGGCAACTCGTGTCCTGCCCATGAAATGAATATATTTGTTTGGTAAAACGATTTAATTTGTGGTTTTTGTCACTTTGAGTGAATCATGCGCGGTTGTGTTTTGTTGTAGATCGCCAGCCAACAATGTCGGTTGATGTTGGCTACGGCGTTGGCGGCGTTGCTGGCGTTTGCGTTGTAGCCACCATTTTTTTGTGTTTTTGGAATTGAATTTATTAGAGTTCAAATCAACTCGCGCAAAACGTATGCCATTGTCTTTAATTGGCCATGTGTGTCATGTATATAAAATCATTACAATTAAAATATATTTCTCAAGAAAGTGTGAGAAAGAAATTATTGAACTTGTGTTCTTTATACATATAACAAGCCGCGAATATACCTAAATCGCACACCTTTCGATATTACCTGATGAAGCTGACGTCTAGAGTATGAAAGTTGACAATAGTAGGATCCGACATGAGAGTACTTGTGCCATAATATTGCATCCAAATTTTTAGCAAGTGTCTAATTTATTTAACACAGGAATAATTTGGAAAAAAATGTTCCTTTGTAAATTCAGGTTTGAAGACTTTTGAAGTAGTTTTTTTTCTGAATTCGCTCAGACAGCACAAAATATAGAAACTACAGAGAAAATCAATTTTGAATTGGTTTTGAGATGACGTTGCGGCCGATATATTGAGATGCATTGGTTTTGCTCCTTGGCAAATGCCGCATATGTAACAATCTCTTCAGAAGTGTCTACGCTTTGAAGAAATATGAAAGTCTTTATTTGTAGCACGATATTGCTGAAGTGTTTCTGAGATACTCGGTTGTTGTTGTTTGTACCGCTTACCCTATTATTATCGCTTTGTAAACGACCAATGCTCCAGGGCATTGGTATTTGCCTAAAATCAGCTATATAATAAATAAGTAAATAAATAAATAAACACAAAAAAAATTCAAATGATTTAACATCGCTTTAAACACACACGCTTCAGCAAACAATATTCAGTTTGACCCATTTTCTATGGTTCCGTTGCTAAGACGAGCTAAGATGCATTCAACCAGAGCTCCAAGCTGCCCTATTTTTCCTTTTATGTTTTATTTGTTTATTTATTTGTGCTTTTCTTTTTTTTTTATTGTCTAACAAGATAAATACCGAAATATTGAATATTTACGAGAAACACGCATACTTTGTTAACTGCTGTTGTTGTTGTTGTTGCCATCACGTTTGCTACCAACATGCAAATATGCAATAACCTATCTGTGTGTGTGTGTATATGTGCAGTGTCAGCTGGTCCAATAGTCATACTTGAGCCACAAACGATAACTCAAATGCAATCGAGCATATTTGCTGTACGACAAATAAAAACCAGCTACGACTACGTTATCCTTACTGTGTCCGACTTTTATTCTTTTTATTTTGCCTTCTTTTATATTCTTCCTCTTTTCATAGTTTACTGCATGAAGTAAACACTAACTGCAGACAACATTGCATTGAGTGAACTTGGTACTTTTTTGTTCCCTTTTCAGCGTCAAGCATTGAAAACAATCAAAGTCCTACTGAACGACGGAATGCAAAGAAAACTTGAACGACGAAACTTTTTACGGCAGCTCAAAGTGACGTGAAAACTTAATAAAGCCGCACAAAGCTGACGGTGACAATGTTGACAGAGAATTTGGTCAATGAGCAAACGTCGAAGAGATGCAGTTCAAAGCTGCACGGGCACAAGAATGACGAAATTAAAGCAAGCCAAACCGAGCCAAATTTGCACTTGGCCTGTGTCAATTCGATTCTGTCGTCAGAATCACGCACTCTTTATCTTTAGCTGTCTCGCTCTCACTCTTTCCTACTTGCTTTCCTAGTTACTCGTCCACTCCATAGCACTCACTCAGCGAAGTCATTCAAAATCTTTCAGGACTTTGTGTTGAACTCAGCCACCGCGTAAGTGACGTTTATGCGCTTTGTAGCCAACCTTTCTTTTACGATAGCCGCTGAGGAAGTGTGGCGCTTGGTCGTGCAATTGTGCAACTCGCAGTCAAACTTTCGTCAACACCATAACCTTCGCCCACCACTGCTCAGCGAAAGTTTGTTTTAGTAAATACTTTCATTGTGTTATTGAATATTGAGCGGTCACACAGTCACGGCGTTACGGGGCAGACCGTCTGAGCGGGCATAGTCGCAGTTAGGCGTCAGCATGACAAAGGCGCTCGCTTGCATCACTTTGCTGATGAACTGTTGGCGTAAAACTTTCATTCAACTTCTTTAATAGTGAAAGTATCTGACACACGCCACCGCGCCGATTCGCATTCTCACGTGCCAACGTTGATTGCCTTCACTGCCAGCGCTTGTCGACATTTACGCGAAAACTTTTGACTTTTGTTGCATTCATAGAGAAATTCATATTGTTGTTGTTATTGCCATCATCGTTGCGCAGTGATGATAAAGCGCTTCTTTCAGTGCAACTTAAAAACTTGGCACTTTTTAATTTCCAAATAAATAATGCTGCAACTTGCATTTGCACAAAAGAACAAAAAAAAAATAAAATAAAATAAAAGGGAAAAACACACACACACACACACAAACACTCAGTAAATATTTGATAAAATATTTCCTTTCTGTCAGCTTTGCCAAGAGTTCATTTTCCTACTTCGTTCTCTCTCGTTCTGTTGCTATTGCTGATGCTGATGGTACTGTCAAAGTCACTGAATTGGCTGCCGGCGAAATGTTCAAAAATTATCGAAACGTTTGTTCAGCAAGGTGGCACTAGACAAGTTGAATTGCAAGGCTAACGAGGTGGAAAGGACCAGGCAGAATATTTTTCTATTTTCATTTTTTATTTTTTCTTTTGCTATGATCATCGTCTTTGACTCCTTGAATAGGTGCACGCAAGTGCAGCGACACCATTTCGATTTTAGAGATATAAAAATTGAAAAATATGAGAGTTTATATAAAAATGTATTAAAGAGAAATAATGTTTCCTATATTTCATAGACCATTTGAATACATAAGTTTTTATTTTAGTCCTTTCAACCACCAGAAACCGTATATCATGTCTTATCCATAGCACCCTCCATTGACTATAACACTTGGACAGGCGCTTTTATACCAAATTTAACTAGGAAAGAAGCTGTCGCAAGGTTGGGGCCGCCCTAGACGTTTTGTTAGAATCAAATATACTCGTAAAAAACATCTCATACACTAAGGTTGATGTCAGAGTGAAACTTCTATTTTGCACAGTCGCCAGGCAATTACAAGTACAAAAACGCATTCACACACAAGAAGTCACTACAAAAGAGAGACATCCACTAAGTGCATTTTGAACATAAAGCCTATTTCAACACAATTAGATGCTTCCAAAATACGCATGAGTGTGATACTCCGTGGGAATTCCCATAAGAATACACATGTAGAGAGAGGTTCGTCAATTCAAGCTCAGCGCCGAATGCAAGTTTCACTCTGACATCAGCCTAAGACTTCAAACGTAGCACCAGTTAGCTGACCAATCTTTGAAAAAACGGAGAGTATCGCGAACTACATCACATCTATATGTATGTGGTAATTAAATGGCAGACACATTTTTTTTTATTACATTTCCTGCTTTAACTACTGAAGCGATTTCGATTAAAAAATACCAATTGAAATGTATTCCTCGCTAGATATGAACAATCATCATTTTTATCAAAAAGTAGTCAAGTAGTTTAGATTCAAAGAGATGTTAAAGACAATCGTGTTTATAACAACAATAACAACACACGGTCGTTGATGTGGTGAGCGCAGTAGAATTGGAGTACAGACAGCCTTTGTCTCTTCTGTTCTATAGGTTTTGTGAAGCTGTGTTATTGTTCTGTTCCACTCTCGTTTCATACACAACGTGGGATAGATCAATTTTCTGTATTTTCGATCTCTTTGCTATTATTAATGTATTAGTGTTGGGTTCAGAGAGAACAGGCACCCACCTTCTAATATTTCTGTTTGCCTAGTTACTTCAGTTCAGTAGTTAGCCGCCTGCGCTGCTACTTCGGTGTTAATAGCAGAAAAGTAATATATTCGCATAGCTTCTACTTATTTGAAAAAAGCTCAAAAAGCTTTTGAGAGAAATGTAACCTCTATATGAATGAATACTCTTTGGGTTGCTAATGTGAGTAAGTGAACAAAAACTAATGGTTTTTTCTAGACTACGGTCGATTTTGTCAGTCGTGGGTTCTCCCTCGTTTTCATTAATCAAGAGAAGAACACGATGCACGCCCCACTAGCTACTTATATATGAAAATACTTTCTAAGTTATAGACTCAAAAAAATAAAGAGTTGAAGTTTAATAGCTTGTGTAAAAAAAATAATAATGTTACAGATAATGTACTGAAAGCTATGAAAATAATTTAAAAAGTGCCAGGTACCAGCCATTACTCTACTCATCCATCTAGATCATTGATCAAACTTAAATATAAAATAAGTAACAATACAATTTTCAATAAACTACATTGAAGTTAGCTTTTAAAAAAAGGCGATGGTAAATTTGTCATTACCTTATCCTGATGATCCTGTTGAAGTCATTTAGGCTAAAGTTAACAAAGTATAGCCACAATTTTCGTATGGAATGATTTTGTGAGAGTAATTTGTCAAATTAGGAAAACATCAATCAATTATCAAATTACCATGTTTGGGTTACCTTACAATACTTCCCAATAACAAATAAAACTCCAAAATACACAGCCATAAAAAGGAAACGGTTTTTAAATTACTATGCCTCGCTCCCATAACGCTAAATGCAGCCTCACTCCCCCACAGCACAAATATTAATTACATAAACATAAAGCGAATTTAATTAGTTGTGATTTTTCATGGTTCATTTAGTACGAAAGAAAAGCCAAAAGTTGTATTGTATATTTTGAAAAATTATGTAAGAAAAAAAACTATAAAGAGGAGCATAACAGAAGGGAAGATAATGCAGCAAGTGAAAGTGGTGATAGGTGGTTGGAACGAAGCAATGGAATTCATGCACATCAATCAAAAGTCATATGTTGAGTGCATTTATTATGTGTTTTATGGACGGCATTTTGATGGATGTTTTGTTTACATAGCAAGGCCAATAAGGAGCCGTAGGAAGAGAAGTTTAATAAATGAAAGGGTAGAGTAGTAGAAACAAGCAAACAAATAAACAAGTAAAACGCACAAACCCAAAGAACGCATGCCTGAGCAAATTCTGCCGGCGACGACGAATGCGTACAGAGTTCACACAACATTTTTGAAGGGGCAACTATTCATTTATACCATAGTTGCCGTTATGCGGCAACGTTTGTGCGCTGCAGCTACTGAATCATCAACATCAACATCATCAGCACCCGCAACCGAAACTCAGCAATTCCACGCAACTCAACTCAACTCAACTCAAATCAACACAACTCGAATCATCTGTACTGAGCTCAGTTCAGTGCCAAGTGTGAGGAGTATGCAATAACGGGCAATGTTCCTGAAATGTACTCATAAAGGCAGGCGATGTGGCACGCATGAATGCTGCACACATGTGGCGCTTGCGGGTAAATGTGTGTCTGTGGCAAGTTGGAAATTGAATGCGCATGATTATATTGAATAACTTCGTCGGTCTGCCGAACGGACGCAGCAATCACAAGAACGACAACAACAACAAACAACAAGCAACAACAACGAGAGCAAGTATGAGAACGATGAGGGACGACTGAATGCATATGCCATAAATTATGCACCATAAACACCGATCCAGATACACAAATACACAAACACAAGTGAAGATGTACATTAGCTTAACGATGACGGCGGTTCGATGGACTGCAACTAATTAACATGAAATTATTTGGAATATTCTCTATTTTGGTGTTTCATGTTTTATTTTTTTTTCTTTAATAATGTTTTTCTTCTTCTACAGACGTACCAGGTGTGCGTGTAAATGCATCACAATGTAAGAGTATCTGCAGGTGTTGAAACGAAGCGCAGTCCGTACGCTTTAACTGTAATCAAATTTTTTGCAAAATCGTCTAGAAACAATTTCTTTGGAAAGGCAAGATTATAATTTAAGTATCGCACTCGAAGCGATGTAATGAAAAATGAATAAGGTATGAAGCAGGCAAAAAAATGGGCTACCAAAATAAAAAACAATGGAAAAATAAAATAATAAGGAAGTATAAAAAAAAAGTCGCTGAAATACTGTTGGGCAAAAAGTTTAACAACGGAATGCTAACAAGACAACAACACCAAACTTAAGAGAAGAGAATGCACAACAACAACTAAGACGCACTGTACTGTACACGGCGTACAACTACAGAATAGAAGGATACACTGCCGAAGGAATGCTTTGCCGAGGGAAAAGCAAATGAAAAATATAGTAGAACAGAGGAGAAACAGAACGCAGTGGCAAACTGAGCAGAAAAGGCCTAAAGCAAGAGTGGAATGGTGTAGAGGAAAAAGTGGTGAAAATACCGAAGGAAGCTCAACATGGTTGAGTGGGCGTTATACAAGCTCAACGAGGGCGCAGAGCTGCTTTCAATGACCGTCAGTTTAACGTGACAACAAGAATAACAACAACGGCAACAACACAAACAAACTTGAGAAGTCTAAATACTTTCGTGCAAAATTGTTATACACAAAAAAAAGAAAAGAAGAAGAAAGGCTATGGGAATTGCCATGCAGAATAGAATCCGAAAATAGAATAAAACATGTTGTATAGAAACAATGCGCTGGACGTAGACACTTCAAAATAATACGTCATCGAAAATAAACTAAAAATAAACTACAAGTGAGAATCAAATGTGTTGGTATATCCTATATTCTTAATAAGGCTAAGAAATGCCACAAGCATTTCAGAAGAATTCTGTGTCAATATAAGCGATTAGTAGTATAATAAAACACAAATCGATGAATGATAGAAGCAAGTGGTAGGCCAACTAGTAATATAAGAACTCGAATAAAAGTCTAATAGTCAACAACCATTCAAATCAAAAAAGAGTACGTGATAAGTCAGGAAAGTCCAAACAGACAAGTCATTTCAATTGGAGCGCTCAAAGCAGCTGGCGAAGAGTTATTAGGCTAGGAAATGTGGAAACGAGAAAACGAGCTGAAATCTAGTTGAGAGTGTCATCTGATGAATAAAGCAGAGGCTAATTTTTTGATGTGAAACATTTTTGGTTTCAGTAGGTTCAAATATGGCATATCATAAAGCCTAAAGCACCATTAGTTCACGCTGCATACAATTAAATCATTTGCCTGCCTAAATGTGTGCGTGGACAGCCTAGTGTACTACGGTTGCCGTCCCAGAGGTTCAATGCCCACGGCGGGCAAAAAAAAAAATTTTTATTGTTCAATTCAACTGCAATATAATCCCCACGGTGGGCGGGAAAAAGATTTTATTTTCGAATTCACCGGAGTTTCAATTCCCACCATCGGCGGGAAAAAGAATAAAAAGAGAACCACCTCCAGAGGACGAACCTCTTCAATTTCTGTCACCTTATCAGACAATAAATCGATTTACGAGAATTCCGGAAAGCATGTTCTAATATGTTCCATTCACAAGTGCTGCATTGGTTATGAAGGGCGTAAGTAGTAACTGCTTAACGATAGTAGCCGACTGTCGTTAGACGATGTTCAAAGAATTTTATGATGTTTTAAAAATCCCATGTACTCGCATTTACGAGGTTTGTTCAAAGAGTAAGAAGACAAAAAATTCTTATTTATTCAACAATTTTCATTGTGTGCACTTCGAAGTAATCCCTCTCAGATAGAATGCACTTTCCAATCCACGAAGCACTTCTGATATGCGCTCTTTGGTATGGCCTTCAGGTCATCCAGCGATGCGATCTTTATTTTATCAATCGTTGTAAATCTCCTACTTTTCAAGATCCTTTTCAATTTTGGGAACAGGAAAAAGTCACAGGGGGGCAAGTCCGATGAATACGTCGGCTGAGTCCCGATTACAGTTCTACATTTGCCCAAACAAGACAAAGACGTGTGAGCTAGCCGTATCACTTCAAGCAAGTGGTGCATAACTTCAAGATAATAATGAATAATTAAATTCAGAATTTCTAAAAAAAACTGTTCGAGTTGTAGATGCGATTTCAATGTGTTTTGTATTTCTTTGTATTTGTACCGCACTTGACGCAAGCTGCAGAAACTGCGAGTTGAACAAAAATAAACCCTTGTCTTTATGCGATGAAACTGTTTACTAACCGAAGTTTATTTGTAAGTTTTAAATTACATATGTCTTAATATCTAAGAACTAAAAGTTACACAATATTTTGTTATTATAGTATATCATTTGAATGGTGGCACTGGTCCGGGTTATGGTTTGATTAATACGAGCTTGTCATCAGTTGAGCCTTTGAGCGCTGTCTTGACTAAACCTCTACCTAAAACGCCGTTACCGATATTTATGGGGCTTTGTTTTGGGTGTGGCAGCGCATAGCGGAGCTTATCCCAGAACCACGGATCGCCCCATTTCAGGTAGGTGTTCATTTTCAGATAAGCCTGCAGTTCCTTGTCCAGTTTATCGATGTTGCCAATGTCGCCATAGATGATAACAATAACGCGTGCGCGGCCCTCATCCAAGGCTGCCGTGTGCGCCATACGAAATTCCATGCGGGCCCATTCCGAAACGATGAAATTCTGGGAGAGCAGAATGACTGTTCGTCGTGATTCTTCGACAGACCGTACAATCTGCTCGGGTATAAAGCAGCCTACAGACCAATCACGTTCGTGTAAGCACAGCTTATACGGTATGGGACCGTGTTCGAGTTGTGGCACCAGATGATCGGCCAGAAATTGTTCATCCTTGTGTGAGTACGAAATAAATGCATCGTATTTTTTGTCTTTGTCCAGCTCCTCCTCAGTGACTAACCACAGACAGAGATTGTGCGCATACAACCAGATCTTAATCTCATGCTGATATTTGTAGTACAGAGCAGTTGTGATGCCAACGAGGAAGCCAACGAGCGAAACGACAACAAGCACTGTAGCAAAGAGCACCTTCTCGCCGGAACAGATGTCGCTCGGGGAGATATCTTCCATTTTGATGGGTACTTTCGCATCCATGCAGTACATGTCACTGTGATCCTCAATTTGCCTATAGTTTGTTTTTGTGAAGAGCAGCACGTCCTTCACGTCGCACTCGCAGCGCCATGGGTTGTTGGCGAGACGTATGGAATTTGGTGGGAAAGACTCATTCAGGAAATTGAGTATGGACGCATCGAGCGTCGTGATTTGATTGTAGCGCAAATCCAGGTAGCGCAAGCCAAGCGGCAACTGCTCCACAGCGATCTCAGTGAGATTGTTGCCCGCGACATGCAGCCTTGTGACATTTGCATAGCCAACTTCATCGCCACGCGGCAGATGAGATATGCGATTATTTTCGATGAACACCTCCGCTGCGTGCAGTTGTAACGTACTTACCGCCGGCAACTGTGGTACACGTGTCAGATTGAAATTTGAGCAGTTGACGATCAGCATTTTGTCGAGAGTGCGCTTCCAGCATTCACAGCCACGCGGGCAACGAGGCGCTTGTGGATCATAGGAGACGTCAATGGGGCATAGCAGCTCCTTGGGTGGGACGGTGCGTACAGAGCGACCATGCATATTGTCCGGCTTATCGCAGCGCAAGTTGTCAGTGTTCAGATGCATCTTGTCTGCGTTGAGTGTCGCGTATTCACGACGCAGGAACTGCACAAAATGCAGCGTGTGGCAGTCGCACTGTAATGGATTATCGTTAAGATCGACCTCGAACGAGGTGCCACTGGGCATTGGCTCCAACACAAGCCCAATGTTCTGGAAATCGATATGGCGGATTAGATTGTGCGTGAGGTTGATTTCAACGCCGCGCTTCGTTAGGAACTGCAGGTCGATAAAGGTAAGCGAGGTGAGTTTGTTGTAGCTGAGGTCGAAATCTTTCAGTTCGAGCAGATGGAATTTCCAGTCTTCGTAGATGAACATAATCGAGTTGTTCCGTAAATTGAGCGATTGCAGTTTGGTCAAGCCACTGAAGGGTGAGAATTGATAATCTCCGCTATGCGCGATGTCATTGAACACGCCGAGTGTAGGGTATATAGGTTTACTCAAATCGATTTGATTGTGCTCCATATCGATATGCACCAAATTGACAGTGTTGACGAAAGCATTTGGATCTATCGTAGTCAAACGGTTGTTGCTCAATACTAGCGACTCGAGGTTGACGAGAGATCTGAAGATGTCACTCATGATTTCTGTGAGAAGATTATCGCCTAAATTAAGCACAGCCAAGTGTCGCGTATTCAAGAAAAGTTCACCAGGTAACGATGTCAGGTGATTACGCCTCAGATCAATACTCAGCAATTCTCTTTGATCAGCCAATAATGAGCCGGGCAATGTTAATAACCGATTATTGATGATTGTTATATTTGTTACGGTTGCCGAGTTCTGTAGCAAGTCACCGGGCAACGTTTCCAGTTCACATGAGATCCATAACTCCTTCAACCTAGGTAAGTTCGCAAACAGTTGCGGGGGCAGGCTGTTCAAAGGTACGCGATTGTTCATCAGACGCACCTTCATCATATTCTTGTTAAACGCAAAAAGTCCCTCGGGCAACTTACGGAAATGGTTCGCACTCAGGTTGATCACACCAAGATTGGGCAAACGTGCGAACACATTCGGTTGTAGATACTCGATGCCGTTCGCACTTAAATCGATGTCGAATACGGAAATGGCACCCTCAAAGGCGCGTTTGCTCAGAGTGCGCAATCGGTTGCTCCAGAGATTCAAGTGTTTCAGCTTGCGCAGATTACGGAACATACCCGGTGGCAGATACTCGAGATTATTGTGAGCCAGCTCGAGAAAATCCAGTCCTTCCAAATCCTTAAAGAGATCCGCAGGCAGATGCGTGGTATTGGCGCGTATATCAAGCCATGTTAGGTTGCGTAGATCGCGGAGCAAATCGGCTGGTAGATGAGTTAGGCCGCTTGTTCTGAGACGCAGACGCCGCAAATTGTGCAACCGACCGAAATGTGCACGCGTTAAATTCACAACCGAATTGTTAATCTCGAATATCAATGATGTGACATTCTGTATTCCAAGGTGATCGAGTAGGCTCGCAATGGACGTACGATCTGGCAGCGGGCACTGTTGAAACTCCACATTTATGGTCTTACCAATACGCATCCGGGGAAGTTCGTTATACTCGCGTGCATCTGCGATATCGCATTCGATCTGCACGCCATTGCCGGGACGAATGAACAGTCTAAATAACGGATTTTCTGAATTCATCGGACACTCGATCTCGAAGTCGGCCAATATTGAGGAGCACAAACACTGTTCATTGGCATTAAGCTCTTTGCAGTCGTCTGGTCGAAAATAGGCATCACTAAAGTGTTGCGTCAACAGTACGAAGAAGAGAAGCAGCAGGAGGTTATAACATGCCGTGGGGCCGCGTAAACTATAACTGAGGAGCATGCTCAATTGCTGTTGTTGCTTCTGTTCACTTTTTGTGTTAAAATCTGCAATCAGTCGTTTTAAAATTGTATTTAATTTGTTGAAAATAAATGAGCGCGGAGAAATTGTGACTGCGATCGTCTTCACACGAGGAAGTCTGTTCATCAACTGAAGTTTATTTGTAAGGTTTAAAATAAAGAAGACTTAACATCTAAGGACTAATTATATACTAATAACACAATATGTTGTTAGTATATAATTTGGGTGGTGTTAAAGCGAACGTGGTAATCTATATCCTTTGTTATCACAAAGAATGTTATTCTCGCGAATGTGTTACTGCGCTCAATCTGGGTCGGGTTGTTTATTGTTTGTGTTTATGGTTGTCCCTTTGTTTGGTTCTAAGTTCATAGAGAAAGGGAAATGTGAACAAAGGTTACCTGAGCAAATAACACTACGCTGCACGAGGAATGCCTATTAAATAACGAGACTGGCGCTGCTACAGAAGAAGTGTGCATGCCGCGAGAGTCCGATAGCTGTGTAGTGTCCAGCCTGCTCTGTTGATTGCAGTGTCTCACGCTTCTGTAAACAAATCAGTATAGCCGTAAACTTCTTTTGTATTGAGGTTTTTTTTTTTTTTGTTTCGCCGGAAAAACTTTAAGTGAAATTCCTATGAAACTTGGAAAACCCGCTACTGAGACTTATAATTACTAACATGGAACGGAGCCCATGAATACCTGTATTGTCCAAATGCAATCCATTGTTTTTGCTTGAGTACGAAGTTGTTCCCAGAAGTAGTCGGCCTAGTATAGAAATCAAATTCAATTTGACAAAACTACTTTCTTTAGCTTGATACAATTTTTGCTTTGCCTTGCCTTGATTACATAGAATAGTCTAGCTCATCATTGGTATCAAATCTCTTCCCAACATGCCATTTCTTTCCGTAAGGGAACAGAAAATAGTTTGAGGGGACTAAAGCCGGATGAGAGTGGATGAGGAGGCAATTACAACTTTAGTTCATTGACTTTTACCGTCGCAACAACTAAAGTGTGAGCAGGCGGGCAGGTAAAATTTGTTAGCAAATGCGGCACCCACCTTGCGCAGAGCCTTTTCATATCCAAACCTTCAGCCAATATGCGATATTCTTCGCTTTTTCAAATGCCCACAATCTTTGATATCTGCATCAACTTTATTCGGTAGTTATCCACTAAAATTTTGGGTACCTTTCTCACGATTTGCAGCTTAGCCACCTCGCGATCCTCATCTCCACATTTGCTGCGGCGTTTCAATTCGGCTAACCAATATATAGAATAGTGTATCACGGATGATACTCACATTCTGTTCTACATAAAGTTAATGATCAACAAAATGATCGAAGAATTTATAGCAAAGACTATCGTTGAAATGGCCATATGAAATTACACAAAAATTATTTATGAAAAACGTCCATAATTTGCATTCCTCAGCAATAGAGTTCTCCTTAAATATAACTAAATTCTGTATTTACGTATTTCTGCTCTTAGATTATAATATAATTATTGTTCAATATCTGGGTAATTAATTAATAAATTATTAAAACTATTTTTTTCTACTTCTTCATTACATTATACAAGTTCTGTAAACTGCTCATACAAGCTAAATACACCTATACTCATTTAAACATTGTACTAGTAGTCTAAGTAGACATAAGTACTGAATAAAAAGGCTAAAAAATAAAAAATAAAGAAATAAATAACAAATAAATAAATAATAATAATAACAATAATTTTTATAACAAAACGTGTTCTTGAAAAATGTGTGGACATCTACGATTCATTACAAGTGGACGGGCTGAACAGAATGCCAAACAAAACGACTTTCCATTGTCACCTCACTTGCTTTTCTTCTTAATACTGACGATGTGCACTGTGTTCGAAAAAGTTTCATTTTTGAAAGCTAATTGATATCTAATACCCTACCCCATCCATATGTTCGGTTACTTCATTTTAACGACAGACTATGTACATGTATTAAAGTCGGGCGTACTCGGAAACGAGATAATATTGTTTCCGGAGTGGCAGGATGAGGATATTGACTGGTAATAGATATAGCTGTAAGTTAGTTTAAAATAATTATAATACATTTTATTATATCCAGATGTGTTAAATCCATTTTAGTGTGTTCCTTTGCTTAGTCATTTATTGTGGGTTTATTTTCGTTTACAGTTTGGTAGCATAGGGATGTACTATCGAAAGTAGTTGCTCTTCTAGCAACTAAGGTTCGTTTTCCGTATTGCCAAGATATATTATATTAAAACCATAACGCTTTAGGTGTTTTTTTTTTTTTTTTTCTTGGGCTGAAGTAATGTTTTTAAGAATCTGTTATAAAATAAGTAAAATAGGCCAACACATTTTCTCTCGCGACACTTTACACCTCAACTTTTAGCTCTGGCATTGGCGCCAGAAGTTTCATACTCTTGTTGTGTAACCTCAAAAAGCTACAGCGATACAGAATTTTTTTAAAGAAACACAAACGACTTTATAATTTGTTTTGTAGAAAAGTGTCGAAGTTTTTATTGTGCGCGCTGATGGTAAACTGGGACGCAGCCGTAGCCAACACTATATAAACGACTTTGACAAAAAATTTACCTGTCGACAGATTTTTATTTGCAGATTTTCACCTTTGTAAATAAATAGTTAGGCATTGTGGGCGTAAAAACAGTTAAACATTTTTACACCGTCTACTGCAATAAAGTCTCACACACAGAATCACTTTAACGCATGTGGTTACCAATTGTAGAATTCTATACTACAATTCAATATTATTACGATTTTGCTTGTATTTCAATCGCTGAGCGACCACTGGTATTAATAAATGCATAACAAGGCTTACGCAGTCTTACTCTTGTATAGGAAAAGAAATAGTTAATAGGGATATGAGAAAAAGGATTTACTTCTACACAACTGATGGCGTAGAATCTCTGGTTCGTTCATCCAATATGTGTTTGAATATAAAGCGTTATTTAATTTTTTTTGACGCGAATACGCCTTTGTTTTTCAGTTATATGGGGGTGCGTGTTTCAAATAGTGAGCGAGTGAGTTATGCGATAGAGTTTGTTGTTGTAGCTATATATCTATCATCCACATCCAAAATTTAATTACACCACTCGATAGCTAAAGGATCAAAGAATCCATTAGCTTTAGTGCGAACTTTTGTCGTCTAGCGGGGTGCTGGGGGGAATCGACGCTGTTTTGATTTCGTTTTTCAATAAGTTTCAATGCGAAAATTGCTGTTGTTATTTTTTTTGCGACGCAGCACCAACGTGACGTTGTTGTTTTTGTTTCTTTTCATCGTACGTTTGCGGAGTATACGTTTGGCTTCCCTGAAATGCGTTGCTTTCTTTCTTTGTTTCTCTTGTACTTGCAATATCTTTCTTCTCTCTTGAAATGGGTGGCAGGTGGTGTAGGGGTAATCGCTGCGGTTTCGATTTTTTAAAAACTATCCGTGTGACATTTGCTGTTACTTGTTGTTCTTTTTTATGTGCCGTTGTTGTTTTTTATTATTTCGCATACTTCGTGTCTGAGCAAAATCAGTTATGACATACAGTTTATCAAGAAATTGTTTGCAAAACGAAAAATGAATCTAAAAGTATATTTCTACCGCTTATTAAAGGTGCTAGGAAATACTTAGAGAAAAAATTTAAAATGCTATTTTATTCTTCAATTCATTTCCAAGAAATCTGCATTTAAAAAAAAATATTTGTACTTTTAAATTAATAAAAAAAATGGAAAAAAGAAAAAAAATATAAAATTTTTCAGCTGTTGAATAATTCTTTAATAATGAGTTTAAATGAGTTCTCTCTGATATTACCCGTTACGTAGACGTACTCGCGTTAAACGGCCGTGTCACCGACGCAGCCATACCCCTTTTTATTGCATTCAGCATAACCCAAGTATGTTGAAAATAAAGTAAATTCTTAGAAATGTCCAACATTATGTTATCTTCCTTTACCTTTTCTTTATTTACTCAATGTACTGCCCTTGATACACCATTTCACCACTCTCTAAATTCGCTTAATTCGTTAGCCTACGGCGCTTCAAGCAACAATTGCTTTAACATACTAAAGCGATGAACTGAAGCATGAACTGTCAGTGAATACCACTGCAACGCACAAAGTCATCGCATCAATCGCTAAATTTGAGTCTAAATTACCGTTCCACCGAAGGACGACAAATGTTGATGAAAACAATACGGAAGGCACCCATAAACAAACCAGAGCAGCGTACCGGCATTGTGTGCAAACAGCGTAAAAATGTTGAAAGCAAAAGAAAAACAAGGAAAATGAAATGAATAATTTTCATTTTTCATTTTCAATGGTTTTATTGGTTTTGTTGGTTGGCGTTGTTTGACGAAGCGACAACTTTGAATTTCCGCCCACTCGAAGACGACAACGCTTTCAGCTTTTTTACTTTTAATTTTTATTATTTTTTTCTTTTTGACTGTCTTTTGTTATTTTTTTAATCTATCTTCTAACAATGGCTGATAATTGTTGAAACATGATAATTGTTGAAAACAACACACACATGCACACGAACAAATACACACAGCTACACAAACGTATTGTTTAAATAAACACATAGTCGCATAGAAACAGAAACACCCACTTGCAGCAACACGAATATCTTTGTGTCGCATAGCGACTGAATGACTGCTTCACTATGAATATGGGAAATGGTAATGTAACTGCAAAATTTCGTTATGAATATAAAGCGAATGTCAGACTTGAATAAAAAAATAAATAGATAAACAAAAAGTTGTGAGTAACAAAAGTATTTCAAGAATGCCTTGCATAGCTAGCAGCATTCGCTACTCTTACCATATGTAATTTGAGTTAGTCGTGCATCTCTCTTGTGTTTCTATGTGTATCTGTACATATTTCTAGATTTTTGTCTCTATGCTTGCCATATATAAGAATACTTGTATGCGAATTCGAAAACTAAGAGCGCATAGTTGCTCAGTATGATCTTGTCTTTCCACAACATTTGATTTACTTCTGTAAAGATGTGCGCTGAGTATAAAATATTTTAAAAAATTATTTTTGAAATGAAACTTCTAAGGGCGCATTACTAGTAAAAATATGCAATATTTCGCCGCTGGGACGCCGACGTTTTACGACACAGATTGAGGACAAATATGTAAGAGAAACAGAGAAGGAATACACCGCAGGCGTACAAATTTTGTGTTTGTATTTGTGAGTCCAAATGTACAAACGTTACTCTCTCTTGAGCACGCACAAGTGCTTCGTTGTGTTCTTTTTGGTTGTGATGTTCATCATTATGACGCGTCATAGTGTCATCGCGTCATCCCATTATCGTTCTTCGTGTAGCATTGGAGCGTAGAGCCGAAGTTGTGCAATGAAAACAAAGGGCACGCCCTGTTGTTTTTTGAGAAGTTTTACTTCTACCATGCGTGAACTGAAAACATGATTTTTTTATTTTTTTTATATTTTTATTTTAAAAAAAGTCAAAGGCAACACGACAATACTAAGTACGTCCTTTTGAGCAACTACCCCGTACCCATTGTAGTTGACTGTAATTGCTATCGTTTAAATTTCCATTAAATAGCAAAACTTGTCAAAGCTCGAAGAAAACCACACACACACCTTGGGGGACAACCAAAAAATAAGCATAGAAAAATATTTAAGCCCAGGATTTCACTTGCCATATATCACGCTTTTGTATGCTAGCGGGTGTTGGCTCAGGTTTGCCTAAAATGGTTGGCGTTGGTTTAAGGGAAAAATAAAGCGAAAGTTATACCGCTTGGCCTATTAGCAAACCGTAAAGCAATTTCTTGCTTTCCTGCACGGAAATTAGACATTTTGTCAAGGGAATACTTACTTCACTTTCAACAACCAACCGCCCACAACAAAACAACCCACACTCAGCTAAAGCTCCCTGAGGGCAGCCTTTGACGTACGCCATTATTGTTGTAGTTAACAAAAAGCAGGCTGCTTATGAACAATAATAAAGAAAATAAAAAAAAATATGTCTGCTACGCAATACTCAAGCATACGGGTTTCCAAGCACCGGTTAGGGGTTGTGGAGTGACAAGTAGTAAGTTAAAAGTGAAAATATTATAATGAAGTATGTTAAACGTTGTTAGAGTGTCTTTTTGTCAGATTTCAAACTTAATAACAACATGCAGAATGAGGATATATAATATACATATATCTTTATGAAACATTTTTCTACAACTACAACAACAGGACCAACAACAAAAGTTTGCCTATTTGAAAAAGTTGTAGCTTCTTTCCTCTTATTCAGCGTCATCATCATCTTCTTTTTCTTCGTCAAGCACTTGTTGTGGTTATGGAAAAGTTATAAAACATGAAAATATTTCTTAATTATTTTTATAAACAGCAGCAACAGTAGCAACGACAGTGAAGTTCAAACGCCTGCGGAGGGGTTGCATTGTCGTTAGGAAAATTCTTGAACTTCAATATTCGCATTCGAACCTTTCTGGTTTTTCCATTTCACTTTTTTTGTTAAGCATTTAGTTGTTTGTTGTGTTTTTGTTTTTCTTAATTCGCATGTCTTATTGTTCTCCAATGACCGCTCCTTTTGCATTTGCTTATTCCATATTAAATTGCTTTGCCCGAGGTTAGGATTATGTTCTATTATTCAAAATGTTAAAAATTAATTTGTGTGGATTTAATTAGTGCAAAAACAAGAAGAAATTGTTGCTGTTTGGACAAATCAAACAAGGACAGGAACTTATTCGGATGTAAGTGTAGATGTTCTCAACATGAAAAACGAATGACTTGAGGCAAGCTAATGGCATAAGCAAGACAGAATATTGGCCATTCTTAAAACAAATACTTCTCGTACAAAAAAATCTAATGGAGCGTATATGCGTGAATAAAGCGCTCAATCGCTCTTTGCAATTAAAACAATTATATATGGCCGCTCAATGCAACTACTTAGAGAATGGCCTGCGGAACCATTTTACATTACAAATTTACGAAAAACAATAATGACCACGAACAACTGTTTTAGGAAAAAATATCATTCAGTCTAACATCAAGCAAAGGCTGTATGTGACTTTCCATATAGGAAAAATATTATTTTTTATGCAGGGGTTAATACAACCGTTGAAAATACCATAACGCATTTTATTAGTTAACTAGCTGCGAAACTGGCAATTGATGTCCTTATGAAAACATAAAAAAACACATGAATTTCATTTTCAATTTTAACATTTAATTATTGTAAAGTTCAAATGATATCGGCAGCACTTATCCCTGGATTTTGGCTCTTTATTTGCTCTCGCTCAGAGTTCAACAACAATAAACTTATTCACATGTGTTTTCTTGGCATTCATTTTGTGTAGTCTTTGTACATTTTTATTAATCTTGTTTTGTTATAATATTGACTTCAGAAAAAGTATAAGGCCAATAGACTTTAAGCACAAAATATATTGTGGAACAAAATTCTAACGTGTAGTTCTAAAGCCGATTTTGATCGCAAAATCTAAATTTTATTTAAAAAATTTGTAAAGAAAAAAATACTTCGCCTATGTTGAAACTGTAATACTTCTCATACACCCCCTGAATATATAGAGAGGTTGAAAAATCATCCAAATAAACTAGCAAGGCGTCTTCTAAAACGGGAGGAGTTAGCGTGGCGAGACGGCTGAGAAGATCGCACCCTGCCGACCACCGTAATAGATCCTTTTAATACACTATACTATATCCCCACTTATTATTTAATTTGTTTTGTTAATTTTTGTATATACAATTTAATTGAAGTTGTACTAATAATAACAGAAAAAATAAAAATATAAAGGAAAAAAACCCCTGAAAGAATGTCAATTTATGTTCTTCAATATTTGTTTAACGTATGTTTGATGGAGCGGTTAATATGTATACCGCATTTCAAGGTTGCGATGTCAAAAACTTCTGCCTATTTCAGCGCACATTTCTAGTAACATATATTGTAATAATGGTCAGTATTGTACAGTAAATAAATTTAAAAATAATTGTATGAAATCAATATAACTTCTACAGTTTGCCGTCGAAAAGGCTGTCAAAGAATAGTAAAAAAAGGTTAACTCACAAAAGGATTTAATACTTTGAACCCATAACGAAGAAGACCTTAGTAAATTTATTAAAGAGAAGGCGTATTAATCGTTAATGCCACCAGACAAAGCATCAATTGGAAAAAAAGCATCCGAAGCAAAGCGAAAAATTAAAAATAGAGCACTTGAAACAGAAGAAGAACGAGAATTTCGGCAGGAGTATCTGCTAGTGTTTAATAAAATTGGATATAACAGATAATGATAAATTTGAGGTACTCAGCAACAGAGGAAGAAACATCGCAACAATGCAATGGATATTATTTTTCTAACTTTGGGCTTTGGCCTTACAAGGGCACTTATAGAGCACTTATAGATATAGATAAACCATTTTTAAGCTGTTATTGTATTTGGAGCTTTGAAAGTATAGACTTAATTCTCGAATATAATTCTGAAGATCGTTCATTCTCATGTGTCATCAGCTTAAGAAATTAGGGTTAGGTTATTTTGGTCCTATTCAGGATTTTCTGCTGTTATTCAAATGAATTTTGCTACATCTACAACTGCCTTGGGGAATACCTGCATTGATACTTCCCATTTTAACAGGAAAGTAAAGTGCGTAAGAAATAAAGGCTAATGACAAATTCTGTTTCCAGACTTGTTCAAACTACTGATGATATCCACGAAGATGTTCGCTTATTATTGCTTTTTCGCCAATTTATTTAGTGTACTTGATTGAAATTGATTTTGAAAAACGAAAATTTTTGTTCAAAAATGTACCAAAAAACCGCGGAGACTTTTATAAGTATAATTATTTCGTAAAATAGTGAAGTATCCCGCATAGGAACCAATTATTGAGAAACAGCCTCCACTTAAGTCTTGACCTGTTACAAACTATGAAAGATGATGTGCGGCTTAGTTACGCAGCATTCTATATAACAGACATTATCCATCACCACAATATCTAGACTCTAACATCATCAAAGCTAAAAAGCACTCACATTCAGTCTCGAAATCTAAGGTAAAAAACTCATACTCATACCAGTTATGTGGTTGATAATTTAATGCTAGCTTCATATTGGTCATGTCGGTCAATTTTAAAATTCTCAAATAGTTGTGACACTTGCACAAATTTATCGCTAACGATAACAACTCCAGGAAAAGCATGGAAGGTGACACCAACGAAATAATTAAACACCTACAGTATGCACGCCTCACTTATCTCAGTAAATTGATACGCTTAAGGAGTGTATAAAAGAAGAATACGTTTGGTTCTGAAATTCGAGTATCAGACGCAACAATTTTTGGGCTAGGGTAACCTCACTTGACCATATTAATCATAGACTCCTACAAGAGTGATACACTTATTGCAAAGTTTCTCTAAGATGGTTTTTTCAACCCTTCACAATACCCTTCCGTTTCGTTGATCAGCAGGATATATATGATATACAAATAGTGAACAAATCTTAAAAAGTGAGATTAAAGTTATCCCAAATTGAGTCTAGCTCAGCTTGCTCGAATCTGCTTTAATTCTGTGTTTTTGAAATAGACAATAAGCAAATAAACCAATTATGAAGAATGCTTCTAAATGCATTCATATAAAAATAATAGACTTCCGACACTAAATATATTTATGCAGTGTTGGGCATGCAATGATTCGACAACAAAACGTGTCAATTGGAATAATCCTTGCGTTGCCTTCAACTGCATGATTTCAATGAGTTGGCAACACAATAAAAACGCTATGAAATCATATGAAGACAATAAAAGTGATTGATCCCACATAAATGAAGTTTCATTGTTTAGCAAAGATTTTAACAATAAATAAAAGCGTCGAGTGCAAAGAGAATATTGCACAATCACGTTTATTTGTGTAGTCCTTGGATTTATATCTATATCTATATATTTTTTCATGATGAAAGCAAAGCAAACAATGGCAAGACACACAGACACAAAACTATCAATAAAAGCTCAAAACCAAAGAAAATCGAAAAAAAAATCAGAACGGAAGACGAAACAATTTGGCTAAAGGACAACAACTAAACTAAAAGTCATTTTCTATAACGATCTGCGTTCAAATTGCGAGGAGATATAAACAACCAACACACACACAGGCACACTGTCACACAGAAAACATGCGAGTCCTATGAACAGAGATAAAGTACCAACGAAGGACGACTAAACTGATTTTTATTCGAGTCTTAAAAATAAGAGCAACAGCAACAGCAACACAACGCAAAAAACTTTAACGAACAAACAATAGTGCGTAAAAAAGGCAAATTGTCCATTTATGTATAAAGGACGTAAACAAGGATACGTACCCATACAAGGTCAATGCTTGAAGCTGCCCCTTGTGACTTATTTAGAGCTCACTCGTCCACGGCATCGACTGTATCGAAAATTGTTGGCCATTTTTATAGTCGAACGCCGAATAATTTATTCGGCATAAAAAATTGAGAAGTTGAGGATCAAACGAAGAGAAATCGAGCAGAAATTGAGGCGCAAATGGGAGCACCAAACTTTATTATTTATTTCTATTATTATTATTATTATTATTATTTTACTTTTTTCAGCTCAGTTTAGTATAGAATTAAATTTTCGGCATTTCTGTTTCCGTTACGAGACGGATGTGTGCCTTCCGTTTGCTTATTTGAGAACATCATCAAGCTGCAATTTATTATACGCATATCATATGTCGTTATGTCCCTTTTATTGACCAGTCAAGATGGAGACTATAAAATGTTTGCTTTACAGGTATCTACAACGTGTCCAACCAGAACCCAGCACCCGCAGCCACACTACTACAGCGCTTTGTATGTAAATTTTATTTACTCAAGTTTAGTAGCGCAGCATCAGCAGACAGAAAAGTTTCTGCTTCGCATAAATTTCCACTCACTGAAGTCCTAAATTGAATTTAATGAAGTTTCAAATCGTTCGTTTTCGCCTTCGTCGCCGCTTACTTCGCTGCAATAATAAATTTTGGATACATTTTCAAGTTTTGTCGTGTTCTATTGCGCCACATTTTATCGTGGTTTGGCTCGAGTTGGAAATATGTTCGAAAACAAATGTCGAATTTATGCTAAACAGTTTATTAATGAGCGGAAGTAATATAGTAAACAAGCCAAGTGCATTACAAGCCACCCACACAGCCAGCCTTCCGTTGGCGCTCGGCGAAAGTTGGGCGTGCACTGATTTTGATGTGTCTTTTAGCCGTGTTTAGGTGAAATATTATTATTAGTTATAGAATGGATTATAATTTTAAAATTTCTGGAATTTTATTTATTTATATTTTACACATAATTTTCACCTTCCGTTCTCACATCGGGCGCATCGATAATAACGTATTATCATAACATAGATCGAGAGCCGGTAACTGTTGCCTTTTTTACCTGATTCGCAACTACAAAATTTCTTCTTTATTTAGTGGACATTGGTTGTGAAGAATACCCAGCTTCACAAAGACAGGAAAATTCCTTGTAGCAATAAAAGAAACATCTGTATGGTCCAATCAGCGACATTAACGATAGATATATATAGCTAAGAGAATTGGAGAAGCAGAGTAATAATTAATTAGTTTGACAAGCCATTACCCTGGATGTTTCAAAGAACCAATAGCATGGGGGATACTTCAAACGTAATGTAAAGAGTTATTACATACTAATATCATGATATGAGACGTTGTGAACTGGAACCCCTTAGTAGCCAAGACTTTTAGAGGAGTGATTCGAAACTCAAGGCTAAAGTTGGTTGAGGTTATTTTCTGACCAATGAACTTCGGATCGCCACAGTTGCAGACGAAAGAAGGACCATTCGTTATACACTGCGCTCTCTCTAGGAAAGATTAGACAGTTAGGTAGATAGATTTTAATACCCCGATTCAACACTTCATAGCAGCTTATTCGTTTGTCAGTGCACTTCTGGAGTAGCTACGGAAATTTATATAGTTGTTTTTAATATAGGCCGAAAATATTCCTATATTTAATCTAAACTAACCTGTTTTTTTTTTTAAGTGGAAATTTGAAAGTTTTCAATGTGCAGCTTATCTTTGTTTAATGTTTTATCCAAGCACCAACTACACAAATATAGGAAGTAATTTTTTGTTTGACATTTTTAAAAAAAAATTTTGTTGGTTTTCTCTTTCTATTTTTCACTCATACCCTATCTCGCTGTCTCTTTCTAATTTCTTTAGAAAGTCATACAAAAATATGCATTTAAAATATTTTGTGGTTGATTGCCACTGCCTGCATTTTATTATGCTCTGCGTTGAATATCCTCTGTTAAACTCAATTCAACTGAACTCATTCCATCAACGGATGGCTTGGTTTGCCAGTCAAAACTGCATGCATGCCTGGTTCTTATTGCAATAAATGTTAAAATGGATCTCGTAATAAAACCTAAAAACTAAACGTTGATTTATTTATTTGTCGCAGTATATTTTCTATATGAAATTGCATACCGAAACGAAACTAAAGTCCCCCAAAGCAATGAAAAAATTGATACAAGCTTAAATGCTGCACCACAAATTGGGTGAATGGATTTTAGGGTAGCCAAAAACGGAACTCTTTTAAGAAATAATAAAAATCAATAGAAATGTCTGTCTATTGTCTATGACAGTTACACGCATCAAAACGATGTAAGCTCAACACGTCGAGTTCATTCAGACAATTCAATAAACGCAGCTCAAGTTGAGATACAAGACACAAAAAGATGAAGTAGAAGAAATAAATAAAGGAGCAACGAAGTGCACGCAGTTCAAAAGGCTCTGTATTCAATATAACCGCAAAAAGATTAGGGTTTAAAAGAAGAATTCGAAGCAGAAAGACATGAGGCGATGTGAAAGTAACATTTCAATTTACTACAAAATCCTCATAATTTATAAATTTTAAATCTATTTCCTAAACGATTTTGCACAAAAGCACACAAACAAGCACACATACGACTTCGCACATATGAAGCACGCGCAAGCAACCGACTGCCGCCATTGCTGCTGCTGCTGCTGCTGCTCTGCTTGCTTCCTCTGCTTCGTTTTCACTTCCGCTACGCCATTTTTATTTGTGTTGATTTATCGATGCGTTGTATTGCCAATGCACGCACCCTTGAACTTTCCACTCCCTCCCACGGCATGGCTTCTCCGCCATTGCTTGTTGGCTTTGCTAACCTCAATTTTCGATGATCTTCTTATATATATTATATCTATATTTTTTTATCGTGGCAAAAATGCTCAAAATGCGCGAAGATTTTCGTCGAGCATCGACAATGGCAACGGAGATTATATTTACGCGCTTGGCTCGGCGTGGACTGATAGGAAGTTGAGTACAGTTCACGGCGTATGTGAGCTAACGCTAAGCAAAAGAGTCACGTTAGTTTTGGGTTGCCGGCAAGTCTTTCCTCGACTGCTATACTGGTATACTCGTAAGCCGAAACATGCACGTCACACAGTCGAAAGACAAAAGCAGCAGTGTCAGAGCAACAAGAAAGAAGAGAAAGATTTCAAGCTTTCCGGAGTTGGCCAAAACAATTGAAATGTGGTCGTCGTCGTTGCCGAAGACATTGTCGCATTCATCGTCACCGCATACGCATTTCGAAACGAAATCACGTAAAACGTACGAGTTGCGATTTTTTTTCCGTCAACAATTCCGGCGTCGCATTTCGCATTGCAAGCGCAATGTGCACACTTGCATTTGAAAATTGCTTGAAATTGAAAATGAATGCGAATCGAACCGCGAATCGCAAGCGAAATGCAGTTGGCAACAGTTGGCGAATGCGAATACGGCCGTTGCATTATCTTTTAATTAAATATATTTTTTCCATTTTTTATTCCATTAGAATAATATAAGAAACCATCAACACTTGACTGTACTTAATGTATACTTGCTAAATTAAATACGATTTCAGTTTTAATTGATCAATACCAACTCTTAAATGCTGGTGAATACCCAAAGCAAGGAAGCTTGGAAGTACGAATTGAAGCTTATATATAAAATGAGAGGAGAAGTAAGAAATGAGTAGAAAAGTAGCAACGAGCTGATATCATTAAAAAAGAAACAATATAAATGTTCCACTTAGCCTTCGATAGCGCTTCAAAACCGTCGACAGAACCCACCAACTTGATACCTTTGAACATTAACATCTATGGAAAGAATCGATAGTTATAATTGATAGAGGCAATATATCAACAACTGTCTATAATTTCTATAAAATCATATATTATCTTTCGACTATGGAGATTTTTGTTCGTCATGTGGGTCATGTGAAGTTTAGTGTTTTTCATTTGGACATTTTTTTTTAATTTTCTTTCCCACAAAGGTTGGTTGTGAAGAACCAGCTCGAAGCAGAACAAAGACTTTTATCGTAAACGTTCATAGAATTGTATTAATATTTATTGCTTAATATTAAGCATAAACAATATGTCACAAGCTAGTATACAACTTCAACATTTCTTCAGTATTCTAACAAATAATACCTTTTAATATAACTTTTGTATTATAACTTTTAATATAACTTGTATACCCGAAAGACACAGGAAGAAAAATTTACTTTATTTTTCGTCTTTTTGTCGAAAAATAGGACATTTTTAGCTCTTGAACTTAATTAGTTTTTAGCTGTCGAAATGTCTCAGCTTAAATCGGCATTCAAAAATATTATTAAAAAAATCATTAAAAAAATATACTAATAATAATATATCTCGAAAACCATCTCGAAAAATATCTTCGAAACTATCCTATCTTTGGAAACTGGAACCAACCATACACAATCTCATTGAAATCGATTGAGTAGTTTCGGAAATTAGAGGGAACGAACATAATGACACGTGATTTTTATATATTAAGATACTGGAGAAATAAATAAAATATATGTCCGTATCCCAACCAATCCAGAAGAAATTCAGTGGCATAGCATCAACCAGAAAGCTCCGCTGGTATCACACTTAAGTGAAATCGCTAACAATCTACTACACAACAGTCTTCAAATTCAATGCCCCAAAGGGATATTTTTTACAGTTAAAATTTTGATTATGGTTAACATAGATGACGTAGGTAATTCATGTTGGTTAGCATGTTCTGTGTCTAAAAAAGCCAGCTCAGTTCTGAAATGACATTTCTACATTTCTGCAGCTAACATTCGACTCAGTTGTGTGGTCGATAAGCGGTTTATAAGTTCAACTTTATTATTTAAAACTCATGGGCACCAATAACAAAAAAAACTGGGTTTGACATGATTACACGCTGCCTATACTTGTTTATTATAATGTCCAAACCTCAAAAGAGAACTGCTATAGGCAATAATTATAAGATTCAAAGTTTGATACAAACGATCCATTAAAAATGTAACTCAAATCATTGAGCCAACTTAATGAACACCAGAACAGACAACTGACATTGTCAGCTAATCTAAGTGCTCTTGATACATATACAGATATAATAATGACACTCGCAAAGTGCCTTACTCTGGCTCAAAATCGCAGAGCAACAACTCAATTTGCATACAAAAATTGATTAAAACTTTTAAAGACAAACGAAAAAGAGGACTACTCTCTCTCTCTCTCTCTCTCTCGCACATACACGCACACAAGAAAATCTCGGTAAATCTCATTTGTCATGCAGTTCGCCATTTATCAGTTGGCATTTAAAAGCCCATTAAAATCGAATCCGGTGGCCAAAGTGTACAAAAACACTTTAACAACTTTTAAAAAAGGCAAACTTTTATCAAGGAGGCTCATGCCGAGTGCGACACCCTATTGCCGCCGCAACAGTTAGCACATCCACAAAGCTGACCCCCACCGCAGAATTCATAATTCAAAACGCTGACATGAAGGGACGCCGTGCCGCCAATGCAAAATTTACCCCATGTTAATGTTGTTGTCGTTGTCGTTGTTCTTGTTGTAATGATAGTTATTGCTATGGTTGTTGTTATCATTATTGTTGTTGCTGCTGCTGCTGGTGCTGCTGTTAGCGCTGCGTCGCAGTCGAAGTAATAAATTAATATAAAAATTCCTCACGCTCAGCCAATAAAAGAACATTTAAGTATTTTATCTGCAAAGACACTTGGACAGCTGGACAGACAAATATAAAGACGAAACGGTCGGTCAGACAGTTAGACAGAAAGACAGACTAATTCAAAGACTGACAGCTGGGTAGAGCAGCAGACCAATTGGTTGGTTGAGACGACCGCTTGTGGTGCTGCAAAGGACTCACGAAGCTGAATGCCTTCACACGCTTTGAGTTTGCTTTTGTCGCCGCTGTCGGTGCTGCTGCTTCGCGCGGCATGCAACTTGGCATTGCGGCAACGAGACACGACACAAAACAAAAACCCAAAAAAAGTGAGAAAAATAAAATTATAAAATGAATGTCTTATTCGCTTTTATGTAATTCTTTGTCTCTTGGCACTTTTTTTATTAATTTTTTGTATTTCGAACACTTTAGTGCAAAGTGCTGATGTGGGCGATGGCACCGGTGCTGGTGACGGCGTCGTTTATGGCATGCGAGAAATAGTGAGGAGCACATTAAACCATTAAAAATTTATTGAATTTATTACGCACTTGAACATTTCGTACCCAAAGGACATTGACGTCACCAGCTACCCATGATGTGCGAATTGAAAATTGAGTGTGCCAAAAGGGAGCATTAAAAGAAAATTGAAGAAGAATATTCGAAGGGAAACGCTTTTATGGGGCAGCCCAGTCAGCCAACTGCCTCATCGCGCTTGTGTAGCATATCAAACTATAAAGAAAATGCCAGCAAGTAAGACAAATGATTTTATTTAACTTGAAGCGCGCCATATTTAATATGTCTTCGTGCAGCGCAGACAATGACAGTATGCTTGCCACTGCGGCATATCACTTGCAACATATTTTGGCTGCATCGGTGAACCCACTCAACTCATAAGCTTTTTAAGTGCTTCACTTACTCGCAGCACAATTCCAAGACACACACAAACACACACACACACACACACACCCTTTGAAACGATACTGTGAAAGGATTAAAATAAAAACAACAAATGCAACAAGAAGCACAACGTCGTCGCCATCGTCGTCGTCTGGAAGGATGAAACAAAAGGTTGCAGTTACGATAACGGTATCAAAAGCAAACCGCAACACCTTTAAGAGCGTGCTCGACTCGCACTAATTGCCACTGACGTTTAAATCGTTGCGGGCATCGATTAATGTAGAGCACAGACTTGACTGACTGAAGCCGACGTAGCATGAATGAAGTGGATGGATCGGAGTCGAAGTGGGCCACAAAAACTTAAAAACTACTTACACAAGCAACATGCTTTTAGTGCGGGTAGTGGATTGCTATAGAATCATTGGTATAGTGCAGAGGACGGAAAGTGAAGTGAAGCATAGGCAAAATTCAAACTTAAGTTTTGCATGTGACCTCGTTAAGCTCAGAAGCAGTTCACTTGGCAGACTGCTTGATTGTCTAGTTGCATTTTCCATTCACCCCTTTCAGCCGACTACCAACCGCCAAGTGAGTGAAGTAACACTAACAATACCCCTATGGCAATGACTCCATCAAATAGAAGTAGACACCGCCAAAGCCGCAGCTGCTGCAGCAGCAGCCTCTTCCTTGTTAGCAATGATTATGTCTCTCTGTGTGTGGGTGTGTGTTTGTGTGCCAGTAGATTGTCTGTGTTAGTTTCTTAGTCGAGACTAGACCAGACTCTATAATAGTATGACACACTCTGCCACACCAAGCCAGACTCCGTCAGACCAGCAGATTTTGGTTCCGTTCCGGCTGCCAGCCAATGTCGCACGCCTACTCGCAATCGTCGCACTCTCATCGTCGTTGTCCTTTCTAGCTACGCGCCAAGTTTGTTAATGGTTTTGTCATAAATTTTAATTTGATTGCATCATAGTGCAGCCCTTCTATTTTTACATTTTTTGTTCTCATCTCATACTTTCTCAGTCACTCTCAATCCCCCCGAGCCTTGCACGCTTAGTTTGCATGCAAGCGCAATTTACTCAAAGCAAGCGTGTTTGGGTTTCGAACTTTTCGCTTTGAGACGACTAGCTGAAAGTGTGCATGAAAAATGCATTACGGCCAAGCGCTGGAGATTGCTCAGAGTTCAGTTTCAACAATACTGCTTCTAATATAAGCCCGGATTGGAGCTGAGTTGATGTGCATAGTGCGATCATTTATAGTGCGATTTAGAGAAAATCTCGAAGCCCTCTTAAGCTCATGTGGAATTGATCTGTGTCACGACCCACATTCTAAACATTAACATATGAGACAATTTGTAAAACTTTAAGTTTGGTTATGTCACATTAGATTAGTTTAGGTTAGTTACAATGACGGTTCCTTGGAGGAAATTTAATTAATAATAGTCTTTCGCCCAGTGGTAGAAATTCGACCATACAGAGAGCTTATTGCTGGACTTATTGCTGAGGTTCTTTAGTTATGAACACTTCTTTGTTAAAATACATTAAAATCATCATTAGCATATTACTAGAAAGTAAGAAGAAGAAACAAACAAGAATGTGTCACACAGAGCTATTATGATGCGAGCGCGAGTTAGGCACATCTCTGTTACGCTCACTCTCCTTCACTCGCACTCTCCACCACGCTCACTCAGCATTACTCACCCTCTCTCTTACATTTTCTCGCTCTTATATGCCAATGCATGTATTTTTGTTGTTGTTGCAATTTCACTTTTTTAAGTCTTTTTAACAACGAAACTATTTTGTGCACAACTACACCACTATAGCTTTCCATTGATATATATTTCATGTCAAATTAATGTGCTGACGTATTTATTTATAGATTTAGCGCGCTTATAGGCAACTTAATTTACTTACGAAGAAGAAGATTTTGAAATTTTCTAGATGATGCCTATTGACGGGAGGAAATCTCAGCTGTAACAAGAAGAGATTAAAAACAGGAAATAGTTTGGTAGGAGGTCCGAGTCTTTTTACCAGGATGCCACTTCAAGCTACCAGTTTTGAAATCTGTCATCTGAACAATATTCTTACTGTTTAACTGTGTTGCGCCTTTGAAGATTGTTGTTATTGTAGGAACTCACTAGATGTGCAGGGATGTGCTGAGTTTGATCGAAGGTACTGAACTCAACACTCACACTTAAGACTAAGTTTTCCCAGTTAGTTGATGTCAGATTCCATTGCGAACATGCTTACTTCTTTAAACTTCGTTTATGACAGAATTCTTTATTTATTGGAAAATCGATTTTTCCAGTTAAAAACGCATAAACGTCAATATTCAATCAAGAATTAATTACAAAATCCGGCTTGTCGCCTCGACAATTGACATGTAAAAGTGGTTGTACATGCTACGCAATTTGGTGGGTCCTTTGGCATGTCCTGAAATGCATAATTGTCTTAAACACGAGTCGCGGACAGAAAGACGAAAACGGAAATGCAGCCGTTAATGAATATTAATGCAATATCGCCACCGAAAACGTCAACACCACCAACATCACTGCCAACACAGCTATTGAATGCCATTGCAGCTTCCGCAGGAAGAAGGCGTAGCACTTGGCTACGTAATCCCTTTAAATGAACTTAAAATCAAAAGTAAATTATGTCCTGACAACGCGCCGCCTGCTTCATTTACAAGTCAACCGCGTTGTTGATTTAACTCGTAGCGCCGACAAGGCAGCTCCTTGTAGGTAGCTACTGTGAAAGGATGAAGGCAGGCGAGCGCAGGCTAGGCAGTAAGCAAGCATGAAAGAAAGGCTGAAGCAACGACATAAAAGGACATTGCGGCATATTATCTGCTGCCTTTGTGAAATTACATTGCGTGCCGGGCATATGAACCAAATAAAAGAGAAAAATTACTTAAAAAAATACGCAAAAGGACTAAAGAAAGCACATACACACACACGAGCATACACACATATACACCGGAGAAAGCATAATAAGCATCTGCCGTTGTAAGGAGCACAGAGAGAAACTCCAACGAAGAATTCACTTAAAATGTCACTGGCGCTGTGGCCCTTACGGTATGTACCTCTACAATAAATAGTACATGTGTCTGTGTGCAAGAGTAGTGTTGAGTATGGAAGGTGTTGCTTCAAAGGTTGTCAGGGGCACAGTGCGTGTAACGGTGCACCTTTCGTACCCAAAAAAAAAAGAATAATAATGAAAAAAAATAGATTTTATTGTTATAAATGTCGCCGGGTTGAATAGTGTGGGAATAACACACCACGACTTATATAATAAACGAGTACATACAACTGATATACGCTTACCCAAGTGGCCTGCCATTGTCATCGCCGCCGCCAGCGGGTGTATTCGCTCAACGACAAAATGAGTCTTCCGCACCCATGCCTAGATAAACGCAAACCATATAAGAAACCCTCTTTTACACTACTGCCGCCGCCGAAGAAGAATATTATAAGAATATAGGCTGCCTGGCAAAAGTACACAAGCACCCAGCCGACACACACACACACACTCCCAAACAAAAGTATTTTCTTTAGCTACGTGCAGAAGGCACGCCAGTCTGCAAAAATTCTGGAATACAAGCACACCGCCCCAACGAATGCGTCCCGGAACAGCAGACACTTATTTAAGACTTAAATTATGTAACCTTAAAAGTCAGTTTAGCGTCGTCGAAATCGGAGTCATCCTCTATCAGCCAGCCTCAGTAGTCGTGTTTGTCGACTTCCGTCTAGCAAATGTTTTTGTTAGCAGCAAAGCACAAAGTACAACGCACGGCGCACGGCGCACGGTGTTCTGCCGTCTAAACTACGAAGTCACCGAAAGCCTCCGAACAGACAAAGTTGTGTGTAGCCTTTTTAGCAGCTTTTCCGGTAAAAATGAAAAGTAGAAAAATTATGCGGAAGCGGAAGTGACAAAAGGAAAACCACAATTGTACAGTGACAGGCAAAAGAGCTGCCGTGTGAGTGAGCAAGTAGCGAGAACTGTGCAAGCGAGATAGGAACATGCACATCACATACGAAAAAAGAGTATTGTGAAGCCAAAATACTGAAACCAAAAAACTACTAAATAGCGTCACTGGACTATACTACTCGATACTCTTCGGGGAGTGCTTATCCTTTGGTAATAACTGGCAAAAAGGCCACCGAACGGCTGCCAGATTGTCAACCGCACTGTATGTGTGAGTGTGTATTTCTGTCTGGCTGCGTTGACTGCGGTTCAGTCGAAGTCTCGTTGCTATTCAATTTTCATTATTAAATATTGTGCCCATTGATACAAGCGAACGACCAAAAGGGACACAATACGATCTGTGGCAGTGGCAATGAATGTCACACTGTACATCGTCCGTGCTTTAATGAATGAATACACAAGATGATGATTGCCGAGCCTATGGATTAACTTTTGTATTGCTTTTCCTAATTCAGAGCATTGAGGCCGATGTACGTGCGCGCCATCACCTGGGCGGATGTGTAGGCCACAAATTTATTTGTCACGTCTAAATAATATAGATACGCATAATGTTTTGGCATATGGATTTGCAACCGGCAAACCAAGACAAGCATGGGTTAAACAATTTAAAAAATATACCTTGCCTTGCGTTTATTTGAGTTACTTTTTTATTAATATAATTCTTATAATTTATTCCATATGTCAAGCAGATCAAAGTCAAACGCTGTAAATTTAGCGAAATTTCAAATTTAATGTTTCAATAAATCCAAGCACCTGTCAATAAAATGAAATTGGCTCTTCTGCTTGATTGCCTGCCGCACCCACCACTTTGAAGCTGCTCTCTTTACATCTCTTCACTTACCTTCTGCTTGCAGAGAATCGTTTATTTTGCACAAGCTTTGAGCTATCAGTTTTTGACTCCTGACTTGCCTCAATTCAACTCAAGTCGACGCTGCCATGTGTTTACCCTCAAGCAATGCCGTTACCGACCACCAAAGCGTTGCCAAATCAGCGTCATCATAAGACCTTGTGCCGCTAAATTGTTACAGTCTTCCACTTGAAAGCGTCTGCCAAATCTTTTGTGGTTTCACAGTTTTGTTTTTTTCATTTTTTGCATGTAGCCAATTTTATCAGTCAAGTTTTCGTTGCTTTGGCAGACGTTGCTTTTTTTCAGTTTTTGCTTTCTATGCTACATTTTATAGGCTTTTTTGTCGGGTTATTTTTATTGCTTTTGTTTTTAAATGTTTAATTTAGCTTGAATTACCGATTTGATTAAAGCGGAGTGCAATTCTAAAATTTTATTATTTAATGCGTAACATCTCTGGTTTCAGTAGGCTAGAATTTGCATAGCGTAACGCTCGGATAAAATCAAACACTGTACAATCAAACATCGTCATCGGCTCACACACGGAGTCATAAGAAGTCGTTCTGGTCGCATCCCACACACAGTTAAACCAAGCTTGTGAGCGCTAAGCAGAAGCGTATTATTATCTAATAGGTAATACCTATACGCCACCGGTGACACAAACTTCCGAGTTTGTAAACATTTCTTTTTTTACAGAATTTAACTGTTTCTAACGATTCCATTTCCATTTTCAATAGTTTTTACAAATACATACTCTAAAAGATCTGACATAGTGAATGCATGTGCGTGTGTTTCCGTGTTGTGTTTAAGAGATAAAAAGATAAACGAAAAAGTCGAACAAAAACAAAAAGAACAAGAAAAACGACAAATGAAATGGGGTTTTTTTGAGGCAACTACAAGCAAAGTGAAAAGCAACGAGCCACGAGCAGCAAGCAGTGAGCTGCGAGTGAGCGAAATATTATTTACGAGCTGTCAAATCCCAGTTAACATGCGTTGTATTGTACACACATACGCTGAAGAATATTCAATGACAAAGGAGAGTAAGTGAGACAAAGCATAGAAGTGGAACGCTTGGATCGAAAAAATGAAGACGACATTGACTGCATGCGCTGTTCGATGTCACCAGCAGTAGAGCAGCAGTACCGGTGACGCTGTTTTGTGAGTATGTGTGTACGTGGCAGTGAAAGAGGCATACTAACGCACACACACACATACAAATGTGAAGGAATTGTTGGCTTGCTTATTGGATTGCGTTTCGAATGAGGATTTCGGTTGCTGTGGCGGAGAAAAAGCAAATTGGAGCAACAAAACGAACGAGCTAAAGCAAAGTATTCAGCCTTTGACTACACTTGACGCGACACGGCAACACTGCGACAACCAACGAATCAACGAATGAGCTAGAGTGGGAGTGGGAGAGAGTAAACGTGAAAGATGTTCGGTTGAAGAGAGAGCGCGGGAGATCGCACAACTGTCATGTTAAAATGTATGACAAAACCAAACAATAAACCATGAAAGAAGCTGAACTTAAAGAACGACAACAAAGCACAACCAAAACCAAAAACAAAATGAATAAGATAAAATAAAATAAATAAAGAAATTAAAATAAAAAATTGCCTGAAAGTATGGAGCAAGCGTCTAAGGCGAGAAGAGTACGAATACAACAAGCAAACCACGAAAAATAATTTAAATTTATGCGTTTGTCATTGCAAACCTTTTTTTTTTTGCTTTCTCTGCCTCTTCCTCAGCCACTTCCACGCATACGCATACTGACTATTCAATCTCACATTTCTCTGGTATTATTGTTGTTGTTTCTTTCTTCATTCTTCTCTCCTTTTCTGCGCAACTCATCAGTTTTTCTTTATTTTTCCTTTCTTTACTTTTTGGTTTTCTTTTTGATGAAAAAGCATTAAATTCAATTTTCTTACACATAAGCAAAAAAAAAAAAAGGATACAAGGATGTGTTGTGGTTACCACTCAGCATCAGAGTCAGAGTTGGAGTCAAAGCCATTGGAAGCAGCACTTTCAGAGACGAGCTGCTGCCAGCGCTGCCACACGCCACACGCTTCACACTCCACGACCACATGGTTGACCTGTGCTTGCTTAAGAAGGAATTTGAGCAAAGAACTCTGCCTTGCGGTAACGGTCACAATGGCTTCGTTGAAGGAGGGAGTTGGTTGCGCGAGCGTGTGTATTTAATAAATATTTCGCTACACATTTTTTTCCTCATGCGCATTTAAAAGTTGGCTATGAATGAAACGAGTATGCGGTAAACATGAATGTCTCTTATTGAGTCTGTCTGCTTGTCTGGTTGGCATCGCTTATAACTGAAAAAATGCATATCTGAGTTCGTGTGTGTGTGTATCTGAGCAGATGACAATGCACATGAAGCTGAAGAAACTCCAGAACACAATACAAGACACAAATGAAAATCCGGAAAAATAAAATAAAATGAACATGACATGAAGCAGCGAAGAAATGGCAATGGAACTACGACAAATGAAATGTGCAAAAAAGAAATGTCGTCAACAGCCAACACAAAAATTAATTGAAAAATATTTATCAAGGACTTTTCATGATCAACATTTAATTGTTGATACATACGAGCGTGTGTATCAGCGAGCGCGCTCTCATAATAATTCGTATATGACAACAACAAAAAAATATTCATTTGCATTCCTCCAGCTCCGTCTCAACTGCCAACTGCACGAAGTTCCACTTCTACGTACCAGCTTTACATTCGTTTGCATGATGTGCAAATTAATTAATACAAATAATTTTTAATTACATCCTGAGGAGCTTTTCATGCAACAACAACAACTTTACGATCCTCAAAAACACGTGAAAATCATGATAATTGCGAAAATGAAAAGAATATTGTTATCGCGATGAAACATTTCTTAAGAGCAATGTATCATCTGCTGAATGTGCTATAAGAACAGTTGTTCCTTTGAGTTGAGTATTTTGAACTCTTTTTTAAATGCCTTCAAACTACATCCGCCTAACGCATATCTAAAAAGAGGAATAATACAAATAACACAAAACTTAATCAAAAAACTCAGCATTTGTCAAATAGCGCAATAATTATAAATTCTTTGTCTTTGGTCTAACCAAGTACTCATTGCTTTTGTTGTTATCTGCGTTGTTGTTTTTAATAATTAAAGTCTTCTTTTTCCCCCTTTTTTTCAGCCACTTTTCCAGCCTTAAATGTAGCCTTTGTCTACGTAGCGCATGAAAGTTTCCATGTAGCTGAATGTGACTATTTTTATTTTTTTATTTATTTTTATTTCATGACAAATTTAAGCCTTTAGGCGAGCATAGCAAATTATTACACAGCACTGCCAGGGCTGACTAATGAATAAATACAAACTAAACGAACTGGTCTCTTATCCAAAAATGGTCGTTGACAATGTTGGAGGGTAGTGGCATCGATGTAGTGAGCCTTTGGCGATTGGATACATATTAATTTAAATGTACGTAGCTCCTGTTGCTGTTGTCTTTGTCGTTGTTGTTGTTGTAATGTGGCATGCATTTTCACTATTGGCGAAAAATGCACAAAATAAGAATTTACCGAACAACAACAAAAACAGAAATGTGCATAAAATTAGAACGCTGGGAACATTGGCAAGCGGTTGCACCAACAAAATCAGCCTGTTTTTTGGCATTCCACATTTTCTCGGTGGCATCATGAGGCATTATGCTAAAACGATATTTTGTTGAAAGTATGTTGCGTTGGTGCTGCGATATTTTTGCAAACTGTCAGGCAATAACCACAACAGGAACAGTGAATTAAAGTACAGTACAGTGAAAGCTAGTTATGGTTGAACTGTGATAAGTTTTGAATGAGGTGAATAGGCCTGACGTTTTTATTTTGTAAACGAAGCCTGACATCATACCAAAATTTATTTGTTCTTATTATTTTATTATACCGTACGTCTCATATATATATACAAATTTTTTTTTTTCATAATTTTTAAACAAATAGTTTTAAATTTATTTAGCGTAGATGAAATCGCACTTAGCTAGATATTTATTTGGTTTTTAATTTTATTAAATAAAATATACAAGGTATAGCAAAAGTAATGCCCTAATGTGAATTGGCTACCATTTTGTTAGAAATGAAAAAAAGAGCTCAGTTTTCCTGAAAAGGTTATTTTGAAGCTGTAGAATTGATGACATTCATTTGAAAAAATTATATCGCTAAAAATATAATCGTTTTCCAGACCTTCAAGTTTCGTAGTTTGTTGTAGTATGTGCGAGACTTCAAAAATCACCAAAAGAGGGCTCTGGTGAACTGGATGGCCAGTTCAAATCTCCAAAACGGGAGATCACTCGACCCGGTAATTTGTGTCTCAAAATCTCAAACGCTGTCCAATCTGTATATCGCTCAATGGCTAGTTGACTATTAATTGTCCATCTGTCTGTCTAAAACATAGATGTCAAAGTACAATGTCATTTGAGACCACTTGCAAAAACTAAGGCAGGTTCACATTATGACATTACTTTTTGCGCCACCCTGTATATTTTGTTTTGATTTTTAAAATTAGAATCCCCTGACTGGCTACCTGCCTTATCTATCACTAGTCTACTGCATTTATTTTTTTCACTTCTATTTTTTTATTCGCTATTTTATATTTTTTTTATTTTGCTTGTTTTATTTTTTATTTATTTTTTTGATTTATGTAATTATTTATTTACTTTTTCATCCTGAAACTATACTGCATTGATTTTCTCATTTTTTTACAGCCAACTTAAAAGAAAAAAGAAATTAATTCAACTTACAGCAGAGTCAGTCTCCACAGTGGTTGTCTGCAACTCAGACATTAATAACCGTGTACAAACGCATTTTGAACTTGCTACTGAAAAGAACCACACACTACCACGCAAACAAACAACAACAGTACACAACCACACGCCGCCTGTTTTTCGACCCTTTGCCGCTCATAGAGCAGACCGAAAATGCGCTTGCCACACGCTAATACAATTTAATGTTCGCATTAATTTGGCGCATCTGTTGCATTTGAAATTCTGGCAACGCAACTCAACCCAAAAATGAACCTGACGAAGGCTATTTTCATGCTGCCGGAGACGACTGGCGAATAATTTTATGGGGGCGCTCGTTGCCATTTCATATAATTTCGAATTCGATATATAAATTTTTTTTTTTAAATGCAACAGCAACAACAAAATTGAAAGCCGCACAACACGAAAACGACAAATGAAATTTAATGCAGCGCACCCTCTAAAATGCAACGGCGTATTTGTCTGCGCATGTAACTGCGATACACGCTATCAAATGTATCTGTGTATCTATAGCTATTTACATATTGCTGCATAGACAAACGAAAATCCACAAATTTTTAATTATGTGCATTTATTGAAATTTTGTGTTTTTCCCCTTTTTTGTGGTAGTTAAATATCCATGTAATACGACTTTGATATTATTTAATTTCCCTGCAAATGTCAAATGTTCAAATATTAATGCGCTTGTATATTAAAAAACACGCCGATTGTGCATTAAGCGCTTTTTAAATGTTTAACAATTTTATACACCTAAAAATTGGTTTAAAATATATTTTTATTATGCAAATTTTGTCGCAGTATAACGCATTAAAACGTGTTTTTGCATTCTCAAACCAAAACATAATAACACACTCTAATGAAGTGTATTGCTACACATCGAGCGCTACATGTAACACTCGAACGTTGATTATGGCATTAATTTACACACATGTATCTAGATACAATATATTCGTAGTGCCCTAATTGCACTACAACAGCGTTGTGCATGACATGGCTACGCATCCATTAGTCTAATTATTGTAGCTTTGGCTACGCGTACTCAGCAGCTGGGATCAACCTACATAATCAGGCACGCTATGTTATTCTAGTTTAAGTCAAATATAATGAATTAACTTTGTGGAAATAGTTCCTGAATTGAATTCATAAATAATGCGTTCTCAATACCAAGCTCTAATCATTAGCAAGTCTGATATTCATTTCATTTTATTTGTAGTCTGAACCAAAACTGGAAGCAAACTGATTTTTATTGAATGCTTTGAGTTCGTGCCAGAGAAAAACTTTCACCAAAATGTACATTTAATAAAAAAATTCGAATCCGCCGTGGGATTCATGAAAATAAAATATTGTTCGACTCAGAAGGCCGAAGTATGACTGTAATTCGCTACGGAATACTTGTACCGGTTGAATGGCTAAGGCACATAAATATGTGGCTTAAAGTTAGTTATAGAAGTAGTACTTGCAAATATTCTTCAAATCTCTTGAAGTACCTACAAAAGCTTTCTTAGAAAATACATAAAAATATAATATATTTTGCTTATGTTTATTCTTACTATTAGAAGAGTAAAATTGTCAACTACCAATCACTCAAAGGGATTATAAATAGATTGACTCACGATTTCTTTTCGAATAACCATTTCATATTCAGAATTGCTCAAACACTCATTCCAAACCACTTCGTATGAAAGCACAAAGTAATTTAAACTGCTCCCTTTTCTACAAGCTTGAACGCATTCCACGAGAAGCATATTTGTAGTGGTTGTACTGGTGAATGTACGCTTCCGATATGACCCGCTTGGTACAACTTTTAAAATACTTCTCTTGTGCTTAGTTTAGAAATACATTAGTAGTAGTAATCGTCATCTGATACTAAACTCGAAGTCAAAGTTTTGTTTCACATTTAAGAGGTTAGTAAAGTGCTACACTTTGCTTTCTAAACGTCTTCCAAGAACGTATATTTGTACTTTAAGATATAAAAATAAGTTCTTATCACATTTTCAGGATACTCTTAATGAAGTTATGAAAATACATTGTCCATATTGAAGGAAACATTCTTTTCTAGTACTTTGTAATGATATTAAAAATGTTGAAGCGGACAATGAACCTCACTACAGGCGAACCGCAGAGTAAATTGTACTTATTTAGGAATTTAGAAATTTAGAAATTGTAAGCTTTGAATCAAAAAACTAAATAAATAAATCAAAGTTTGGAAAATCAATTCGATTTCGCACACAGCTCCTGGGCTCCTGTGCGAAACTGTACATTGTCACTGAGCGTGTTAAAGACTTTAACGACAACAGTATTGAATGACAATAATATTAAATGTCAAAATCTGACACATGCTCTGCCACAATGCAATTGAAGTTAAATCGATACTCATGATTGGTTTAATCAATGCTTTCCGCAGCCATTTACACACGCGCACGCAATGCCATTGGCAACCACCAATGCAGCAACTCTGACAGCAGTGGCAACTAGCAGCAGCAGCAGGCGTTGTTAGAATAATGCTGACCATGCACAGCAGGTGGCGACCCTAGTGACCTTAACTCATACACACAAACAAAAAGGACAAGTAACAACCAGATATAGCGACACCAAACCTAATTGAATTAACAACACAGCTGAGCTGCACGCTTAGAAAAATTTGCCCTTAACCGCCATGAAAATTGCACAAATTTAACGCATAATCCTGCATTCGCGTTGCAAGTACTTTTAAGCAACTGCAAAAGTTGCCTCAATAAATTAATTAATTGAACTTAAGCACTTCAATGTGCCGCAATAAGAAGAAAAACCCCACGCACACACAAAGAGACACATAAATTAAAGACAAACGAGGGTCTGATAAACCCTAAGTGCTTGGGCAGTGCCACCGCCGCTGCCGTTGTTAGTGTCAGAATACGGTAACTGCAACCGCAGTGCGCATTAAAAGGGGTGGCCCCAACATCACGTGCAACGAGGGTCTCAATGCAATTGCAACCAAACTAAGGCGAACCGAACGAAGTGAATCTAAACTGAATTGAGCGGAGTTGAGTTGAAAGGAGCTGAAAGCAAAGTGAACAGCGTAACGACTGATAGTGCTATAAACAGTAGCGCTACCATTAGAATGGTTTGGGCTCGGTTTAAATGTTCGTTGAGCTGGGTCTACGCCTGATTGGGGTTCACTTTTTGAGTTAGTTCAACTTGGTTGGAGTGCGATGCCTACGGCGAGCACATCTTTCGTTCGGTCAGGCAAATATATTTTTTTAGTAACTACAAGGGCGCAGCGGGATTTTTAATGAAGGACATTGTTAGGGTGGATCAATAAATAAGTGGCTTCTGAGGCTCTCGAAGTTGTAACTTCAAATGCAGCACTGCTCTCGGTCACTTGAACAGAAAATAGGAATCAAAAGGCAAATATAATTGGGAACTTTTGGACCGTTTCAAGAATGATTAGATAAAACATCTACCTGAGTTATTTAGTAAAGAGTGCTCTTCCCCATCGAAGTAATGTGTATGAAAAAAGAAATGTGTTATAGACCATGAATGATCACAGAAACAAATGCCTCTTTTTGGCATCCAGAAAATATAATATTTTTAAAGGCTACAAAATGTTTGAACACTGAGAAAAAAAAATTATTTATATATATAGATTCGCCCTCGTACACATCGTTATGTGTACGTTTGGATTAGCGATGGATAGCGCAGACATTAAACCATGTCCATTGGTCCACGCTGCTTGCCTTGCATTAGCCGTACAATTTGCTCATTTCGGCCTTCTATGAGCCTTCTATAAGATATGCGCTTCTAAAAAGAAGTAGTCCACCCCACGCTGTGTGCATCACTTACCGCTAATCCGATGCAATGGCAGCGAAAAATCCCATCACAACCGCTACACCACAGCACATGCCAAAGTATTCGAATAACGAAGCGAGCATTTTGTTTATCAAACAATTTCAATATGCTTATAGACTTTAATCTCATTCTACCAATCTGTCCAGCCGTCCCTCTGTGTGTACTTTTGCATTGTCTTATTGCATAATAGCTGAAGTGTGTTCTAAACCTAACTCTGCCGTCGGTCCAACCTCGCACGTTCCTAGTATTGTTTGCTTAGGATTAGAGTAACACACAGCGTGCGTCAAACATGAAGTCAGACATCCGGACAGAGGGACAGCATACATGTACTCATTCATTCAGTTCGTATTTACTTCTGGTTTTGGTTTCAACGTTTTCCCTTTCAAATGTTTACTAGCAACCCTCTAATGGACACCCACACACATAAGCAGAGAGTCGACCCGCCTGCGTTGTTATCTCGTCGCCGTTGCTGTTACTCGATGTTCTGTATGCACGGATGTATACTTTTGCGACCCTTGACCCTGAGCTCTAATTTGAGTTTGACATTTATGTCAATATTTGGTCAGTCATTGTACTCTTGCGCCTGTGTGTATGGCTGTGTGTGTATTTCCTCGTTTCTTCCTTTTGTTTGACACGCTATCGACATACATACCCGAACAACACGATGAGAATGTCATTGTCGACAACTTACTTGTGCAACTTTTCTTTTCGCTGGCATTCTCTGCCCTACTTCGTCACCATCACCATCACCATCACCGGCGCGGGTTGTGGTTTTTGTGGCCATGCGGGCTTCATGCGCACCAAATACGGCACTTAATCGAAATTTATAGCTTTGCATGCAACAAAAATAATTAAATAAATTATGAGATTTCTTCTCTTTCTTTCTTTCTTTCGTTCTTATTTGGTTCCATGCCACACCTTTCTCATGCATAAACATTTCTTGTTGCTTCCTTCATCATACATACAGATTAAAAGACATTTCTCTTCATACACTTTTCTTATTACATTTACTCTGCTTCTTCCTTTGTCCACTATCCGAATCGCGTCTCAGCTGCATAATTACAATAAATCGCTTTATAAACAAGCAATCATAAAAGCACTGAGTGAGTGAGAGAAAAATTAATTCAAGCCGTGTGGCTAGGGAAATTTGTTTGTTTACCTATCTTATCCTATTCACTCTGCTGCCCCTCAAAGGATTTGCATTTAATAGCCTAACCAGGGTAGCCAGATCGAGCCGAGCTCAGTTGAGTACAGTAACTCTGAAGTCGATTTAAGCGCGCAACATGTTGTCCAACAAGCACCGAGCGTGCCATATGCTAAAACAACTCCACCAATATTCTATACACCAGACAGCTCCACAACGCACCAAGCTCTTCTACAATATTCCACTCCAATTGTCTACTATGCTAGAAGGACTTGCTTAGTGAGCTGCCGCTTTGTAAATTATGGACGAAGCGCACGTCTGGTCATTAAGCCAAATAAAACCGGCACAAGATTTATAAGCCAAAAGAAGGGGAACAAACGAGAGCAAAGTGCAGAACGCAGACCAGCCAGGAACACAGAGCCAGAGCCAAAGCCAAAGCCAAAGCCAAAGTTAAAACTAAGTAAAGCGTAAGAGAGTGAGTGATGGTGAGTTGAAAGAGAAAGGGTGCGTATCAATCGAAGTCACGCTCACTGCAAAAGAGAAAGTATGTGGCAGCAAGTAGCCATGGCTGGTAGGCCTGCCTGTTTGTTTATTTGTTTTTTATTTTATTTATACACAACAGTTTATCTATGTTACAAAAAACACAAAGTTGGTCACAATGGTGTCGCCAAGTCGAGTTAATAAGATCACGTAATATATTTCATTTGAATGACGGCGCGCGGCAATTTCACACTTAACTTCAAGTCTTGCCGCATTGTGTTAACATTAATTTTAAATGGCATTAAAGCTTGCCACTTGCAGCAGGCTTCAAACTGAAATAATTTATGGAAATTGAGTGCTTTTATAATAGATATTTTTCTTAAGTTAAGCTAGCCATACACGTCGAGCATGCTCGTGTGCTTCGCCAGCCGAAGCAACAATTTTTACAATGAAAATTTATTGAATGCGTGACACATTATATATAATGTATTTATCTGCAAGTAATATAACAAAAGTACAGCAAGATGAGAATATTTGTAATGTTTATAAAATTGATAAGAAAAAATCCATAGTACCAGCACGCCTAGTACACTAATGACGAATGCTGCAGCGATTCTTAAAATAATAATATTCTGAAGAAGATGAGCCTCATGAAGGGCATTCAAAATATTCTATACTCGTAACCTGGCAAAAAATGGGGATTTTGAGGTCAAGAGAAGATGTTGCTCGATCCTGAAGAATAAGCCAAAGTCCTTATGATGTGAGTTCGCAAGCAATAGCTGTGGCATTCTTCTGGACCCACGACTATAACATGACTTTTTAAAACATTAATTTCTTAGGCATTTTTGAAGTTTAAGTCTTCCAGTAATATCCAGAAAGTCAGCATGGAACCAAAATTTTTATAGTAGTACGCAATTTAACTCAATGAGTAGATTACTTTCTGGTCATCAAAAGAAATAATCATTTCTCGGAAAACCTCCACCTTTTACTGCGTAAATTATCAACAAATTACGCTTTCTGGCATTGATCTAACACCGTCAGATTTTTGCTAATTTTGTTTATTTTGTCAATGGTGTATGTATTTTATGGCCTCGTTGGAACGTATTTTCTTGTAAAAAATCTACTAAGGTCTTGCTGAATGTATGCTTTTAACTAATAGTGATTATTGATTTGTATTTAAAAATTCAATCAATCGGTGAACAAGTCGGCCGTTATTTGTCTTCAAATAATTTAAAAAATATTTGAAACTCAAGCTGCAGTGCTGCACATCATACAATTACTTCCTCTACGTACACAATAAAGCTAATACTATAGCTATTTTCATCACTTTGCTAAAAACGTTGAGCGGAAAAAACAGTTTTGACAAATCTGTGTGCTTCACTATTAATGCTTCAGGACCTTTCGCAACCCTTTTTGGCGCTTACAAGTTTAAGTTTTCTTGTGGTTTCTACAACTTCCAAGAAACATTCAATCGCAGCTAAGCAAAAAATATAAACAAATAATAAAACAACAACGATAACGATAAAAAACGAAAATACAAATACTCGAAGAAAATATTTAAGAAAAGTTTAAGGATATGAAGTGCATTTCAACTGCTGACGCTGCTGCAACGGCATTCAAACTCAGCCAAAACGTGCAGAGGAAAGCAAGCCACTGTCGACACTCCACACTCAAGTACTGAAACACTTTTCTATTGTTTCTATGCTACGCTATATATTTTTTATATATGTACAAATATAGAATGCCTGCCCAGGAGCCAAATGAAAGAAAAAAAATTAGAAAAAAAAATGAAACGCTCATGCAAGCAAATAGTAAAGAAATAAGTAAACTCTAACCTAAAAACTTTTTCAACACTTGGCGCTAGTGGTGAATGTAAAATAAAAAACTAAACCAAATAAAAGAAAAAAGAGAAAAGAAATTAGAAATTTATTTTAACAGCCGAGCACTGCGTATAGGAAAAAATAAGAAGAACAAGAAACGTTTTATGTTGCATCAGCTTTTTGCCACAAACACTTGCAACGCTGTCTTTTTGCTGTGCCATATAAACTACAACAGGCGCAGTCCAAATACGAAAGACGCAACAGTCTGCAATACTACAAAAATCACTTTAACTGAAACCTGTAACCTGACTAAGTTTTGGCAAGAGTGGGTAGTCCAAAAGTTTCTGTAAACGACTGCGCCGATTTTACGTTGCATTTTCGAAATTACTTCAAGAGTTGTGTAAAAAGATTTTTTAGTACAAATTCTCACAAAACTATTGATTACTAATTTCTTGTGCAAGTTTTACTCGTACTACTGTGCGGCAAACACCCAAGCAACTAGGCAACTCTGAGTACTTGCTTGCCATATTTTTGAAGAGGCGCGCCTTTGTTGTCGTGAGACTTTGTCGTCTGCGCTTGCTGCAGTATTTGCCACTTTCGCTGCATTGTATCGCTTTCGTTTTGTTTGTTTTTAATTTTTATTTTAAAAAAGTTTTTTAAGTGCAATCACATTTATTCGTTGCCCACCGCGCCCGTGCTACAACCACGCTCAGGCGCGCTCTATTCTTTCAACAGCATCTGTTTCATTTACTTCGGTTTCATTTTCGCTTCTGCTGCTTCTGCTGCTGCGGCAAACGGCAGACGCCAAAAATTATTTCGTTGCATACTTTTCGTGTGCGTGCTTTTATAGCTGCCTCCATTTTTGGCATGGCATTGCTGCTGCACGAAAACAATTAAAAGTCGTAAGAATTCATTGCTTAACTGGGCTATGTACGCATAATAATTTCAACGCAATCTTTTGCCAATTTATAAACAATTTAAAAGACTTTCTCGCCAACTGAGTCGCACCCTTTTTATGACTCGTTGAATGTGAGTGCGAGTCACAATGAAAAATGCAGGAAGCAGCATAAAAGTTGAGTGCACACGGACACAATGGTAGTTGAGTGCGCATATGGAAAATTCTATGTTTAGTGAGTTTTAAAAGTGATAAAATTAAATTTGCGCAAATTTCGAGCTTGAAATGGACAAAGAGAATATTCCGAATAATTTTCACACGAACTCAAAGCGAAACGTGCTGATTGCTATGGCCAACTGTCTGTAACTGTCAATAAGGGAGAAGGAAAAAGCAATCACCAAATGATATCAAAGCAAAGCCAAGACAAGTAAAAAAGAAGAAATCAAATAATAATTTACCAGACCATTAACACCTCAGTAAGTCAAAAGTAACTAAATGCGTCATAAAATGAATAACTGAGCCAACGTGTTAAGAGGCAGCAGATCAAAGTGAAGTTCATAAACCTGGCTAACTACTGAAAAGAGCAACGCAATGTGGAAATCACATTCAAAAAAGCAATGATAAAAACGGAGCTAGTCGAGTCGAATCCAGAATTGCTAGATGAGTCAAGATATTAGCATTTTTAATTTCCAATAAAAATGCAAAAAATGGCCGCACAAGTAGGCGATAAAAAATTAATAAAGCTGCGATTATAAAAGACAACGCCATTGGCAAGCAGCTGACAGAACATTAAACTAGGCCCAAGGAAACACCATAAAAGGCAACAATCTTTAGACAACGTTAAACGAGCGCAGCGCAGCGATGCCGAGCCAAGTTGGTTAGTTGAAATGTGTGCCGTTAGTCGCGTGGCGTTTGTGAATATAATTTGAAATTCAATTTTCGACAATGGCACACAAAGGAATCCACTTGCGTATACACGAGTGAGTAAACGAGCGAGTGAGCCGGTGAGTGAGTGTAGGAGTGCATGGATGAGTGAGTCAAATTTGAGTGCCCAGCGCCAAGTGTGCTGCTACGCTTCGTTAAAGCAAATTACTAGGCTGTTGGAAGAAAGCAATAATGGGTGGTCGTTTGGTGGATTGTGGCATAGAGTTATCCGACTTGGTCGGAGTTGAGCTCAACTCAATTGAGTACAGCAAACCGGTAGAAAAGTAGAAAAACACACTTGCCTCGCCATCTGACATAGTACAGCTATAATTTTTTTTTTTTTGGGGCCTTGTTGCATGTCGTTTTGGTACTCTGTGTAACGCCCGTTGGCAGTAGTGTAAAATTTCTGCGATTTTATTGCTCAATAAATGCAGGCGGAGCGAAAATGTGAAATGCAGCAAACTCACCGCGTGAAAAAGAAAGAAAATTGTTTCGCGCTGAAAATTTTTGCGTTTTTGAAGGCCACTTCCACTTACCTTGGTGCACATTAGAAATGCACTTTCGCAGAGTAAAAAATGCAAAGTAAAAATAAAATAAAATGAAAAAGAAATTAAATTTTCTCAGTGCAATTTTCGCATTGAATTACAAGCGAGCGAAGCAATGGAGCTAGCTGCCTACCCAAGTAGCAATATCAACGACACCGGAAACAAGCATTTTTCGCTTACCATTTCACTTGCCAAATGCGACGATGAACCACGCGATTTTTCTTCTTCTTTTTAATTTTTCGTCTTTTTTCTGCTTACTCTTTTCTTTCAGTCCCTTTTCTACAGCATTTTGCTAAAGTGAAATTTCTTCAAATCCCAAGCGGCTGCTGAATGCCTTCGTCATACGCAATCAACTACCTTTAACCCCGCCTCGGCCTTCACTTTACGGCGCTCAACGTTTCACTCACTGCAGGTTATGCATAATTTAAAATTAATTTCTGCTACATCAAATTGCAATAAGCGTGAGCGTATCTATCCACACAAAGTCATAGCGACCAAGAGCCACGACTCATGGCTTCAAAGTCCAACCCATTTCATATTCATTTCAGTTTCATTTGCTGTTTGACACTCTTCAACGGTTTTCGCCTTGACATAGCTAAGCGTGAAATATTATTTTAAGACATCATTTTGAATATTTTCCAAACACCATTATTAAGAGAGACCTACCTCCACAGCAACTGACTACCAACCAATTTCAATTGCCACCTATTTCCAGCTCATGAAAATTTTATGATTTTCTTATTTGTTCTACAATTCAATCTGCACTTGAATTTGTAGGCGCACTTTTCCCCTCGCACTTTTGGCATTTTGTAGTGAAATTTCCAATATTACATTCCTCAATTTTATTGACTACAATTTTGACTGCTCTGACTTTCAAATTTATACTTGATTTATGAGTTTATGAGCACACATTCAATAAGTCTGCCGAATTAGCAAACATTTGTACACTGCGTAAATAAAGCTGTATTCCACTCAAGCTGAGTTTTGATTAATATGCACAGTTAAATCAAAGCAAATCCTTTCTGTTATGCTTATTAAACACCCGAGGCGTAACCCTGGCGAGAACTTCCTTTGCTTAGCGCATGGCGTGCCGTGATGTTACTCGAAGCCGTACTTTTGACCAACAAACTTTAAACCACAAAATGAATATATGAGGTAATACCGATGGCTGAAATAATGACCATGACTATGTCATTGACGCTGATAAAGTCGATGACGCGTTCGGAATACAAAGCCCTAGAAACAAAACTTTTTTATTTGTTTATTTTTACTTTCATTATTCATTTTCAATTTTATGGCCTTCACAGTCATTGCCTTTAGTCCAAGCCCAATTTTATTTTTACAAGTCCCTATTTATATTTCAACAAATATGTTATGCATTTCACTGCGATAAATGTTATCCTTAATTATCAAAAAAAAAAACATTTATTTTATTTATTTTTTATTCACTTATTTTTTATTTATTTTTTTCAATTATTTATTTTTATTGTTTATTTTTGGCATAATTTTTTTTCCCCATTTCAACTGCAGGTCGAAATCGTGGCTACTATGGCAAACTTGAATGGTGTGCGACAATTGTGGCAGTTACAATTGTTGCATGGCATGACTTTCTGTGTGTATTTTGAATTTTAAAAGCATTTTGTTATTTAGTCGACAATATAACCCATTCAAACATTTAACACGAAACTCAGTGGAAAACAATATTAATAAAAAATGAGTTATGACAAATTCACATTTAACTCGGCATTTTAAAAACATTTGTCGAGCGTGCACATTCAAAGACTTAAATTAAAAAGCACAGAAAAATGTTTCTACCCTATTAACTGCGTTTCAGTTCAAGGCATTTGCCGGACGTCAAAATTTGACGGCTGCCTTGAGCTGCCTTCACGCTTTCTTTCGATTTACTGGCAGTGAGCATCGCGTGTAAAGTCGCGTTGACAGCTAATAATTTCTCGACAAAGGTGACTTTTAGCTTTTTTAAACTACGCCCACCAAGCTAGACAAAAGGTTTAACTGCGAGCCCCACTCATATTACGTGCATAAATGCTGATTTTCAATGTCAGAAGTGGCACGCTCTAACAAACGGCTTAAGGTGCTCGCAAACCGCACCACCTCAGCAGAATATTAAAGAAAATCAAAGAGGGAGAGAAATAAATATGAAAAAGCTGGAAAATGAAAACAAAAAAAAAGTCAAATGTCATGTTTATGTCATGTTTGTTTGCATTGCTGCTTGGCTTGCTGTTTGACTGTGTGGCTCCCCTCTGACTTGTTCGCTTTCTTATTTAGCAGCGTTTTGTTTCAGCATTTTCACTTATTCCCTCTTTGCATTATTATGCTTGTTTTGTTTTATTGCACATTGCGGCTCGTGTTTTATTTACATTGTTATATTTCACTTTCTCTGACATTTCAGTGTCACTGATAAACTCAACCCAGCTCTGGTTTTTTTGCAAGCGCATCGCAGCATCTGACTTTCTGGCTTGCCCTCTTCGGAGCGGGCACAGTAAAAATGAATTCGATGCTGCTGCCACATAAACACGGTATTTTCTGTACGCTTCTTATACAGTAAAACTCTTTTAATTGACCTAACCCATTCCAATTTCAAGCATTTGTTAATGTTACATTGCATGTAATATACAGGTAATAAAGTAATTATATTTATTTATAATAAGTTACATAATGTGTGTAATAATGTTTCTTTGTAATAAGGTAGATAATATGCGTCTAAGCTACACGACTGAATAACAACTTTAATCGACTTCGACTTTCTATGCAGACGTCTTGATACCGACTGTGTCTGCTCTTCTTCGTTCTGTGATCATCTATATACTGTTCTACTCGGTGTTCTTGTGCTCATTTTTGCTGTATGTCCTTTTCATAGTTATCGAATCATCATATGTATATAAACAACGTTATTATTGAGTGATTTGAGTGAACTTTTACCAAGAGTTCAAAGTGGACAACATACATATTGGTCACCAATGGTTTATACTAGTATCAGGAAATCGACTGTATAGTGCTGTAAATCCTTGAATGCGATTTTTAGACTGGATGTTTAAATATATGATATAGATATTTTTCAATGAAATTCTACGTATTTGGCCAGGCACTAGTCGTAGCTATTGTTAAGTGTGCACATGAGATAATTTTAAAATTCCAATGAGCCTTTTTCGCCATTATTGAAATTGGTGCTACTCTAGAAAAGCAGTGACAATCCATATAAAATATACAACTTTTAACATCCGTTCTACTGAAAGAGTTTTTACTGTACATTTATTGCTTATTGTTGCTGTTGTGTTTCGGTTGTTTTTTATGTCATAAAACGCATATATTTTACATGCGTTTAGGTATTCCCAACATGACTCTTTATGACATTTACTTTTATGACAGGTTTTACTTTCTTATTGCTTGCAAAAAGCAAAACAGAAACGCTGCTCACCCTCAGGCAAGCTTTATGCATATTGGGCATCAAAAAAGGAAATATAAGAAAAAAAATAGAAAAAAGAAAAGCAGAAATTAAATATTAATATGCTATTATATTTTATAGCCCATATAGCATGTGGCAGTTCAGCAGACGACAACATGCGTTTGCAAGATTTATGATGATGTTGATGACGATGTTGGATTGTGCCAGCGCTTGGCTTCTTTAATATTTTACGTATGAAATTTTAATAAACTGATATTGAAATGATAGATAATTATTTTCGTTTTGCAATTAATGCCAAATAAAGTGTAGTTAGTACTAAAAGTCCAGGCTAATTCGCTAAATGCTGCGGTGAGTATTTTATGAAGGACGAAACTGTAGGCAGACCGTCAAAAAGCGCGTTAATTCAGTTAAAACTTTTATATAGCATAAGACTAAAAAAGAGATACAAGAAAATAATGAAAAAATAGCACAAAAAAGAACTCTAACTGCGCCAAGCTGAGCTGAACGGAAAAAAGTAGCACAAAAAAGTTTATAAAAATATTAATTCACGTCTGCTCTTTGGCTAAGTTTACTGTAATCCTTTATGACTTTTTTAAATTTTATTTTATTAATTTTTTATTTTATTTTATCTATTTTATTTTTTTTTTTCACATTTACTGCCATGCATATTCCTTTAGCTGCTGCTGCAAGTGATTATTTTAATACATTTTTTTACTGACAAAAATTGTTTTTTATTTTTATTTTACTCTTTCGTTCCCTTACAGCATCACCAAAACAAATTGCAAATTAAGAACTAATTGGCTTACACAACCTTAAGCAAGCATTAAACTAAAGTGCCTCGGACAAAAGGAATTTCATGCTCGGCGTCAAAGTGCTGTGCTCGAAATTTGCGAACTACGCCGAGCCGAAAAAAAAGTTTCGAGTTAAAGATGAGAAATTAAAAATTACATATTAAAATTAAAGGCTCAAGTAGCAGAAACAAAGCGAAGCGACGTAAAAGTAAAAGAAATGGGTTCAGACAATAATAGGAAAAGGAGCTCTGCTAAATGCACAACTTTTGTAAAAAGAGCGCGAAAATAAACAAAGTTTTTTCTTGGCGTAAAAAATAAGAAAATAAAAACTTAAATAAAGGAAAAAACAAAGCGTTTTGTGAAATGGCCAAGCAAAGCATTTGTCTCGCCTTGTCTTGGCTTGAGTTTTTCTCGCTAAACTCGAGTTGAAAAGTTCTGCTGCCTGGAGTCGATGCCTTTACAGCAGTGCACTCCTTTACTCACTTTCTCCTTTGCCGACTTCATCTTGTACACCATTGTTGAATCCTGTTAGAAATAATTAAAAAGGAAAACAGCAACAAAAACAACAATAACAACAGGATGCTGAATGCGAAAAGGCAACGAAAAGTTAAAGTTGAACACGCGCCAAAGGATCTACAAAGTAGCATATTAAGTTCGGTAAATACCTTTTTCCTAAGCTGGTCATTTCTTGATGCTTTACATCACTTCCGCACTTATACCCTTACTCACGTTCTCACTATTTTATAGAACACTGCCTTTCGTGTAAAAGTTCGCTCGCGTGCAGCAAATAAAGCAATAAACAACAAAGCCAACAAGGACAAAAGCAAAAGCAAAACCGTAGCAAACTGTTGACAGTCTATTTACGTTTTGTATACATTTAGTATCCTTTTTCAATTATTTAGATAATTATTTGCACATTTACAAGTTCTCTCTAGAGTTTTCCTGTCTTTTTTTTCTTCACTTCGTTAAAGGCGACTTTTGCGCATTAAATGGTTTCTTTTTGCAAAGATTGCTATCCTCGACAATTATCACCTGACATTGTGGATAACTTTAATGAGGACATAACCAGTCTTTTAAAAGAAGCTTCTATTATTAAAGTTACTCATGTACTTAACATACACAAGAACATACCTACAATATGCAAGCTATTATTTTATATGTAAAAAATTTTAATTATTATAAAATGGCTCATCAATTTATTTCGATCTCTTTTCGTGCGCTAACGATTTTGAGAGAGATAAGACTATTGATGACTGTTTATTACAAAATGTGCAGAATTTCCGTTGCTTAACAAGAAAAAGCTATAAATTTTTCAATTCAAATGTTCGCTTCTTTGAGGTTCAGCCAACGCTTATAGCATCACTTTTTGCTTGAGTTCATTTTTTATTTTTATTCATTTGTTTATTTTATTTTATTGTTGTGAAACATCTTTAGTTTCAGTAGGTTAAAATAATGTATAGCGTAACGCTCTCATACAATCAAAAATCGGCTCGCGCACAAAGCCATACGGAGTTGTTCGGGTCGTTTCCCACATACATATAAACCATTTGCCTGCCTGTATATATGTTTAGACTCAGTAGCTCGATGGTAGCCTCGAGGTTCAATTCCCACGGTGGGCGTGAGTAAAAAGACGCGCCTTTTATATCAGAAGCTCACACATATACATACTTTTTTTAAGTTACCTTTTTCTGTTAACGTTTTGCGGCTGATTTTCGATAATCGACTAAATAGCCTTCACTTCAATAAATTACAATCGCGAATTTTCACTGATTTTCGTACACCATTCAACCACTATCCATACCTTTCTTATCAACTCTCGCGGATTACTGACTTTATTAATGCCAATATATATATTTTTTTATAATGAAAGTGTAATATTTATTGCAGTAAACTGCATACATTTGTCGGAGTATAAATAATGACGTGTAAAAAGTTACACTTAGGCGCTAGTTGCGCCGGGCAGTCAATGACAGAGAAGACTGATTCCTTCTTAGGGGGTGATCATGCTGGTGTAGCCTCTTCAGTCTAAGCCTTTTTGAGGTATTGGTCGGGGGTGCGACAAAAGTCTTGAGTGATAGGGGCAGCTGTGAGAATTGAATCAACAGTAGGCACGGAGAAATCCCTGTACAGCATTGTGTTGCAGACGTACCAAGGGCGCCCGTAAATCTACTGAGAGCCTTGCTCTGACACGCCTGCACTCTTCTGATGTTATAGGCAGCAGTAGTGCCCCAAATTTGTATGGCGTATCGCCAAGCAGGTGCCACTACTTGCAGATAGATGAGCCTTTTATTAGTTAAAAATAACTTACCAATGTATTAAGGAGCGTGTATTGTAGTCTTTTGCCTATGAAATTTTTGCCGATATTATTGTTAAAGAAGTTAATTTCCAATACTTGTCCTTTATTTTTCTATTAAATGACAATCTTAGCCTTTAAATTTCTTGAATTTGGGAACCATATTACTCAGCCAAAAATAAGCTCATAAAAACTATTAGTATTTTGAGTGAGCGCTCAAAATACGCTCTATTTGTTACTATCAATTCTTTCAGTGCTCTCAGCAAACAAACGCAACAGCATCAACAACAGCAAGGATAACGATTTCACAGAACATTATTTCTGCGTATTTACATTTGGCAGTCCAATTAATAATATTAAGCCTACGCCGCGTTAATCGTACGCGAGCAACCCTAAAGTAAATAACAAGCATGGATTTTCACTTAATTTATTCAATTAATATACAAACGCAAATATTTCAACGTGCAATTGAGTGCGTGAACCGCTGAGTGGCAGCCAAGGCAATGATGAATGTTATTTGGTGTGGCAAGCATAAAAGTTCAATGGAGGAAAGCGGCTAAGGGAATGTGTGGCAATCATGTAGTAGCAGAACATTTTTTTTATTATTTTTTTTTATTAATTCATTCGAAGTAATATATGACAAGTTCTGTCAGTGCAAGTTTAATCACATCGCATCGAATAGCAACATATTACGTAGCAACGCAATACATCGCTTTGCATCTCATCGAAATTTTGTCTGTCGATTTTCGTAATTGAATCGACTTGCGGCGATGATGGCGACAATGGCCAACGGCAACAACGACAACCACGATGAAAACAACAAAAATTTACATTGCAATTGACAGTAACAAATATTGTTTCAAAACAACAACAACAACAATAAATAAATTTAAATTAACAAGAAAAAGTAATTAATTTTAATTTCCTTCTTATCCCACAAATAAAAAATAAAATAAAAATTAAAGAGAGATGGAACTTTAAAAGACAATATTCCAGCTAGTGTGAGCTCTTTAATTAGTGCAGCTTTAAAATAGCTGCCGAATGTTTTCTCTGTAAAAAGCCAAGTTATTATGGTTGAAAGCGAAATTTTCGAGTTTATTGTAGCTTCTTGTAATTAGTCTGCAAGATATAAAAAAAAAGAAATTTTTCTCACAACTTATGAATGAAGTGACAGCTAGCGTGAGCGGGGAAGAAACGGAGATAAAGAAGAATAATAATTTATGTATTCTACATTAGGTATATACATATGTAATTATATACAGGGACTTCGGTTCATGTAAGGTTTCAACAAGGCTAATCTCCAGAGTATATACTCTTTGGCTAAATTATATATGTGTTCCCTCACTCTGACAACAGACCTTTATCTCTATCTTACACAGGTTGTTGTAAGCCAAGCTCATGATTTCAGCGCTTTTTAAATATATTTACGGTACGACTGTCTATTGAGGATCTCTCATGAAATGGAATTCGATTTAAAAGTTCGTTATTTTCCTTGCAAACCTATACTTTTTAAAGAGTTAGTGTTTGTTTGGACGTTCGAATCTTCAAAAGTACTTATCCGATTTTAGAAATTCTTTCACCAGTAGAATACTACGTAGTCACTGGGTGTAATGAGCCATATTTATTATATATTTGATTTTTTTAGCGGAACATATGGTAATTTTTAGGATTACGTTTTTTGCAAAACCACTGCAAGACCAAGCAAAAAAATTTTCTTATGTTTTTTCGTTGTTTCTGCTTGTATGCTTCTTTTTGTGTTTGGGTTTGTGAGTTGTATGGAAAAATTGTGTGAGCGGATATTTGCAAAGAGACTGAATGTGCTCACTTATGTAACAGTGAGAGCACACAAGCATTAAAACATACTGCTGGGTCTAACTATAATAAAATAAAGGAAAGCGTTAAGCGCTCGTGTCAGTCGTATTATGACCGCAATATTGAGTCAATTTGGCTAATTTATTTTTTATTTGGGGAAGCTTCGTATATTACTGGTTTTTCCCTTCTCAGCTTTGTTTTGTATTGTACCAGCGTAGCATGCCAGACGTTGTTCTGACCTTTTCAGTATTAGCTGAGATAGGAATTCCTGTAAGTCGCATGATAAACTATAGTATAGGCTGCTTGCTCTATATTAAGAACTCCAAAATCATTATACATTTACAGTAGTTAGTTTATCCATATTCAGTACGCTATAATCTAGAATTAGTTTAAATAGGGTTTTTATTAAAACAAAAAAGGCAGAATAACGTCTGCCGGGCTACCCAAGTTCTTTCTAATTCTCATTTTTTTTAAATAATTTTGATCAACTTTGCAATATGCACAGCCGAAGCATGATATAAGTCGCATTTAAATGTTTCACTCACTTTCAGAGCAGCCAAGAATCCTTAAAACAACACGAAACATTTTATGTAAAAATACTAGTGATAGAACCACTGCTGCATAAGGAAGTACAAGCTAAAAAGTTAGGAATCAGAAGTGATAGCAATTAGAAAAAGTGGAGGGCGTGAACTCGAACTTAATGGATAGATTAACCTGCATTCCCTATATTATAAAATAAAACTAACTAAATCACAGTCCCTTTTCGCCTGCTTAGATATCGAAACTATTTAAGGAATTCAAACTAAAAAGAACCGAATTAATTGAAAGTTACCTTGTCTTAAATACAATGTTTCGGATTTCGACTGGAATGTATATTCACTTCAACTGGTACAGTGTCATATGAGCCATAACAACAAATAATAATTTAAAAAAATGAGATTTCATCAGAAAAATATTTCAGAAAGGGCAATGAGAATTTTATACTTTTTAATAAATGGATTATTAACAAAATATTTTTTTATAAGATATCAAAAAATGCAACAAACTCTTCATTTACCTCTATTTGTTAATAGGATTTTGTCGCCGTTTTTTTGTATTCGTAACTGAAACGAAATATGTAAAAATATATGCAAATTGCATTATTTCATATGAAAAGGTATTAATTAACTTATTTTTTCATGAGTTACACATAAAAAACTTATTTTAATATTAAATAAAAAATAGCATGAAATAATTGCAACATTTTTGCAACGCTATCACGTTACACTTTAAATGAGTATCGAGTGACTTCATTACTTTTTTTTTTGTTATATTTTTTCAATTAATAAGCGGCGCATATTTTAACAAAAATGGGAGCAAAAAAATCATTAGCATTTTTAGGTGAAAGAGTGCGGTCACTCATTATGAAGGAAGTATGCGCTGGTCAATGCACTACGCCGGAAGTCGACGAATCACTCAACGAGCGCCATTTTGTAAAAAAAATCTTTTTTGCGTTTCATTGCTTTGCTTGAGCCAAGTTTGTAATTAGTTGGCGCTGAATGGCATTTGAATGGCATTGCTGTCAGAAGCCAATGGACTTTTGTACCCAAAAATAAAGAAATAGAATCAGAAAAAAATATAGGAAAGTACAGTGGCCATGTGCTTTTGAATGCATGCAATTAAATACGCCTACAAATATGCAACACAAGAACTCACAAATGCACATAATTCTGGTATATAACTTTTTGAGAATTTTTATTTGTAGAATTTTTTTCATTTGCTTCTGCACATATCCAGCAATGCTAAACCAAAAGCGCACTTCCGGCTTTTCGTAGTTGCAAAGTTGGCAAGCACATAAAAAACATGAAAATTTAAAAGCTCAAACATGCACACACATGTCCTGCATGGCATCCTGCTTGCTTGCTTGTTTGCTTGCCTGTCTGCACAAAAAACATTTGAAAACTTTTCGCATCAACATCAAGGCACATTATTAAATTATAATGCAACCCAAAGCGACTCGTCGACGTCGTCCAAAATTTATGCGGCTACCCCCAAATGTGAAATGGCACACAAGAGAACGCCGAAAAATATGCAGCACTTTAAGCAACCTTACTAAAAGCCAAACGAGTAGGCCCAGACTCGAGTAGAGTTAAGTCAGGCCGAACCAGCCGCTTTAATGGATTTTATTTCATTTTGAAATTAGTAACAACTAAATCACTTTCTACTCGTTGCGCGCTAAATTGTGTTGCATGACAATGGGCGCGCAAACACAAAAAATTCAACAAAGAAAAATAATAAATGCAAAAAGGTTCGCAGCGCCTCTGCTTAATTAATGGCAACGCTCAGTTTTCAGTTGAAAAGCGTTTAAGATAAAGCCAGGAAAAATGATAATAAGACAACTCGCGCCCGAAATAACCATGCAAATGGCTGAGTTACAAGTCAGACGGCGATGATGACGCTGCCGGAGCGATGAAAAATGCCGACAATGAAAAACGCGCCGCGACAACCGCAAAAAAACAAAAGTTGAAATGAAAACAAGTTGGGTGACGATGGGTGGCATGCGGCACGCTGCAAAAGGCGACTGTTACAGGGTATGGTTGGCGACGCGCACAAACAATGCAGATGAGTAACTGACGTCAAGTGAACCAAAATTATTTACAACGCGCGACGTAGCTTCATCAGCTTAATCGCCAGCATCAACGCCATCCTCATTGTCATCATCATCGTCAACGTAATACGCAACAGCAACGTTCAGTTGAGCAGTAGATTTCAGTGAGACGAGTTCGTCTTCAGTGTTGCATGCATAATATTTGCGCATTTTTATGTCAGCTTCATGGCTTGCCTGGTCGCTACAATTGCCTTTCGTATTGTAAGAACTACAAAAGAAAAATAAAAAAAAGGCAAATAGCAAATGCAGGCAGCAAAAGAAAGGAAGCGGCACAGTTTTGGCTTAAAAGAGTTGAGCCAACGAAGAAAAAATAAATTAATAGGCAACTCTGCTCAGCTCAACTCACCAAAAATGTCTGCGAGTTTCATCAACTCATGAAGTCATCATGAAAGCGTTCGCAGTTCATTTAAGTGACACTACGAAGCGAAATTAATTCTTGTGTGTCATGTGAAGCAGACATTAGCAGAGCCGCAGGGTCAACAGAGCTAACTGCCTTTGTATGCATTTTCACTTGATTTTGCATTACGTAAGAGTTTGAGCTATGCCTCCATGAAGCCTTCAAAATGGTTCTTTGTTGAAGAGGTAGTCCCGGATTATTTTTCCTCTGAACAGAAACAGTCTTTTTATATAAGATTCCAATAAAAACAGATTAAAAGTACTATGAAGCGGCCAAGAAGCTAAAAACCATCTATGGCTTAAGGCCAATTCTGTATTCGCGAGGCTAGCTTGTCCGGTTGTAGTTCGACTCATGTCATATTCACTTACATTTTATTTATATAAAACCCCCTATAATAGTTGTAAATATTCCCAGAAAATATTGACGAAACGCAGTATTCATCAGGAGCTTTCTGTGCCGCTGGCTATCAGATATTTTATAGATCATTTTATGCTTGATCCATAATGAATATATTGTTTTATAATGTCCCATTGAAGATATCCAAGCATAGAATAGTAAGATCCCTGAACGTATACTAATGGTTCTTTTTAAAGTTGTATCTTATCTTTTCCAGCATTCTATACTAGTGAATTAAGTGGACGACTAATTATAATATTTATCTCAGTGAACCAACAATTTGCACTCAAAGCCATTCACACTAAACGCAGAGCTACAAGCTTTTTCAAAAGATTTCTCAATGTACCACTCAGCGTATACGCGGTAATTCTCAATAATGAATACTGCCTAACTCAAAGGACTCAAAAGCCACCGAAAAAAAAAAAAAACATAACCATTAAAAAAACGCGACACGCAAACGATTTTTGATTAGCACTATTAATTTTCCCTGTGCAGCACATATTTTTCTTACCATCGTCGCTCACTGAACTATGCATTGCTCCCCTCGACAGCGTTTTCTCAGCAACCAAAAGCCAAAAGCCTTTGACTGCGTTTCATTCTTTCTTTCATAAAATTTGCTTTGACATTTTAAAAGGATTTTTGTGTTTTTCCATTGACTTTTGTAGCTGCCATTTGCAAGCACTCTCTCCCTCTCTCGCCCACTCTCTTTCACACACTCTTTCACTAGGTGAGTGGTTAATCATATTCGCTTGCCTGGTTAAATGTTAGTAAGCGATGCTCAACGCTGAGCAGAACTAACATTTTTTGAACTATTTTATTTTATTTATTTATTTTTTTAATTAAATTTTATTTAGCACACAATTTACAGAAATTTAAACTATTTAAAAGTTATTTATTTCATTTATCAATCAAAACTAGCACTGGCAAACAAACAAACAAATAAACGAATAAAAAAGCACACGCACACAAACACATTCCATTATAAGTTAATTAAAGCGTGTTAAAAGTATGCAATTTTCATTTAATTAATTGCTGAAATTAATTATGTTTATTTGTTTAATTAATTAAGCACGCATTTTGCATAATACAAAACGTCAATCAAAGTTGCGCATTCAATGCGGTTTCCTTTTTTCGCTTTGTCTTTTTTTTAATTGTTTGTGCTCCTCACATTTTGTGAGTAACCTTATAACTTTACCAAGAAGTATGTAAGTACAATATATATTATATGCAACATAGATTCTCGACCAGCTCACCGAGCTTATTCAGCCATATCAACCGTATATATGACAATAAGTCCCGAAGTTTTATGCTATGCGGTTCTATTAACCGAGTGAATCCGATCGTTAGGTTCAATGTTTCCCATACAAATCATGAATTCAAGGAAAACTTTTTTAATTTTTGTAGCTTTACCAACTTGTAAGTCCAAAAAAAGTGAAACCAAATTCATGATAATGACACTTTGAAAACGTAGAGAAGATAAGCATTGTGCGTCTGACGCCTACAGAATGAGTATTTAAGATTTTTCTCGCTGCCCTCTTGAACCATATTTGTGTTTATGGAGGCAGCAAATGTCCTTTCTGCTTGTCATTTGTGTTTCTGCCCTACGCGACGCCGATCTCGCATATTAAATTGTGTGCACATTGCTGAGGCTTTGCTGTTAACTATATATTTAAAACAAAGGTATATCTTTGTACAAAATTTCTTTGTATAAACCTTGTTCCTATGCTTCAGTATCACACGCTTGTCTGAGTTAACCGATCGGTATGCAATTTGGTAATATATACTTCCAAGACTGACTCTTTGTGAACGCTTTATCTAGCTATACAATTTCATAGTCTTTGAGATACGACACAATAAAACAAGAGAAAATGAAGCAAACAAAATAAATGATTCCTACTATTTTGTTCATCATCAGTTTCACTTCAATAGTGCGCTTATATAGGTAAGGCACATTACTTCTTTTACGTATGCGTGACGCTCGTATACGAAAACTTTAATGTGTGCGTTGTTGTAGTAATTGAATTTTAGGTATGTACTACACATGTGACGAAGTATTGTCGAACACCAGCAAAGCATACCCGGCAGGAAATGGTTGCTGCTAGTAAAGTAAAACAAATAAACAATTATACGCCCTATACATAAGACTTGTTGCTTTATGTAGCGCTTCATTTTAATACAAACATAAAGTACAACATGGATAGTTACCACTTTAAAATGCATTATGTGCATACAAAAGTGCTGAACATATATTTCTATATATAGCGTTCCTAAAATACACATTTATATTTTCTTCAAATCATACATTTATTGATACATTTTTTTTTTAATCTTTTGTTTTTGGATCTATTGAGTGGAGTGGTTCAATGGACGTGAACATCAATATTCTAAATTTTAGAGTTGCCAGTTAGGTAAAGCTTCTTATGGAGACACTAGCGTAGCCCACCAGACGTTGCTGCCTTTTCCAGTATTACCACAGAAAATAAAAATCCAATAAAAGTACAAAAATCAAGTATTTCAATGGTGTGTTAGCAAGAAATTTGCTTTCGTGAAGCTATGAGAATGAGAACTTTTTATCATCAATTTTCTTATCAGCAAATCCGTTTCGTTGCGTTGAACAAAAAAACGTAGTTATTGCGCACAAGCTCTTGATTTGAGTTAAACGTCTATTACTTTTTCATTATTTTTCTTTGACAGACACTCGATTCCGACAACTTGACGTATTTTTCAAAGGCAAACTGATGAAGCAATATTGATATCATACAAGCAATTAAATTTATTTATTTTTTCCCGACTTTCGCCTTATACTATCGCACCAAACTACACAGTATTACTCGACAGGCTATTCTAGAGTTTCACTGAAAATTTTATCGAAATCGGTTCAGCGACTTCGGCGTCTCTAGCGGACACACAGACATACATCGAATTTTATTTATATACATAGATAGGTATATATTTGATAACTGTTCGTACCTAAGTAGATCTACGTGCTACCATCATAGCACGTAGAAATAAGCAAACCCGAGCCTCACAAACAAAGCAGACTAGCAGATCGTTTGCGAATCGCTTATGAACGTGCATCCAAATCAGCATTAAGCTATGGTTTCTTCTAATTCTTCATAGAAAACATTGAATTGTACTTAAGTTAATTTATAATTATTCCTAAAAAGTTTCTCAATAATAATATTAAGAACTCGAGAGCTTGAACAGAGACATTAAAACCACTCATATATAATACATTTATTTATTTAATTTAGTTATCTCAAGACTCTGTTATTTAAATAAACAATTTAAAAAAAGTATCAGAATGAGAAGATCGACAGGCTAAAAGAATAAAAAGCGAACGGCTACGTGTTAATCGATATCAACAAACAGTACAGGTTGGTTTAAATTTTGTTGCATTTCATTACGATTATAGTTTGGATCAAAGAGAACATACCGGGAAAGAGGATTAGGTGTGTGGACATTACGATTAATTTAAGTTCAAAAATGAAATAACATGAATATGCTGCGCAGCCATTGCGTCCACCACCCAATTAAATGTTGTTATTGCTTTCGGGAGAGTCATCTGCTTCCAAAGACTTTTTGCAGAAGATTCTCAAATGTAATTCAGAGTTAAAAATGTAAAATTTCATTTCATTTCATTGTCCATCAACTCTTACATATTTCAAACGTTAATTCCACAATTATTATAGTATTAAGTTTTTTATTTTAAAAAGCCGATATTTTCAAACCTTCATTTCAAAGCCAACACCAAAAGGGAACAGTGTGACTAAACGTAACAACTTACACGATAAGCACAAAAAACACTAAAAAGCAGTACTAACCAAAATAGTGTTGGAAGGCAACACTTTCTTCTTCTTTCCAGTTCTCTTAATGAAATCATTTAGTCTAACAAGCTCGTTAATTGACGAGGGTCAAAATTTTTTACGGAAAGAATTTTTTTTTTTTTGTAAAAGTTAAAGCAACTACTAAAAATGCTGAATACTAAGAAGTTAATAAATTGGAACAAACACCGAAGCCTAACACCGGCACTTCTATTGGATGTTGGTTTACTCCGCAAACCTGAGAACGAAGAAGAAAATTACGAAAATTCTTGGAATAGTGAGTTCCGTCAGGAGATAATAGGAATTCAAAGTGAGCAAATGGCCAATTCGTTGTCGGAGAGTAATCACGACCCGAAGCCAAGTGAGAATTCCGAGACCAGTGGTAATAGTGTAGTCGACGGCATAGTGCGTACAGCAGAATCTATAACATCGTCGGCCGTGGAATGCAACTTAAGTGGCCTGTACCACATTTACGCTCATCAGAAACTGTCCGGGTTCACAAAGTCTGAGCGTATCAAGACATCGTTGAACCTACAATTGGTGCAGCGTTGGGTCATGTGCGAGTTCCTATACTCGGATGTCGATCGCGCTATATTTGGGATGGAACCCTGGCAAAATTGGGGTGTGATGTCGCGTCGCATGGTTCGCATGTATCGCAAAAATATTGGCCGACCACGCCGATTTTCGCCCGCCTTTTTGCTCAGCGAGCGCATCGAATTGGAGCACAAACGCCGCTTTATGCGATTCTTGCAGCAAGGCAAATTCGACAACATTCGGAATTTCGATATATTCGATAATATACCTGCTGAGATACCTCTTACGGTACCATTGGGCTCGAAGGTACTTGTGGGTTTAAATGCATTGGAGAACGGCTTAGTTTATGCCACCGTTGTAGGCTATGATGCGCTTAGTGCCGAGTACTCAGTTGAGATAGGCAACTGTAATCTAGGCGTACGTCGTGTGCCTGAGTACAAAGTGTTCAATACACAACCTGCAATAATGACCTCGTTGTTTAGCATTATGGCTACGGTTTCAGACGGCTCCATAAACACAGAACATTCCGAGGAGATGGGTCAGAAACGTTTGGACGTATCCATGAACAACAGCGTTTTCGAGCAGATGGGTCAAACACCTTTGAGGGCACCCAGTTGTAACGACTGCCCAACTGAATTTCTGAAGATGTTCGCCCGTCTGGAGAAGCTGGCAATCATCAAAAACGATACGGTTAAGGAACTGACTCAACTGAATGACAACTTCAAAATGAAACTGGCCCAAGACATACGTCACTCAAAGAGCACAGAAGGCGAAGATTTCCAACGGAGTTATCTAGGCCTAACGGTGACCACACATCACCTGAACAACGCTATACTGAAGCCGCTCAATATTATTCAGAACTATGAAACTGAACATGAACACGAGCTGCAGGATGAGGCTTTCGCACTCCCTCAGAAACTGCTCGAGAAGTGTCGCTCCATCACGGAGTTCGCTTTCGCCCGTGAGATCCTCTGTGTAAACATCACCGACACAAGCAATTTCGATTTGATGAAGGGTATTCACACTATATTGATTCTTGGAACACATATGAATGGCGAGAACACACATGTGGTGTTCGCTGCCGTCGACAGTGTCGTAGATGACTTATGTGCCAATTTGCCACCCCATATGGCAACGCAGCTACGCAATATGATCGAGAACTATTTCAAACCATTATCACAGCAAAAGTTCCATTTATTCGGGAGCGAGATGGAAGTAAATCAAGAGGCCAACAACTCGCCAATAGACGTTAATCCACCTATTGACATCGAAGGCATAGACGAGTCAATGTCCACAGTTCAGCCTGATGATATAGACTATTTGCAATATTAAACACAAACAAAAATTGTAATCAGAAAATAAATGGAAAATATCCTCGAATAATTTTTGTATATTTTTTATTTATTTATTTAATTTTTTTAAATATTTTTTAGTGTTTTGAAGGATAAGATGTGGTTAGGAATACAAAAGATCTACTTTAGTCTTTCCGGCCGCCGTTCCAAGTGGGCTAATCGCTTAAGTAATCATTGACCCCAGGGTTAACCAGTTCACCAGTGAACAGGTATATTCTGATTTCGCGTTTTCTGCTGTATTATTAAGATGGGATTCCTTTTGGGAACCGGACCAGATCGTTCTGCTATGGGCACTAACCGCACATAACCAATATTTATAACTAGTATAAACGCTTTTATGTTCAGGGACTGATATTCTCAGATAAATATTATAATAACGACATGTGATTTAACGCAAGAATATTGGACGAAATAATTTTGGGTGTGATTGGGTAGTACGCAACTTAGGCTATGTTTTTCATCTTTTAATATTGTTTTAATTTAAATCTATTATTTTGTATTCAATAGTCAAACAAACTGGCAACATGAGCACACAAAAGTTCAGCATCCTCATCAACGGATTCATCATCGTCATCATCATAATCATTATCGCTGTACTTTACAACTTTTTATTTTGCTGAAGTAAATGGCACAAAAACTGTCCAACCAGCAAACAAAACGAGGCCAAAGCTGAGCATTTGCAGTCAAAACACGTAGAAGCAAAGACGAGATTGGCAGCGTTTGCTGCTGCTGACGACGATTTTGCTTTGGTGGCACAAATCAAATGAAGTACAAAAAAGGTAGAAAGTCAAATAAAAATAGAAAAAATACCGGCAGTCGACGGAATGAAGAAATGACGAAAATGTCTAATCCAATAAACAATTTCAAAGTATTGTAAAAGTCGATAGAAAAACTAAGGAAAGTAACTTCCTTATATCGTAAGAGTGTGCACAGCGGCGCTGCGCGGTTAAAATTGCGACCACATATTTTGATAAGAACATAATTTAAGGCTTGATTAAAACGTTGATGGCAGGTAGACCTACAGATAGAGCTACAATGCTATTTTCACTAACACGGCCTGACATTTTTCCAGGTCGATGTTGTCAATTACTACTTAAAACAACTCACTCACAAGAGGAAGTGAGTACTGCGACGAAAAAAATTGTTTTTCCTCCTATACGCTTGGTCTTTCAATAGAGCGTTTATATTTTGATTGGGATGTGAAAAAAGCGATACATCGATTATAATCGATTATTAGTGCTAAAAACAACTCAAATAATCGGTTATTATAGGAACGGATTTTTAATCGATCATCGATTTTTTAAACAATAATCGAACAATATCCAGAAATTTTAAAGTTGCCCCTAAGCTGTAGTGGTGATAAAACGAAATTTGTAATAAGTGATTTACAAGTAAACAGTGAATTAACTGATGCTTATTTAGTCAGTGGGTAAATATAAAACACATAATTCAAAACTCAATGCTCTCTTCAAACGGTGCACATTGCACATACAAAACAATAGTCCTACAGTTATTGAAGAGTAAAATGCATCAATGTCTGTAATCGACTTCAACGCATGGCACTGCATTATAAATAAGAAAATTATTATAAAATAGAAGTAAGTGTCTACCTAAGAATGCCGTTGATCTCTCAAAAAAACAACCCGGAAAGATTCCTTTCCTCATATGCACAATGTGACGAGTTAGAAGAGATTGCAGTCCCGTCGACCTCCGTAATAGATCCTTTTAATATTATTACATTCCCACTATACTATATCCCCACTTACTAATTTAAGTTGTTTTGTTAATTTGTGTATACATAGTTTAATTTAAGTTGTTCTTATAATAGCAGATAAATATTAACGATAAAAAACAACAACAAAAATTATTTGTATCATCTCACCAAAAAATACAAAAATCTATTATTTAAGAATTTTTCACATCCCTAATTTTTTCACATTCGTGAAAGTTCTTTATTATAGAATTCCCGATTAGAATTAGTGCCACAAGAAAAATATTTGTATAAAACTTATACATTTACAACAAATGTTCCATTCATAACCAATGTTAAGGGTATCATGCTACTGGCTCTTTAACTAGTCTAGTAGCCAAGTGTAAGAAGAGACTGGTATGAGTTTGACTTACGAAATCGCTTGAACGTCAGTAATAATATTAATAAAGTTTAACGCAATGACGTAACAACTCACGTTTTTTTATGTATGAAAGTTTAATGTACATTATCGAAATGTCGAACATTGTAAGCAACACAAATCAAACAAGAATTCGACTGCAGCCACACGTGGCTTGATATAAATAAACTATACATATGAGCAGCATCAAAAATGCTGGCAAGAAAAAAAAACAGGAAAAGTTTGGACTATTCTAGAAACTAGAACAGATTTCAACTCAGTCAGCAGTTTCGGTTAACTGCACGTCGAATCGATAAAGTTCAGATTTTACAACCGAACATCAAGAAGGCAAGTCGAATACTCGTAAACCCAAACTTTTTTTACCGTAGAGCCAATGCGATTGAAAACATATTTTCGCTCTCCCCTCTGACCGGTGTTAGTTGGTTGGTTGGCTCTTTTATTATAGAATTAGTAAAAAGTTGTGCATTAAAAATTGCATATATCATACCTAGGCTGACCGCGGCTACGGCTACGACAAACTAAGTTCAAAGCGCATAAAACTTTTACTGCCAACTTGCTCGGTGGCAGCGACGAAAAAAATTTTGTTAAAACTGTTAATGCAGTTAAACTTGTTTGCATAAAATGAGTTCAGCGAAATAAAAAAGAATATATGGGAAAAAAGTGGAAAATATATAGAAATAAACTAGAATATGCTGAATAAAGCGAAAGACTGAAAAAGTGAGCTGAGACAACTTTTTCTAATTAAAATGTGTAAACGCGTTGGCGCATTGCGAGCCGAGCTGCGGCGCAGAGATGGCGAAACTTTTACGTGTTTGTTGCAAATTTTTAAAATAATTTATACACGACATTAGCACAATGTGCAACAGCAGAGGCGGTTAACATAGGGGTCACTATAATGCTATGCCAGTGGTTCAAGAGAGCCTGACCGGTACAAACAGCAAGATAAATGAGCAAGGCGCGTAAGTGAAGCGCTTAATTAGTGTTGGGGAGAAGAGCCTGCAAAAGGCAAAAGAGAAGAGAAGAGAAGAGAAGAGATGAGAAGTGAAGCAATCAACTTGAAAAAAATGTTTGAAGTTGAAATTGGCTTGCAAAAAGAGTTGATTTTATGTAGAGTTTGAACACACAACACAAAGTCTCAACAAAACAAAAAAATAAATAAATAAAAAACATAGATTAAAAAATATTGTGACCATGAACATAATTAAATACTTTTCGCGCTCAATGGATATACTTGTATGCTAAAATTGAGTCATGCGTTTGTGTGAAAAGCTACAAATATCATATGGGTGGGGGTTATATGTTACATTAATTTTGCAATAACTAAATAAATAATGTTACAGTTATTCGGGCATCTTCAATTGTATTATGTTTTCAAATACGAACTTTAAGTTGGCCAATGGATACATTTGAGAGCTATAGGTTATGTCGCTTGCTATGAAAATAGATCTGCTAAAATTGTAGCTTGCAAAGTCAAAACACAAAAAAATTTGTTGTTATGCGAACTTGAAGTAGACCCTTAGGTTATTATGGAAACAATAATATCCATGGATGTGGATACGAGTCTTGAAAGAAATCAAAAACATTTTTTATACAAGAATGAACTTGTCTTGTCCTTCATTTCATGAAGAAAATACACCGAAATAATTACACCGAAAATTAATTAACAGAAATTGTGAAATGCAGTGACGCTTAAGGAATTCGCCCACGTTTGCATCCCTCACTCAAAATTCAAGAAGGATTTACGCTGGTATTTGTTAACATTTCTACGCGACGGAATTGTTTCAACGCTTTTACGGAAAATTCCTCATTTCAGCGCTCATTCCTACAGTGCAGGACTAACACAAAACTAGCTTGGCACCTTGCGGCGTCATCGAGCAGCTGCTCAGTGTTTGCATTTTTATTTTTACCTTATTTTGTTTTATTTCGCAGTGTGCACGTCTCTGGCTTCAAAGTCAATATGCGATTTATTAAACTGTGCTATCAGTAAATGCTGCCGGTGAGTGCATAGCGAAGAGTGAAATAGAGTAAGAAGAAACGAACGAAGGAAGGAATAAATGACTAAACGAGTGAACTTTTCGCTAACAAATAGCGCAACAACAACTAAATAACAAATGCAACACCAAGAAGAAGCAGAAGAGGAGTCGCAGCTACTAGTCGAACTGCTAACGATGTGGTATCGTGGCAATGGCCAAAGGTGCTAGCGAGCATCGAATGGCATGCATCGCTGCACACTTTTGAGTATTTGCTACAAATGTTTTTTTATGTTTTTTTTTTTTCTTTTATTCCTTGCCACATTCTAGTGAATGCTATAGCACCACGCTTGACGGTCAAAAGTCAACTCGAAGTTGTCGAGTTCACTTTCGAGTTTAAGTTGTTGCTCTCAGCAGCAGAGTTTTCGGGCTAAATTCATGCGGTTTTTACTCGAAGGCGGAGACGGTCAAAAGGGTAACGCAATGCTTCAGTGATTCATTACTTTGCCACTTTGACTTCTTCAAACATGTTCAGTAGTACTGTGTGCGTGTGAGAGTGTGTATGAGTATACCATATATAAGTAAAAGTACTTGATTGAGTGAAATTGTGTGTGTGTGTGTGTGTGTGTGTGTGTATGTGTTTGCGGATTTTAAAGTTTAAAGTTGCTACTTTTATTGAAGTGCAATTTTAGTGAAATAACCTGTTACTAAGTTAAGCATACTTGTTAATATAAACTAATTGTTTTGCACCCCAAGCTTAATATAGTTTCCGTTGTCCCCTTATTCCTGTCATATTAAATAGAATTATTTATTAGTAGTTGACTAGGATTGTCCATGCATAATTATTTTAGCGTAATTTATTTAAACTTTTCATTACTTTTATCCATACTATTATATAAAATTGATTTTATGGGGGTTGTATGTAACGCTCTTGCGCAAAATGTACTGAACCGATTTAAAACAAATTTTATATTAAACAACACATTTGAAATTAGTAGATACTAGCATATTTACTTTCTTTAATTTTCTAAAGGAAATAATGTTTTTTTTTAGGAATCCCTTTTCTGCACTGAAAGACCAAGCACAACCTGTTTCGCACGTTTTTTCGTTATTTATGCTATGTTGCTTATTGAATTTTCTTCTGTTGTATTAACTACGCATAAGAGTATTGCATTCTTCGTTCGATGAGTATACATTCTTTTGTATAATGGCACTGAGATTTGAGCTAGAGTCAAGCAAAACCACCCACAATATTTTTCGGTAGTTGCTCTCGCCTTGCTGCTTCGAGGAAAGCCGGCAAGGCCGGGTAAAAGATCTAGTAAAAAAGTTTATTCTAAGTATTGCAACACTCAAAACTGTGTTCAAATGTAATCACATTCCTACGTCAAATAGATTACTACGGAACATTTATTATATTTTTTTGCAAACCCCTCTTGACAAGACAGAAACTATCCATATTTCATATGTTTTTTGTCGTTAGGTAACTGAAAATGAGATTTCCACATAAATACACGTGTTACCTTTTACTCATTTAACTTTCTTCTCACTACTTTAATTCCAAGCTAGCGAAAATAGTAAAGGACAGCAACTGTATTTCCTATTAAATTATGACTCCATAGTTTTGCCATTTTACAGTCATGTCATAATTTAAGTGCACTTTTCACGAACAATAGCAACAATAAGTTTCAATACAAGCTTGCAAAATCCCTACGTGTCTGTCTTCCTAGAAGAAGACACTGTCAAAAACAACCAACAAGTTCGGCATGGGCAACTTCGGCAACTGAGTACTTATAATAATAATGATGACGACGATGATTATGATAAGCATATGAAGCGTATAGCATAAATATTTAAATTTCATTGTCACTCGCACACACACACACCCAAGCACACACATATACTGAAACATTTTTATGCAAATAATTCTGCGAAATTTATTTAGTTTTGTCACGAATCCAGCGAGTCACGCAGGAGTTTATGGTGAAGATTGAAAATGAAATGGATTACAGCGAGTAGAGTAGGTAGAAAGACACCACAACAGACACAACGCCAATGACGCGCACATTGAAAGCAGCTACAATGAGGACATCAACCGTGTGCGCGCGTCGCGTAACGGAAATATTAAGCTGCCATATTTTTTGGCATAACATGCGCGAAGTCGCAAAACAAAGAGTAACAAAAATATAGAAGCACACAAAAGCAAAACAAAAAAAGAAAATAAAATATAAAATCATAAAGAAACAAAGTACGACTACAGCAATGTAGCCAGGTCAGCACGCCAAACTGCCAAACGCTTTTAACTAAATAAGCAATTTTTGTCTTACCAGAAAAGTGAAGAGAAAAGTTACGTATTGATGAGAGGGGAAGAAGTTGTGCCAGAAGAAAGTCAATAGTTACACTTTGGCAAACATGATCAACAAGCAGACAAATCGAAGTATTTGGGGTGATCAATAAGTCTTTGGCTTTTTGTGGCTTGCATTGTTACTTCAACTAACAGTGTCTGCGTTGATGACACAGTGCACAGTGGGTTATCGTATCATCCCAGAATCAATAGCCTCCTATGTTCGTTTTGCAACATTTGCATTATAGAGAAATAATTGCTAATGGTTATCCCCTAGGTTAATCAGGTTAGATTTTTAGTTGCATATAAATATTCTACAAGTAGGTGTAAGTGCAAAAAAAAGGAAACGGAATTCAAGATATGCTTGTATTACTAAGTTGTTGGATTCGCACAGGCTTTTAAAATCGTAAGTTATAATGGAATAGCTAAGCTTAATAAGGGTAAGCTACAATTTTGAATACTCGAGCATAATACTACATGCATTGAAGCAAGTAAGTAAACGCAAATACTGTAAAAGAGCATACAGAATTTGTTGTTGGGTATCACGAGCCTTGAAAGCACGTTATCTAGTCTTTATATATATATATATAGTCTTTGACAAGAAAACCAGAAAATACGAAGCGCATTAAACAAAATAAATAAATGTACACAACTATGGTAATTATTTTAAAATATGATTCCTACTATTTTGTTCAGCACTTCAATAGTGTGCATATATAGATGTGGTACATTACTTTTTTTTATATGTGACACTTTTGGTTTCAGTGGGCTACATTTTGACAAGCGTAACGCTCGTATACAATCTCAAAAATTGTACACGGCTCACGCACGAAGGCATACGAAGTCTTTCGGATCGCTTCCCACATACAATTAAATAATTTGCCTGCCTGAATGTGTGCGTCGAATCGGTAGCCTAGTGGGAGTGTACTACAGTTGCTGTCCCTGCGCTCGGGGTCCTATCTCTATGGCGAACTTGAAAAAAATAATCAATTTTTCAATTTACCTGCGTTTCACATTAGAAGCTTATGATATATATAAATATATTCTTTTTTTTCGTCGGTGGTAGCACCCCAATTCTCATAGCTTGCCTTGAAAGAAACAAGTATTCAGTGGCAAATACTAGTGCAATTCAATTGACCGGTTAAACGACAATAAAAATAAAAAAAGAACCAATTGCATTATAGTTCCATCTACCCTGAAGAAATTTCTTGTATTTTTAATTACTTCCCCATTCAGCACATTTTCCATATTTTTTACCTAGCGACTAATTCCTATTTATAAGACTTGTATCCAACGAAGATATTACTATTGAAAAATGATCCTCCATCGTTGAAGTAAAAAACATCCAATGACACAAACTAACAACGAAAAAAAAAATAACCAACTGAAATAAAGAACAGCAAACCGAACTAACGTGGCCAAATCAAACGCCCCCCAAACGACAACCGACTATGACAATATTAAACGATAAATAGCGGAACAAAATCGAGTAAAACTTTTTCAGATAACGGTGTTTGTTTCTTCTCTTTCGTTTTTCGTGTTTTTGTGGAAAATTATGCCGCCAGACAATGGCAAATAACACCAGCAACTAACATAGCAAATGCCAACAATAGGCGGGTGAACTCAGCGCTCGACATGCTGTCCGCAGCCAGACAATGTCACAAATTGAAAGTGGGCAAAGCGCGTTGATGGTGACTTGGCTCGGTGGACTGTGCGCCACAAAAGAAATGGACTCAAATAAATTCAACGTTTCCTGAACAATTTCCATGTACGCTTGTCGAGCTGATGTGTTTTTTCAGGCAAACATAGCAAGTGAGCCAAGCCAAGTCAACATGTTTTTTTGAAGAAAAGTGGCAATGTTGGCGTTCTTTTTTTTGTTTTTTTTTTTTTTTTTTGTTGGCACCAATAGTGGCAGAAGCTTTGGTAGCATTTTGAGGACATGCATTCGAACCAAACCAACAATTGCTAAAAGTGCTTGCAATCAAATAAATTCAAACGTGACCAAAAATATTCACACACAAGTTTTATACACTTTTGCACAATCGACAATTGTCGTCATCGACGTCATCGACATTGGCGCGGTGCTAACACTAAAGCCAACAACAACAACAACAACAACAAGAACAGCAAAAGCAAACAAAAAACACACACACTCAGGCCAAGTGATTGGTCCTTTGGCCATTGTTGAAGGCTTGGCTTTGAGCGCAAAGTGCAAAGTATACGGATTCGTGTTGTACTGCTGAGCTGAGCTCACACCCACACACACACATACACACACACACAGCCAAACAATGCTGTCTGCCAACAGTCTAAGCAGTGGTAAGCAGCTTAAGCAAAATTGCTTTTATACTAGTCAGAAAAGCCACTCACGCATGCACACCTATGTTAGTGTGAGGGTGAAATTCGAACTTCAGCTTTCTCATGCCCAGATGCCTGGCACAAAAATGTTTACTAACATTTTGTTGATGGGCTGTGCCAAAATGGCATTAAGCGCGCGAAATCAAAATAATAGAAACGCTTTCGAAAATTTTCGGTCGCTGACATCGAAATTACCGTTATGCGATTGCAATTGTGCTTGTTCGTTGTTTTTGTTGTTGTTGTTTTTTTTTACTCTTTTTGCTACTTTTTATTGCAGTCGAATTTCAGGTACATTGAACGTTTGAAGTTGTTTTTTGGCTTCCGTTTTGCACACGTTGCGGTCATTTATTTCGTCCCCCCTCTCTCTTTCACACAACCATGTTATTGATGACAGAGCAACTTGCATTTTATTGCAGTTTAGTAACATTTTTATGTTTGTATATTTGCTTGCGTGTATGCATAAAATTATGATCACATGTTTGTGCAAGTTAACAAGCAGCCGCATTTATAGCCAAAAATTATGCTAGCATATATCACACAGCAGATAGAAGTGGAAACATGGTGTGAGCTTGAAGAACGTTTCAATTAAGTAGATACTGGATTTCTTTATACTTTTGTGGAACGCTTAATTTTTTTTTTTACCTTTGCCGAGGACAAACGGTAATTTAACAAAAAAAAATATTTAAAAAATCCCACTTGCTAAGTGCGCGTACTAGAACTGAAACTTCAATAGGCCTGAGTGAGATACAGTGTATAGTACACAACTAACAAATAAACGAAGCTGCCTAGAGAAAGAACCAAAATTACAAAGAGAAAGTCTAATACTAAGAATAATAAAGTGTATAATACTAATAACTGTAATAATACCATCAATAATTATACAAACAATAAACTAGCGAAGCTAACTGCCAATAGAACCAAAGAACATGAGAAAATTAAAACAGCAAAATACATTCCCTCTGTCTTGAGTTCACAATTTTGACACAGCCTTGTGGCCGAAACTATCGTCGATTCTTCTTTGGTGTCGCGACAGTCGCAAATTTTGTGCATACTCGAGTAGACCGAGCCTCGTGTGTCATGCGAGCGAGCGAGCCAACATGCCACCAAGTGCGAACACAGCGCAGCTTATCTCTGTATTCGTTTTCTTTCCTCTTTTTCTTTCTTTCCATCGCTGATGGATGCCTTCTCCGTTTCTCTTACATATTTTTCTTCCATCTCTGTCGTAGAACCCGTAGAACATCACGGCGCCGAAATATTGTACATTTTTATTGCCAATGCGTCCTTAAAAATTACACTTTAAAACTTCCTTTAAATGTTTTTAAGCATAACCTACTAATTTTAACCTATTCAATTGCCAGATAGTCTTTAAATAACACTCTCAAACAGAGGTTTTTTTTTTAATTTTATTTTAAATTATTATGAAACGCCAATCATGGCGCATAATGCCCTACAATGCGTTTTGTATATATATCGAGTAATTTAACAATAATTGAATAATTTTGAACAAACAGTATTAGATAAAAAGGTTATCATAATTATAGATGGTGGTAGTAGTAAACTACGGCCAGAGATGGCCGGCTAGTCGCCTTATGCGCTACAGGCGATGTGAGCTCGCACGTACAAGAAGACCGAAGTGGAGCCGGACAGGTGTAGCGGTAGCCAAGAGTCTGGACAAGCAATTTCTGTGCATTAGCAATGGTTGCATCGGGTTGAGTGCAAAGCGATCTGATCCTTGAAGACCGCCAAATTAAGGTCTCTAAGGAGAATTGAGTTCCTGACTAACCAAGGACAACCAACCCCTGACTTAAAGCAATGCTTTATTTTGCATTATTTGCACTGCCTTGCGTTGGAGCTTGGTAGCAATTCCACATATCGGTATGCAGTACATACACACGAGAACAATGATCTGGGAGTACACTGTGCGCTTATTGCTCTTCTCTTTCAGAAGCCACAATAGTCTGGTGATTTTGGTTCGGCAACTATCAACCACTAACAAGATGAGAAGTCTGAAAGTGAACTGCTGATCGAGGAGCAGTCCCAGATAGACAACCATTCTAGTGAAGTTACTTAACATCTTTTCTACTACAACTTACTTTAATATACTTGATTTGACAGCCCAAACAAGTTTTGTGTTGGGTGGAGAGAAAAAAAAACGTTACCGACATGAACAGACAAACAGTCAACAAAAACGAGGGTGCCCACGGCAGCGTCCCTCCTACAACTAAGCAATACGAAAATGCATAGTATCAAAAAATGAAGACCCTTCACTGCCATCAAAGTTTTGCCATTTTAATTTTATAAAATAATATTTACCATGCTAATGGTTTAATTTTACTAAAACTGCAATAACAACAACAACAACAAAAACAAAGAGAAAAACAATGAGAAAAACAATTGCAACAAAACCAACTCGTTTTTAGTGTAAAATACTTCAAATTTGAGTCATTCATGAAGCCAAGCCACGTCTGGGGAACACGGCATACAGCCAACAAGGATAAACGCAGAGAACAAACAGAGGGGAAGGCTATAGGACTCGTGCTCGGCGTCATTATCCTTTACAAAAACAACACCAAACAATGAATGTCGAAGCAGCTAATAGAAACTCAACTCGAACAACTCAACTCGCCTCAACACAACTGGACTCAACTCAACTCGACGCTAGTGAGTTAAGTTGCGTTGAACGGCGGCAAGTGTGGAGTGATAAAAGGATTAAGTGCTAAAAGCATGAATTTAATCTCTACAAATGTAACTTCGGTTTACATTGACTTGGGATTTTTCATTCGTTCACTTGCTCGTACGCTCGTTCGTTCGCCTTGTTCACGGCGCAAATTTGTAACTTTAAAAAAATATTTATTCAAAGCGTTTTGCATTGTGGTCACCATCGCCAACACCATTATGCTTATCTTTCTTATTGTACTTGTACAGTTGCCGTACATTAGTGCAAATACTAAATGGAAGCTAAAATGGAAGGCATGCTTCGACATTCGAATTATTCACGTTGGTCTTGTGCGCATCAGGTGTACTGCTTCTCAGCCTCGCCTCGTTTGTGTAATAAGCCACCAAATATCCCTGCTGCTTATAATAATAAAAGAATTAATGTACAGCTTCACTCACAAGCACTAAGCCTGTACAAACTCCTGTACTTCATTTCACGTTGCCTGCGAACGTGCTGTCGAGCATTCGACTAACTCGCTGTCATCATACTAAATGGAGAAATATACTTTTGCTTGATAAAAATCATTTAATGACAGTAGTCAGTCGCTACACAATTAAGTCATTTCATGTAAAGAAGATTAATCATAATTAGGGTAACGAGCGAGTTTTGCCTAAGCCATTTCATACGGTCCTCTCTCGTATAGTTATGGGGTCTGTATGATTTACAAGCATAGCATCATGAAAGTAGAAATGATGCTGTATTTTCGTGAATAATGTAGGTAGCATTTTAATTTGAGATGAGCATTGCAAGCTTTCGAATGATATAAATAAAGTGAGCAACTAAGCTCTCAGGAAGTGATGGAACATCTGTTCCGTGATGATAGGATTGAGCTTGTGGATACATAGCATCATGGTAGAGCATATCTAAAAGATTCTTTCCGAAACTATCTATGTATTACCCACTCAAGGCGATCTTATTATATAATTAACTAAACTTTTTAACCATCTGGTTTTGTTAAGATTTGTAGCACTTACAACGAAGAAAATTGTAAATAAAATCACTACTCCTTTAAATGATAGTGCTTGACCACTTACGCGTTTGAAGACAACACCTACTGAAACACGACTGCGAAGGATTTTTTTAATTAAAGAAATCTTATTCGGATCAGGCTTAAATTAGTCAAGGCCAGAGTAAGATGTTTAATCCAAAGAACAAGAAATCCAAGCCTTTCTCTACTGACAAAAAAACGCCCAAATACACTTCAGGATCCAACCATCAGCTTTCCAGTGTTAAGCTTTTGAAGTTTTCCAATAATGTTGCTAAGGTGCATACTATCTGACCTCTAGAAAAACACGGCGACTTTTTCAGTCTGGTTCACTTGCTTCGATAATAATGCCTGGATTTTGTTTTCATGCCTCAAAATCATGAAACCTTTATCAAGTAGTCTTAGTAAGAATAAGAGAATTCCAGAACAAAAAGTTGCGTAATGTAATCAGATGAAGTGAGAGGTATACAAAAGGTTGTTATATATAAATAAGGCTTAAAAAGGAAAATATTTTGACTTCAATCAACTCAACATCTCAACTTTTTTTGAATAATAAAAATTATAACCAAATTGAAAAGCATTTTACAGCACTTGGCCTCGCTGAACTTTAAATCGCTCTGTCAACAATAACAACAACAACAACAAAAGCAAAATATGCACAGGAACAAAAGCCAAGCTGGAAATTCAATCCACTGACTTTTTTCCCAATTTTTTTTTTTTTTAATAAAATATCAGCTCGAAACAGTGCAGCAATGAAGATTTATAATTTTTTTATTTTATTTTCTTTTTCTTTCTTCAAAATAAATGCCTTCAATAAGAAGCGAGATGCAATGCAATTTATGAAAAATAATTTAAATATCAAAAGGCTTTCATTTTAATTACGCGTAGACAAAGCAAATACTTTTGCAATGCGCGAGAGAAGCGAACGAGCTAGCAAGCAAGTGAAAGGCAAAGTTCTGATTGTGTTGTTTATAGGTTCGCGGTGGGTAGCTGCTGCGAGAGAGAGAGGGAATAGCATTTTAAAACTACACTTTCGCGCCATTTCATTGCTGTTGCGCGCTTTTTGTGCGCTTAAATAATTAATTAAGATTGATGCAGACTCATTTGTCTGCTTTGTTGTATGGCGGCGAGCTTTTGCTGCTTCTGCTGCTGCTGCTGCTGCTTGCACCGCGCCTCATGCACCACAACCACTACTTCTACCCACAGAAAGTTGTTTTAACTTTGCGTTTTTATTTTCTTTCACTCATTTTCCTTTATTTTTGTTCTTGTTTTATTGTTGCATTTACCCTTTTGGCATGCTTGAGTTTGCTGCTGCACTCTTCGGGTACCGGGACGAAGACGTGACACCGAAAGCGATCCAATGAATCAGATACTTCTTGCAACAAATTCGCTTTTGTTATTGCTGCTGCAGTCAAGTGAAGTTACTTTCTAGCTGTGTAAAATATCATTGAAGCACACAACGCCCACACGCAAAGCTTTTGCACCAGTACATTGTAGGGCAACAAACATCAGTTGGCGTATTAGTAATATAAATTTCACTGCCACGCATTGTTACACCTCTCATTCCCATAAACACGCACGAATGTTGTATGTGCATGTGCTCGTACAAGTGTGTAATTACATTGTAATATGTTGCAAGCGCTAAGCGTGCATGACAGTTCGCCAATTCATGCGGATTACAACGCAAAATGAGTTTATAACCGTTGCAATAACAATAATACCAACAACAACTATGGGGTAGAAACTCTACTACACCAAAATGACAGAAGTTAAAAAATATGTATGTGTATATAATTTAAAAAATAATAATAGTAATATTCGTAATGAAAATAATGCATGACTAAGTTCTGACTTAATTGGCTTTCCAAAAAAAAAATATGTATATACTATATACTGATAAATCGGTTCATTTTGGCACACGCATTTCTTCTTCAGTCCCAAAGGCCAGTGGTGTCCTTGGCTATATTAAGCGCTGGTCCAAGGAATTTAACTATTCTCATACCATCAAAGTGCTGTGCATCTCGCTTGTTACGCCTATTCTTGAATATGGGTCTTGTGTTTGAAACCATCAACATCAAAGGTATACTGATTGCACTGAGTCTGTTCAAAAGCAGTTTATACTCTTTGCTTTCAGAAATCTTTGCTGGGAACCTTCTGGGAATCGTCTTACTTTCTCTAGTCGTAGAACTAGCCTGGGTGTGACTGTCATGCAAAAATCTTATATTAACTCACCTTTCTTACTGAGTATGATCAATTTTAATGTACCGACTCGATTTACTCGCATTTACCGCTTACTATGCATTAGCTTCTTCTTCGAATCTATTATTCTCATTAAAACCAAACTGTTAGAAGCGTTGACCTAATTTTAAATTATTATATTGTGCCATTACTTCCTATACTTTTGACATACACTAGTTCTTCGGTAAATTTTCTATAGAATTTTGTAGTAGTTCTAACACTTTATGCAATCCTTGGTTCTGGTTTGTAGTGAAAGCAGCTGTTGACATTTGTCTGTACCCTGTGAAACAGACACTAGGTCTGATCTCGTAGGCCCACTTATGGGTAGTGCGGACTTGTAACACAAAAAAAAATTGAACTGGAGCAGACTTATTAATTAGATTTCGGTTAATTAATGATTGAATATGCCTCTATAATGGAAGCTATTGACGGTAGTAAATCAATTAAATTTATTTCTGTGAAAATACGGACCGATGATGCCGCTAACCAGAGCAAGCTTTATATTTCTGTATTATGTGTCCATGCCAAATGGATAATCAATGGGCAATTCTCCCTGAAATACATCCATCATAAAGTGTCAAAAAGGATTTAATGAAGAGACTGGTTACTTAGAATAAGATTAGGTTAGGTTATCTCATATCAGATTATTATGAGTGATAGGCCATCATTGGATTATCTCAATACATTCGTTTGGACAACACTAGAACTCACGTTGCCATCAGCATACACTTTAGTTCCCAAAAAGAATTTATGATACTACGCGCAACCCTGTTAACTCTTCGACGATGCAGTTTCTTAAGAAGTATTTGTGTCCTGCGATAGATCATAGGTATTAGACTTAGGGTAATATAAATAAAATTAATCATAATTTTTTTTTTCATCCAGAGACTAACTCTAGAATTGTGAAAGTTATAGGGACTTCCATTTGGGTAGCTTTGTATATGGCATTCATATTATTACCAACCACCATTATCTATCGAGAAGAAATATTTAATGTTCAAAGGCTAATATGTATTCATTGCCATACCAAAACAATTGAAGCCACCCACGCTTGATGCAAATGCTTATTGCATTTAATTGATGATTTTATATTTCTGTCGTTGTTGCTACAGCAAAGCTTTAATGTTGTTATAGCCTTTTAAAATTATTTTCGAAACGAGACAATCCAATTTCGTTTTATGTACTCAAAATCCGTTTTATATTCTTTTTCTCTGTCCCTTATTTACTCGTTCCCAATCATACGATTATATAATCCAATTCATTTTCACATCAAATTTAAATGATAATTAGTGAAAAATGCACTTTAAATGCAATATTTGCAAATTGGTAGATAAATGCGAAAAAAATAAGAACAACAACAACAACAAAAATATTTGAAATGAAATGAATTTACGAAAAACAAAGTCCCAAACGTGTTGAAATTAATTAAGCTCCACAAAAAAAAATATTTAAGCACATAAAAATGTTCAGAGCAAACTTGGTGCTTTCAATGCAAATTCAATTAATTAATGTAAAGCAACAACAACAAGTAGCAAAAATAAATGACATTTTATATTGTTATAAATAATTTTAAGTGGATTTGAATATTTGTACAATCAAAATGGGGAGCCAGTAATAATAACAACAACATTCCCTGTTGTTCCCTCTGGCTTTATTAACAATGCGTGGCGTGGCGTATGCGTGATGTGAGTGACCGCATTTTAATCTGCATATCCTTTAGAATCAATGCAAATACAAGAAAAACAATGAGAGACTAAGGTTTAATGAAGCATTACAATTACGCACTAACACATGTCCAGTCGCCATGCAATTACGTTTCACATAAAGCAATTGGGGTAATTAACATAATTTCCTCAAATGTATCTGATTTTTGTCTGTTTTCTTTGCTTAGCGAACTACAAGCTGAATTCAGTAATTACGACCTAGGTATGCATGTATGTGTGGTGGTGTTTCTGCAAATAGCAAACAATCGGAATAAATGTTTACAAGCCATAAAATACAAATACAAATAAGGTAGAACTAATAGAGACACTACACACGCACACACGCAAACAATCGAAATGAACAGATTCGGAACATTAGAAACAATGAACAAACCCAGCTGACAAGTTCGCTTAAATTAAAAATGTTCGCAAATTTGCGTAATATTCGAAAATTGTTCGCTAAGCAGAGCATGTTTCTATGGAAGAGAACGCTTGGTTTGAGAACAATAAAGTCTTAGCCATGTAATATGAATTAGCTATAAAAATAGCTATGTGATATTTACATATCACAGTTTATAACTTAAAACTGCTGGCTTAAGATGGAAAAGCACATGATTATAATAAAATGAGAATGAATGAAAAGCAAAACAGTCAGCTATAAAGTAAGGAAACACTGTCGTAGTAGGAGACACACTGGCTAGCAGAGAGTTCGTCCCTCAAACGTACTCTAAAATTCCATGTGATCTGTAATTTTATACATATAATGTGTTTGGGAAGCGAACTGAATGACGTCCTATGCCCTCGTGCGCGAGCCGATGACGATGTTTGATTGCATGCGAGCGTTACGCTTTCCAAAAGTTTACCCTACTAAAGCCAAAGCGGCAAAACCACAAAATTATTTCCTCCAGTGACCGCCAAGGTCATGAGAGTTTTTCCCGTTGGACAATTTTTTTTTTTTTGTTCTCAAGTTATTTTAAATTCTTTGTGCCATTTTTGTATTAAGCCAAGAATAAACTCAGTATTCGTGAGGTAAATGCTCAACGGATTGGGGTAAAAAAAAAACGATTCGTCTACCATTTACTGATCTATACTAATATTGTAAATAAGTAATGTTTGTTTGGATGTTAGAGGTAATTTTCGAAACTACTCATCCGATTTAAAAAATTCTTTCACAAGTAGAATGCTACGTTTCCACTGAGTGTCACGGGCTATATATACCATTGATTTTTTAAAGTAAAATATGTGTTTTGTTAGGATTACGTTTTTCATTGTTTCTGCTATGCTTCTACTTCATTTTCTTCGATAGTTTTGTTCGAAAAAAATTCGTTAACTCTAAGTCGGTTGGGTAGAGACCAATGAACGAAGAAACATTCTCAATAAAACTTTAATTGTTATTTTAATGATAAATATAGAGACAAATTGCTTTTGTTGCACAAACAACAATAACAACCACAACTAGAAACAGAATAATAAAATAATAAAATAGTAATGATGGCTAAAAGGCTCAAATATAAAAATAAATGCAATAACGGAAATAGGCAATAACAGTAATAACAACAACAACAAGTATAATAACAATCATTACAACAATGAGTGCTCGAACTCCAAACTTGTTCAACACAACAACTCAAAGCACTAACAACGCCGGCAACAACAACAACAACAGTAAAAACTAACACCACACAATGGCAACAGCAACAGTTCATTATTTTATTTATTTGCTTTTGCTGTTTTTTTCTCTCACGCATGCAGATGTTTGTATGTATGTTACTAAATGGCAGGAAACCAGACTGAGAGGCAACCAAACAGCCTTACAGAGAGCCATAGTCATAAAATCAGGCAAGCAGCCAGCCAAGCGTTTAGAGTAACCAACTTCATGCGTCGTGCGTATGCTTTGTATCTCCTTGCCCCGCTCTATCGACAAAATGTATGCGTTTGTGCGTGTCGGTTTGCATGTTATTCTTTTCAATAGCACCAAAGCCAGTGCCTCTCTTTCGGTGAAGTGCTCGCCCATTAAACGTATCAAGGACTTTTTGGCTGAGCAAAATTTATTTGTTTGCATTTAGATTGGGATCAATAAAAAAAAAGTTATTCATTAAGCGTTTTACGAGCAAATAAACGTATGAAGATTGTTAAAAGTGGTTGTTGATGTTATTGTAGATGGGTGCTTGCAAAACTCAATTAATGAAGACATTACGAAAATCTGGTGAGAAATAGTTTAATTTATAATCAAATGAGAGACAAAGTAGAAAACTTTTGAATTAAAAAAATATTATAATATATTTTGTATATTGTATAAGATTGTAATGACTGGAATAGCAGTAGATATGGACAATATTCCTCTATAGTAGCCTAATAAACAGACAAGTAAAGTTGTTGATTCTGGTTGTTTTTTGGCAGATACATACTAGACTTAAGAATGTAATATATTCACATAAGATCAATCAGGACTTATGCAAATAACATAATGTTGAAATTTAGCAATCGAAAGGCTTTGCACGCCCAGGATTTGAGAACACCACTATTTTGTATATATATATCTTATAATTCACTCAACAATCAGTTTCAAGAGATAGACTAAAAGTCCTGCGCTTTCTTAGAAAAGAGGCTAAACTCCCATTTACATTTATTTTGCCAGATAATATACCAGATATCCTACCTACAGTAGATATCCTACCCTACAGTTTTGTACTATTTTTTGTGCTTAGTTGAAGTGAATGTAAAACACTGTGTTGATATTTTCCTTAATTTGAAAATCGCGTCTAAAATCACAGTTTTAATATAAACATATTTGTTTGAACTTCAATAATGACAGACATTTGTCTAACAAAACTCAAGGTCTAAGTAATTTCACTCATTCCTACCTTAAATCCACCACACCTGATTACTGTAGCGACGAGTCGTGAAGCGCTTCAAAGTCGTATGCCATGACAGAAGTCAACAAAACAAGTTCATTGACAACTCAGCTTGAACATGCAATGGCAGATGTTCCAACACAGGCGACGCCACTACCACTCCAACAAAACTGCTAACACATAATAAAAAAAATTTTGTTATTATTTTTTTCATATTTCTAAACAAACACGACACGCCAAAGCGGAAACGAAATATTTCTCGGCATCAACAACAACAACAGCAACAACGAAATGATGAATGGCATTAATAAAATTAAATGAAAACAGGCACAATATGAAAAAAGTTAGACGGAGTGAATTAAATGAAATGAAATGTTTATGTGTGCATAGGCGTGTTCAGCGACTCACAACGACTGATTTACCTGGCTCTTGTTGCTTGGGTGTGTGTCTGTCATCAAAGTTTGCATGTCAAACGTCAATTCGAAAAAAAATATCGAAGTAAAAAAAATTTAAGTTTTAATTGGCAAAGGCAAAGAAATAATAGAGATTTCGCAGCCTTTGCTTTTATTATTTTACTTTATTTTATTTTATTTTATTTTTTTGATTTTTTTTTTTTGGTCATAATTCCTTTTTCTAGCGTAGTTACTGCTGTTATAAATACATTTTAGGCATAAATTATCATGTTTTTTTTTTTGTGACTGATTAGGTTTATAAGTATTGTCTTTAGTCAGCTGGAAGTTGTTTACGATTCTATAAAGCCATTTCCTTTTCTTCCCCTACTCTACACTCTCGTTCATACGCATTTATTGCTGATTTGTTTTCTTTTTTTCCTCGCGTGTTGACGTAACATTTTCATTAATCCAACAAGAAACAATAACAACCATCAAACAGTTATACCACATAAAGCTTGTAGGGGCAACGACAAGACGCGCGGAATGACTATTTTGACAGGCTCACTGCAGCAATTAAATGATGTGTAAAAGTATCAAAAGGATAAACGCATTCATGCGAACAATGCGCTTAATTAAATTTTCGAAATTGCAAATAATTTTATGCCAAATGGCAGCAGATGAAAAAATAGAAAGCCAAAGCCAAAGCAAAAAGCAAAAGATTAAAATAAAATAAAAGCGACGCCTCAAAATATGCTGCAATAAATAAGCTTAAAGTATGTATATTTCTGCACACATGCATGTTGTTGTTGGTTTCACTACTCAGTGTGTTGTACAAAAGTCAAAGTTAATTTGCTAAAATTAAGCTCGTAACGAACTTTGTGTGTGAATTTGAGTGCATATTTGTGCAAATGAGCATTGACAGAATTTGCGAAAACTCTTTTGCAACGAAATTAAAAATGCCAATTTGCAGATAGAAAAAAGGCAAAGAGAAATATATATATGATTAAAAAAAAAATGTTTTTATTTAATTTTTTTTTTAACAAAATATACTTTGAGTGTCTGTCTGTGTTTGGCAAAATGTCAATTGTAGTTAAAGCAGTCGGAATTAGATGTCAAATACATGGAACCCAAAGTCAACTTGCACTGTGTATGTGTGTGTGTGTGTGTGTGTGTGTGTGTAGCAGCAATCAGATATTTGTCAGTGAAGTGGCCGGCGCTGCATGCCAGAGACGTTTGTTTAATGAGTTTAGTGACATGCAGCACTAAATTCCAATGACAGTGGCGGCGATCAACTGCTACACCTAACGCAAACGCACAGTTAGCTATACACAAACATACGCAGACAATTATCGATTCATGTACAAAAGGCGACACACACGCGAAAACCCAAATAAGCCAAGCCGATAGAATCAGGCAGTGAGAAATAGCCATCTGTACCCAAATACGAATATACAGACAAACAGACATAGCGACAAGCAGACGACGGACAGATGGTGTAAACAGATGGCTGCTAGTCACACTAAGCGAATTGTTTAAACAAAAATAATGCTTTGCATAATTTGACTAACAATTAACCGACGGTGAGGGTAGGCTAGTGTTCTCGTGTGAGCTAGCGCAATGAAGCACACTCGAAATGATACTAATAAACGATAACATGAACACGAGCGAACGAGCGGCATAAAAGCTTGCAAACACACACACACATGCCCACGCAGCAACCGTACTGAAACTGAAATATTAATTAACACATTAAATTTATTTAGTGCACTAATTAAACTTTAGTGCATTCGACAATAAAGCGGCATTTAGCAGCATGTGACGGAATGTTGTGGCGTGATGCGGAAAACATGTCGCATATACTCGTAGTTGTTTTTATTTTTATTATTATTTCTATTATTTTACTTGATTTCTTCTTTATATATAAAATTCAATAATCAGTAGATATTTTTTAATAAAGTCCAAATGAGTAAATACACTATAAAAAGCATGTGAAAAATGAAAGGAAGCATTGAATTTATTTCGAAGAGGTTCAATGCAATCTCATTACAAATATATCTGCATGGCACAGGAACGGATGCGGGTAGGAGAGAAAGTCTGTCCACAAGTAAAATATATTAAGCGCGAAAAGCAAGCGACGTCCACAAACAAGTTAACTAAAGGACGTGGAGCTCGTGGAAGCTCTTCTCATCAGAGGTTTCTACTATGAGAGATTGATAGAAAGCCTGATTCAAGCCTAACTATGATGCAAAGTTTTCATTCTATGTCAGTCTCAGCCGTTTAATAATATATTCGGGAAGGGGGTTATTAAATGTAGAGCGAGCTTCATTCGAAGTAGTGAAGTTATTTCTGTCTGTATATCTGTTTTTTAATCGCTTATCCGTTTACACACCTGTCTAATTATCTATATGTATATCTATATATCTAACTATCTAACTATATATCTCTCTATCTGTTTAGATATCTATCCATCTATATTGAAGTGAAACCACTTTAGCTAGTTGTAAGTACAAAAAATTGTTGACGGAATTCAATATGAGGGTGCTTGAGGAACGTAAAGGGGATAAGCATTGGATTGCCTAAAGCTTGTCTGAAGCGTAGAATAATGAGCGTGAAAGAGAATTAGAATGAATGACTTTGCTTGTGTCGTTGCTTCTTTGTTCCTCTGTTGTTGTTGATGTTGCTCCTGTTTGGTTTTGTTTGGTGTCATATAGATAATTAAATACGTTATTTGCCCCATTTTTTTAAAACTTGATTCTTACTATTTTGTCAGCCATTTCACTTCAATAGTGTGCTTATATAGTTGAGGACCTATATTTTTTTTCTTTCTTTATCTACTTATTCATATCTCTACCTTGATCTCCCCTTTTATCTCTTTTTGTACCTTGCTTTCCATATATACTTGCGCCTTGTTTGTGGTTACACCTGTAACCGATCCTGTTCGAACTTTTACATTCAATAGCAAACCTCATTTAATGTAAAAATCCAACTAAAATATTTTTACGAACTATCGTATTTATTAGAGAAAAAATGTTCTTATTTCTATTTTGCACATTTCAATTGAACTAAAAGTTTACTTAGCATCGTGCACAACAGCTCAATCACCCACACACTCACTCAGTAAGTCACACATTCAACCAGTCACTGCATTGTTGATACTGCCAGTCTTAATATGATACAAATATTTGATCGAATAAGATGCATTGTGCGCTAAAATTAATCCTTGCATTGCTCGTATTTGTGCAAGGATATTAAAAAGTTGCACAGTCGCATTGGTTGTAATATGTATATATGTATACAATTTATTATAAGATATTAATTTCGGATTTTCATTATTTTCCTCTTCTTTATACTTACAAGTATTTGTGGCAAGTGGAAGTCAACAAATTTCATCTTATTCTTCTTCTTTATCTTGTGCTTTATATACTCTTTTGACCTCACCGAATTCTTAACGTTGCTTTTGTTGCTTTTGCACTGCACTCAAATGCTCTTCGCAGTACTCGTTAAAAGTTAAGTTTCTTACTCAGTTGCATTCGCACGCCCTTTCTATAAATTAGCAAACTTAAGCTTATCTTATGAGCTTATAAAAATGCACAGACACAGACAGATTCACATCTAAATTCTTTGATATCTTGTGAGAAAACAGCATGACAAATATTTTACTTAATACTTGAGAAAAGCAAAGTTTTCTATTCTTTTTTTCTTATATGTAATCAGAAGATATAGAAAGATTTTTAGATTGCAAAAACTTTCCAAGAGAAGTTAAATTAAAATAGGAAAACTAAGAAAACTTAAGCTAAATAGAACTTCGACACCACACATTCAAATATTTTCTTAAGCTTACATCTTAAGAAGCACACACTGTTTATGTAATCTGATATTTTAAAATGATCCTTGAAGTATTTTAGTTAGTACTATTGGACTATTTTATGTCAAATTAAATATTCTTAGTGGAAGATTTAGATATGAAATATAACAACACCTAACTCAGACACTCTTGGGGATTTGTAAGATCTACAGTTTGGAAAAACTTATCTACTATTAACAAGAGGACACAGAACGATCAAATTGAGTCACAACTGTAACCGTGAAAAACATAAAAAAAAAAGAAAATCTGCATAACCCCTGGTGGGCTTTATTTTAAATCCATATCCTTGAAAATCTGGTAAATTATTAATAAAGTCATATAAATATCATGCATTTCATTGTGAATAATACTAGCTGTTGAGCTCTGGAGCTTCTTCCAGAGCTATTTAGGCAAATTAAAGTTTGTAATAAAATTTGAAAAATTTTTTTTCTCACAATTGAGTTTAACAATATTGAAAGAATTTGTTGGACACAATTGAGTTTTTTAATATTTAAAGGAACTTGGAAGAAGCCGACTTGCTCTTAACCAGCGAACTTAAGCGAACGAAACAAAAAATTTAGCAATAGCGATGCAATAACGAGATCAAATCGATGAATGCAGCGAACAAGGTTCAAGAAAAAAACGATGTGCATGTTTACTCTCATCGTGCTTATAATTAAAACTTATGCTAGACAGAGTTAGGGCTCCTGTACTGAACATCGAAACGAAACTTATGCTAATGCGTTCAGGGATCCTGTACCGAACACCATCTTTATGAAAGAAAAATTGCAATATTCCTGGACGTGAAAAGACTTGTTTTTGAAAGGTGTCAGTTGCTCTAAAAACTCAGATATCATCATTAATCAAGAGATGGAATTATCTTTCTCTATACATATAAAACAAAATGGAAAAGCGTTTATTTCCCTCTGCTGACCGTAATTTTAAACTAATTAGTTGGGTTTTTTTTTTTAATATTTAATAATTGTTCTCTTTAAAAAGCAGTACTCGTTTGGAATGTCATTGATTGTCATTTAAGTAAATTATTGAATTTGTCAATTGTCAAAACATGATTATTTATTTTAAAAATCAGGACAAGACAATTTAGTCTTAATGTACAATCTATTAATAAAAGGACCCAACCTGCTGGCAGAGAAGAAGAAATTAGTGATCCCATCAGTGGTTCGAAATTCTTTAGTTCGATCGAAGTTATTTCATATATCTCACCAAATTCCCAAATTTCTCTGATTTTGCAAATCAATAATGGTGGACCCTTAGGAGATTCAGGACTGTAGTGTGTTGCACTAGAAAACTTAATACAAAAAGGTTGTGTACATTCCTTCAGAAATCTAAAACATCCATGCATATGTCGTTACTTCCCTATATTATATATATTATACATATATAATAAATTAATAATTAAATTAAGGTTAATTAAAAACGTTTAAATTGTTACGTCAAGAAACCATTCAAGTTAACATTTGTCCCAATTTCAAGTAAAGCATACTATATATTCGTCTTATTGTTAGTACTTTGTAGATGGAAAAAAAATACTTTTTATATATATAATACTTTCATTGGGCTGCCATTTATTCCTGGCTTGCTCCTTTTTTATTATACCACGGCCACAGCAGAAAAAGTACAAGGCGCTTTGTCATGTAAATGGCACACAGAGAACGCCCACGTTACTTTGTCCTACGAATCTGCAGACTCTGTTACGCCAAAGATGCCAACCAGCGCCACGCCAAAGGGGTTATGCAAAGTCAACCAACCTGAAAAAGACACATTTGTGATGCAAATTTGTAGCCGCGTTACTGCCGCCACCAAGAACAAACCATGCAATTCGCCTTTGTGTGTTGCGCGGCGTTGCAACCACACACAAGTGTCTGCTCCCCTCATGCCATGCCCATACAATTTGTTATACTTCTTACCAAACCAGTAAACCTGTAAATCAAGCTAAGTATGAGTGAGAGCTCTTTTAGCTGCCACACCTGACTGGGTTTTACCTACCCACTACGTTTGTGCGCCGCTAAATATGCAACGGCATCGTTCAGTCGCTTGTTTTCTCTGTTGTTTACTTTGAACTCGTCCAAAAGATTTTTAATAACACAAACTTCACGTTGTTGATACTGTATACATTTGAATACATATGAATCGAACTTTTATTTTTTTTTAGGGGGCTTTTGAATTTTTTCGTTAGTAAAATTTGTGGTTGTTAAGCAAGAGTCGCAGCAGCTACAATCAAAACCAAGCAACAAGCATTGGTTTCAGGATATGCGTCGCCCACGAATGAGTTCATGATTCGGGGGCAGATGCCATTTACGCTCATCCAAGTCAATTGGGTATCAAATGCAGAAGTGCTGCAATGTCAAAGCAATCGTAATAAATGAACACAACGATATTGTTGAGTTGTTGTTATGCTGGTTGTTGTTGTTTTTATCTTCTTTTTTTTTCATTTTACACACCCTTTGCCATAGCTTTTCTTCGCTCAACCTAAGCAAGTAACATGAACTGGGCTCAAGGATATTAGCACTCATTTCCGCCTACACTTGGCGTCGCCTTCGCCTTTATGTCTGCTCCTGCTGTTACTGCTGCCAGTTGCAAGTGGCAACACTATTAATATGAAATGTGTTGGTATCACATTTAATGTATGTATGTATGTGGGGGTGTACTCGTATACGAGTATATATCTCGGCACAGTGACACGATTCACATGAGGCGCCAATGCTAACATCAGCATCAGAATCGACACAAACGATGACGTCGTTGTCGTCGCTGTTGCCATTTGATCTGCTTGAAGGCATTGCACAAGGACCCAGTAACAACGACCATGTTGAGAGTACACTCTGGGGGTAACGCATGTGTATGTGTTTGTACGTATGTATGCAGAAATATGATCTTGTCATTGCTTCACTACAACGTCTATTTAGCTTAGACTTCTTGTTTTTGGCTGTGCTGTTGTACGCGTTAGAGTTAAGGGACTGATTGTTGCTCTCTCACTCGAACAGAACATTCACGCTCTTATTGTTCTTGTGCTTTGCGTTGATTACAATATAAAATCCAACTCATTAGAATAAAAAAATAAATATATAGAGAAAAAATGTTGCTGAAGAGAATGCAGAACAAGAAGAAGCACACCCTTTTCAGTATGTGCTAAAATTACACGTGAACCCCTTAGTCTCTTTTGTCGTAACACATACGCCCCATCAATGCCATCACCAATGCCTCTTTTAGATGTGACCCAGTTTGCAACCAAAAACATGTCTCTTGTTGCAATAGGTTTTTCGAATTTTTTTACTTCAACCTTTTTTTTGTTTTTTGAATTTTTTTCTTTTTTTTTGTAGATTTTTTTTTTGCTGCATTAGTAAATATTTTCCTGCTGATGTTGTCATTTTTGAGTGGCGTACAAAACAAACAAACCAGCAAAAAAGAAATGACAACCACAAATTGGCAAAAATTACACAAAAATATTTTTGTTTGCTGCAAATGAAATGTTTGACAAGACTTTCTACATTTTGTGGTTTCAATGATATGTCCAACACTTGGGTTGAAATGTGCATTTAAAATAATATCAAAAGGCTTTAAATTTTTACTTTCCTTGACTTCGTTTTGCTTGTCCATGGCTTTACATATTAATCTAAGCCATAAACTTAACCGCCTTCAGGCAATGATGACCCAATTCTGTCAACGAAATATTGCAAAAGGATACAAGCGCGCACACACACGCATATGCAATCATATGTTCAGTTATGCCGCAGCAGAACGGAACAATTTATAACAAAAATGTGTACTTTATAAAATAAATTTCAGTTGCCGCTCTCCTCTCTAACGTCGTGGTATCCTGTGCAGTGCAGCAGCAGTCGAGTCGAATCGACTTGAGTGGAGATGAGTTGAATTTGTGGCGCTCCCAAGTCATTTAACACTTATGCATGTGTTTCGTCAGTTACTATATCCTGTCCAGCATACACTCACACAAACACAATATATGTGCATGCAAAGATACACGCGCACACTTGGCTGCCATTGCTGGTTTCACTCTTCAACTTGATTTCGGTTTTCATTATCATTCTTACTTCATTTTCGTTTTATTTTATGCTTCTCTGCCTCTCTCCCTCTCACTCTCACTCTTACTCTACAATCATTCGGCCTTTAGCTATGCAGCTGATCTGAACGACTCTGCTGCTTCCGCTCGGCTCTATATGCTTCATATGCTTTTGCATATATGAAATATAGCCCTTCATTTCTGGGTCGAGGCCTGCAAAACGTAAACAATTTATCCTCAACAAAAAAAATATGCATATAAAAATAACTTTATATAAGCACTTGAAATATACGAGTAACATATCACTGGCCGCTAGCCGAAATGTTAAATGCTTTCCGCTCACCCAGCGACGCCTCCTTTGACTGTTTTTGGACGCATTTCCTGCACTGCTGCTGCATTTTTGATAAAGCATTCTGATGCAGCATTTAAATTATTGAAAGCTTTTAAGTAGTTAAACGTGGACTTTTATATATGAATATGAATTTAAATAAAATATATATATATATGGAACTTCGTTTAAAGAGCATTTCGTAATGAAAATGCTACTGGCGGCTATCTCGCAATCAATTCAGTTCAGCTCGTATAAATGCAATCAGTAAAACCATTAAAGATATAAAGTTGTGCTTGCCGTTAATAAAGTAATTAAAGCTGCCTTATCTGCAATACAAATCGCAATTTAGAGCATCCACGTGGCCTTGTATTAAAGCACTAGCTGTACAAGTGAGTTAAAGGCTGTGTGAAGGCGCTACAACGAATTATGCAACCACTTTGATAATTTTTATTGTTTTTGTAGCATGGAAAATTACAAGAATCTTCAAGCTGAAAATAGTTAGATTTTCTTATTTAAAGTGAAAGAAATTTCACTCTCCTCAACGGCGTAGTGGTTATAGAGTAAGTCTGGCACGCTGAGTGCACGGGATCGAAACCGCGGTTGGTCAGAATTTTTTGTTTTAGAGTTTAAATCATTGTTCCTTTTTTATAGTCAAACCAATAATCCGCTGACTCTAGCAGCCGGACCCCGGATCAATGTGCGCGCAGTACCATCGAACAGTACGAGGCGCAACGTTGCACTTCTCACGACTGACGTGGGAATCGGGCGAGTAACTGGACACCAGACCAACGTGCTGCCCACCGATTAGCTACCATTAAGTAGAATTTCATTTTATTGTATTTAGATTTTAAGAAATATAATTAAATCTTGGCTTGAAACGAACGGACCATGTAACTCCGTTAACTTAAATGTAAAATTTCCATGTAGACATAAATAAATAAATATTATTTCGTACTTATACAAGATTTTGTGAATAAATTATCAAGAGTCTAGTTATTCCAAGAGTTGTGCTAATTTTTTTTGTTTGTTACTTTTTTATTGGAACACATTTCTTAAATGCCATACACATACTACAAATATAAAATTACAAATACACACACACAACAACCAAATACAATACGTTCGAGCCCCAGACTTTCAAGGAGTCGCCTCAAAGCCCTAACGATGCCTGTTCAATATTAAACGACTCAACACCTGAGGGATATTATCCACTCTATTAACGCGATTAGTTACACAAATACAAGAGCAAGCATATGTCTAAAGCTCACGCGCACACACACACACTTACACACTCACAAACGTACACAGATGTAGATATTACAAAGTCATACGAAGCAAGCACGAGGTCCTAGATTTAGGCATATCCTGCTGCTGCTCAAGGCACCTGGACTTACTTAGCAAATAAACATTGATTAATTTGTTGACAATATGTCTGCTTGTCAATGCGTGCGTTTATCACTCTCAATGGCCGCACGAACGACGACGCACGGTCAAACGAAAAGGGATAAGCACACGTCACACGTCTGTCTCTCTATGTGTGTGTGTGTGTGTGTGTGTTAGTTTTGCCGGAAATACGCGTTTTGCCATTGAATAATGGGGCATACAATATTGCAAGCATACGCCAAGAACCCGGGAGCCTGTGTCAATAAACTTCAACAAAAGTAAAAAAGGTTAGATGCCAGCAAGCTTTGAGTTGACTTAATGGATTCTTCATCAACGCACATAAATCTACAGCTTGCGTGAGAAGTACATGCCGACAGGTATGCGCACACAAATACATATACACACATGGGCAGCGTTATCCCTTTACAAGTGCTTGATGGCTTAAAGTTGTGCTCAACGACTTTGTTGACACAATTGCCAAAGGACAACACAGCAGAGCACAAGCGAAAAGTTTTGTATGATAAAAGCCAAGAGAAAAATGAGCGAAGAAAAAACTTTGCTGCATAATTTGACAGTACAAATGAATAGTTAATCGGCAATGATGTGGTTCATCACTTCGAATGTGTCTTTAATTTGTTATACGTTTCGCCAAATCTTATTTTAACCCGCTTCGTTTTACATATAATTTATATATATAAATTTTAGCGAGTGCTTGTGGCACGACGCCATTAATCATTTTGGGTGGGTAGCTTAGCTTAGAGCCAAATGCATGACCTGGTTTAGTTTAGCAGGTGTTGAGTAGGTTGTGGAGAGAATTATTTTCTTTTTCGCAAAGTTTTTCCTCTTTTTTCTTCAAGAATTCTATGCGTTTGTATTTAAGACTCAAGCACACCCAACCACCTGAGCATGGCCAGCGTTGAGTTTACCACAAAACTAGCACATAATTAAATTAATTGCATTTAGAGCAACAAAACCGCAATACACTTTACGATGAAATCCAACGAAATGAATGAACGATTGAATGAACTGTACTGAATGAACGAACGATTGAATGAACGAAGGATTTGAATGTGCGATTTGTTTGAATGGGTCGATTGATTGAGCTCAGTCGAATTTCTCATCTGTGCGCCACTTGAGCACAAATAATGAAGCAAACGCAATGCTTAAGTTTCTGGCTTGCCAAAATAATACCACTAACGACAATAACAACAACAACAACAACAATAACAATAACAACAATTATATGAGCACAATTACAAGAACAAGAACAGCAAGAAGAAGCACAAAATCGATTACTTAATTCATTAAACAAAGTTTTATGTACAAACCAAAACGTACTGTACTGGTAGAGCCAAAAAGCCATGGAGAGTGGTTAGCCCAAGTAGCAGGCGAGCATTAAAAAAAGCACAACCAATACAAGAACAAAATAACCAAAGCGATTACGTACATACCCACACACATACACAATTATTTAACCACCTTCACACTTTACGCCTTTATTTGTAAGCGAACAACCACTGCCAGAGTTGTACGAATTGATCCGCTTAGTGTTGATTGCTTGAATTTCGTTTAAGAGGCGGCATCGACAACAAAAGCTACAACAAAAGCTACAACAAAAGCTACAACAGCAGCAACAACACCTTGTCTTGTCGACAACCATTAGCATTGGTTGGCTTTGACTTGATTGCACTTCGGTTGTGCGTGTCGGTTGGGGTCATCAAAAGAGTTCCACAAAATCCTTTTGATGTAAGTAAAGTGCGCCTTTAATGAAATCCGATACGAATGAGTTTAACCAACAAACCCATTTAACAGTCAATTATAACTAAAATGTAACCTACCAGAAACGAGCAAAATGTATTGAGAAAATTTGTCTTGAATTTGATTACAAAGGCCTCGATCAATTCATGAACACAGTTGCGTCCGAAATATGCGAATGCTATGAGAAAATCAACTTAGGGAAGAAAGTTAATCAGTTTAAGAGTTCAAGGCAATTGATTTGTTTTGTTAGTAAAGAGATTAGCAACAATTGTTGTTTCATTATCAAAGTCCAACTTCAGTACAGTGAAGTTCATACATCTGTCTTGCACAAGATTCTGATTTAGAATATTTAAACCAATCTGCTAGTATTGATTCGCAGACTTGAAGAAAATGTTTTGACAATAATTAGGAAAACAAGTGATGTTGTTCGTTTGTTGAAAATGGCAAATTGCGGACGGTTATTAACCGATTTCTTTGAAATTTTAATACAACATTGTCTTGGTTTTCCCTTATGTTTCTATATAGATAAAATCATTTTTAAATAAATAGAAATTAATCATTAACTAGTAACAAACTCTCAACTCTTTTGATAATTACTTTTTACATTAGAATTGTCCAGCACTAACTTGACATCGACACTTCTATTTTTATATTTTATTGTAAATTAGATTTTTTTTTACTTCAGTGCTCAAAAAGATTAAACAAACTCTATTTATTCGTTCACATTTAACCAGGGCCTAAGAAACGCGTGCGCGGTTACAGCTAGTATCGTATAAATTAAGAAGTTAGTTATTATCTATATATATAAAATGGGAAGTATGTCTGTATGTCTGTCTGTCCGCTGTAGACGCCGAAACCCCTGGACCGATTTGGTTGAAATTTTCAGGGAAACTCTAGAATAGCCTGTCGAGTAATCCTGTGAAGTTTTATATGAAATCAAGATTTCTTCATCAGCTTGCCGTTGAAAAGTATGTTAAATTCGAAATCGAAAGTCTGTCGAAGAAAATCAATAAACATTTTAATTCACAAACCGCTTTATTTGTTTTAGCGCCTGATAACGGAAAGAACAGTGTCGTATATCACAAGTTGATTCACTGAAGAGAATCAAATCAACCCATGCAGCAAAATATAGAGCTTCAATAAACCAAATTCCTTGCTGATACGCCATAGAAATACTTGTTTTTTGTAATTTTATTGAATTTGTATCTTTGCTAATACCGTAAATGTCAGAACATCGTCTGGCGTGTTACGCTAGTTAATTATAAAACTGTTGAATAAATTATTGTTTTCACGTTTAATTTTTTATTAATTAACCTCATATAATCATCGTCCATTCAATTAATTTTTAATGCATTCTTAGCTCTATAAAAACTTCTTTATTGTTTCGTTGGCATGTCTTTCTATGCAGCTGCCTCATATTATCTTCATAAAACGGATGTTAAACTCACCAAAATGTTCTAATTTAAATAACACCAAAGACTTTGCGTAAATGTCAGACACAGGCGACTAAAGCGACTCGCCACAAGCCATAAGCACGTCTTAATGCACACAACTTGCAACTTGCAGTTTTGGCGGTTACGGTTCTTGTGGTTTTGGTCGCCATAATGTCACAACAATGCGCCACCACTTGCACGACTAACGGCGACAACTCCAAAGACCTCAAAAGGGGGTACATTCACCTGGTAAGCGGGTGCTTTAACACGTTGACTTCGTACGAAAAAGGAAGGCGACAAGTTTAGATTAACCAATATTAAAAGTAAATACATAAAAGAGGAATTTGAGCACTTTAGAAGTGTGTCCCTTTACATTGGTAAAATGATTTAATTTCATATGGGACACTTCGACATGATTTATGTTTGTAGTCCTGGCACTAAACAGCTTCCGCCATTAAATAAACAAGCACGCATTCACGCACATATAACTCATGCGTAGCGCTCTATAAATATGTACGCAGTATAAACGTTTCCATAGCCAGCTGAGCGAACGTGCTTAGAGTAGCTACCAAAAGCCGCGAATATGCCTCACACTCTGCGACATTTTTGTCGTTGTGCTTACTTTCTAAATATGGCCATACACTAAACTCAACTTAAATATAAATTATGAGCATCTTAAAAAGCCACAGTGAAAGGATCATTTTCATAAATATTGAAGTTGTGTGCTACGACGTTGGCAACTTTGGCAAATTCCTCGTTATTCCTGTTGATGGTAGGAGTAAGTGTGGTTGTGCCACCAAAGCTCATTTGACAAGCTTTACACATGTGTGCTTATGCGTACAGCTGTGTTCTGGTTTACTTATTTACAGCAGAAGCAAGAGCAGCGCACAACCAGTTAGCCGCTAAGCTGTTATGACTGCTTGTATATCAAAAAAGTATTGTACTCGTACATGAAGGAACAAAATAACCCGTAGTATACTTTCGAACATAAACACACAATTAAAAATAATATTATCAACGTGGTGGCAATTAATTAAGCACCCACACACTCATACACACATACAACGATAAGACAAACAACAACAGCTGAAGTGATTATCCCAGGCGCAACATGCGTTCAGTTCCTTTGCGCCACTCGTGCTGGTACTACTCCTGCTTCAGATTAATTTTCTTACATGCCAGCTTCGTCTGCGGCTCTTGCTTTTACTACCATTTTAGGTTTCTTATTAATTTCATTTTATTTTATTTTATTTTCTTTATTGAATTTTACGTTTTGCTCTTCTTCGTCTTCTTCTTATGAAACTCACACGCCAATGTTTTCATATCTCAGTTTTTGGCTTATAGCAGACAATGCCGGCATTGCCAAACCACTTCATCTTTTTCTTACTCGCTCAACCAACGCTACCACCAGCAGCATCTTAGTCAATGCCTCAGCTAAAGCCAGAACCTTAGCTCAGCTACGCTTTGTGGTCATAAATTCATGCGGAAATACTACAAAAAAGTGAAGTGCATTCATGTGTTTATTCGTGGTGGTTTTAGTTGTTTATGTGTGTTCAACTGAAGTTCATTTACCGCCAGCAAAATAATAACAATAACAACAAAAACAATGTCTTATTAAAGCACTTCTGTTTGCGCCGTGAATTTTTCTGAACGCAACATAAATTTTATTTATTATTTTCGCGTGTTACAGTGCTTGTCTTCATTACTGGAGTGAATTTGGAAGTTTTACATGTTCTATTTTTAGCTCATAATGGGTTTAAGGATTCCACATCAAATTTTTTAATTTGCATTATTTATTTATTTATTCATTTTTACGAGATTCCTGCTTTAAGTGGCTTAGTGAACCACAACCTAATGATGCCAACTCCTAGTAGACTAATTAAAAAATATTTTGCTGTACAAGAATACCAACGAATAGACTAAACCGCTTTTGGCTATACGCTACCGACCATCCACCGACGACAGATGACAACAATAAAGCCGTCAATGTCTCTAAGCCCACTGCAATGAAACGCAAACGAGCAAACGTAAAACCGCACAAATTGTGTTAAGCCGCTTACAAAAAGGTACAACTCATGAATACAAACACCGAAAACCCCCAAAATCAAAGGCACGAAAAAACAACAAAGGTATACGTAAAGCCAAAGTTAAAGGTTGAAATAGCCGAGCGGTTACAATGAACACGATACTTTGCTTGCCATAAAACACTTTTTTCATTATTATTATTGTTAGAATATTAAAATTGTTGTAATTTTATTGTGCAACGATGCCAAAAATTCAATGAACTTGTTGACAAACTTTTCCCTTCAGCCCGGCTCAACCAAAGTTGTTTGTCGAGACAAGTCCGTGTTGAGTTCAAGTTTGCAGTTGAATTTATTTCACACAAAATTTTGTTGAATTTGTTAAACACACAAACAAAAAGAGCCCATAGTCATGAAAACCGAATGCAGAACTATATCCGTACACCCGTCCCTAACCGAATCAAATCAAAGCAACCAAACAATTTTCCTGGCATCCGCAACGGACATCGTAGTAGTCGTAGTCATAGACAAAGTAGCAACAGTAGTAGTAAGAGTAGCAAAATTTTGTCCTTCGCTGATAACCTAAACAGGTCCTCGAACACACAAATCACATAAATTCCAATTGAGTGCATATTGCCAACTTCAAATATGAATTTATATACTTGGTTTAGAAAATTTTCCAAAGAGCCGGCTGCTGATTACAATAAGCACCCATTCTATATGAGCTGGTGTGTATGTGTGTGCGTCTATGCAGGGCTGCATACCAACTGAAAATAAGTGATACCAAATGATTCAATGATACCAAATTGTGATATGAACCGAACAACGGAGCATAGCACTTCTTGAAAAATATCTTAGCCCACACAAAAACTTGTTTTTCATCGTATTTGGTATCAGAATAAGTAAACACCATCTACTGAAAATTGTACTTGTGTTTATTGTCACTGAACTTTCATAGTCCTTTTATTATTTGTATGATCAGTTTGCCTGGGAGTGCAGTAGACCTCGGAGATCCCAAAAATTATATACATTCTTGATTAGTTCCTCTAGACAAGTTATGTATATGTAAGCTATTCTCTCAGTTTTAGAGCTACAGAGCTAAAATTTTGCCATATCGAGATAAAAAGATTTAAAATAATGTTTACATAGTAACTTATTATGAAATTCCAAGCAACTTGGATTAATAGATCGTACATCCCCATATACATCGATTTTGAGTCTTATATGGGAAACTTTTCTATTTAGAGACATCAAGCTGGAATTCGAGCTCGCCTCATATTCAGGATTCCTCCATATTATAGAGCTCTCAACAAGCAAATGAATGAGTATCAAATTTTTGCTGAATTTTTGTTTTTGGTTGAGAATGTCGTTCGAAGATTTGGTTACGTATTACAAATATATGAAGCTTATACAAAGCATGTAAAAAATCCAATGTCATATAATTACAATTACTTTCTAATTTGTATAACACGTCATTACTTTTCAGTTAATTTTATTTTTTTTATTTTTTTTATTATTTTTTTTTTATATTTTAAATGAACCCAGGCTTAGATTCTAATAAGCAAGAATAGGTTCAACATCGGCACCCATAGTCTTAAGTCAGACTCGAAACCAAAAAGCGAAGTTTATACATAATTTAATAGATTTGCAACCCTGTCGTTGTCTGAATTAGCATCAATGCTTGTGGTGTTTGTGCTTGTACCTTATAAATAAGCTTACTTTGGTGTTTATTGGTTTTTTCGTCAACAGTGCGTATGATTAATATGAATTATTTGGTTTGATTGCCGCAAGCAACACTAACCAACAACAAACAAACACAACCAACTAAATAGAAATCAACTCTGTCGAACAAAATAAATGTACTTTAAAATGTTTTTCGGCCGCAAAAAGGCAAACTGAATTTTCCAATTCAATAAAGAAGCCAACGACGAAGTCTTCAGGCGAGAAAATGCAAAACTTTCAACATTTTTGAAAAGACTCGTTAAATTAAACAGCAGAAAGAAAAGGACAAAGTAACAAAAATTTGCGCAATTCATCAATTAACCAATTTCGCTAATGACTAAACCAACAACAACAACAACAATGACACCGAAAAGCAGCAAGTGTAACGGGAAAGTAGCCGCAAAAAAACCACTCAAATTGCGCTAAAATGAAAGTGAGAAAGAAAGTTTTCAAAGGCAACGCATTCCGGCTGACTTTTGCGCTCAGCTGATTCAGTTCAGCGCCGACACGGAGTAATCTGGAGTCAGGCGACGCGGCAAACAAAGTGTGAAGCTGTAAGAACAACGAAAAAGATACACTCACACTCATGTGTCTCTACGAATGCGCGATGCGTATGCGCAAAAAGTATCTTTCTTATGTCGGTTTGTTGTTTTGCAAGTTTTAAACGCTGTTGGCTTGAAAACTTTTCGTTTAATTTGTGAAATTAATACAATTTGGTGCTATTGATTAAGTGGCTTTGGTTGTTGTGCGGTAGCTCCACCACTCCGCTCTTTTAGTGAACTTTCAAACAGTCTTTCTTTTCTCTTTTCTTTCTCTGTCTGTCTGTCTGCCTACTTGTCTCTGTGTTCGCTATAAGCCTTGCGCAGGCAATAAAAGTTTTCAAATCATTTTCCCAGTGTTGTGCGCCTTAATTTTGATGTTTAATTTTTCGTAAGTAAGTCAACCACTCACACAGCGAGGCATTCATTCATTCAGTGCACTCATTAAACTTCTCACGTAGTTAGTGGTAGTATATTGTCATGTAGTTTGTAACTAGGTGAAGACGAAAAAAACGTTTATGTTTTAGTAAGCTTGACGACGGGAGTTGCTTTTCTTTCCCCTTTTGATTTGTCATAGATGTTGTGCCGCCAAATAATCGACACATCTTATTTGGAGAGTAACAGTACTATATATATCTTTAACATCCCGGTAAAAATTGAAAGACCATATAGTACTGACATGGCACTATCAGTTTATCATTCACTCCGACCTCTGCATGGAAAAACCCAGCCGTAAAAAAGTAGAAGGGTGTGGACTAAAGTGGATCATGCATTACTTAAGAAAATTTAATTTTAATAAACTAAATAAAAACAAAAAACCTAAATTGTACTAAAAAAGCAGCGTATTTTTTCTCAACCTCAACGTATGAAAATTTCAAGGAAATAGTATTTCTATATCGTGTAGTCCCACATCGAAGTCCTTATGTAGAATGACTTATTGTTTTCTTTCTTTTCTACAGACGGAGCTGCAATTTGGAAGGACGAATTCTATCATATATGCATAAATTCTAAAAATTTCAAGATCCTGCTTCTCTGGATCACATAATTCCCATATAAGCCCATATAATAAATTTAATTTCTTATATGGAAAACCATTATTACTATTATTAATATATGTTATATCTATTATCTATCTATCTATCTTATATAAAATTGGAAGTATGTCTGTCTGTATGTCTGCTATAGACGCCGAAACCGCTAGATCAATTTTGATGAAATATTCAGGGAAACTCTAGAATAGCCTGTCGAGTAATAAAATAATAAATAAATAAATTAATTGTATGAAATCACTTATGCTTACCAGTGTGGCGTTGAAAAGTATGTCAAATGTGAAAGTCTGCCCAAGAGAAATAATAAAAAACAGTTCGATTTATATGTCATATATCACAAGTTGCTTCACTGAAGAGGATCAACCCATGTAGCAAAATACATAGCTTCAATTAAGCATATTTCTTGCTATACGCCACTTGATTTTTGTACTTTTATTGAATTTTTATTTTCTGCGCTAATACGGGAAAGTGGAGAACTACGTCTGGCGGGCTATGTTAGTATATATATAAAGTCGTTTGTGCATATATTTAAAACGCGTGTTCTCTAGATCTATCGAGCTAAAATGTTTACCTTGTGTGTGAAGTCTTCTGAGTTATTTATATTTTTTTTATTTGGACCGGGTAGATGGCCTTGGGATGGGGATATTTCAATTATTGAGATTGTTCAAAGTAACGGCAGTCTGCTCTATTTTGTGATCCAAGTTGTAAGTGAAGTACGCACTTTTTGTTTACTATATTGGAATAGGTTGTTCTGGTATTGTAGTCAGTTACCGTACAATTTGTTGCAGAACTGCAACTTTTATATTCAAAGGAATACTGGCTGTTGGGTTTAACATGAGTGAAATGACGTTGTAACATTTAATGCTTTTGCGCAGATATTTCAAGTTACAGACAAAACTTAAGTTGCCGGGCTAACTAAATCGAGTATATACCTTAAGTTGGCTGTAGAGCATTAGCAATTCGGCATAACTGAAAATAGCATTCTTTATTCCCTTTTATTTTTCTGTCTCTTTATTTTGTATTTTATTTGGAACATCAGCAGCAGTCAAAAGTTTCTATTTAACACGAGAACGAAATCTTTAAAATTAAGTTTCTGACTTGTTATTGTCTCAACGCCGCAAAACTTGGCTACTTCAATCAACTCAATTCAATCTCTGCGAGTTGAGTTACTAACTACTCTTCATAAATATTCATTCAACTGCTCGGAAACTTTAAAACCAATTTCAACTATTGCACTTAACGTACTTCAAACTTAGCTGGCAGATTGCATACATCTGCACACACACACACACAAACACAAACAAAACAAATCAAAAAATAAATCCTCCCACACTCAAAAAAACAGTGCCCAGTAGTGCCCACACTTAGCCCACAAAAGTATGCGATAACACAACAAAACTATCCATGAAGAAGCATAAAACATAAACGACTAAAGCAAAATCTACTCAAACCAAGCAACTGCGCCCAAAAGATTTATTGTGGTGATTTATTTTCGGTGTTGCTGCCGCCAAAGCCGCCCCCGCGCTATTCCCGCACACATCTGCCCTACTTACAGCTTATTTATTTATTTATTCATTTTCTAATTTATTGATGGTTGTCTGACCCGACACAGAGGCATTTGTAGCCGCAAGCTGTGCGCCTCCATGCTTGTAGAGCTTATAAACTAAAGCTTTTTTGCCTTTGGTTTCTTCGCCGCTGCCAATCAAATTGCTTATTAGCTTTTGGGATAGGTAAGAAAAAAGAAAGAAATATCTGCCAATTGATACGCTTAATTTTTCCCTTTAAGCTCTGCTTTGAATTACGCTCGACAGCTTTTGCTTTATAACAATTTCTAAAATGCTTCTTTTTTACGGCTGTCTCAGTCATCAAAAACGTCGTGGCCGTCGCCTACTTGATTTGCTTTGTGCCGCCTGCGAGTCCTGTCGATGGCAGGCAGGCTACTTCATCTGACATGTTGGCGTGGGCCCACTTCAGCGAAAGCTCGTTTGATTTCTCTGAGCTCGAACGGACTTGGCTTGACTGGTTTGACTCGCGTTTTTCTTTTAATATTTTTTTTTTGTATTTGCTTAATTTCTTTTTACTACTTCTGCTGCGCTAGGACACTGCTGATGATGGCTTCTTTTTAGCCCAAACCACGCCAATATATTGTTTTGCACAGCCTGCAGTCATGCATGAAATTTGAAACAGCAAAAGCAAAGAAAATGAACTGGCTTCAATGGCAGCACAAAAAAAATTATTATAATCAGACATTTTTTTTAAACAGAGAAAAAATTATGAGTGACGTGCAAAGCGCAAAAACAAAAGCGTAATAACAAAAGCTAATTATTTCTCACACCCTTTTGTTGTTTTCTGTTGTTGTTGTTTTCACTTTGCTTTATCAAAGTCAAAGCATTCACAGCTGCAAACAATAAAAGCAACAACAAATTAATGCTGCGCTCTGCTTTCGATAAATGCTAGCAGCGCTGAGCAGCAAGCCGTGCGTATACGCAATATTTCTGGCCTAAGGCGAATATGTATGTGTGTATTAACATGTGTGCGTATTTGTGCTTGTGAACTTGCAAGTGTTTTTAAAGTGCTTTGGAAACTAAATTATTGCTCTAAAATAATTTTAGCAAAACACATAAGACTTTCGCAAATCTAACAGTTGACAAGAAAAAAAGACACGCCCGTAGAAGTGAATTATTTTTCATTGATGTATGAGTTTAATCTAAGGATTAAACTCGTATTATTTGAAAATTAATGTTATGCCTTTAACCTTGATTTAAAATTTATGTTGCTTCTTATACATATTTAGTTTAAATAAAACACTTAAGATTAGACAAATCTTCGCATAGTTTTAAAATTATTACCATGGATTGGGGAATAAAAAGTTTAATGATTTCGGTTAACCATAACGATTTGAGAACCAACCAGGTCCGCTAAATAAAAGGGGATCGTGCTGTAAGTAAGAAATATTTTCGTTGAGAACAAAGGAATTCAGATTATTGCTGCACCCGCATATCTCCCTCTAAGAAGGATAGAGCCTTCTATAATTAGTTAATTTAGTATAAGTCAAATTTTTTTTTTTGCCACGTCATTATTCTTTAAATCCGACAAATGTGTTATGCAGTTTACTGCGTTAAATGTTATAATTTAATTATAAAAAAATAAAAAATAAAAAATTATATGTGTACTTTTTAAAACTCAACTGCGCACTGGCATAAGTTGAAGAATTTACAGAGTTGGGGCCATGTATACCAGCTTAAAAAAATGGACAGCCAAGTGCGAATTGATTTCGCATGGAGAGGGTTCCGTACATTGAATATGTTTACGTATATCTTAAAAGTCGCTTGGCAGGTCTTTCCAAATGTTCCCTAGCATGCATTATCAGAATTGACTTAACGCATGTAGTTCGTAAATGTAGGTAGTTTCGATGATCAGGTGGGTAAAATTGTAAATTTTTATCTATTTTTTTAAATAACTTTAAAATTATAAATTATTTTTAAATTATAAATTACTTTAAGATTATCATAAATTATTTGGGATCCTTGCAACAAGCCTTTTTATTTGATATATCATACAACTTAACCGTTCCAGATTTGGAGAAATTGCCAGTAAAAGTGGGACAGACTGGCACACTAATGATCCTAATGGTTGCGTTTTCACTTAACCCTAAAAAGGACAACCAAAAAATTTTTTTTAACGAAAATCGAATACCGCAGTTACGAAATTTGAAAACTCACCATTTCTTGAAAAAAGCTCATATATACAGTACATGAGTATATATTCCAAGAGCTGTTGTCGAAAACCTCTAATAAAACAACATATACGAGGTATGGCTATTAATAAAGACACTTACAGCGTCAGTCATTTTATGTTGACTTCATACATATTTACTTATTATTATCTTTCATATATACCCCTCCACTATCTCTTCAACCACATGCGAATCCATCCATCCATCAGGACGCGTGCCGTTTTATTTTTCACAGCCACAACGGACACAAATCTTGTTTCTTTTAACGCAGATTTCCAATAAGTTAGGGTCATTTTCAACAGCATTTAACGTGACAGTACATTGAGAATTTCAGGCAACATTTTGGCGCATTAAAATTGTTATGTAAATTTGCCTTTAGAAATCTGAATCAATTGCTACAGTTTCAGCAATCGCGTGGATATTTAACCGACGTTCAGATCCAGTCCTAATAGGAATTTTTAAATATTGTTATCCGTTTTCATCTTGAACGTCTTCTCGGCCATCTTGAAAATGCTTAAACCACTAAAAAACAGGAACACGCGACAAACCTTAATTGCCATACACTTCTGTGAATGCATTATAACTTTCAATAATTTTAAATATCACAACGATGCGTTGCTGTATTGTTTCGGCGAAACAAGCAAACAACTGTAATGCAAACGAAGGCTAAGGCTATATTGATTTGTCTACAGAAGCGAGAGGCACTGAGAAGGCGCTACACTACGCAGCGAACGGTCGCTGGCGCTTGGCGCCTGCACACTGCTTCTTTAGCAGAGTCTGACTCTTTATTTAATAGCACCTCCTAGTATTTTGTCTTACAAAATTTGTACAAAATTTTATTTATTCTTTTTATTTTAATTTTTATTTTTATTATTTAATCCTTTGAACGAGAATATTCACGCTTTGCGAACACTTAGAAAGCCAAAGAAGATTCGAAATCTTAGAAAAGTCTTCTAGTTTGACTTTCAGCATTTAATTTTTATTTCTTTAATTTTATTGCTAAATATTTCATGCACATCAAAATGGTTCTACCTTTTTTCATAGCCAACTCTGCTTAAAGCATCATTTAAGTAGGACATGCGGCCAGAGATAAAATGCTTTTGCAACACCAGCAACTTCACAAAGAACAACAAGCAAACGTCAGACTCTGCCGAGCAGCAGCAATCACAGCATAAAACTTGAGCCATTCATATAAAATCTAAGCACTCCAGACATCTGGCATGTGGCATGTGGCATGTGTGTACGGCGCACTCCAACTCCGGTTGTATCGCTAAGCTGAAGGCTCATGTTGATGTTTACTTCAACTGAAGTTGCTGATGCTGATTCAGTTCAGTTGACGGTGACACGAACTCAGTTCTGTTGCTTTGCTTTTTGTGGCAACGTTTTTTTCCGCTTTCCTTTTTTGTACTCATTTGTCTGTGTTTGTTTGCATTTTTTCTGCAATTTCCTTTTTCGCATTTTTTATTTTGCCATTCAGCGTTTATTTTCGCTGTGTTTTCTGTTTTTGTTTTTATTATTTCTTTTCTATTTTTCCAGCTCGATGCAGAAATAAAGCGCTTCTACACGCTTGAAATTCTGTTAGAGAAGGCTTTCCTCGCCATCGCACATGCTTGCATTTTAATGAGCGACAACACGATGCGGCGAGCACCAACCTCACCGCGTGTCACCGCTGTAGAACAACAGGTGCGATAGACTCAAACTAAGGTAAATAGATAGACAGTGAGTTGGTGAATAAGGCAGTTAGTTTATCTGCCTGTCTGCCATTCTGCTTGCTTGTTAAGACTTCCTTTCGAACAAGTTGTCTGTCTGCAATGGCTTTACTCTAGTCTAACTTTCTGTCTGAAAGTCCTTCCGTCTATCTGTCCGTCTGCCTTGTTTGTCTGTTGATATCCCACTTCGCCGCCAACGCTGAGGTTTATTTGTTTGACTATTTGTTTGTACTGTACAACGCTGCTATTATTACAACGAACCCTACTCCCATCAACGTCATCAGCTCCCTCACTTAGCTTTTGCGTCTTATTAATGCAAACAAATTATATGCCAAAACTGTCACTTAATTAAAATGCAAAAATATACTACGCTCACTTCGAAGTCACCACAAATGCACAAACAACTTGAATCAATTCTTTCAAGGGGTAATGACGTTGGCAACGAAGGATCAAAAGGACAACGGCTTCACGCCTCGCATTCAACGGCTTTGCCGCTGATTGCCCCAATTATACTGAAAGGGAATATAAAACGAGAAGGCGTTAAAGTAGAAAAAGGAGTAAAGTAGAAAATTGTTAAAGGACAACTATAAACTCGAAGTAGGCGTAATGCTTGTGAACAAAGGGCATACAATGCAATTGATTTGAGTTGAGTTTCGTGCCAGGGGCGTTATGAAAACTTCAAATGAGCCAATTAATTCCATTTTTGGACTCCTTTTTTATATTATTATTTTCTTAGATATGTTATAGATTCTATTAATAGCATGTAATCTCTGCGTTGGCCAGGTTGTGCATATAATGAGGGACTTTACTTAAAACACCTACAACTTGTTCATAGATTTATCCTCATTATAAATACGAGGGAAAGCCACGGCCGACACAATCGAGCGCATTCTAGAAAGAATATTTTCCTTTATTCACTCACCGATAAGCAACCCAACACTAATACATTAATGATGACAAAGAGAGCGCAAATACACAAAATTGATCTCTCCCCACGTTGTGTCTGACACGAAAATGGAATAACAATAATACGAGACACACAAACCCATATTCTCCCATTGTACTGGGCTCACAACATCAACGGCTGTGTATAGTTATTGATGTTATATCGCGCTTATCTTTAATATCCTTTCAAACTTAAACCACTGACCCGTTGTTACTAAAAAAAAAATGGATTGTGAACATCTAGCGAAGAATACCTTAAAATTTTTTTATCAAAATCGTTTCAGTGTTTTAAGGAGGAAACGTTTCTGCCCGTTTTTGCCGTTTAATTACATATATAGATAAGAAGTTGTAGGACCAATACTAGCTACTCTCAGTAATGCAGAGAAAATTTAAAGCCAACAACAAGGAAAATAACAAGAATTAAAAAATTGCTCACTCTACTGCGAACTGCGTTACTCATTAAGTTCTCGAATGATTTTGGCAACCTAGAAATAATAAACAGAAATTTTTCTTGAATATCGATTCCTGTCTCAACCAACCATACCGCTGAGTTAAGCAACTCCACAATTTTTACATTATCCATTAACCTTACTTTAAGCTTATTATATAAATTAACTTTCTGACTGGGACCTTTAGCTTCGTAGACCTCCTGTAGTTTCAGCCATGCTTTTGAAGAAGACTTACAGTTTTTGACATAATGTAGCTGTGTCGGTTTCACTCTCAGGATTGTAGTGGCCAATGCTTTTTCGTTGTCTGTGTTCTACTCCACAATATCCGCTTCAATATCAATCAATACATTTCGCTCTTAATTTGGTCTCGCTCAAAGCTCAAAAACAAAATTTAGTCTTTGTTCATTTTTAATATTCGTATATGGTTATAATATTGACTTCAGAAAAAGTATTAGGCCAATAGACTTTAGGCAGAAAATATATTGTTGCACAAAATTCTAACGTATAGTTAGTTCTATAGCCGATTTTGATCGCAAAATCTAAACATTATCTTAAATATAGGAAATAAAAAACTTCGCCTATGTTGAAATTAATACTTCTCGTTCACCTCCTGAAAGGATGTCAATTTATGTTCATGTTTGTGAGCACAAGTATTTTCAATATTTGTTTAACGTATGTTTTATGTATGTTATGGAGTGGTTACTATGTGTACAGCATTTCAAGATTGTAATGTCAAAAACTTCTGCCAATTTCAGTGCACATTTCAAGTAAATTAAATTTTAATAATAGTCAGTGTTCATACCTATACTCAATACTTGAGTTTCTGTCAACCGGTAACGGGTCAAAATAGAATCTTCCTCGGATTCTTGAACTTCTTATTCGATTAAGCTTTGTTACTCCTGCTGTTATGCGAATCATCTTCAACCCAGCTGTTGTCAATTTGCCTTCATACTTTTTATACATTGTCCAGCATTGTGAACAGTATGTGATCACCAGACGGACAACTGCGGTGTAGAGCCGTCCTTTCAGTTTAGGGGACATTTTTCGGTCACAGAAGATGGCAGAGTTTTACTGCCACTTCATACATCCTACGCTTACACGATGATTGATGTCGTCATCAACGGTTGCTTCGCTGTTCATCATCAATCCCAACTATTTAAATAATAAATAATACATTCTTCACCACTCCATTGAAATAAATGGAATGGATTATGTTGGGTCAGAGAATGGACAGTACAGATACTCTGTCTTTTTTTGGCTAATACGATATCCATTCCCCTCCAAAACATCTACCCAAACATCAAGTGCTCGTTGCAGGAAAGTCTGATCATCACATGATGGCTCCATCGTCAGCAAAGAATAACTGATGCGCTTTAGGGTCCGTCTCTTTTCCCTCAAGCAGATAATCTAGGACTGTAATAAAGAGCAGAGGACTTAAGACACTTCCCTGGTGCACACCGACTTTTATTGCAAATTCATCGGTGACTCTTGTGTGACATCTAACTTTTATCCTTGCTTTCTCGACATGTCCATGATCACGCGTACGTAGGTTTCAGGAACTCCGTGTTGTCTTAACGCTACCCATATCAGATCTCTTGGTTGTCTATCGAATGCTTTTTCAAAAACAACCAGAATCATATACAGATCCTTTGAGGAATGACGATGCTTTCCCATTATGATCCTTATACTTTGGATTGCTTCTGTGGTTGATTTACCCGCGACAAACCCGCACTAGTCATCAGACAGCCGTATTATTTGTCTTCAGCGGCCATTTAATACCCGCTCGACGATCTTCATGGTGTGTGACATCAACTTAATTGAACGTTAATTATCACAGTTTCGCGTATCTTCCTTTCCTTTGTGCAAAGGAAGAAGATAACGTTCCCTCCATTGATGGATGATGGTGGAAGTTACTCGTATTAGATGCTTGCATTAATTCTGGCCAAGTATTTCAAGTATTTTACGCTGACTCTTCGCACTTTTGGCCATTAGGTGTCACTGATCAGAAATCATAAATTGGGCAAATTTGCTTAATTTTAAATATGCCTAGAAGAAAGGTTTGACTTTCTGTTCTATTAAAGGCAGTTATTTTGGTCATTTGGTTCAGATAGAGAATGATGAAGAGGAAAAGGCGAACAGTTTTTTTTTTTAATATTTACGAATTGTAAGATTATTATTTAAGTACTTACCCAGCTTTAAAAGTAAGTCACTGAAAATAAAAGATTTAAACAATTAGTATGTAATATTTAATCGCAGAAAAAGATTTTTTTATTTTGAACCATATAGCTCCGATAGTTATAAGAACCTCACAGATCAGCCAGAAATATTTAACAGGCTTAAACAAAAAATTACATCGCTCACAGCCAGCTATGTACACCCACACACACCATATAGAAAAAAAAAATTATAGTTAATCCGATTTATGATGTCACTTTTATTTGATGTGTTTGCTCAAAGTGTCAAAGGGAATATTTGCAAGAAAAGTTTCTTAAGAAAGCACACAGGCACAAACATGCAATAATTGCACTAAGCATGTGGTTAGCTATGCATGTGTGCTTCACTAAGCTTGTGTCAAGAGTTTAACTGGTCATAAAAACACGCACACACATACACACAAAGTTGAACGGCCTTAAGCATGTGCAAAAACAAAACATCTGGAACTAAGAAAGAAAAGATGAACGGAAATATATATATAATATATGTACGTATAATATAAGCAGAAAAGATCAAGAAAACAGTTGAAATATGAAATAAGTGAAAAAGGAATACAGCTGCAGCAGCAACAGCAGCAGCAATCTTTGGCCAAAGGATATCATTTTTAATCTTTAACTTAAGCCGGGAAAAAAAACGAGTGGGTGACGAAAAACATTGGCGCTTACAACTTTGGCAAATATAAGTTCCACGCACACACATACATATACATATAATAAATGGCATTAAGAGCGTAGAGTAAAAAAGAGACACAACTGTGGCTGCCTGTCGGCCGGTATGCCATGACAGCATATTAAAACAGATTTTTGCCTTAGGCTGGCTAGGGTTTGACTCGCCAACATGTTTAGGCGAATATTTATTGCAGCTTGTTGCCACCTACACACGCACAAACACATGCAGAAGCACAAAAATAATGTGATAAAAAAAAAACACAGTAAACAAACATACTGAAGGATACGCTAAGCAATGCAAAGCAGTGAATAAACTTGTTGGCAAACTAAAGCTTAAGAAGGGCAGAGCATGCAAGCAACGGATGCTAGCAGCAATAATAACAACAACAACAGAAATAGCCGAAAATGGCATCATTCTTGTTGTTGTTGTTGTTAGTTGAAGTACATACTTGCTTTTCTTGTATATTGTTGTTGCTTCGTTGAGTTTAGGTCACTGCAAACTTAGTCAAGTCGGAAATATTCAACAAACAGACAGAGTTGCCACAATTCTTCTGGCAACTATTCAATGGATATTTATTTACTCGCTTCACTTTAGTCTAGCTTCTTAAACTAATTTAGCTACTTTCCTCAACTCAGCATCAAGAGTAGAAGCCATACGATGACTGGCTTTTTCACTGAATGCACATCTTTATAGCTGTATCTGATTCTGTGTATCTGTGTACATTGTAAAAGTACAGTTGAGCTTAGTTAGATGGGAGTTGGTTTGAAGTTACGGTTGTGTCATTTAATCAACAACATCATCATCAGCAGCAGCAGCAACGGCAGCATGATCAACATTATGATGACAATGATGAAAAACATTTTACGCGGTTGCGGTCGCCTACTCAATGTAGCAGAAGTAGTGTGTGACTACGCGTTTCTGCAACTTCATAAATTTGAAACAATATGAGCACACACGCACACACACACACCAAAACAGTAACAACAATGAAAATGATACCAGAATTGTGTGGGCACCTAGAACGCGTTGCGAACATTTCCAATTTGTTTTTACAGCAAATGTGCGTTGCAGTTGCAGTTAGCGTTGATGCTGTCGAATGCGTGTCGAGGCGAGTCGAGTCGAGTCGAGTCGAGTCGCCGCTTGTATACAAAATTCGTCCGGCACACTCGATGGGGTCATTCTCGTGGTGTTGACAAGCGTGTTAAGAACAACGTGCAAGCAACACACATGTCCACACACACACACATACAAAAAACATTCGGCCAGTGCAAATTTAAGTTTGTTTCATAGAAGCACGTAAATATGAACACGGCACATGCGGCAAATTTTATACACATTTGTTATATTCAGTTACAATAGTGCCAATGCATATTGAAAGCAAATACTGTAAAATGCAAAACCAATTTTTTTTTTTTCATTCACATCCTAGACCGACAACAAAAAATTCAACAAATGCGCTCGTAAATAATTGCAACTGTATCTATTACAGTTTTTCGATATACAAGTTCATTTTTCCTAGATTCTTTTTTAAGCCTGCTCAACTTGCATCGATTGTAATAACACCATCACCAATAGCAGGCAGCCTAACAACATATTTTCCTACAATTTTTCTTTTCTTTTTTTTTCCACTTTTTTGCTCGAAAAGCAAAAAAAAATTCTGGAAAATATTTTTTCGAGTATCAAAAGCTTTACTCGTTTCTAGTAAACTCAATTGGCCATTTGGTTCATGAAATCAGTGCTGAGTACAAACATTTTCGAGAGGCAAAAATGAACACAGAATTCTTCATTAGCAAAGTAAATTTCTGCAAGCATTCTGCTTGTCAGGGTTATGTTGCTGCCAAGCAAAAATCAACAAGAACAACAATAAGCACTTAAGAAGTGCTTTGTAATTTTTTGAGCATAAAATGATTTCAAGCTGATAAATATTAATGTTAATCTTCAATGACATTTTATTTCTTTATGCACACAATTTCAAATTTATTTTTTACTTTTTTATTTTATTTTATTGTTTCTATTTTAACAATTTTTCTTTCATACAACTGCAACATTAAATTGCTGCTATATTTATATAGTCACGCTCATTAGGCGTATACACTTCAACAGTAAACATGAAATTCACGGTAAATAAGCAAAGTTGTATTTTTCAAAAACAGAAGAAAAAATACTCGTGCAAAAAATGAGTGTAACTAAACATTTACAATTCATTAAAACTACAAAAACAAATGGCACACACACACAAAATTACGCAGTCCCTTTTACTCATGCACACATGCACACAGAGCCAACATCGTAGCTACGCAAATGTAGCTTAACCTGTAAATACTTGAAAAAGTAACCAAACACGCTGCATGTTTTTAGGCAGCAGAAGTAACAACCGAAATACACTGAAGTGTTTGACGCTCTTCTTCGTCTTCTTCTTCTACTATATAACCCCTTTAACGCCGTCAGTGTTGCCAGCTGTTACTAGCGTATCTCACTAACGATACCCACCTCTGAGTATACGAAGTTCGTCTAAAACAACTTTTTTATACGCTGCTTTAGAAGTGTTGTTTGAATTTTTTATTGCGGCGGTTAAGTAACTGTGGCGTGAAAAAATACTCTGCCCATTTCTAACGATTAAATTAAACGGGGCTTAAAATATATTTAAACTAAAATAGCCAGAGTATTGGAGGACACGAGTCTATTTAGTCATATATTCTATGTATATAAAAATCGAGCTTTGTTTGCTTGCTTGTATGTCCGTTATAGACGCCGAAACCGCTGCACCGATTTTGATGAAATTTTCAGGAAAACTCTAGAAAAGCCTATCGAGTAATCCTACAGAATCCTAGTGTGAATATATTCCCACGAAATTCGGGAAAAAAATAAATAAATAGGATTATTTGTATGAAATCAATATTGCTTCATCAGTTTCCAAATGTCAAATGCGAAATCGAAAGTCTGTCGAAGAAAAATAATAAAAAAAACTCACAAACCACTTTATATATTCTTGAACCTGATAACGAAATGAAAATTGTCGCATATCACACGTTGCTTCACTGAAGAGAATCAAATCAACCCATTCACCAAAATACATAGCTTCAATAAAGCAAATTTCTTGCTGATACTCTATTACCGGAGAGGGCTACGCTGGTATATATATATTTTTGCTTATTCTGCAAATCAGTACTTCAATATGAGACTTGTGGAACCTTGATCAGACAACGGGCACAGTACTATACAGTGTACGAATACCACACAAGAAGTTGCGGCATCGAACTACAGAAACGTCAATTTTCATGCCCGCGGAGGCCGCTATATTCCTTTATTTTACTAGAAAGATCCGTTTTTAAATAAATAATGCTGGTACTATCCAGAATATAGCTTGGTAGTGACGACCTCAAGAGTCACTAATTTTTGGTGCTCTAAACGGCACACTTTCAGATTAAACGGCGGGTACGGATATTAAGTCAAAAAAAATTATTTATCAAATACACTATAACAAAGGATACGTTGCTTACGTCAGCTTAAGAGAAGAAAAATGTTTAACCGATATTTTTATCAATCTTAACAAGCAAGCAAAGTTAAACGAAATTGACTATAAAAAATTTAGAGCCAAATTTTGACGGTTTTTTTAAAAAGTGGCTCTTCATGTTCCTCTTCTTGTTCGACATATAACAAAGTAGCAAAAAGTGTCTGTTTCCCTCCGCTGCCTATAATTTTCAATTAAATTAGTTGGTTTTTATGGTGCGAAAGCAATAGGCTAAAAAATATTTCAATGCTTTTAAAACATTCAAAAAAGAAGAAAGAGAAATTAAATAAAATTACGCTCACGCTTATGTATGAACAATAGACGAAACGCGAGAATGTTGTTTTTCTAAACGTATTGCAATAAATTTTTTAATTTAATTCTAATTGTTGAAAAAAAAATTTTTTTTTATAAGCAGTCGGGGGTTCAGCTAGTTTATATTATAATTTTTAAATTTTTAAATTTTGTATATGTATTTGTAGTACTCTAGCCGAGTTCGCCCCAATTTGAATTCACATAATCATACACACTGAAATTGTATGTGTAGCGTATATCACATTCAGAAAGTTAAACGTTTTTTCCTTTCTTTTTTGGGTTGTTTAATTTTTGTTTTATTAATATTTATTATTTTTTCTCTTGCTTTTTGAAACAGGTACATATGCGAAAAAAACCCCATAAAACCGACACATACTTAACTCGACATTTTTCACTCAACGAGCTCTTGCGAAATGCAACAACAACAAATTGTAGAATGATATGTTGCTGTCACTTGTGCAAAATGTTTATTTTCACTAGTTTTCATGTTTTCGTGTTTTTCTTATTTTCCTTTATTATTTTTTTTTTTTGTTTTGTTTTATACTGAAAAGTTCGCCAGCTCCAAGTTAAGCCGAGAGTTCACCTGACGACCAGCAACAAAGGCAGTCGTCGTCCTCCTCATCATCATCATCATCATCATCATCATCATTGTCATCAGAATGAAGAATGTTTTGAGAAATAAATAGTGGATATATGTACATATATATGTTTTTTTTTTAAGTGCCACTCATGCAAATTGCAAAAACAACAACTCTCTGTGTATGTCAGAGGTATATACCAAATGCAACTGCAGCTTGGTATCTTTTGGTATCTATGTGAGTGCATTTTCTATATGTGTCTTTGTAAAGTGTTAGTCAAATATGTCCTTCTGCTTTAACTAGCAACTGCGAGAGCAAGTCCAACAGCTTTATGAGAAAGACATGTTTTTGTATATTAATGTGACATGGTTGAGTTACAGGTCATTCAAGGTTTGCTTTTTTGCCTCACATTCCTAAACGTTAAGAAGATTATTATAAGCCTTTTAGCAAAGTTTTTATACATTTTTGGGACGTAATAATCTTGAAGCACTCAGTTTTTGAACTGGATAAAAGTGGAATAAAGTTGAAATCATAATTCAGACTGCAGTTCAATGAAAAATGAGGAGAGAAATAGCAACAACAAGAAATTGTTGAATAAAACAATCATATATAATGTCAATTTCAATGGAATAAGGAATCCATTAAATACATGCACACGTCGAACTTTTGTATTAATTTTATTATTTTTATAATTTTTTTTTTTTTTTTGGCAGGGACAAAACGAATAAAAAATAAATTAATTAATAAATAAATAAATCAAATACGAGTACATCAAAAATAACAGCGTAAAAACAATTAAATCAATGTGAAATGATTTACCGTTTGAAACGTCAACAGAAATATTGTTGTCATTTCCAAAACACACACACACATATATATATGGATATTTAAATGCAAATATTTTCGTATACTCTTTTTGCATTGACAGCCACTGTGCTGTCTATAAACAAATGCACGAAAAAGAATTGCAACTGCATTGTGAAATGAAACAACATCGAGCGCCAAAAAAATCAAACGTCAAAACAACACAAAATAAAAAAAATACTTTTCCAATTAAGGTTTTGTAATCTGTATCTCGCGTGGAATATGTGAGATAGTGTTAAACTTATTTGCATTAGAAAGATAAGATTTGGTCTCTAAAAACTACTCAGACAGCTTTGAGATTGCTTGACTCAGTATTGCTTGGTAGCGCGTTAAAGATAGGCACCAGCATAGAGAAAACGAGCCAAATTTTACAATTTTTCTTCTATAAAGGCGAACACGCAACGTCCTTATGGTTCTGATACTATAAGAGCCAATCATGCACAATTTTCATTTCGTCGGTTCCGTTCCGATAATTTTGATGTCAAAACCAGGAAGCTTTTGCTGTACAATTGGTAGCGCTGGGAAGGGAATCATCTACCATAAGGACTTAATTCGGACCTCTAATGCTGTCTGTGCCGAATAATTTTGCTCTTAAAAATTTGGCCTTAGGCGAAACTTGTAAAAATCGACTCTTTCAGTTTTTTGCCAATAGAAACGAGGGTTGCTATGACGGAGGCATAATCGTTATAAATTTAAAATAGCAACAAGGGAACGAAAACTGTGCATGGTTGACCTAAATCGATCAATGAAATCTTTATTTAAGAAAAAATAAAATTAAAATAGAGGAAAAATAATGGATTTCTTTTTACTCAACCTAATAGAAACAATTAAAACAAACGTGCACCAAATGGCCTATTTGATTGTAAAAGAACATTTTCTGGAACTTTATAAAACAACTCGTACGAGAACTATGCGCTCTCGTACTGAAAGCTTAAAAAGCCAGTATTTAAATATTTAGCTCAATACTTTTTTTTTTTTATTTTCCCAAAAGAAGAGTACATTGTCTATTATAGAAAAATAAATCGACTATTGTACAGATTAATATTTAGGACAAGTGTGTGAATTTTAATTTTACAATCAGTTTGTAAAGTCGTGTTGTGACTGGAATTTAACAATACATGTATTTTAACAATAAATAAACAATTAAAGATAACACCAATTAACAATGAGTAAGTATTGTAATGAAGTGATGTGTTATGTGAGGTCCACTGGCCTACGTTGCCGAGTTAGTTCATCTAATGGTAATGTATTCACACCATCGTTCGAATGATGGGAAAGTTTGGTTTGGTATTTTCTGCTTAAATTGATTATTTCCTCATCTACTGTCGCAATTCTTAGGTCTCGATGAAGGTCCGAGTTGGTGATATACCATTGGGCTTTTGTGATGGTGCGAATAATTTTTGATTGTTGCCTCTGGATTAGCTTTATATTTGATTTATTGGCAACTCCCCATATTTCGGCTCCATATGTCCAAATTGGTTTAATAAGGAGCTTGTTTTCAAGTGAAATGTTTGTATTTGGTTTGAGCAGCCAGTGCAGTTGTCTTACTTTCATTTTGATTTGATCACGCTTTTTTTTGTATATGGTGTTTCCAGTTTAGTTTACTGTCAATATATAATCCTACAAAAAAAACTTTGTTTTTCTAATCAGAACTTGAATTTGAATCCGTGCGATCCTACTGATCAAACCGCCCAAAATTGCAATTCTCTTACTGACTGCTGGTTATTCAACTTTATATTAATATGTCTTTTGGAAAGTCAATATCTTGCTGTTTCAACTGATAAACTACAGTTGAGCGCACCTAACCAAAAAGTGTATAGCTTCTAACCACAACAATAGCAAGATAGCAGTGTTTTTTTCTATGTCTACCAGTTGAGATGGTGCTGTGGGCGATGTGTAGAGGAGAATATACACTGAATTTCCTGCGGAGTGAGCTAATCGCATACTGTAAGTGCACAAAATAACTTTTTCTCTCAAGCACTTTCAGATCTCACTACTTCAATAATCCCACTTGACCATCGTCACCAAATTGAGGACCAGAATTAGTCATTAATTGCTGAGACTTTTGTTTCTAGTACCCTGAAATCAAATTTTGGCATTGTACCTGCCCATAACCAAATGGAAACGCGCAATAACTCAATCCGATTAAAAAACGCGCTAAAAAATTGCAACAAATGAAATCAATTTTTGAACTAACAGAAAACACGCCAAGCAGTAGTCGTTAAACAACAAAGCTAAGCGTTTTTTTTTTTGGTTGTTTGCTATAAATTTTCGGCTACCACGCGCCCGTCCAGCAACGCTAACAACAAATATTTGCACAGCACACTATGAACGGAAACCAAAAAAAAAAAAAAAAAATTCAAAAGGAAACGAAAAAGTTGAAATGTGTGCGAAAAAGCTTCAATATTGAAGCAGTTTTTGAGGCCAATAAATCATTTCATAATCAATTTTCTGTTGACATGTTTGTGTGCGTAGCGTAGAGTGTAAAAAAAAAACAACGCCGTTAGCGAGCAGCAGCGAAGTGCAATAAACAACAAACAACACAGACACACAAACAAACAAACAGAGATGAGCCCAAAAGAGTCAAAAAGTCGATGTAGCACTCAATTCACAAAAGGAAATGCAATGTCAGATGCAAAAGAGTAGACACTCACTAAAAAAGGTGAAGAAAAAGCCAAATTAAAAATAAAAAATCGCTACAAAATAATCAACAGATGTCGCGCACAACGACTGCAACACCACCAACAACAACAACAACAACAACAACACTATCAGTGAACAATCGGCGAATAAAAAGCGGAAGTTGACGCTCAGAGGCTACAGCAGCCAGAATCAGCCAGAAGCAGCAGCGCATCAATGACAACAGTTCGACAGCGGCCGAAAGCTTTTTTTCGTTTCATATAGTACATACGAGTAAGTCTGCCTGTGTTTGTTTGTGTTGTGTTGTGTTTTGTTGTGTTGTGTGTTTTGGTTGCTGTGCTCAAGCGGAAATTAAGTGTGACCTCTTCTCGAACAATGATGGCGTCGTCGTTGTCGTCGTCGTCGTCGTCATCGTTGGTCGTTTGAACAAGCTGCGCCTGTGGCCAAAAAATTCAGGCATCAATGTTTGTTGTGTGTATGTGTATGTGTATTGGTGTGTGTCAATAGATGTGCATGCATAGCAAATGTGTTCATGACACTCAATTTCGCTGCCGCACAACATCAACGACAACGGAAGCTGCTCAAGCTAACAATTGATGAACTTTTTTTGGTTTAGGTCATGAGGTGCAAATTTCGGGTTTGCTCTTTCCTTTTTTCGCTTTTTTTCATTTCATTCCTTTGACGCTCCACAGCAAAAACGAATTTTGCTAGTTGCGTTTGAAATTTTTGGTTTTGCATTGAATAATCATGACATCAGACACCAAATGGAATTATGAACTGTGATTTTGGAGCGTCGCATTGTTTGCTTTGTTCGTCTGTCAGTTGTGCGAATCTGTGATTTTGAGTGAACGTCATACTCTAATCTAACAATGGAATTTTTGAGAGTTTGCTTGATTGAGCGTATGACTGAGTGAGCTTGTGTCCTCATTCCACTGCACTACAATAACAAGTTTAAAGTTTAGAGAAGTTTGTATACAACTAGACCTAGAAAAGTGTGTGACAACTGCTAGGAGTTTGAAAAATAGAAAAAACACTGAACTGAAAGTACTCTAATCAGCGTATTAATGAACGATATGAATAGTACAGGTATGGCTGATTAGATATAACCAACATTTACACATAGCATCATAGAATTCATCAGGTCAGCATGGTGGTTTGAAGCACCCATAGAAAAACATTGTTCTGCAGGATGCACGCGAACCATAAAATTGCCAACTCAGTATTCTATAATGATCGTCCCACCAATGAAACTGACATAAACTTACCTTGCCCTGCCTCAAGTTTCTAAACCCGCAAAACCTATCTAAGTAATATTTATCTTTTATTATATAACTGCGCCTATTGCATTTCCTAATATGAAGCCCTACAAAGCCACAATCTTCTAACTAATAGAGCAATTTTTTTATATATCCTTTTATAGATCCTCTTGTGAGCATAGGGCTTTCACAAGGCTGTTCTATTTTCTTGATTATTCGAAGCTTACTGTCTTTAATATATCTAAGCTCCTTCTCGGTATTAGCTGGGCAACAACAGCAACATCAGTTGTCAAAACATAGTTTAGGTATTTGGACATTGCTTTACGGGTAACAGCGGAGCATCACTGACTGGTAAATAAGCTCATCATATTCCAACAGGGCCTGATAAGTGGTAACTTTGCTAATGGCACTTCTTTTCTTTCTATATGCGCTAGCTGGTAATTTATGTGTGAAATTGAGTACAATACACTCTTCGTATAACAGATTGCATTAAAATTTTTAAAATGTCACTTTTGTCTTCTACGACTTCTTGGGAGCTTTTTTTGTGAAACAATTATATACTAGCTGAACCCTGCCCTTTGCGCCAGGCAAAAAAAAAAAAAACTTTTTCCAACAAGTTGAATAAAATGAAAACATACTACATTATCAAACATCTTGCGTAATTCAATTTCTTCTTCTCTGTCTCCCGGCTTAGACAGAAATATTCTTGGCATAGTTCTTCAAAATACTGGTGAAATAACTAATTATATTTTGACAATTGACAAAGTCCTCTTTCGCTTTTTTTTTCTATCGATTATACAAATGCGTGAGCCTAATTTTTTCCCTAATTTTTTTTTTATAAAATGTTTTTGAATGTCTTTGAAATTATCTTTTTGCTTATAAATTTTGTGCTGTAATTATTTACATTAAAAAAGAAAAAAACAACGAAATTCGTTGAAAATTACGGGCAGCAGAGGGAAACAGACGCTTTTTGTCACTTTGTTTCATATATTAGGTTGATGGAAAAGTAAATGGCGGAAATTTCAACTGCTAGATTTAACAAGCTAAATCTCTTTCATTATTTATCCGATCTGTGAATGATAATACACCCATTAAAATCATTGTGCTAAAAATTACATATGAATATCAAATCAGCTGTTTTTACTTAGAGGAAATTTCTTCATTTCATCGAAAAAGGTTGTTCTGCTACAAAGGCTCATAAAAAATTTGTGCATATCATGGACTCTTTATCCCAACGAACAGTTAGAACATAGTTTGAGCGATTTCATTCGTGAAATTTCGAAGTCAAAGACGCGCCTTGGTCTAGTTCTGGATTGCACCGAAAAAGTTGACCAAATTGTTGGAAAAGTGGAGAATAAATCCACGTGACATCGCTAAGGATCACGACATCCATCATACAATAGTTTTAGACCATTTAAAAACGGCTGGCTGTTTGGATACCACAAATTTGACAGAAAAAACTCCTATTGATTGCATTATAATTTGCGAAATGTTACTCAGACGGAATGACTCGGAACCTTTTCTGTGCAAATTGATAACTGGCGATGACAAATGTGTAACATATGGCTATAATGTAAGAAAATTTTCATGGTTTAAACAAGGTGAGCCTGCCCAAACTATTGCAAAGCCGACGTTATATACGAGAAAGGATTTGTTGTGAATATGGTGGGATTGCAAGGACCCTGTGCATTATGAGCTACTCCCATATGGGCAAAGGATAAATTTTAAACTATTTTGTCAACAACTAATGCGACTAAATAAAGCGCTGAAGGAAAATCGGTTGCAATTGGTCAACAGGAAAGGCATAGTCTTTCCGACAACGCTAAGCCACACACGTCTTTGATGACTCGGGAAAAATTGAAAGGACTCCACTGGAAGTAGCACCATCTGATTACCATTTATTTCGCTACATGCAGAGTTATATTGATGGCGTAACAATGAATTCCCTAAACGACTGCAAAACGCTATTGCTCTAGTTTCGTGATCAGAATTTTTACAAAGACGGGATTATGGTTTTACCTGAAAGATGACATGAGGTTATCAATAACAATGGAAAATATTTGTTATATGAATAATAATTGTTGAAATATGATTCCCATTTTCGGAAATTACTTTTCCACCAACCTAATATATAGATGTGGTATCCTTCAGGATGGCAATTAAAATTAGCACCAAGCTGTATGTTAGTGAATATACGATTGAAAACTACACATGAGATGCTATTTGCGAAATGTAAATATTCTTTTTACCCGATCTATTTGCTGAAAATAAGGCATGCAAACACTTATCGTAACACAAAATTAAAACATATTTTAGTTAAAGCAACAATTACTGCAACAACAATGCCATCAACTGTTATAGAAAATACATGCAATGAAAGCGTTTAACCTAATTTGCATGTCCGCACCGCACCGAGCAACGCCGGCTTTTAGATGTTTACGTTTAATTAAATTAATTTTTAAGCACAGCATATGTGTGTGTAGAGAGTGAAAGAGAGCGAGAGAGAGGGAAAGTATGTGTGTGATATAATATATTTAAAAGTGTGCAGCAATAATCCAACAATAAATACCAAAAAAGCAAACAGCTTGAAAAATAACTATTTTCGAACGTTGCGTTGCCGTTTAATGTGTGTTAAAGTAAAGCCTGAATGTGTAAAATGTATAAACGCTGAACGCACACACACACACACACACACACACACACACACACAGAAACACACATAGAGATCGCAAACACCTGCAACAACGACCACAGCACAAAATGTGTGGCGATTGAATACGTGCCAGTCAGGGAAAAATAATGCTTTTTTCATATATATTTTATAACGCTAAGCGAGCAAATGTTTAATTAAAAATTAAAACGATTCGTTTGCCGACAAAGGAGATGCAAGTAAAAATTTAATATATTTTAGCTGACACAAACACGAGCACACAAATACACCAACACACACACAAACAGCATCAGAAAGAGGTGGAGGGAACAGCTTCAATTTTGAACTCATTTCAAAATGTACGCAAGGCGCACTGAACTCCTTCATCGGTGGCAGTGCTACAGAAGTAGTAAGTAAGTGGTGACGTGGGGTGATCACAGCAATGGCAATGGCAGCTTCAGCACTTTAGCAGCCAATAAATTGTAATTCGGCACTTTTACCAAAAATGCTTTCTATACTGACGACGACAACGATTATCGACAACGACATCGAACCCGGCAACGACGACAACACATGCACGCCTCTTTTGATTTCATGCCGCATGCCGCTGCCACTGCCACTGCCACTGCCGCTGCTGCAGCTGCAGCTAATATCGTTGTTCTTGTTGCACTCAAATTGAAAATTAATTTTCCAAACGCTTTTACTGCTGCTGCTGCTACTATTGAGACTGTCACTTGCAACTGCTTTAGCATGTGGCATTGCATTTCTTTAACGTTGACGCCTTTGAAAATGTCGTCGCGTCTTTTGGCTCAGTTCGCATTTACTATACTTTTCCATGTAGCACTGCTCCTTGTTGTTGTTCTTCTTCTTCTTTTAATTTTCTTCTTTTTCTTTTTCGAACGCCCACGCCAGCATACAAGTGGCAAATAAATTCATTAGTGGCACAAATTAGTTGCATGCAACAGCATCACGAGCATCGAGTTGCAACGACCAAAGTCGAAGGAGCCAAAGCCTCAGCAATACGACGCGTAAAAGGACACTGAAGTGCTTTCAATTTCAATTAAGCTTAAACACTGCTGCATTGCGCTCTTTTGACACCCCGTCTCCCTCTTCTTTCGATCGCTTTTCTCTCACTTGTCTTGCTATCGTTATTACAATACTCGCTCGTCTGTTCTAAGCATTTTGTACGCGCGCCTTTTTCGCTGACTCGTTAAAACATTTAAAACTCGTTTAACTCACTTTGCTCGCCGTTCGCCCTTCGCTACACTCGTTTCGCTCATTCGTCGATAAGCTGATTAAGCAATCAAACTGCTTGGCAGCTAATTTATTGCAGCTACTTGTCGTCATTGCGTGTTTAAACTTATTTCAGGCGTCGCACTGCTGTGGGTGCTGCAATTCGATTATTTCTCCAAATTTCTCTTAGAAGCTTAAAGTAGTGCCAAGTACTACAAGCAAAGTTTAAAAAAAAAGATTACTGAAGGAAGAAGCTAGTGTCAGGTAACTAAGGGACTACTAACTCATAGTTATTAAATCCATGAGTGGATTTTTTTTTATTTAGTTACTTGTTGCATTCGATTGGAAGTAGGTAGCAATTATTCAAACCCCCTAAACTACATGAATTTCGTACTTCTTGAAATTTATTCAAAAGAAGATCTTTGAAAGTATTCGACAACTAGAGGGGCTTTCAACTGGTGCTAACATTTTAAGCAAGCTAAATACTTTATCTTTACTTGGCGCGTTTGGACAAAGTAATAAGAAGGAAATAAAATTCGTAACAGACAGAGGATCGAAAACTAAACATGTAAATAAATATTTTGTTGCTTTTACTTCTATTTTTTTTTTTTTTGCAGAAACTGGCGATGTTGATGGACTGACCAATGCCACACAGAAATAGATGAACAGAAATTGAAAATTGATAGTTACATACACGACGCAGTTTAAAAATATAAACCAGATTCAATAATAAGTTCGCCAAAGGGACCAAAAATCACCAGGACAACTTTAAGGCAGATGAATGTCCAACATATCAAGGGATGCGTAAAATAAGTGAAAAAACAACTGACTATCAAAAAAACAAATATTTAAAATAAAGTTTAGATTTTGCGATCAAAATTGGCTATAGAACTACACGTTACAATTTTGTGCTACAATTTAGTTTCTAGTCTATTGGCCTTCTGAAGTCAATATTATAACAAAACAATATTAATAAAAATGTACAAAGACTACACAAAATGAATGCCAAGAAAAAACATGGGAATACGTTTGTTTTCGAACTCTAAGAGAGCGGAAATAAAAATGAAAAATCTTGGAAATCTGCAGACAGAGAGAATTTATTCATATATATATTTTATATTTACATTTTATACTGTTTGGCCACAGATACCATTCGATATGTTTGTTTTTTTATTAGCACAGAAAAAAAAATCAAAACGTAAAAATTATTTCAACAGCACCTAATAATATAATAAAATAACAACAAAGAAATATAAACTTCAGCGAAAAACAACGTCAAACACCATACACTTACGTCTTACACCAACTCCATATTGAACTGATTATGAATTATAACGTTTCAAAGGAAAATCTTTATAAAAGGAACAAACATATTGAAACAACTACGAATTGAAAGTAGATAATTGTTAAACATCAAATAAACAACAACAAAAAATACACATATGTGAGCACTGTGTATGTGAGCGAGTTGCTGTTGCGAAATATATGGACAATGAAGGAAAGATTTAGGGAAGATATTAAAATTTGTATTGTATTGATATTGACGCCCGAAGAGCTTGTAGAGTAGAACACAGACGACGCAAAAGCATTGGCCACTACAATCCTGAGCGTGAAACCGACACAGCTACATTATGTCAAAAACTGGAAGTCTTCTTCGAAAGCATGGCTGAGGAGGTTTAAGAAGGAGGTTTAAGAAGGAGGTTTAAGAAGGTAAAGGTAAAGGTCCCAATCAGAAAGTTAACTTATATAATAAGCTGCTTAAAGTAAGATTAACGGATAACGTCAAAATTGTGGAGTTGCTTAACTCCGCGGAAGGTTGGCTGCGACAGGAATCGGTATTCAAGAGGAACTTCTTATTATTATTTTGCTGTCTAGGTTGCTAAAATCCTTCGAGAACCTTGCATTCGATGAAAACGCGTAACGTTGTAACTTTTATTTCTTACTTACTTTACTTTTGAGTTAAGAGGAGCCGTGCACTCTCTACACTGAGAAGTATCAATGCAGATATTCCCCAAGGCAGTTGTAGACGTTCAGCATAATTCATTTGAATAACAGCAGAAAATCCTGAATAGGGCCAAAAAAACCTGACCCTAATTTCTTAAGCTGAAGACACATGAAAATGAACGATCTTCTATTCGAGAATTAAGTATAAACTTTCAAAGCATCAAATACAATAACAGCTTAAAAATGGTTTATTGTCCAAGTCCGTTGGTATCAAAGCCAACCTATAAGTGCTCGTTTAAGATCAAAGCCCAAAGTTAGAAAAATAATATCCATTGCATTGTTGCGATGTTTCTTCCTCTGTTGCTGAGTACCTCAAATTTATAATTATATGTAACATCCCATTTCATTAAACACTAGTAGATAGCCGGCGCGTTGCTGCCTCTTGACATGCTGTTGTGCATGCCGACATTCTTCTTGTTCTTCTGTTTCAATATTGCTCTATTTTTAATTTTTCGCTTTGCTTCGGATGTTTTTTTCCAATTGATGCTTTTTCTGGTGGCATTATTTTACAGTTACTTTTTTTTTTAAATGAACGTTTAATACGCCTTTGAATAAATTTACTAATGTCTTCTTCGTTACGGGTTCAAAGTATAAAACTGTCACGTGGATTAAACTTTTTTTATTTTTCTTTGACAGACTTTCGATTTCGAATTGGACTAGTAGAAAATTTTAATTTTCAGCCTGTAATAATTTCTTCTAGTTCTTCAACTTAATACTCTCTTAGACTTAAATTTTCTTAGACATTTCTTCGTACCTAAAAAGCCTAATTTTGAAAGTCACGCAAATGCCTTTGTCAGAGACTAAACATGCGTCAAACTGCCGCCCCCAAGCAAACATAAAAAAACACAGATTTAAATGCTTACGTTGTCAAGCATCAAAAGAACGTATTCAAGGACAACACCACGTCATACCACGAGGTATGTATTATACATCATAGAGTGCCAAGCAGCATTAAGCACGCATATCATTAGAGCCTTAAAAAGGGACACATTTACAAAGTTAGCTATGGAGTTGGGCGTGGCAGTTCGAAGAAAAAATTAACATTCAAGAAAACACAACAACAAAAATGAAAAACACTTAGCGATTTCAAAGTTGATATTAGCGCCGCTTTCGATGCCAACGTCATTTACAAACGCTTCCGAGGCGTATTTTTCACCATTTTCATAGATTTTATATTATTTTTGTACATGTTTTTTCGATATGCCGGTCTTCACACTTCCACTACACGTAAAGCCATTCTATGCTCTTTGAACAGTTTTGCTTTGCTGTGATGCCATTTGCGCGTTCTTATTTATTAGAATATATATACGATATATTATTTGCGCACTCAAAATGATGCCACTCAGCGATTTTAATGAGCTACAAAATAACAGCGTAGGAAAAAAGTATATGTAACAAAAAATAAACCATTTTGAAAAAAAGCTAGAAAATCAACATGATTCATCACGCTTCAGCGCCGAAGTTAATTTAAATTTAATTAGGATTTGTTTAGCGTTGCGTGGCAAAGTAAATGAAAATTGACGCGTCAAGTTTATTAAAAAGTGATTTACATAAACCTTTGGGGCGCATTAATTGCTGGCTCTAAATAAGACAGCACAGACAGGCAACGCAGATGCCAGCACAAGCGAAAAGGAAAAAGTCCGACGCAGAACGTAAACCATAAGTGCCATAATATTGAAACCGAGTGCTGACAATGTCAAGATTGCTTAGATTGGCACTTTGACAATAAGAATGTGACAAATGAATTTTAAATAGACACAAGAATTTTAAGTCGTCCAACAGTCGGTTTGCATTTAGCAATTTTCTCACGCAGTTTTTTTTTTATATTTTTCTCTTTTCCAGCTTCCTTTATTAAAATACAATTAAAAGTGGCATAAATACTTCTGAAGTTAAACACAAGACTTTTGACAGCTCTGGATTGTGTCAATACTACTACTTTCGCCTCTTTATTCGCCTGGCTAAACTCCAAGCAGACCCATGGATACGTTGTAATAGGCAGTAAAATGACTAAGGTGCTCCCTGTTGCAGATTGACCCCTTCTAACCTTCTCTAAAATATTAAATAAATAAATCTTTAAAATAGCAAATATTTTTGTGTAAATTGTTGCTTCCAAAGTACGATTCCGCCATTTTGTCCTTAGAACAGAACAAACTAATATAAAAATTATTCCTCCACAATATTTATTGAAAGACTAATTCAAGTTGATTATGCTTCTTCCCAGAAAGAATTTAATACAGGAATTTAATTTCTAATGTAATGTATAAATACCACAATGAGATAGGTCACGTCGGCATAGATAAAGTAACAGAATTAATTATGAAAAGTTATTGGGTTCCTAATGTTAGGGAGAAAGTTAGTGAGCACATAAAAAATTGTCTAAAATGCATTGCATTCTCTGGAAAAGCTGGTAAGCAAGAAGGATTTCTACATATAGTACCAAGAGGTAACAAACCCTTTCAAGTCATTCATATAGATAGATCATATAGATCACTATGGTCCGATAAACGCCAAAGACACAAAAAAGAGACATATTCTAGTTATAGTAGATGCTTGAACGAAGTTCATAAGGTTGTACCCTACTAAAACAACAAATTCTAAAGAAGCCATAGATGCACTGAAAGACTATATAGTAGCGTATAGTAGACCAAGTTTCATAGTATCAGATAGAGAGAGTTGTTTTACATCCGCAGAATATGAAGAATTTCTCAACAACAATAATGTTAAGCATATAAAAGCTGCAACATGTTCTCCACAAGCAAATGGTCAAGTAGAACGGATAAACAGAGATCTCGGACCAATGATTAGTAAGTTGATTAACGTAGAGGGAAACGAACAATGGCATAAAGTATTAGAAGAAGTAGAGTATGCAATGAACAACACATCCCATAGAAACATTAATGAACATCCTAGTGTTATGTTGTTTGCCATAAGACAAAAAGGAAAAATGATAGATAGCCTGAAAGAAAACTTAGTTGACAAAGAACAAAATCTAGAAAATAAAAGTTTAGAGGACATTAGGAGTAAAGCTGAAGAAAACCAACAATGTATTCTAGAGTACAATAAGCAATATTTTGATGCTAAAAGACTTAAACCAATCACATATAAACTTGGAGACTATGTCATGGTAAAAAAACTCTTATTCTACTGTAGGAAACTCAAGTAAACTGATTCCAAAATATAAAGGACCATACAAAGTGTCGAAAATTTTAGACAACGATAGGTACGTAGTTGAAGACGTAGAAAATTTTCAGCAAACACAAAAACCCTACAGTGGGGTTTGGGCAGTTCATAATATGAAACCATGGATGAATTTTAAGACAAAGTCAAATATTGTTCAAAAACAAAATGTGAATGAAAAAACAATGGGACATGATATAAGTGAAAATATCAAAGAAGCGTCAGACAATAAAGCCTATGAAGAAACCAATAAAATGATAAATGATAATAACAATGTTACGCGTGGAACAATGTTAAGAAATAAAAAGTTAATCAGCAAGACAACCGATAATGTTAAGAAAAAATCTGTACAAATATGGAAGACAAATGTAAAGAAAAATGACAAATCTAGTATAAGTCAAATTGTAACAAGAAGTAGACAAGCGAGGATCCGGAGATCCTAATCGTCAGGATGGTCGAGTTGTAGTAATAAGTATATCTGATGTTAGTGCAATGTTAAGTTATGTTATGTTACAGCAATGTTAGGTTAAGCTATAAGAAAAGAAATAAAAGAGTGGTATTGTGAATACGGCGGTCAAACCGAACAGACGTGTTTCATTACTACATTACTTATTAAATGCGTCAACACATTTCTTTAAATCCACCTATTGCTACTTATATAGGAGTGTGAGTGTGATGGAAAGTGTGAGTAAAGGAGTGTGATCGTGATGGAGATGTGCATAACTCGCGCTCACAATACAACAGCTCTTAAGTAAAACACTATTTTCTGTTTCTCCTTCTTAATCTTTAACAATACGGTAATGACGATTTTAATGTATTTTAACAAAGAAATGTTCATAACTAAATAACATCAGCACAAAGTTCGGCAATAAGCTCTCTGTGTGGTCGATTTTCTATCACTGGGCGAAAAACTAGTAAAAATAAATATAATAACAAAAATTTTTTATAATTAAATTATAACATTTAACGCAGTAAACAATAACAAAAAAAAATGAAGAAAAAAATCCTTATGCTTCTTAATTCAAATGAAGTCAAAACCTGCTAGCCTTTTTCAATTTCTGCTTATGAGCGCTTAAAAAATTAATTTATTGCTTTCTTACGTGCCACAATTTAAGTGTGTACAACATATGGAGCAAGAGAGCAGTGTTAATCTATATATATATATATATATATATATATATATATATATTTATATACAAGTAATAATAATTGTGCACCACGGCAATTAAAAATAATTACTATCAATTTAACACAACAAGAATTTGCAATTTTCAGTTTTATTCACTTAAAAGTGCTTTTTATTTTGAAAAACATTCAACATTTTGAGGCCAGAAGCTATGCATGCAAAGCGTGTGTTTGAAATTATTTCTCATGTTTTTTTACAACAAATTAAAAAGGAAAAACGAGAGTCATTGTTTGCCAAAAAACTGTGGGGGGCGGCGGTTTGAAGTTTTTACTTGAGGTTAAGCATGTGAAGTTAAAGTTCACACGTAACCGACACTGAGCACTTGTGTATGTGAATCAGTATATAAGTATTATGTGTGTGTCTGTGTCGCTGTATTGCGAAACCAACACTTGAAACTATTTTCAGTGACTATTTTTTTAACTTTTTTCAATTATGTGGATGTGGTAAGTGGATATACTCTTGAAGTATTTCCGCGCTCGCCTGGACATTTACACTTCCACTGATAGTTAAAGGTTGATAACCGCCATCATTGTTCTACTCTTATAAATGGAAAAAAAACAGTAGAGTGCAGTGAACACATTTACCGTATCCACATGTGCTCTCGGTCTTTTGTCTGACCTGCAATTGTTGCGCCACAAAATGCAACGAAACCAAACCAAAGCAAACCAAAACGAAATGAAACCAAACCAAACTAAAAGAGTGCACGAAAAAATTTCAGCGATGTCAGGGCTACGAAAAAAAAAGTTAACAAGAAAAAATAATAGTCACCGCACACATACATGTATACTATATACAATGAACCGCACACCTGCTTACATGGACAGTCGAATCGACAGACATACGAAGCAATTAAAAAATGCCACTGACGTTCATTGATTGTTTCATTCATTCAAGCCCGGGCGTCGCGCAATTCGATCTTTGTAGTATCTTTTTAACATATTTTTAACCCTTTTTTAAATACTTTTTATCCATTTTTTGTTCAACTTTTTAAGGCTTTTGTTCAATTTTTTGGTAAATATGAAACCCCGTTTTATACTCTATAACTTTGTCATATCAGATTGAAGGACACGTCGTGGTTGATTTATTCAATCTTTTTGTCTGTCTTTTTGCCTATCGCACGTTTTTCGGTTTTTGATCTGGACTTTACTTTTAGCCATATGTATGTTGTAATTTTGTGTGAACCCGTGGGATCTGACTACTATAAGCGGGTACTCAATATCTAATCTCCAGAGTCCAGTCTTATTTTGTTTTTCAACTATCGACCTGAACTTACAGATTCAAACGAACTACATTTTTTAGAGTTGCTTACGCTATTTTTTTTTGTTTTGTTTTTTTGTATAAATTTATTCACTGCTCTTGGGCCTCCATTTTGTTTGATATCCGAGTCTTACTTTGGTTTTGAAAATCGATTGTTTGTCTTATGGGGTGCGTGATTAGCCGCCACTACCAGTCCTTGGTGTTGGTAGTGTCTACTGGTGCTATAAGGGATCAACGCCTCCACAGTAGTTAGAAAGGGGTCGTCGAATGGTGGTGACTTGGCGATTGAAAAAACTGAACAAATGTTTCCGCCCACCATGGTGTTTGAAACCTCCACCACTGGGACCTTAGCCATAGTATATTTCCATCGGTAGATTACCGAGTCGACTATACGAACTACATAACAAACCTGAAAATATCTACTAATATCGTTTAAGCGCAAAGGGTATAGCAAGTTCGGCATCACCGAAGTCAGCATTTTCTTTCTTGTTTACACAATTTTGTAACTAATTTTTATTTATTCAAATTTATTTACATTCTATTTATAAAACTTTAAGTCCTTTTTAGTCATTTTAATCCTTTTTAGACCGTTTTGTTTTCTTTCTTGTATGTGCTCTACTCGTACTCGTACTACGTTCTCGCCAAAGTATTTTGTGGTTTTATGCAATAATCTCATGAATTTCAATTAAAATAGCGGAAAAGTCAGTACAACAACAAAACGTATTCGAAAAATTACGAGAATACCAAAATGCGCGCATTCAACTTCAATTTTATAAAAATAACAAATTCAATTCATTTAATTTTGATTTTTGTGCCCAATTTTTATCTCGTTTCCTACTTTTTTTGGGGTTTTTTTCCAGAATAAAAAGGCGTTATTTTTGAATTTTTCTAATGCCGCATGACAGGCGCTTTTAATCGTTTTAATTGCCGTAAAATTTATATGATAAAATAAAGTGTTTCACGCTGACAACATTTTGTTTGAAAACGCAAAATTGAAATGGAAAATTTTCTGTTTGCACAGCGCGCCTTTCCAAATTAACGCGTATTAACTAGTTGCACAATAAATAGTTATTGGTACAATATGTTAAATTTATTGATTTTGTTAGAATATATGTATATTTGTTTATGTGAAATTATACAACAAATAATGCAATTTTAATTAATGTTTGCGCAATTTCTTTGTTTTGCTTTGCATTCTGTTTAAACTAAACATCGAAAATCAATCTACAAAAAGTAAATAAATGAGCGCAAAACTTTCCATCCTTTTCATTTTATTTATTTATTACTACCACTGATTTTTTCTCCTTGCTTTTGGAAGTAAATTAAACCAATTAAAAACTTCAATTACTAAAATAAATGTCAGTTAATATCATAGAATTATATGCAAATTCAATTAAACAATTATATACAAAAAGCAATGTTGTTTCATTTCATTGTCAATTCATTGTGTAGTTTAAAAAAGCAACTGTTGCTCCAAAAATGTTTGCGCTGTTTGTCCATCAACCGTTCTAAGTTCGGATTCAGAAATTTTTATCTTACTAACTCGTAACGATGAGGCAGACGCACAATTTTGTACAATGACATAACAAGGACAGAAAAGGAAACAAATTCGTATCATACAATCGGGAAACTATCAAACACTCTTAGCCTACCTTTGTGGGTAAAGTAACCAGAACAGACGTACATTTTTTTTTCTGACTAGTGAAAATAAAAATGACAGCCAAAAAATATATGGAGAGGTTGAAAAAGTTAATAGAGTTAATAGAACCTCTCTAATAGATAATTTTAATATTATTATTAAACCATATTCCCATTTACTAGTTTAAATTGTTCTGTTAATTTAAATTAATTTAGTTTAATTTAAGTTATTCTTATAATAACAGAAAAATTAAATATTAAGGAAAAAATACAATTCTCTGACAGCGGTCGCCAAACTTTTTGACCTCACGGACCAGTATATTAATAATTTAATTCCTGCGGACAACTAATAGTATTTTTTAAGTGTTAAATATATTTATAAAAAAAATGCGACCTAAGAACACATAAAATGTACCTAGTTAATAAAATAAAACTATTAATTGTAACCAAATTATGAAAGCTTAAACCATAATAAAATAAACGAAATAAACAAAAACTGTAAAACCAAACAATTAAAAAATGGTTTAAATTATATTATACATTCCTAGTGTGATGGATGTTTCCGCTTACTCGAAATAAGTTTATGGATATTGGATCCAATGTAGTTACTGCAAGACGGAGAAAAGCATTTCCTTCAAGCTGAGATCGGTACCGTGTTTTTATTGCTGTGGCCTTTTTATATAAATCAGGGACCGTAACTGTTATGAGTTTTATTTCAAATAATTATTTTTAATTATTATTTTGTAATTTTTACTTATAAAATCAAAACTAATTATTATTTTCAATTTTGATTTTAAAAATCAAAAAATAAAAATTATTTTCAATTTTTATTTTAAAAATCGAAAAATAAAAATTATTTTCAATTTTTATTTCAAAAATCAAAAATAAAAATTATTTTCAATTTTTATTTTAAAAATCAAAAAAAAAAATTATTTCAATTTTTAATTAAAAAATTATTTAAATGCTTCACCTGATATACATATGCGACATGCACGAGAGTGAAGCATTAGAAGAGTACGAAGCGAGACGAGTAGCATCTACAGCAATACGACTTTTTTACTGTGGCGTTATTCTATGAAGTAGCGTTTTTATAACGTTTCACGCTTGATGTGATAAGTAAGATTTCTCTGGGAACAAGCGAAATTTTCTTGCGGACCACTACTTTGAAGACCGCTGCTCTATGATAAGCAAAAACGCAAAAGACATTGATGGAAGCCGAGTGGATCGTTTTGATATACTGTAAGCTAGGTTAACATCCGAAGATGTTGAAGTGATTACTTTGCAACTTGAAATTTGAACAAACTATTAATGCAGACACTATCAATCGATGATTGAGGTACACAACGATTGTGGTCGAAACTATTTCTCGTGCAATACACTTTCCCGATACAGCATTATAATTATTCAATTTACATTTATTATTTCCAATGCTACAACACTTTGGCCAAATGTACCAATTACTATACCACCTGCTGATAATTTCCTCAAAAGCCAGCTATGTTTCTCTATCAAACCTTAAAATGTAAGGTGAAATACCTATATAAAATTATGAAAGCATAAAATACAAAGTATGAAAATTCGAGATCATTTCATAGAAAATTCAGCTCATATCGTTTCGCAGCCCTATTCTCAGCGAGAGAACCATACCGGAAAGGCATGTTGAGAGTTGAAACAAATTTTCCATACAAAACACTGGCCTCACACAAATGATGATGAGATTTGTTTTCCAGTCTAATTTTAATTGGCCCAACACCTTCTCCTGTGATTATACTCCTCTTGGGAACAAATAACTTTCATTAAAGATTTTCTTTAGACTTTCTTTTACTCCCTTTTTCGCTTCGTTTCGAGTGGCGTTTTTCTAATTTTACCAACTAATAATCTACCACTAATCTATGTAGCCACGAGCTTTTCCGTGACACCTTGAGTGCGAATCAAATGAGTACAAGAGGAACTACAGGGCGCCTTTAGAAATAAGCGCTGAAGGAGCCCGAAAACGAAACCACAATTATATGAACGCAATTCCTTCAACTGCCACAAAACGAAATAACACCCGAACACTTCTTGAACTCTACGATATTCACTTTTTAATAGTAATGATACACTTAAACAATCTGGAGCACTATTTATAAACAAAAACGATCTGCCTAGCATAACAGCTGAGAGCGTTTACAGTCGATAACAGCTGCATGTTACATTCCACTAAAATTTCGAACATATGTTAATAAGTTAATGTTAAGTTAATAATGTTAAATTAATCCTACGTTGACAGTGACGCCCTCGCTAATACAAAATTACAATAGAGCCTGGGTGCAATAAAATAGGATACAAATACAAATACAACTTAAAAGAGTTTGATATTTCATAAGAATAGAATACAGATTAGGTAATTATTAGGAATTCGTGTGGGCTACAAGCATATCGGTTATCCAAATTCTACCTAAGCCATACATTAAGCGATTTGCAATATGCCTTCGTTACTGGCGATGCCACTTATGCGATGCGATGTAATTCTCAAGATTCTATTAATACGCGGTGCAGAGGCAGAGAGATCTGCATTCACCTTTTGACATCAGTTAACGCCACAACGTAACTGTGCAATAGCGGAAAATTGCAAATTTACATATACAAATTATTAGTCAATAGAAATCAAATGAAAGCAAAAAAAAAAATGAAGTCAAAAAAGCGCAAAGTCAAGCCGACACTAGCCTACCACCTGGTTCATTACCGCCAAGAGTTGCAGCGACGCAATATTAAAGTCAGTGTTAAATCCAATATTAGACTGAAAAAAAGGAAGCGCAAAATAACCAAGAAATTGATCGATAAAGCAAAGGAGAAGAACCAGAAAAACTGCAACCTGAACGACTTGGGGGCACTCTCCTCACAAATCACCTATAAGCGTAAACTGGACAAGCAAATCGAAAAACTGAGCAAGCTAATGAGAAAGACCCTATCACTAAAGGCGGCAGCATCATCGGCAGGGAATGTGAATTCCTCCAAATTTGAGCAACGTAATTGTTTTGATTTAGATGATAGCAAATATGTTATGTGAGAAACTATTATCCTATAAAATGTATGCATTTAAATTTAAGTATTTTACTAAATTAGCAAAGTACACTGAAATTTATTTGACTTTTTTTTTTAAATTTTTAATGAATTTTAGGCACTTGCATTTCGTTAAAGTCGCCATTTTCGATAAAATATGTAAAATAAGTATACGAAAAATAAAACTGAAATGGCTAACTTAATCATCAAAACTTATGTTGTCGCCTCCAAAGTAGTCGCCATTAGAAGCTATGCACATACTTTAATGCTTCTCCCAGTCTTTAAAACACTTTTTAAATGCTGCAGAAGGTAGCGCCTTTAGCTCCTGCTGCGAGTTTTCATTTATGGCCTCTATAGACTCAAAACGCCTTTCCCGAAAGTTTAATTTGAGTGTCGGAAATAAGGAAAAATTACAGATGGACATATCTGGTAAGTACGTTGCTTAATCGATCACATTTGTTGAGAAATCATGTCGTCAGCAACTGCTTTTCGATGTTCTTTTTGCAAAAAATTTAGCTTTGTCTCATGCCTTAACTCTCTAGCACTCAGTCAACGATTATCGAAGATTTTATCTTTTCATAGGTACCACTAACCATATGCTTGCTGTAACAATTTTAACGCTTCGACACAAGAAATTTCGTTGGAAACGCAAAATTTAAGCAAATTCTTTAATCGACAGTTCCTTCTCTAGCAAAAATAGCAATAAGTGGCGTGAACACAAGAGTTGTTATTATGATTACAAATAACCTGAATACAATGTTCTCAACTTATACACAAAAATTTGTTACAATGCACTGTGGGATTTGAAATTGGAAAATTCCTGGAACTTATTTTACACAATTTCTAAGAATTTATTTTATACTACCATCTAAGTCATTGTGATGATGCTTCTGTTTGGAGAAAGTGTAAGAGAGTGGATTTAGGTTAGTTCTAGTAATTAGCAAATTTTATTGATTTCTTTATGATTCTTCTCATGAACATGAGGAGGCATGTAGAAAATAACACAGACAGAGACGAGTACAAGATAAGAGTGTTCTACGTTTTAGAATAACAACCCAACACTAATTAGGCAATTAGAGCGGATTTGCGCGGATTATAATGTTTATGACCGACACTGGGTTTCGTATAAAATTCGATACCTGCGATGCCAATTATGCGGGTTACGGCGTCAGCAGATGAATCAAGTAAGCAGTTGGCCATAATAAAGCCAAAATTAGCGCAAATTGCAACTTGCTGATTAAAGAATATATTAAGTATATGATACGATATATGATATATGACAAAGTACAAGGTTAGGTTAGGCTGTTGGCATATACCATCTCACTTAGACCATCCATAGGTCCTTTGTGTTAGAGAGCTATCTAAGCCTAGATTTTCTTAGGTGGTTTTATTTCTATTATTCAGTTTTACGTATATATTATCATTTTTATAGACTTCTAAATTGTTTCAAAGTAAAGGCAAACAAAATTTTATATATTCAAATTATTAGTATTAATTCAAAAGTGAAGAGCGTTCAGACCCATTTTATGTGTACAACAAACACAAGAACCACTTCATAAACAAATATAAGAGCAATTGCAGGTATGTCCCAGTTAGCTTGTACTGAAAGTGAAAAGACTTTGGTGTGATAAAGGCTTTCTTAAGTCATTTCGAGATATTTCTTTTCAATTATATTCCTTTATTGAGCTCTTGCCTGAATCAGTAAAATATTGATTTTATGCCTTTTTTACTTTAATATGTTTTTTACTTTAATATTGTTCAAGCCAGTGTTCAATATTATTGAGACTGAATGTGTCTACGTAAAATTAACTTCTTTGCCTTTTGCTCTTTGACTTTGTACACCAATTAGTTGACCACTCTACAGGAATGGACTTTCAACAAATTTCGATTAATGAAGGTGCAACAAACGATTATTGGCAAATAGTGATACTCCACTACCGTCTTGTGCATATCTATTTCAAGCCGCCTTCAAACTAAATTAAAATTTAAACATCAAAATATGCTTAGCCTAAAATTGAGCTTTAACATGCGAAAATTTCAAGAATCAATATCAAATGCAACGGATGGTTAGTCTAATTCAAACAAGTTGCGTTAAATCAATATTTAATAGAATAAAATAAAATAGACTAAAACGAAATGAAATAAATGCCAAATAATATTTTCACCTTGCAATATTTTGTTTGTGCACAATTGCAGCAGCAAATAAAATTGTTAACGCTTTTTGGGTTTTAATTTTATTTTTTAATTACGCAAACAAATATGGCAGCAACAAAGCAGATTCAAATAAAATAATAAATTTGTTGCATGAATTTTATGCAAACAGTCTATGCGATGCTTAACACACGCACGCACACAGCTACTGATGCATACACATACACATACACATACACATTCACTTTCAGCTGGTTTCAAGCGCTCGCGCAATACAATCCATAAATGCAAAAATAACGCTTGAGTAGCCAATTTTCAATAAAATGTATGAGTGGCCTTTAGATCTGCTCAAACTATAATTGCTGCTTGCGTTATCTAATCGTATCGACACTAACACTCTCTCGCTCACACGCTCTCTGGCTCCGGCTCATATGTGTGCATTTATTTGCTTCCGTTTACACATAAATTAATCATTTCAATTAATAATTCAAATTATACAAAATTCCATGCAATCAAAGTGATTAGCATTCAACGATACATTCAAACAGTCTGTCATTCAGACAGTCCGTCATTCTCTCATTTACGCTACTGAGCCTTATATGAACTAATTAACTGCTCGTTTTTGGCATTTAGCCATAAATACAGTTTGCAACTGTTTGCTCTCGCTCACACCGCTCACACTAACTACAAATCTCTGTTATCTACGGATGGGTAGATGTGTGTGTTGTGAGGTGCAACAATTTTACAACCTATAAATTATGCACACTACACATTTAGCTTAAAATATTGGCTGGCTTAAAAAAGTCATTGTGTATCTGCATGTGTGCATAGGTTTTAGTGTTTGCATACACATGCACACCTTAGAATCATTTATGCGCAAATGCTTTTCTAACTAAGCACTAAATTACCTTAAAGCATTCTCGATCAACTGTGCGTAAATCAAGTCAATAAATTACATTATTCTTTATTGATTTGCAACAACAACAAAAGTCAACAATTAAGCAATAATTAATTAAATTAAAGCAAATGTAGCGATTGGAGGCACATTGTAGTATACAATTTCTGTTACCTAAATATTTGCAGCTAAGTTGACAGCCCATTATCAAGCCGCTCTTATCAACTCTTAGCACACCTACCCACTCTAATCCTGGTCACACATATAGCCGCATTCGCAAGCATAGAATTGTTCTGCGTAAATCTGCACTCACAACGTAGACATGCCCTCGCCACCTGCGTTGCTAATTATGCGGGTGTCAGAATGCTATTAATATAAGGTGCAGAGGTTGAGAGCGGCATTCACATTTTGACATCAGTTGAAGAAACAACGTAAGCGTTCAGTTACTCCACAAATCATGTCAACCGAAAGCAAAAACCAACAAACAAACAAAATGAATACAAAGAAGTGCAAAGTCAAGGCTACCCTGAGCTACCAAATATTTTTATACCGCGAAGAGTTGCGACGAAAAGAAGCAAGTAAAATTAGTTTGAAAAAAATAAAGCTCAAAATAAGCACGGGATTGGTCATGAAAGCGAGGACGACTATTAAAACGTGCAGCCGAATGGATCTATTGGCGCTCTCCAATCAATTCATCTATCAACGTAAACTGACCAAGGAAATCGAACAACTCGAACCAAGTGGGAAAACGAAAAAGAGCCAACCCTCAGAGGCGAGAGTATCATCCATAAGGAAGGCCTTGGCTAAAATTACGTCCAAATTTGAGCGACTGGATTTTTATGACTGAGATTAACTTTATATGTAGATATAGATAATATATAGATAATATATTGATAATATAATATATAATAGAATATACGATATATGACGATGTACCCTAAAATGTACGAATTTTAATACTTTAAGCAAATAAAAAAAATCCAATGTAACCGAAAATTACCTTTAATTTTTTTTCAAAATATTTAATGAATTTTTAACTCTTAGAACTCGTACACACAGACTTCAAGTTGCAAGCTAAAAGGTCTTCATTCTCAACCATTTTTTTGATGGGTGGGTGATTAACCTGACACTACCAGTCCTTGCTGATGGGTGGGTCATCTGTCGTCGCCAAGGAACAACGCCACCTACCGCAGGTTGGTATTGAGACCATGAGATATCTGCGCCAAGCAGTCATAGTACACTCTCTCCACTAGACTATCGTGGCACTTAATTATACCAATCATCTACTCAATTGACTAAGATCATAGACTTATATTAAAATTCCCCTTCTCAAGCAATTTGAATGCAACTTGAGAAAAGGACATGGTCAAAATTTTTTTTTGTTGCACTCACGTCTTCAACTGAGTTACTCTAATTAAATGATAGATAGATAAATGGATCGAAGCATGGCGCATTTTAAACAACATTGACAAAACACTCCATACCTGAGTCATTTTGACGATGCTTCTGTCTAGATAAAGTGTGGTGGCTTTAGTGGCAATAACGACCTTGAATAATAACACACTTAATTCCCAAGATATACATCCCTTATAAAAGTCCCGGACTTACAAAGACGTCTGTGATTAATCGCTATAGAAAAATTTTTTAGACTTCTCTATGATTATTTTCTGTAAACATGAACGGGCATGTGGTAAATAACAAAAAGCTGCACGACTACAAGATAAGAGTGTTCCATGTTTTAAATTAAAAACTTAAGACCAATTTGGTACAACGGATTAGCGTGGATTACAATGTTTATGACAGACATTGGGCGATTTTCAACATACCTTCGCTATCGGCGATATCAATTATCATATATGCAAAGAGCATTTTTCTGAAGAGTCTAGCGCCGTATACGAGAATACAACCAAAATCAGATCTTTTGTATATCGAAATAAGAAAAAATCGTTTTTTTTTTTAATCGGCACACCACGACCACCAATTAATTAACAAAATGTAGAGAACTTTAGCATATGGGTGTATCATCAAATGCGGACTAATTTGCTGTTAAAATATATTCCCTTGAAACTTTCTTAAACAACTGTGGGTATACTAGATAGCAAACCTAGGATATTGAAATCCCTATGGATGTGTGACTTTAAAGGTATCAGTCGCAATTTCAGGTCTGTGGTTTGTATAGGAGCTGCCACTACTAGTGGTTGAATCCGGCCAGTTCCGACGAACGTACTACCTGCAATAAAGAGAAGACTACGCGTAAAATTGCAGCTCTCTAGTTTAAAACCTTAGGGCTACTTTGTATATATGCAGACAGTCGGACAGACGTGCAGTGTTACAGCAACTCAACTCGTCGAGTTGATCAAGTTAATGTCTCCTTCACTGTATGACAAACTGACACAGAGAGTAAGGAAATATATATATATACAAAAATCCAATTAAATGTTCAATATAGTTAAAGAATAAAAAATATATTTTAAGACGTACCAGTTAACAATATTGTTTGCCGTCGACAGATTATTGAATTCACAATGTTATTTTCAATGGTTTTCTTTTCTTTTAAATTTTCTCAAGTTCACCAAAGTGTAATTCGTCTGTTAAGCGCAACCCACTCAATTAATTCGATATTAAAAGCACGCACCGCTCACAGTTCGAGGACTCGTGATTCATGCAAATAACACTGATGAGAAGCAGACGTGGGTTAAGATCTCATTAAAATATTTCAATGTCTTCGTCAAATGAGTATCGCTGTCTTCCTTTATGCATGAAAATGGAGCAACTCAGAGCCACAGTGCCAAAAAATAAGTTGCAACTGTCTCTTGTTTAATATACACGTACTGTCAGCGAAAGTGAATTGAACTCACGGCTATACACGATATTATGAGTGAGAAAAGATATGAGTTCGAGCTCGATTTGTAGAACTTTGTGGCACACACGTGCAAAACGTGACCTACACCAAGCGTGAAATGTACGCGCTGCGCCACAAACTCGAGCAGCACAGCACCACTGAAGCAAAATTCGTGGCAACTTCAAAATTCAAAGCACAAAAACAGTTAGGCGAAGTAACACAAAATTTCACTCGGATCCTTTTTTGCTGTTCTTGTTGATGTTATTTATTTAATTTCGCCAAAACACGCGAAAATGTGTGCCAAATGTGATTTTTGTAAGAAGACGCAAAAACGCGAGCGTTTCTTTGTCAAGCTGCCACTGTTCGAAATAAATGGAAAAACACGTTCGAACTCAATTCGCTTAAGACAAACTGACGACTGACGACGCGACTGATTCTGTGCCAAGCGAATGGCAGCAATAGCGACAGCAACAGAAGCAGCTCATAAACGCACACACACACTCACATAATCGAGCAGCAGCAGCGTGAATCAAAATGCTTTTGCCGAACTGTCCCTACGAGAAAGAAGCCGCCATCGTCGTTGTCGGCGTCGCCATTTCCATCGCCATCGCTATCGCCTTCGTCAACGTGGTTATAGTTTTTGGCCCTGTTGGTAGGCGCTGCGCTGCTCAGCATTGCGTTTGCGATAAGAGAATTAAAGTGTTGTGGTGTAGCGCTCAGTCAGTAAAGAAAATAAAAGAGAGAGAGAGAGAGAGAGTGAAAAGAACCTACAACACAGCTTGGGTATGAAACATTGAAATGAAGTTGCCTAAAGTTAAAGAAGCAATGCTTTTGCTGCCTTCATGGGCGCTCTTAAATTATGTCATCTCAATTCCATTACGTTTCACAAAGAGAGCGTAGCAAAATTGCATTTTCCCGTGCGAAACGACGCACAAAAAGGCGCAACAAATATTCACTGGAAATGTTGGAATGTGCTTTTGTGGAAATCTGATTTCAAGTTGCATGGATTTTGCTTGAAACTGTGACAATGGAAGACGGCTCAAACGACGCCACTATCTAGCCTTCTCCCTCGCTCACACACACTTAATAAAAGCGTGCCTTTGATTATGCCGGCAAAATCATCTCAAATTAGTGCTTAATTATACACCAAGCACTGCTGTCATTTAGATTTAATGCTAGGCGAATATGATAGTAGTATGATAGTGATTTTGAAAAAAGAAAATTTTGATTTTCTATACAAACATTTTTCCAGTAAAAAGTTCAAGTCTATTACGAAAAACACAAAATGCATTCGCACATCATTATTCAAGTAATAAAACGAAATATTTTGCACGCTGTATACTTTTTATTGCAGCACAGCAATCAAATTAATCGTTGCAACAAAAACAAAACAAACAAAAAAACAGGAAAAAAATGGCCGAAGAACAATTCCAAAAGGAATGCCGTTTGAAGCGAGCGCGCATCAACATCCACAACTTAAATGAAGCCCTGAGAGCAGCGAACTGAGCCTATTTATAAGTATGCAATGCAAAAAAAGAAGCGAGTGGAACGAATGGGGCGAAGAGGCATGCAGCACACACGCACTTAGCGCAAAGCAATACCCAGCCGCCATAGTAGTGAAGGAAAGGCCAAATTATTTGAAATCATAGAAGTTGAATAATTTTCAAAGCTAAATTTTTTTTGAAATATCTTTGTTTTTCCACATAAAAAAAATATAATTAAATTAGTTTTGTAGAAGCAAATGTACACAATAAAACTTATAGTCGTTCAGGAGTTCGTAAAAAGCTTGATCGACTATATTATTTTCGTTGTTTATGTCGACTGGGCACACACGCACTGAAACGCTCACTTGAGTAATTGCAACTGTTGCATTGCAATTGTGCGCTGTTTCGTCTCTAACACTGCCTCGCCTCTTCTCACTCTTCTTTGCATGTAATGAGCCCATTTATTATGCCAAATAAACCATAAAAAAAGGAGCTCGCGAGGGAGGTCAAAGCGCAATGGAGCGCGTAAGGGGCCAACCAAAAAAATTTGCTGCCGACAAGCAATAACAACAACAACAACAACGAGTGTAACAACAACAAGGGGAACAATGAACAGTGGGAACAGCCGCCTTTAATTTTGTTGTTGTTGGTATTGCCTATTTCTCGTGGCGCTGCATTCGATTCTTTTGTATAGGCACAGGAAACAGGAAAGAAACGAAGACGACAACGACAACGGCGGAGGCGTTGGGTTTGTGCAGTTCGCGTTCGCTTTGCCCGCGGCGACTTCTATTTTTTACCGAAGTACGCCACTGCTGTACGGAATTGACTTCTTGGGTGCGCGTGTACATATGTGCGTGTGCACGATGCCAGCTGCACTCGGTTTTTTAATTTTTTGTTTTTTTTTGTTTGCCTACGCACTGCCTCAATTCGCAATTCTTGCTGCCTTTCGCGTTGTTTCCCCCCCCTTGGCACTGTTAGCTTATGTTGCTTGTGTTTTTCTGCCTTTGCATTTGCGATTTGTATTTGTTGTTGTTGTTGCTGTTGTTGTTGTTGTGGTGCACTGCGTTCAATTACATTAGGCATGGCGCATATGCACAAAAGGCAGCCAATTGTCGACCGTCCGTGGGGGTCGCTGTTGCACAAACAGCCGCGGTGACTTTGTTGCATTCCACACACCCAGGCAGTTAGGCAGGCCACAGACAACGTTGTCGGCACAAAACTAATGAGCTCCCGAGCCATCTATTGTGGCAAAAAATATGCACACAGCACCCTCGACATTCCCCATCGAATCATCAACAGTTCAGCTTTGCATGTGAAATCACGCGCGTAATCAGCTTTGCAAAAATGCTAATTAGGCGTAATTTGCGTGAAATACGCAACATTTGCAAACTGCAACTGCAACTGGAACTGCAGCTTTGTGACTAAATGACTGACTGACTGGGTGAATGACAGAATTTACTTTACAACGCATCCTCGGAATTTCACATTTTGATTTATGCGAGTACTCGAGCGCGCGTTGAAAGTGCAACGCTTCAAGTCTTTCAACAACTCGTCAGCAGGCGAACTCATCATTATCCAGTGTGCTAAAGCAGTGTCGTCATCATGATCATCACATAACCACTCAACCACTCATCCAACCAACCATGCATCCATCCATCCATCAATCCCTCGGCATTTTCGCTTTGCTTTCGCTGTTGAATTATTGAGCGGCTCTGTAAGCGCTTTATAAATCGGATTGGTTTCGTGGTTTTTGCTGTTGTTATTGTTGTTATTGTTGTGATTGTTGTTATTGTTGTTGTCATCTATCTTTTAGCACCCTCAAAGCAACAATCATATGAAAGACAAATCTCTACCGATTTCAAAAGCACTTCAGATGGACTTAGTCTAAGCTGAAATGTTCAGTTTTCATCACAATTTTATATTTTTTGTTGCAAGCATTTTAATGTAGCATTGGAATCCATCGTGGATCTCACTCCACCACAATGACTGGCTTCAAAAGAATATAATTCATATGCGTTATGTATAGACTTTTTAGTAAAATATAATTTCTCAAATGTGAGTGATAGCATAGCAAACATCGTGACAACATTCCTTGGTAATCTATGTATATAAAATTGAAAGTATGTCGCTATGTATATCTGTCCGTTATAGACGCCGAAACCGCTAGACCGATTTTGATGAGATTTTCTGGGAAACTCTAGAATAGCCTGTCGAGTAATGCTGTAAAATTTGGTGGGTTAGTATACCGCGAAAGTTAGGAAAAAAAATTAAATAAATTGGATTATTTGTATGAAATCAATATTGCTTCATCAGTTTGCCATTGAAAAGTACGCTGTCAAATTCGAAATCGACAAAGAAAAATAAGAAAACAAAATTTAAATCATTTATTTATTCTGGAGCCCCGAAAACGAAGAGAATCACTGAAGAATCAACCCATACAACAAAATGCATAGCAACAATAAAGCAAATTTCTTGCTGATATGTAATGGAAATATCTTTGCTAATACCGAAAAGGGCAGGACAACGTCTGGCGGGCTACGCTAGTTTTGTTAGAATAATTACAAATCACAAATTTCTTCACGTCTCTGCGCCGCATACCTTCTCTTATACTTGGTAGTGTATTGGGTCGAGTTTTTCGGACTTTCCACTCATTTTGTCTTTCTAATAATCTCAATGTCAATAAAATGTTCACCAATATCAACTAATTCATCAGCTGTGACACAAAATAAAAAAAATCGCCAGAGCAAACCGTTTAAAAGTTACAACTTCAAAGTCAAGTGAACAGAAAAGGGATGCGTATTTTTTGCTCGAATATAGAAAACACTGGTCAGTGATAAAGCAAATATTATAGTACATACTCCCCCATGTTCGTGGTTACCTTTACCGAAATTTTCATTAAAAAAATTAGCCGAATTTAATATCTGCTTATCTGAGAGCAGATACAAATAAAGCAATCTTCCTGTCTAAGCTTTTCTCAGTATTTTAAGAAGCGTTATAGCTTAATGTGTTGATGATGACAAAAAAAAGTTCTTGAAGTTTACGTCGTACTTGGGTGCTATACGAACACATTTAGCTCAAGTCGGCCATCTGAAATCATTTAAAATCATCATGTTGTGGCTTAAAAAACCAAACCTCTAAGAACACCTCATATTATGAAGCACCCTCTAATTAACGTCGCTTCCAATTATACACTTCATATAGCTAGCATAATGCCTCAAACCATGGGCAATAGTATTACTAATATTGTATTTGCAGTTAACGATGAAAAAATAATAATACTACAGCTTCTGACCCTATATCTGTTAAAACCCAAGCAATGACTTGATAATAGCTTGATTAATAGCTTTGCATGCTCTTAGGCATTGATTGGCTATTGACAATTTATTTTCGCTACATTGTACAACTCATTGCCAACACTAACCTACCATCCATCATCTTCCCTTTCAATCAAAATTTCATTGGCATACGTTCATTCGTTCACGCAGCACACGCAGTGCTAATGGCTCGTCCAACTAATTGCATACTTTGCGGCGCAGACATTCAATTTTCAATTTGATGGCGCAATGGAAAAGCAAAAAGCAAAAATTTCGCTGCCAGTTCGGATAGTCAACTGTTTACTTAACGTTCGCATGCCATTTCCTGTACGCGTAGCAATGAAAGGATTTCAATGTCGTGAGGCGGTAAACGACAAAGAATTCATTGCAACAACAACAACAACAACGGTGGCAATGAGAACAACTACAATGACGATGACAAAAACTATGAGAAACGACTTTGACCGCAACTAGCTGGCGAAATGTCCTTCGGTATGCTTATTGTTTGTGTGATGGAATTGCGTGAGAAAATTGTGAAAGCAAAATATGCCAAAATGTGTGATGAGAAATAGAAATGAAATAAAAATAGCTGACGAAGCTGAAACGGTGGACAAAGAGATAGAAAAAGAGTTAGAAGTGACATAGAATTATAGATAGGAAAAAATATAGACGGAGGGCTACAAGAAGGGGTGAAAGTAGTGCTGAAAAAGGAGTCAGAAGAAGTCGAAGAAGGGCAGAAGACGTGGAAATATAGCTAGAAGCCGGCGGTAAAGGGATCGAAGAGGTAGAAAAAATAGTAGTGGTGGAGGAAACTGTGGAGGAAGAGATGAAAGAAGAGATAAAATAAGGTGTCGAAAAATGGGTTGACGAGGAAATGGAAGAATGGTTTAAAGATGAAATGGACGAAGGAATTTAAGGGTGAGTGGAAGAAAAGGTGACAGAAGAGCTGAAAGAAGAGGTGTAAAAAGGGATATGTGATAAAAAGAAGATGATGAGGTAGAAGTAGAGGTAAACAGCGAGATAGAATAATAGGTAGAAAAAAAAATAGAAGAAGTGAATGAATGAGACGTGGAAAGAAGCGTAAAAGCCTAGGTTAAAGACGAGAAAGAGAATGGGGTAGGAAATATGGTAAAATAATGGATAAAGCATGGGGGTTAAGAAGACGCCGAAGAAAAGGTAAAGGAATACGTGAAGGTAGAGGTGGGACAAGAAATTATGGTGTCAGAAAAAGAGGTGGAAGAATAATAGAAGAAGACGTCGGAGAAGTGATAAAATAAATGGGAAAAGGAGCGGTTGAGTGGGAGTTGGACGAAGAGGTGGAAGAAGAGGTTGAGAGGAAATGGATATAGAGGGATACAATAATAAGTGGAAAAAGTGGTCAACCTTTCGAATGTGGAGAGATGGGTGGTGCGGTAAAATGCGGTAAAGAAGGGGATGTACAAAATTTGGTACAAGAAGCGGTGAAATATGAGTTAAAAATGTGATAGAATAAGCAGCAAAGAAATAGGTAGAGGAGGCGTTATAAGAAGATCGATAAAAGGTAATTGTTAAAAGGGTGGGAAAGCGTAGAACAAAAGTTAGACGATGAACTATAGCAGGAGAGTGCTCAAATCACAACAGCAATTTGAAGAAGAAGCTTCTCGATCAATTATTTTTCTAGCAATTTATTTTCAGTCTCCTACCAAACCGAATTCAAATGAGACTTTGAATGCGAGCTGAATACTTTCAACATCACCACCACCTCACTACACTTGACGTCATGTCCGAGGCCGAGGCTAAAACTGCACCTGTCACCGCATTACTTAAACAATTTCACTAATGACTTCCCACCAGCCGAACCGCTTTAAGGCCAGCGTTCTGACCACCACTAAGCGAGTGCGACTGCAGTTCATTATTGTTGTACTACAGCTTGCACCACTCCGCACCTAGGTACGTATGGCTACGATGGTCGACTGATTGTCGTGACGTGCAACCGATGACGACGCTGTTGCCATTGTTGCTGCTGAGCCCTTACGGTATCTCGGTGTTTCGTTGGCTTCTCGAGCTCAGTGGTTGGTGGTCGTTGGTCGTTGGTGCTGTGGGTGTTGCCAACCAATGTAAATAGGAAATTAATTATATTTTGCCATGCAGTAAAATTAATCAAGTGTGCCGAAACCAAAGTCAACTCTAACAGAGTTGGCAGCAACAATTGAAAAGCCAAAGACAGCAACAATAACAACAATTAGGAAGACGGCAGGCGATGACGAAGAGTGAACTCTATTTAAACCAAGTAAATCACTCATGCACTGAGGTTGGCCACAATTCACACACACATACACACACACACACACACACACAAGCGCACTCAAATACCGCGGCGCATACGCCCACTGACTTAGTCAGTTGACGTTCACTAGCATCGTCCATTTCATTAATCACATTCAACAAATCGTAATGGGGGGAGGGCGTGGGATATGGAGTGTTTGAGGGTATCCCTGAAGAAGTTGGTGCAATGCACAAATCTTGAATTGTACGGCAAGTGTACACTTGCCCACGCCTATGCTTTCACTCATTGCATTTGGGGAATGTCAAAAATGTGCCACAGTTCTGAACAGCAGCACCAGCAACAACAACTTGCTGTACCTTTATTAAATGTACCTGTATGCATGTGCGTGTGTATGTGTATGTGTCCGTGTGTTTGACTTGTTAGCCTTGCAGCCAGTCAACCCAAATTAATTGAAAGTTATGCTTTTGCTGCTTTGTGCGGCGTCACTCACTGGTGCGTGCGTCTCCAAAATGCGCTTTTCCATTGGCAAGCAAGGTAGCGAGGCCAAGCTAAGCAAGACCAACCATAACAACAATAACAACAGCAGCATATGAACAATGTCAACCAACGCAAAAATAATGATTTTCCTTCAAGGAGTAATTACAACTGCAGTTTGCTGCATACGCCGCTTCCCTTGTCGTCAGCCTCGCCAACTGCTTGCTTCCCACTCACCTTGACCAACGAAACGTGTCTAAAATGTTTTAGCGCCGACGTTGCTTTCGTTTAAGTGTTGAGTTTTTTTTTATTATTTTTTTTTTTAATTTTTTACTTTATTTATGTTATATTTTTTAATGCACTTTTCTCCGATGCACTTGAACGAAGTGTGCCAATTTAAAGTTCTGTGAGGTGGTGCTTTCAAAAATTGTGGACAGATAGCATATGTACATATATCACAAATAGGAATAATTCTATTTAATGGAACGATGAACTCTTTTTAGTCTTTTCGTGGGCTGAGATGTATCCAACGTATATGCTAGTGGATTTCAATGACTTATTAATCTATCATTAAATCTATTAACATGCCTATTAACTCCACCGCCTTCAAATGGGACAAGTAGATCTCTATGAAGGGTTTTCTGAAGAGCGTACCAGGGGTCTCCCATTTGGAGCAGCTTTGCGTGGGTTGCCAATGCTGTGGCCCATAAGTCCATACGGATTTCAGAATTTATATCTAAGCGAGGAATTCGCTGCTTACAATGAGTTTACTAGTCTTGTTCAATAGCCAATTTCTGTTTCCTTGTTCAGTACTCCTGGAAGCATAGGGCTTGTATAAGGCTCCTCAATATTTTTGAATTTCCGTGACTTGGAAGATGACGTGGGGGTGACTCTTGGGTTCAAGTCCTCAAGACTCAAGTCCAAGTGCTCACCCAGTTAATCTTCTTTCCTTATCTTTGATTTTGGCATGGGTCTGTGGTGGAAAATTGCCCCTCGATAACTTTAATGTTCTATTAGCAACATTAGAAATATCTAGAATATCAATAACATCAGCATAAGCAATCACACTTGAGTTTATTTGATTGTTAGATAGATAGATAGATAGATATATAGAGAATGGCTAATATTAAAATAGTGTATTGGACGGAAATGTACTAAACATTTCCTTATGGAACATTTTGTAAACCAACTTTATGGCAACTTTGTGCTTGCTTCCATTTGAAGCTCTCATTGCGACATCTCTCGGCATGACGTTGCGATGGTGGTTTGTGTTAGCTTACGCTACCGAACGCTCATGTAAGCTTTGGCAGTTTTGCTATAAAAAGTGTGACTGTAGATGGCGCTGACAACTCACTTTTAGTGGAAATTGAAGGGAATTAATTTCACACCCATTGAACAACTGGCAAAAGTGTAAAAACTAAAAACTATATAAAAACTTTGTTATATTCAAGAGGGTCTTGTCATGTTTATCCGCACCTTCATCAACGCACGAGCAATCCAAATCACTTGATAACTGCATCATACTACAATGTCACACATACATAGATGATTAACAGAATACGTAAAGAGGATAGAGCAGATCGCTTTGGTAATAATGAAATTGACTTGGCGGGTGGGTATTATCGATTGCTTTGAAGAGCAAAGAACCCGTTCGGCGCCTTATCAAAATATTATATGTACGAAGACTCAAACGGAAAGTAGGAATTAATTGGGCATATACGAAACTCCTAAAATGGTAACTAAGCAGCTGATGATGTCACAATCTCGACAGCTTCATTTTTGTATACAATATAATGATTATCGCAAACTTAGGTCTGTGTCTACTTCTAGAAAAAGAGTTTATTTTTGTACACCTCTGGTAGCGCTCTATGGATCATCACTCTACATTTGAACTCACCTAAGGCAACTCTCACAGTATTGTAGACAATCGATTCCGTCACTAACAAAAACTATCTAGAGGTTCTGCTATACATGACATGATTACTGGATCTATGCTTTATGGATTCTATTCTAATGCCAACTTTCATATCGCAGCTAAAGCAACAACTTGGCTGGGAGCATAACCGATCTATAAATAGAAACTATTAAAATTGAATTAATTTCCTTGGCAAAATCGTTCACTCAAGCGTTTCATCAATCTTGAACCACAAAAAAACGCCACCGAAGAAATTCCCACGTTAATGCAAAACATCAAAAGCAAACTTATTGAAAGCAATTAAAACATTAGCTAAAATGTTATTGTTTAAATTGAATGAAAATAAATTTTTGCTAAGTCAGAGGAAAAAAATACGAAGAGAAAAACCGGATTCAATTGTCTCAAAGCAACAACAAAAGAAGTGCGGCGTTAAAGCCCAAGCAAGGATGAGCAACACTTTGAGTCCACATTGCATGCCGAATGTCGTTGGCTGAGTCATTCAATCGGGCCCAGCGGTGCACGACGGTGTCATCTTCACTCAACTGAGATCAATTCAGCTGAATGTGGGAATCCATAACAACAACAAAATTTTATACAAAATATAAAAAAAATAAATACGTAAAAAAATAACAAGTATTCAAAGGTCACAAGCTTCGACGAAAGCGTTGTAGGTTTGAATTGGATCTATATAATTGGTGTATATAATTTTGCTTTAATTCATATTATTTATTTTTTTTAAATTTACCTATGCATTTAAAAAACAAAATTATTATTTTTTCAAGTGAAAAATATCAAAAAACAAAATTATCATCTGTTGCATAACACATACTGTGACTGTTGTCGCATCATTGCACTTGTCGATGACCAGCGAGGAACGACGACCTTGCTTCACTTTAGATTTGTTGTCGTTTGTTATTTATTTTTATTTTTTTATTATTGTTTTTTACTTCGCGCGACACCAAATCAATTTAAATGCTAAAAGCCAGCGAGATGCAGCAAGCCAAACATAAATTTAAAAAAAAATATTTCACCTCAAACTCACTGAAAAAACGCGCTTTTGCTCGAATCGAAATCAATTGTAAGCGATCAAGCAGCAAGTTGTTGTTGCTGCATCAGCAGACGTCGGCAACATGTTTTGCGGACAGACAAAATGCAATGCGAACAATAAAAAAATAGTCACCAAAAGCAACAGCAGCATCAGCGGCATTACTCTTTGCCATTGACTTCTTGCTGCCTTGTCCACTTAGCTAACAAACTGACATCAACAAACAACAACAACAAGAAACAACAAATTTATTAAGTGTTGCAGTGAAACGATTTCTACAGTTTTTTGTAGTTATTGCAATTTATATATATATATATATATATATATTATATATTTTCTGCCTCTGTTGTTTGTTGGCAAAAGTTCGCGTTAAGCTGCTTGACCCTCTTCGCGCCACATCTTTTACAACAACTTTCAGCGGGTTTTTTTTTTTTACATTGACATGACATTTTGCATGTAATTTTTGTAATTTTTTGAAAAATCATCTCAAAAGAATAAACCGAAAAAAAATATTTTTCCAACCATCGTGATTATCACTTTTATTGGCTTCGTTTGAACTTTTGCATCAATTTCAATCATTCTTTGCGCTTGTTATTTGGCTGTCACTGCTATTGTTGTTGTTTCTGTTGTGCTTTGACCTTCTCCTATGTAAATGTGGTTGCTTCAGCTGTCATTAATTTCAATCAAATTCGCTTGATTTCTGCGGCTGGCATTCCACTTTTGTTGTCCATAATGACGGCGCGAAATGAAGATCATCGGATTTTAGCAATAAATTTTCTCAGCTCTTCAAGGAATTCTCATTTGTCATCGAAGTATTGTCTTTAATGCTGTTAATGCCGCCATGGGCCAAAAGTGACAAACAAATCGTATTAAGTATTTCTCATAATTTTTACAATGAAATCAATCACAACACGAGTGCGGTTCAAGAGGTTTGCACTGAAGCGAAGAGTTTTGCTTAAGTCAAAGCCTTAACGAGTTAAGTTAAAAAGATTTATGACTAGCTAATTTATCGCTACTAGGGTTCCAAAGCGATGACTTAAACTAAACTTCCAATTTCAGAAAATTCAAACAAAATAAGTATTCACCAGTTCACGATGGAAACACAGAGGATATTCCCAGAATGCGATACTGTAGAATACTACTAAGTTTAAAGGTGATCAAAGTTGCTGAATTCATACCGAAGGGGCTATGTACAAAAAAATTGCAGTAACAAAATCGAGTTCAACAAATATGAAGATTCTTTTCACCTGACGATTCTGCTACTCAATCACAGTTACCATTGTTTTTGACTTCATCACTTCATGAAAAAATGTCTACACTCAAGAACAGCAAAAATCAAAACACACCTCACTTCGATATCCCCTACTTTGGGCATAATTGCAAGCTTTGAAAAGCATTAGGCAAAGCTTAACAAAATATATCGAGCTTCAAATAGACAATTTCGAAAAATTTATTATATAAATCGCCTAAATAAGCGGACGTTATATTACCTATTAATTTGTTTAGTAAAGTCACTCACTCTATCGTAATAGGGCAGAATTCACTAGGAATTCGGCGGCTAGGAGGTGCTATACGAGTAAGTAATTTATCTTGTCTAATGTAACTCGATTAATTGAGTGTCTGGTAGCTATCTGTTAGATGTTGAAGCTGTTACCAAATCTTTGATTCTTTGTAACGACCTTTGAGAGGTATCATCACTATATAACCAGGCTTCACAAAAATATTACGAATTGAACTTATTTCCACTGCACTCTAACGACGGAGCTGTTCTAAATTTCACTTTAGGTTCTTAAAAAAGACTGATGGGAAGTCGTCTAAATCCTACGGCGGATCAAGGGAACACAATCAGCAAGCTACCAACGAGTTTTAAGCGCTTTGAGTATCCTTACCAAGGGTCGCCACCAATTTTGTCTAAGTTGAGACAAGTGAACCATAAAAAGGCATTTTTGCTGATATTATACTTCTTCCTTTTGACTATAGAATAAAATAATAAATTTCTCAAAATGTGAATATTATTTTGGTAAGATTTCAAATCATTTTAGGCGCATTTGAATGTACTATAAGTCATAGATGTACTTATAAGAGAATTTAATGACCCTCTATATGCTACTCACCGGCGTTCATCAGTTTCTTCTAGCATTCATTACACACCTACTGATCTACCCTAAAATATATAATAACACTACTAATGAAATCAATCAACAAATTCAAAAGTGCTGACAAGACATTTTTTCGACTCACCTTCGACTTCAAATGGTAGATGCTGCCAGAAAGCAGTGCCGCATAGTGTTGCACACATCTCGCCAAAATTATGGCAATAAAAATAAACATTACGAAAAATAATAATAGTAATGATAATGATTGAAATAAAAAAAAATTTTTTAAATAAAAAAATTCACAACCGAAATAGGTCACCGCTGAATTCAGCGATTCAGTGGTAGTGGCAGAAGAAGATGTACTTAGAAATGACAACAGCGAGACGAGGAAGAAGCCGTTAAAACAAATAATGAAAGACAATCGAATTTTCAAGTTAAAAGCCAGCAAAAATCAACATGTGTGAAATGAGATTGGAGCGAAACGACGACGATGACGACGATGACGAAACGACCATGATGACGACAAAGAGTTGCAAAAAGTGCTGACGGCCAAATCGAAGTGGCGTCATTGCAAGTGGGAGCAAGTGGTGTGGTGGATAGGAGCTGCAGAAGAGCTGTCAAGGAGAAGAAGACATGCGGAGAGAGTTTAATGAAGAGTACTTCAAGAAGTTAGTGAAGAGGAGCTATTCTAGAGAGCGTGGTGAAGGTGATAAGTGTTTAGCAGCCTCGTGCGGGTGGCTGATGATGTTGCATCGACGTCGTGATTACAAAACATCGACAATTTGCTTCAATTTGAAAGAGTTTAATGTAAAGCACATGTTTAACTAAGAAGAGGTGAGGTGACTGGTGGTTTGTGATGTGTGGCGTGTTTGTGGAGCGTGTGTGTGGAGTGCAGTCAATCCATTCAATTCGATTTGGCAACCTTTGCTATGATGTATGATTTCAGGCGAATGTATCTTTTTGATGTTGTTGCTTTGAGTACTTTTTTTTTGTTTTTTATTTTAGTTGTATCTTTTCGAAAGGAACAAAAGAAAAAAGAAAAAAAAATAAAAACTTTTTAAAACCCCAAAAAAGGCATTGCGCAAATTCTGTGCTGCTGCCGTTGATGACGATCCAATGAGCGCACGAATGAATGTATGAATGCATGAACGAGTGAGTGAGTGGGCGGATGTAGTTCTTGTTGTTGTTGTTGTTATTAATGTTAAGGTGGTTGAGGATGCATTGCTGCATCTAATAAAGTTCTACGGCAGCTTTGCATATCCAATTGCTGCTGCTGATTGCAGAGACATGATAAAAGTCAATTTGCACTGGGCTGCGTTTAATTACCTCCTTTCATAAAATCTGTTTTTAATGAAACTGTATGAATTGTTTTGCCATTGTTTTTGTTATTGTTGTTTTGTTCATCCTCCTTTATTTTCAACCAATTTAATTTGCACAATTTTGCAAGCAGTCAAAGACACAAAATTAATGTTCTTTTATGTTTAGCTTTTTTGACTTTTCTAGTTTTGGTGAAGGTTCTTTGGTGGCGGTGTTAACTTTAAAATATAAAATAAAAAATTTTGTTTAATTAGTTTCTTTATTTTTATTTATTTTTTTTTTTTTATTATTATTAACTCAACGTATTATTTTTGTGTCACTCATTTCTTTGTGAAGTCTTGTCCCTTAATTACTTTATTAACGCCATAAATGTCTCAAGTTTCATTTCCAAAGTCAAGGTTAACGGAATATATTGCGACTAATGCTGACAATTTTGACGTTGACAATGTTGTTGCTGATGAGACACGCACTGAGTTCAGCCGCCGCGTATAAAGTCTAAATCAAGGGCAAACGTGACGAACTAAGTTGTGGGCGGCTTTAGAAAAATTGTATTGTTTATAAAACGTGTAAAAACATACAAAAGTACTAAAGGTGAGTGTTGTCAGATATATGATACTCTACGTTATTAGACAGTATTTCAATGGAGAATATGATTTATGCATATATCTTTTATGAAAAGATATTGCAATGTTCATCATTAACCATATTCATCACTACTTTTTCATTACTCATAATCATTATTACCCATATTATCGTTACCCATATTCACCATTACCCATAGTTACAAATATTAATCACTGCCCAATCTTTCATCATTATTCATATTGATCATTACCCATGTTCATCATTATCCCGATATATTCGTACCCGTATTCATCATTGCTCATATTCATCATTACTCATATTTATCATTACCCATATTCATTATTAACCATGTTCACTATTACCCATTTTCATCATTACTCATATTAATAATTATCCCAATTCATTATTACCCATGGTAAGTATTACCCATGGTCATCTTTACCCATGTTCATCGTTACCAAGATTCATCACTAACCAAGATTCATCATTATGACCCATTTTCATCATTACTCATATTCATCATTATCCATGTTCATCATAATTCTATTCACCTTTATGTATATTCACATTACCTATATTCATTCTTACCAAATTTATCTCACTGTAAATAAGTCTACTATAATAAGAAGATGTACGAAAAATTCGTAAAAAGACCTTAAAAGACCAGAATCACCAGTTTTCCGAAAATTATAGTTGCCATTCCATAAAAAAATTCTTTAAATATCATGATGCCCTACTAAGCTCTACCAGCCCTTGCAGCTTGTAGCTGCTTCTAAGCAGACCTGTTGACAGGTGGCTCAAATTTTTCATTCTTAATGTATCACAATTTCAAGAATCTCACTCCGCAATGTGCACAACGTTACACGCAAATACCTAAATCTAAAACCCCATTTAGAGACAATATAAATCGTAAGGTATTTAATTACTACAGTTAAAGACTTCTTAAGAAGGTAACTTGTGAAGCGTGAGTAAAAGCAAAGTTTGCGTAGCACAACAATAAAAGAAGACATTTTTGGATATGCGTAAAGGTCTGAAGCAGCGTCCATCATCATTGTTCACACCGTCGCTATTATCATCATCATCATCATTAAATAATCATCATTTGCCCAACACGCAACGACTTGCAAATCTACAAAGCAAACGCCGAGTTCGTGGCCGAAGTCTTTTATTTCGCTGATAAAGCCGACTTTGAATGATGATAAAGCAACATTTAGGCGTATTACATAAGAAGTGTAGTCTCTTAAACAGTAGAAAAGAAGCACATAAACAAACAACAACGGTAACAATAAAATACCATTTTAGTTTTAACGCAACAACAAAACAAATTAAGAAAAATAAATAAAATATTTCAACATTTCGAGCGCCATTTCAGCGACTCGAACTGAAATTGATCGGATTTTATTATTATTTCTGTGCAATGTGAATTTTGCTGTCACTGGCAGTTGCAGCTGATTAAGGGAATTTCTCACACTGCCAACGAGTCCAACTATCCAACGGCGACGCACAAGAAGTGAGTAGCTCAAGTTGAGCCGAGCAGACAAACTCGCTGCAAAAACACTCTCGGCGAAGGTGAACCAGAATTAGTTGATTTCAAGTCAGCTCGTCTAGGCGACCATTGATGACGACGAAGTTTTTCTGCATTATTTGCTGTTTTTCTTCTTCTTCTTCTTCTACTTCTTCTATGCTTTTTGAAAGTATCTCAGCGCATGCATTCTAGACGCGCATCGCTTCGCATCGGATCGCATAGCATCGCATCGCATTGCAGTCGTTAACTGCCGGATTTAGTTGATTTTAATTTATGCAAAATACACTTTGAATGGTCAGACGTTCAGTTGGGTAATCGTTCTGCATTTAATAGTGATTTTAAGTGACCTTTTATGCGATTAAATGCAACTACAGGAAGTGGTTTCTGTTGTAGAGAAGCTCAAGTTTATCGCTTAAATCTTTCGTTCTTTAAAAGAAAAATTTAATATAAGTAAATAGTTTCAGAGGCAAAATTAAAGACATCATTTCTTGAAATATTTGACAAGTCCAAATTTCGAATTTAGCGTTGTCAGAAAAAAATATTTTTGCATATAATGACGCCTTTTGTAAATATCCAAGAACCTCATGGTCATAATTAACTGACCCCATTTGCTTTGAAGATCTATACAAAAAAAACCTGGGCCATGCTACCAGCCTTGCATTAGAGAGATCATGTAAAAAAATTGATTCTGGCTAACCTATCATAGCCCCTGAGAAAGACTAAGCTAAAGTTTTGGAAATCATGAAAAGCCTTCTCGAAAGCTTTCCATAAAATATAATAAAATTATATCAATTCCAAGTATTTATAAGTACTGAGGTTTTCATAGTTTATGTAAATGCATCAGTACGAATTTCAAGCCGACAGGTCAACAAGCCAAAACGTTTTCTAAAAAGAACGTTTATTCGCATCTGTAGTTTTTTGTGGAAGATACCGCCCCGATTTTGAACGGACTAATATACAGCCTACATTTAAAAATAAAGTCCTCTATAGTTTTTTGTCCTTTTTCTTGACATATGCATATATAACGAATAGCATTAATCGCAGTAAACTGCAGGACTTATTTGTATGATCAATATAATAATGATAAGTATATATAGAATTACACTGGACTATGGTGATGATAGTAGAAGCACCATTAAGGCATGACTCACAAGGCTACTATTCTACTAGGGGGAGATCGTGCGGGTGTAGCCTTTTTAGTCTACGTCTTATTATGGTTCGGTTGAGATCGGTTGCCAGAGGTTTGGAGTGAAATAGTAATAAATTTTTACAAAGTGATTAAAAGATAGCCATTTTTTTATACAAATAAATCAATAAATGAAAAGTCTATGTTAACAGGTTTGTTGCTTAGGCTTTTTGAAAATATTTGAACAAAATGGATTTGCTAAAAAACGTTTAATTATTCAAAGCCTAAATTCATTACTACCCATAATAATCATTATTGATCATTGTTCGTCCTATTGTTCATTCTTCCTATTCTTCATTACTCGAATTCACCATTATTCATACTCATCATTACTATTAGAACAAAAAAAAATCTAAAAAAATCATCACCCACTCTTTTCAAAAGATGTCAGCCTTTGAATTTCGGCTTCCACAAATAACAACACATTTCATTACAATATTTACTTAACTGTCATTAGCTTCATATTTTCTAAAATTTCAATAGTCTGTCTTAAAACTTTTTAAATATAAATATGACAGCCGGTCCAGAACCCAATATTTGCGGTAAATATTTACGAGTACCCAAAAAAATCACGTTTATTTTATTGTTGTGTCGCAGCTATAGAACAAAATAGGATTCGTATGACTATTGCTCGCACCCAGGTACATTTAGAGCAACTCCAAAATTTGCTTGCACTGGAACTCGATCCTGAAATGATACATCATTATGCCTACTGTCTTGACCTTATTAACAAATGGCTGGCTGAACAATTGATTATCACTCGGATAAATTAAAGGTGATCGGACGATATATGTAAAATCTGGAGTTATATGAAATTTCAATATCAATAAATTAAAATTAAATTGTTATTTCTTTGTTTTATCTATGAGGTAGTCCTATCAAAGTAGATACTATCTAGACTTGGTAAATCGTTAGCGAAAAATGTGGGGAATAATGGAGAATTTTCAAATTATGTTGGCGACTAACAGGGACGCGGCGCGCTGCTGCCTTCACGTGCGTCTCGCTCTTCGGATGTTTCAGAAGCTCAGCGCACTGTGTACTGCTGCGATTTTCTTGTTGATCTAATGTTTGACTTTTTGGGTGGCATTTCGTATACCTCACTTTTTTTGGTTTTTTAAATTTTTTTATTTGAATATTTGAACATTTTAACTTTGTACAGTTTACGCAGATCTGCGGCAAACTCAATTCTCAGATGCTGCTTTGTTCTTGTCTTTTATTTGTATGTGTACAGTTTGAGAAGCAGCTGAAAATTGAGTTGATCTTAATATTTCGCGAATTGGATGGTTTTTTGGCACCGAAATTCACAATAACCATTTATAGGCTATTATAGGGTACCTCTGAAAATTTCTTCCAAATCGGTGCAGCGGTTTCGGCGTCCATAACGGACAAAGAAAACAGACAAAGAAAAATACTTCCAATTTTATATATATAATTTAATTGAATAACATACATAATCTATTGGACTTGATGCGAGGTTTATTTTTTACCATAGGCAGTAGCCCCGTATTATATGACCTATTAAAACGCCATGGTTCAAATTCAAATTCAAGTTTGTATGAAAAGCAATTTTTCCTTTTAGAGTAAAATTTTATAAAAACTTTTTTCGACGTCCAAGGCATAAATACTGAAAACTTCGAGCTCTTATTATTAGTGGTTGCCATAAGTCCTTTATCTTTGATGATATATCACAATAATAAAATAGAACTTATCACAAAAAAAACCACTACAAATTCGTAAATCGTAGGAACATATTATAGTTATTATTACCAATACTCAAGATTATTCATCAATACTCATAAAGACTATTATCCCACCATATTATTCGACATTACTTGTGTTTATCATCATCCATGTTCATCATTACCCGTACTCATCACTACTCATGTTTTAATTACTATTTTCATCACTATCCATATACGTCATCATCCCTATTTATTATTACCGGTATTCGTCTCATATATTCATTACTACCCATATTTGACATCAGCCATATTCATCATTTCATTTCATATTCATTATTATTATCTTTACCAATGTTTATCATTAAAATCATTACTCATATTAATCATGATCTATATTCATCATTACACATGTTCATCATTTCCGTATTCATTTCAATATCTCATTTATCAGAAGGTTAAAATTATAATAGATCTTTCTAAAAACGAACTCCAAATGAGGAACTCTCATTTAAATTGTAACAAGAAAAAAGTTTTGCGGCACTAATTTTGCACACTTTGCGACACTCAGAGATAATAAGAAATACCAACAACGACAACAACAACAATAACAAATTCATAAAGAAATGCGAAGTTGCCACAATAAAAAGATAATAAAACCATAAATAATGAACCGTCAAGTCGTAGAAATAACGAGCGGCATCTTCATTGCGAGCCGCAGCTGCACTGCAACTGGAGTGAGCGCATAGCATAGCGAGTACAACTTCTATCGCGTACCTCAATACAGTGCAACAACACCAACGAAACCAATTCAATCATTGCGCTCAGTGCTAACGATGAGTTTGCTCTTTGGCAATTGTATCTTTTCGTTGTTTTTGCACATTTGGTGAGTACGAAGACCGGCGTGTCTAACGATGAGTTTGCCAATGCCGATGACGCTGCGCTCTTCAGCTGTGCGCTATTGTGTATCTCTGTCTGTCCATTTAAGCGTACAACTGAAGCTTGAATGAAGCTTCATTCGTTCGTCCGTTTCGTTGGTTTGTTTATTTCTTCGGCATATAAAACTCTAAGTGCAGCGAATTTTTTCTAACTTTTGCTTCAAGTCCAGCCGCGCGAACAGACGTTCGTTCAAATACGCTCAGCTAACACGCGTACCTCAAAAATCAGCTTAAGGTGCTTAAAAGCATTCAGAAGTATTCCGACGTGCATTTCGTAACGAGTGAAGTGCGTGATTAGATACTTTGAATTGTGTAGATATAAACATTTTTGAAAGGATTTTTCCAAAAAGGATTTTTCAAATTTATTTGTGATATTAAAAAAAAATAAATAACAAATAAAAAAAATTATTTTCCATAACAGTTAAAAAAGTCTGTGGTTTTCACTATAATTTTCCGTGTTTATTTTTCATTAAAATTACAGCGCTATGTGTTGGCGGCAGCTACCTTTCTAAAAAAAAATTTATATTAGCGCCGCTACCTTTTTCGATTATTTTTAGATGGTAAAAATATTGAAGCAATAAAATCCTATTTAAATTACGTATACGTTGAAACCAAAAAAAAGACGACAACAACAACAACAAAACTACGAAAATCACAGACAAAAATCATGACGCTTACAACGCGAAGAGCAACAAACAAATCACCGTTGCAGTCACAACAGCCACAGCAACAACAACAACAACAACATGATCGCATGCAGCATCTTCATCCGCAGTGTTCGTCAGCTGCAGCAAACACAACTTCAGCCGCGTCGTCATCATCATCATCATCATCATCATCGTCATCGTCATCAACGTCGTCAACGTTCTCCTTGATCAGCGTTGCCTTCGTTATTTTTGGATTACTTTTCGCAGGAAACTGTGTCAGTGGGGTAAGTGGTGGTAACATTTGCCGAGAGGGTTGCGTCGGTTGTGGTTTGACTTTTATTGCAAACGTCAATTTTCTCGTGGTTATTGTTGTTGTCATTGTTGCGCTTCTTGTTTCTTGTTGTTTTTGTTATTGTTATTGTACGTATTATTTGTTGTCCCTTCGAGTCGTAGTCATCGTCATCGTCATCGTCAACATCGTCGTCGTCGCTTCATTTGTTGCCAATTCTCGTATTTATTGGTCTGTCAATTATCAATTCATTTATCGTGTTTTCTTGCTTTGCAATGTGATTGTTTCTATTTGTATCTGTGTATCTTTGTATCTCTGTATCTACGTTGGTGTGTTTGTTTCTTCTTTTGAATTTTATTTCGATTGTAAAATTTTATTTGCCTGGGAATTTTGTGCGATTCTCAATTTTATTGAGATTTTCGTTAATTTATCGTTTTTCGTGTGAGTAAAAGTTGTGCAGAATTTTCTGAGACGAAACTGCTGGTAATAAAGGAGCAATAAGCATAGGAATTATATGCTAACGTCAGCAATTAATCTTTACAAATATTTTTATAGAATTATCTGGGTTAAAATGATTAAATCTGCATTGATCTAAGTTATCAAGTTCATCCAGAATTCATCCAGTAGTTTTCCTATATGCATGTCAGAGGTGTGCAAACACGGGCGCACGTAAGAAAACTAGAGCTCATTACGACGGTCTTTTTCTTTATGAAAGGAATTCAGATGAATTAAAAGAATTTTTACCTCTTTGAAATAGTACATCAATTGGAAATTTGTGGCTTCCAAGGGATCATCATAATATTATAATATCGTGTACAAAACATTGCATTTATTCATGAATGGCATTCTTGATATAGAATGTCGCAGCTCTTCTCATTGCCAATTGTTCGGTCTGGATATAATGGAATACATTTGGATACATTTGGAATCATCACAAGCAGCTGGGCATAGGCATGCAGAATCTCTCCCTCTCCCTATCACGATCTCTTTTACTGTCTATGTTCTCTGTAGTGTTTCGTAAGTTAAGGCACTTGTATAGTTATATATATATATATATATTTTGGCGCGACAGGTCTATGGGACCCAAGGCCTAGCTTCTCGCAACCATTCGCTTTGTGTGGGTTTTCAATTTTTGGGACGAATGGAAGGGATCTACAATTTTACGCCGAGTCCAAACGGCTAATTGAGAAGCTCATTCTTGACAGTTTTACTCTCGGATGTTTGTCAGACGTTCGCGAGAGGTGGCGCAGTGGAGAAAAACCTTAAGATGTAATTTGGCCCTCTCGGGATTCGAACCTGAGCCCCTCGCTTAGTAGCCCAACACACTATATAGTTATATGATTGTTAAATTGAAAGACTCTTGGTCTTATATTCGATGCCCGTTCAACTTAACATTCAGTCTCCACTAACAATTACACACAGATACTAGTAGTAAGAGCGTGTACTTCCTATTTGTAGAAACTTCTAAGGCTCAAATATTAAAGAGTTGCATGTGGCTAAGTAAGTGAATATTACTACTGTATATTGATAATTTAATGAAATAATATCAATCAATAGATACATAACAATAGACTTAGGTTAATATAACAGTAGAATATTTTGTTCGTCTGTCCGTTAGTTATTTATTTCCGTCAATAGTCACGTAGGCCAGTCACCGTCTGCTACTAAAAACTTTCTTGCCTAAGCGTAGTTTCGTAAGTCTAGAGTAAGTTAGTCTTTAACACGACTAGGGGTTAAGCACATTGTGCAAGGAGCAGCACATACATCATAAAAATGAGAATAAATAAATTAAGGAATCCACTGTAAAGCACATAGTGCTGTGAGGCAATAATATTATAAATTAAATACCATTATTAAAAATCATTAATTTTATTATTTATTAATTTATATAATAATGGATAATAAAATAAATTTGTATGCAATACGTAAGCATTGGCGCGAACGAAACAAAATAGAATAAGACTCGATTGGCAAAAGACTCTTCTGAAGATCTCAAGTTTACCAGAGTTTTTATTTATTGATGAATTATTTGTTTAATTGTTTGTTGATTAGCTTGATTGAAAGATCAGAGAATTAAACAAAATTACTTATTTAAATTTCGAACTATTCAAGAATTTTATTAATCTGCTTTTAAAAGGTTTTTCCTTTTTTATGAGCTGCCTAGATTACACAAACCATTTACAACATGTAAGACATATCACAACTCGTCGAAGGCTTGTGTTATAAATATTTATAATAATAATAAATATAAATGTTTTATTTTGCTATTAATACTTTTTCATTAGGTCAGAGCAAGCAAGACATCTAAGACATCTGCTCTTTCTTTTTAACGAACGGCGTGCTCTGCTATGAGTTAAAAACGTTGTCATGGGATTACGGCGAATTGGTTTGTAAGGGAATTAAGTACCTTAATCATGGTGTAATATGGTGTCTCTAATAAACCACAGTTAATCATCGTAGGGAAAGAAAAAAAAACATAAGAAGATAGGATGTTAAGCAGCGAGTTAGTAAGAGGCAGTGTGAAAGCGTCACTCGTTCATCTTTAAAGGGGAAGGGGTTAGGAGTCTTTCTACTTTTTCTTATATTGTGGGATTTGATAAATTATTATAAAATTATTATGAAAGATTAGCGCCTCTTAATATTCCCATTAAAAAAACTATTTCATTAGCGTAACCAACACAAATCTTGTACTATATTGATATGTCATATGGAAGACGCTTGTGGTGGCGCTGTGCGAGAGGAAGGAAGATATAAAGCCTTGAGCAGAATAAAAATAAACGAAAGAAGTCAAATCTCTTAAATCTGAGGATGTAAGAAAGAGCCTTATTTTGCTTGATTTATATACTTTAAAAATAATATAAACTTTAAAAATCGTGAAATCGTCTTTAATATCCGTCGTTTGAGTTTTTTCTTTTATGGTTAACAACGCCCACTACTAAAATCTCAACTTTATTTATTAATTAACATAAAATTGCTAAACTACCAACAATAATGACAACAACAATAAAAATTTTGACAACTTCATTTGCTGTTAACATGCAACACTTACAACAAACAACACCACACAACGCCACACAACAAGAGCAACAACAATAAGGCAAAAAGTGTCATCTGCGATAATTCCTACACTCATTCAACTCACTCAATGAATAAAAATGTTAACTAAAAGATTGCACACACATTTGTCTCTCGCCGGCGATAGCGATCTGCAGTAGCTGCAATGTGCGACAATCGGAGCAACAACAACAACAACAGTGGCAACAATAACAGACTCCCACGCATAGTTGCAACCATTGGAAACGGAGCATTGCCACAGCCGAAAATAAAAAGAATGAGACCAAAAACTGCAGCAACAACAACAACAACAAGAAGAAGAAGAAGAAATTCGTTTTTATTGTTAAAGTTGTTGTTGCTGTTGCTGTTGCAGTTGCATGCAATTTTGAAATGCAAAGTGCCGCACCAACAGCCACAAGTAAAGAGGCGCACCGACGCACACACACACATACACAGACAGTCAGGTAGAAAGACGTCTCCATGTCTGCCACAAAGTGTTGGATGCTTCTCACGTCTGCCACACAAGCAACAATAACAACAGCAACAACGAAAATACAATTTTTCCAACTCATCTTCTTCTTGTCTTCGTAAGGTGTCACAATCTGCACTACCTCTGCACTTCATCTGCTCCTCTGCCACAATGCTGCACCTCAACCAACTCCCTGCATTCAGCTTTGCTGTCGCTTCTTCGCTACGCCGCTTGCCCGCATCCGCAAACTTTATCAATTAGCCTTGGTACAATTGTTGCAACAACAACACCGACAACTCCAAAAACAACTGCACCAACAACAACAACAACAACAACAAAATCATATCACTACCACGAGAAATGCCACAACAAAAGCCAATAAATGAAATAAAGAAAGGAAAATTGTTGCAATGCAGGCGTCCTCGCCACACACACGAAACGACGGCGTTCAGTGGGGCTATGGGAAAAATGGTATTTAAACGAAATTTGTTACGGAAAATGGGTTTCTCGGTCTGTGGCGCAAAGCATTCGAGTAATGGATACCGAAGAAGATGAAGCAGAGAGCTCGAACCGGCAAAAGTTGCAAGCAAAAGCGAAGCATTTAATGAAGAAAGGTTCAAAATGTTAAATGTGAGCCGCCCTCCCGCCACACATTAGTTTTATTTATGTGGAAATTTGTGTCGATTCAATTCGGTGCAGTTGCTAAAATTACGTTAACACAACTTGGCTCTTGCATGAGACAAGCAAGCGAAATTTCTCGCGGTTCATTTCTTCTTTTGCGAGAAGTGTTTTTTGAACTTTAGTTGGTGTTAGAGCTTACTTAGTGGTAGTGTCTATACTTGAACTGAGGTTTGAAGTGAAGTGTTCGACTTTAGGAGCCGCACTCAGTACATTTAAAATATTTGGAAAACCAAAAGATAATTGGCTTAGTCATCTAACAGACAGCTGCCTCTTGCAATTTATTATTCTTTTGCTACCTCAGCCTTCTTCTCCATAACGCTACAACCTTTTCTCTATAATTGTGAATCGAGTCTCTGTGGCCAAAAAATTATTTTAATTTAGTTGTATAGTTTTTAAAAGATTAGCTTATTGACAGCGTCGATTCATCGCAGAACAAAAATTTAAAACAAATTTTTAAAAAAGTCGACTCCAGAATGCTACAACTTTTAAGCGCTTTGCAGCCTTGACCAGTAAAGTTGATCCCATTTATCAACAACTACCTTATGTGGAAAACTTAGCTGTGTTCGCTTAAATCATACAGCAAAACACTTGACTTAGTGTAAAAGCCAAAAAAAAAAAAAAATAATGTTAAAATTATTACGTAATTCAAATTCAGTTAAGTTCCCACCTTAAGTGAACAGTTTTCTGGGTCGTAATATTTTTGTGATAAAGTAATCTATGGGTGAATGAAAATTAACAGCGAAATTCGTGTTTTTATATATTTTGTGAACTTTTACCTTCCTTTAGTGGACACTATAATTTGTTGCTCATCAGAGTTTGCACATAAAAACAAAGATACAAAAACGAGCAATGCATATTCGCTTTAAGCTAAATTAGTACTTGGATGCAATCTCTGTTAAATGGACAAAAAAAATTGCCGTAATTATAGAAATACAGTCAAACCTATCTACGTTGACCACTTTTGGTTCCGAAATTTTTGGTCAACTTATGCAGGTTGTTGTAGTAGCTGGTAGTTGCCTTTTTAGATTATTTATTTTATTAATAATGTATATTATATAATAATAATTACATACATATGAAGTATATTATTGATTTAATTAAAGAAATATTCAATTGTTGGGTGTTTAAAAATTTTAGTTTCAATAAATTTTTTTTAAATAGCACATTAAATCGGCGGCGAATTCTTTGAAATTCTTTGAAAAATACTTAACGGAACTCTCAGCTGATTTGCATAGTCACGACTTTTGTCATTTCGATTGACTTTTATCGGTCACATATTTGCATGTGGTCAACTTATAAATTTGCACTGATTGAATTAAAAAATTTGAAGAAAAATAAAGAGATTGAACTTATGTAGGTTAAAAATGGGGATTTTGCATTAAAAAAGTTATTTCCATCGAAAAGTGGTCAACTAAGACGACTGATCAACTTGTGAGAGTGGTCAGATTGACAGGTTTGACTGTATTAGCAGCTTGCATGAATTCTGTCCAGTGACATCGAATGGTCAAAATACAAAGTATCGGTATAACTAGCTGGCAACCAGCTGTGTAATTCGATGGTTTTGATGTTTCTCAACTCGGAAATAGCAGCTTTCTGTTTAATCTTATTGAGTTATTTAATGTATATTGACGTTAATCAAAATTACATTTTCAACATTCATTACTGCTGTTTCTGATTTGAAGAAATCTGCTGCCGAAGCCCAACAAACTTTTTTAGAAACGTATGTCAATGACAAAGAACGACCTGGAGAACGAAAAGAGATTAGCTCAATAGCCGTAAGAACCCCAAAGGGGAAAGGCAAATTGGTTGTTTTATTTTTATGTTCGTTTGAGTCATTTATTTATTTATTTTTTATTTGTATTTTTTATTATTATTTTTTTTAAGTTTTGTATAACATAAAGCTCACATCGGTAAGCGAGTTTTTGCTGAATTACTGCGAAAACCAGTTTAAGCTTATTGGCTACTAATCGATTTATTGTCGAAAACAATAAAAACAACTCTTTTTGGCACATTCTAAATACTCTTACATATCACCGAACCAATCTCTACCACCATTCCCATCCGAAACATATTTTGACATAGATCAAGCAGTGCTAAAACACTGCATTACCACATGTTGGACCAAGATCAAGATAAGGCGGCAGTACACTGCAGTGTTGCTAAAAAGCAACCGCTAATGTTTAAAGCACACATGTGGTGACAGAATTACAACTATAACAGCAACAACAACAACAACATTAAAACGAAAACAATAAAAAGCCGCAACAGCAATGCTAAGCTAAGAATGTGATTTTCAGCTTCGGTGGCGTATGATGATTATGTTGGTTTTATTGTTTTATAATTTTTTTTTTATTAATTTTGGTGTCGCCTCAGTCTGCTCTGCTCATTGTTCTTGTATTATTGTTGTTCATTGCATATTTGTGCACAAAATTATTTCATGGTTTCATACGCATGAGATTGACAGCTGTTTGTTTTTGCTTTTTGTCACACACACCTATGCACACACACAGATACATTTCTGAATTCATGTTGCAAGTGCTTTGTAATAAAATAAATTTTTGATTCTTTTGTTCACAAATCTGCATTTTAAATGAGTTATTTGACGCAATCCCCTTTTCGAGTTTTTTTAAATAATGAATTTTCGCAATTAATTTTCGGAATTCTTGCGTTGCATTCAATTTGTGCATAATTCAGAATTGAGTGCTTCGTAATTGTTAACCATGAAGGTCGCCGAATTTATTTCGTTTAATACAATGTTTGCATAATTCCAGCAAATCGATGGTTACACTGCCGATGTGGATTATCCCGCCTATGCGACAGTGCCGAAGGGACTCTCATTCAACTGCCAAGGCAGACAGCCGGGCTACTATGCGGACACAGAGACGCGTTGTCAGGTGAGTACTTTTTTTTGTATGAGAGACCTTTAGCTATTCCAATACATTTCTAGGTCTGGCATTGGTGCCTGCATTCGGGCCATCAATACTCCTTCCTCTGCCCGAATGGTACGGTCTTCAATCAAGCTGTGCGCGTTTGTGATTGGTGGTCGAATGTGAACTGCCCCGCCTCCGAGCAACTCTATCAGAATAATGATGAACTGTATCGTGTACCAGCGAGAAATGACGATCGATCCCATGTATGATATAAGGCCGATGATGATGTTGAATCAATGATTGGGAGCGAAGGACGGCGTGGTGGACAAAGACAAAGAAAAGGAAAATATTTGACACAGAATCAGCAACCACAACAACAACAAAATTATATAACAAATAAACAGTCACAGAAGCACAATACAATTACAACAACAACAAAAAACATTTACACCAAAAATAGTTTTAGAGGTAATATAAAATACTCAAATGGAAACAGCAACTCTCAATCAATCTCATCATCATCATCATCATCATCAGCTAGAAATGGAAAGCATGCAAATCATAGTAACAATAAATCAGATAAGAATCATTATACTTATAGCATGAACACGCAACAAAATAGTTTAGGTAACAACAACAGCACTGCTCGAAATAAAAACCGTTACAATAATAATAATAACAACAACAATAACACACATACACCGAAACAGCTTAATAAGACCGCAACAACAACAAATGCGAATAGTCTCGATGACGACGAATTGAAGGATTATAAGAGTAAAATCAAAAACAAATACAACATCGATTACGACCATTCTTTAGATGAAGAATATGAAATAATCGAGGCCATCGAATGAATTCGTATTGTGTTTGTTGTTCAAAGCGTTTAATAATCTTTAATTTGTTCTAAGCAAAATTAACTTTTATTCCATTTGGGAATTTTTTAAATGTGGCTTTAGTAAAACAATGTTTGTAAATAGTTTCTTTTTATTTTTCTCCTTTGTTTAGTTTTTTATGTGATAAATTTAATAAAGAAGAAAATTTAAATCAAAAAACCCGTTACGAAAAGTTTCATTTAAAAAAATTCCGCTGCATACTTTTCTGTGCGTGTGTATTGATGTCATACTTAAACAACACTGCAAACGAGAAGATAATATTTTCGCATCATCTCATCTCTCTAACAATACTTAATGATTTCTGCGTATTTTATTTATTTTTATTCAGAAGTACGTACCGCTTGAGCCTTTGTATCACAGCTAAACATAATTACATAAATTTCAAATTATTTCTGTTTTCGGGGAATATTTTTTCCATCTTATACTTGACTTTTTTTGTTTGTTCATCTTGTCTGCCTTTTGTGCCAACTTTTTAGAAGTGCTACTTTGACCTGGCCGTTATAAATGAACCCAACATGGCACCTTTGAATACAACATAGGTATGATTGGAGGGCTCTTCTTTAATATTGTATAATATAAAAGTCCTAAAATCCTCTAAAACAACCTAGAGTCATTTGAGTTACTTTTTTTGTTACTTGCTAAAAAAAAAACTTAGATGAGTTTAATATTGTAAAAAACAAAACTGTAATTGTTTTCACATTCCTTAGAAGCTTTCGAAGAAGTTCTTGGTACTTGGTATAACTTTTTTGTATATTTATATTGTATATAAAAAAATTGTATCTACAATTGCATATGCAATCTGCGTAACCGTGTTACGATCACGCCAACTACAAATGTGTGAATGAAACAAACATATATACCTTCACAAAAGCCTCTCTCATAGTTTTCGATATCCATACTTACGATATACAGATTTCGATAGCAACTGCTTAGCGGCCAATACTGCGAATTGAGCTTCAAGTCTGTAGAAACTTTTGACAAACATAAGAGAACCCAATTTCAAATGTATTATTGTTTACATTATCGAACAGCTGCTTTTGCTAAACGGGGTTCAGCTTTCGACTGCATTTGGAAATAGTTTTTGTCTACTTGCTTGTTTTGATGTTGTTATTTAAGAAATTTAAAAGATTATTGTAAATAATAATAAAATAGTTTAAGTTAAGGTGAGTATTTAACAACAGTAAAATGAAGTTTTAACGGTAAATGTTTTAGTTCTTTAATAAAAAGCCAAAGCAAAGAAAGAGTTTCCACCAACAGCTGTGAAGTAAGCTCAACAGGTGTGCTACGCAAAAATCATTTATATTGAACTGTTATACTGTATCTAGCTACTGCGTTAACCAAGTTAAACAAACCTCTGCACCTTTTTTCTTTAAAACCGCCAACACACTTTTCTTTCTTTCTACCCTTTTTTCCTCTACAACTTCGTCAAGCGCATTCAACACCCAAAAAATCACGTAACTCAATTAAAAAATTGACAATTCATTTTAGGGCGACCGAATTAAAACCGTTTAACATTTTCCTCATTTGTCAAGCGAAGTGTTACAATTGCGCGAGCGCGACGTGCTGCGTAACCAATATGAATTCCCTAACACACCAGCCTGCAGCAAATAAGCCAAAACTATTAAGCGAAGAGTGACATTTTTCGTTTTCTTTTTAACTTCGTCTTTCTTCTTTTTCTTTTCATTGGGCTATGTTGTCATTTAACTTGAATTGCGTTCAAGTTGTGCTTTCAGTTACGAAGAGCAATAAACAAAAAAGCTTTATACTTCAAAAGCCTATATCGGCCCCCTCTCCTACTTTGCCCATCTCTTTGGGTCACTTATTCAAAGCATTCGCTATGGTCACCCACATTTTTGTGGGTTACTGCCAAGCGCAGCCATGACAGCAACAACAACGACTTATGTAATAGTTATCCTACGTTAACTACTTTATTATTACTATTGTTGTTTAATATTTTTGTTTTGTTGTTGTTGTGGTTTTACTGTTTGTTAAAAGCACTGCTTTGTGCTTTTAGCGTCACTAATTAATATACCACCATATAACTCAGATTGTGTTGCGGCATCGCGAACGAGTGATCGGGCAAATGTTTGAGTGAATAAAAAAATTTAAAGATAAACAAAATCTTACTTAAATTATTAAATTAAAAACAATTAATTTGTGTTTATATATGTATATATTTTTTTTATTTCTTTCAACGTCATTTATTGGCAAAATGTCAGAAGATGTAGAGAGAAAGAAAATGTCTCGAGTGGTGTACCGAAAAACCGGTACATTTAGACGCAGAGACACACGGACATAGGAACAGACAGGTACAATACAACAAGCAAGTCCAACACTTGACGTGTTTCTACGAAATCGCGTTCATCTTGAAAACGTAAAGAACTGTCACTTGTCTCGAAACGCGAGACCGGCCTTTTTTTTTTTTTTGGTTTTGTATAAATACCCTTCTCAGATCTCATAAGGTATATATTTCTTAAGATTGTTTTTCTTTTTTTCTCTATAGTCTTTATTTGCTACTATTGTCAAGTTATATCCAGCGAATTATATTAAGATTAAATACCACATGCTTAAAAAATGAAATGAAATCATCAAAATCAACAAATCCATCGGACCATATACAAATCTCAAATATCAATTCAAAATGAAAATAAATTTCGTGGCCGGTCTTTGACCTGTATATCACTTCTTCCCAATAAGTTCGGCCTGTTTTTGCATGTTCTATTGCATGGTTTATACCGCCATACCGCTGACTTTTAACTACATAGTTTTATTATCCATAAGATCATAGGTCTTAGATTTTTAGAGTTTTACGAACCTCTAGAATACTAAAGAAGTTCGCTACGCATTTCGAACCTGGCTCTAGGCTATGAGTACGGTTTTTAGAGTGGATCGTAGTAATTTTGATAGTCAGGTTTAGCTCCTTATGGAATAAGTAGTTTTCTGTGAGTTTCGGTTCAAACCAAAAAAAAAAAATTTAATTGCTTTGAAGAGATTCGACTCAGATGTTGATGTTTTCTTCTTCGTCTACTTCATACATATAATAAATTCAGTTATAAGGTCGAACTATTCAGACATTTTCTTTTTTATTAATAAAAAAAGTGAGGTGTTGGTACTCCATAACAAGACTTTCTCTTAAAAAGTGATTAACTGGAAAACTAAGTTCACTCGTTTGGAAGACGAGTGAACTTACACTCGACTTCCTTTAGAGCTCTTAGTGTCATAAATTAGGACTACCTACTTCATTTTTTACTTCTTTGTTCCTTTGTCCTAATTGAAGAGTATCAAATTTTCATCAAAGCCAATTATTTTTAGCGTTTTTTAATCAGTTTTTTTTTGTCATTTATTAAAGCGACAATTCAACTTCTACATTTACATTAACAGCAAAGAAGTCACAATTATCGTAGTCTTCATAGGGATAAACAAAATTTCGCTTAAACTAACTGAACAGCAATGAAGGCTAGCAACTTCGAGATGTGCTCGAAGTAATGTCACATAACTGGTTTTGCCGTAGTGGGGATATTGTTGTATCTGCTCTGAGCAAGCCCCATTTTAATTTTAATTGCATTGGTCAACAATTCAGATGAAATCCATGAAAAGCCTTAATGGCAGCGATTTGATCTTTGACTGAGATTAACAAAACCACTGATATTATATTTCATTGGTGACAAGAAACACTTTATATGTTTGTCAGTATCTTTAAGTACGCTTCAGTATTACAAATCCACCTTCAGGCACATGAGAGCCGGTGTCCCGCAGGGGAGTGTCTTAGCTCCGGTCCTCTACTCCTTATATACCTCTGATATGCCTACAACTAGAGATGAGCATTCGATTATTGCTACGAATTGCCGACGATACGGCAGTTATATTCAACTCTGCCTCTCTGAACGAAGCTGCGGAGAAATTGTCTAGCTACCTGGATAGATTCCACTCATGGGCCAGGCGCTGGAATATAGCCATAAACTCTGAGAAATCAGCTCACTGTACCTTCACATTAAGGCAAGGCGTCTGTCCGGTTGTGACTTACAACACAAGCATTATTCCGCAAATGGAGCAAATCCGGTATCTCGGTTTGATCCTGGATAAGCGTCTTACCTGGCGTGCAAATTAACAATTTCGGTGTTGAGGAAGTGTTTTTAAAAAGAAAGGATAATTTATTTTATGAACAGCTTTTTTTATCAGTAATCGAATTAGTAAAATTACAGACTGTGTGTCTTCTTGAAATTCACTTTTAAGAGTAGCCGCGGTTGATGTGAAACTTACGACTATTTATAGTGCCAGAAGCAAAGATTGGCTTACTGCATTGCGATGCGTTATTGTGAAATTATAAATGTTTATTTCCATTATTGCTTACGAATTGCTATTGGTCTCTTGTTGATTTTGTAGCTTTGTTTATGTTATTAACCACAGTGTTTTTACGCATTGGTTTTGTTTATGTTCTGAGCCACGCTCAATGACAAGAATGTTTACGTTAAAGTCAAGGCCAGAGAATGTTTATGTTGAAATCTGAGAAGCTTTGACCAAAGATTGTTTATGTTATTGGAATTAATCATTAAGAGAAAACTTAAAAATGTTTACATTTTGCGTAAAAAAGCTGTGGAGGCAATACTGTTAACTTGCACACATTAAGGTAGTTACAGCGCGCTGCTACCAAAAACTCAAGAAATTGGAGTGGCTCCTCCGCCCATCGAATAAGTTATCTTTAACTAATAAAAGGCTCATCTATCTGCAAGTAGTGGTACCTGCTTGGCGCTACGCCATACAAATTTGGGGCACTACTGCTGCCTACAACATCAGAAGAGTGTAGGCGTGTCAGAGCAAGGCTCTCAGAATATTTACGGGCGCCCCTTGGTACGTCCGCAACTCCACGCTGCACAGGGATCTGTTATGGAGGTGATTAATTCTCACAGCTGCCGCTATCACAACAGACTTTTGTCGCATCCAAATCCGCTAGCTTCCTCCCTCACCCGTATCTCAACAAGGCGTAGACTGAAGAGGCTACACCCGCATGATCTCCCCCTAAGAAGGATACAGCCTTCTATATCATTGCCTTTTCGGCGCAATTTACATCGTTTTTAATTTAGTATAAGTCTAATTTTTTTTTTTCACGTCATTATTTTTAATCAAACAAATGTGTTATACAGTTTACAGCGTTAAATGTTAGAATTTAATTATGAAAAAAAAAAAGTATTACAAATGAATCTTTTAACATAGAAATTAACTAATTTGTTTTATAAATTTTTTAAGGCGCCTGTGTAAATCCAGAAAACTATCTACAAACCTAAAAAATAAACAAAATAATATGCAAACAAATTAACATAATTGTAAATATAAAACAACCAAAACTACAACAAAGACAACAACAAAGACAACAACAACAATTTATAACACCTGCAGCATTCACCACAGACACATTTTTGAGGAAGTAGCTCACCAAAACAAAAACCGAAAGAGACCAAAAAAAAATTCGAAACTCAATACAAAAAATAAAAATTGGAAACAACAACAACAAAGCGACCCAAGAATTGCATAAGTCGACGCAGGCGCCACAGCGCAGTCAGCCCAAAGACGACCTCATTTCCAAAAGCATTTTTGACAACAACCGAAATAAAGACGACAGAGTAGACGACGTCGTGAAACGAAGACGAACACGAAATATCGCAAACACATTGGCAACGCAACTCGCCTCCTCGTCAACTCGCCGTTAAGCATTTATTCGAAGCGTACGCATCGTATCGCCTAATGCGCCGACGCCAACGCCAACGCTAAACCAGAGAGTTCATCGAGCATACGCCACACCACCCGCACCGATTCCCCTTGCGACTAACGTCCATCGCCTCTGTTACCAATTATGGTTTCACTGCGTCAGATCTGCGTACATGTCTTTGACATTTTAAAAATCTATATCAAATGGTCAGTCATCACGCTGGTCATGTACCTCTGCTTCGAGTGGTACATACTCCAATACGAAGCTGAATTCGATGCACAATGGTCGGAGCAGGGCAAATTGCAGGCCACACCGCCGTCGAATGCGACGCTGAACAAAGTTTTTCGTTTATTGAGAAGCTTTTTTGTCATTTGATCAATGATTTAATGCATTGTAATTAATTTATAGATGTTATTTTAAGTACTTATTACAATAAAATTAAATTAAATTTTCAACTGAATATCTGTCTGGAATAGTTGCGCGTGTGCCGCAATTTGAGTGCAAACAGTGCTGAAAAAAGTCTCAAGGTCTGAAGAGAATGTGAACGGTTGCATACTCTAAGCTGCAAGTATAACAACAAAAGCAAAGTGCCAACAAAACAACAACTTCAACAACATCACCGATTTCTTGAAGGTATCTGTTCAAGCTTGAAGCTTTCGTATCGACTGTTGCTTACAACTGTAATTTCGAATTAAAAAGCAAAACAAGTTGTACTGCTTTTTGCTGATTTTTGTTGCTGTTACTCTACACGGTAAAGAATAACAAAAATAAAACAAAAAAAGTATTAATAATAACAAACAAAAAAGCCAAACCTTAACAAATAATTAGTCGTTTAAGTGTGAGAGTAACGCAAGCTGTGGGTTGTTATTAGAGCCCTCTGGAATACACGTTTCGCCAACTAAAAGGGGAATAAACCGTACATGTGTACTTGTAATTTAAATTATATGCGTCACATACACGATGATTAGATAATTGGAGAGTTTAGCACACGTATATAAGACGATGCAGAACAAGCTTGACCATGTCCTAACTATAACATGTCGAGGCTGTTAATTGACAACATTTATTGGCGACAAATAGGAGACATAACGTTATTTTTAGGGGAGATAGTAAAATGTAACACAGGCAACTATGCTACCAGAGCCCCTGGATATGGAGAGAAATATTTTTATATTCAACATAGTCCCACAAAGTGTATTAGAATTGTTAAAATTAAGAATTGTTGACTGCGATGAATGGAGAGTGCTTAATTTGCATAAGAACTCTTCGCTTCGTTTCTACAAACAAGTTAATGCAAAAAAATAAAATGTTTAGAAGAGAGGAATTGAGAGGATATAAAGAGAATCTGGTACTATTTGCTTTTGCCACAAGTCACAATGTCGCAAGACTTCATTTTCTCTCGCCAATTGCCACGATTGAGGGGCTATTCAGGGATTTTCGCTAAACTCTTAAAGAACATACTTTTGCAATAAGCTCGAAATTACTTCATCGCTACTCACTTAGCAACTATTCACTAACAAGCAATTGGAGTAGTTTAAGAGCCACAATATACACAAATATGCTCACTAAAACTTCATCTGATAACACCGACTGGTTCGAACTGTTGCTCACACACTGATCCCGTTCTCATGTACTAAGACTTGAACCAACACACAACATGAGTTGCTCCGCATGTAGTGCAATACCGCAAGCGCTATTCAACAGTACATGAAGCGAGGCTGCGCTGCGCTGCGCTGGTTAACTTGGTTACGCTCGATTTACGTTTGGCTGCTGTTCAATTTGAATGCGCCGCTGAAAATTCAACTTTCACATAAAAGCTGCAAGTGCACCTATAAAGTACTTTAACTGTGACGTAACAACAACACAAATAAACTAAATATGCCATAATCCATAGCAATAACAATCACAGCAACAACAACAAATGCAAGCAAACAATCACTCGACTAAGGCGACAGTAGCTGCAACTGAGCAGCAAAGTCGATGTCAACGTTGGAATTGGCTTCATTGATTTCCTTATAAAACAGTTGATTTTTCCCCTTTGTTGTTGTTGTTGAACAATTTTGCATTCAACTCAATTGAAAATTACTAAATGCATATTTTATAGGTAACGGTGAAAGAGTCACAATAACAACCAAACAATAACAATTTAATTAAAAAATATAATTCGCTTCGTAGCACGTTGCGTATGCGTAATAATTAATGAGGCGACCGTTTCTTCGCTTTATGACTAATTGATGGGTACAAGTGAATTGGGCAACTTTTCAATTATTTTCATTTTTTTATTATGTGATTGCAGGATTTTGTCAAGAAAAATTTTAAATTGTACAATTGAAGCAAAATGGCCGCTGCTAATAATAAAGCCACTTCCATATTAAAAATCGAATGGCCCAAAAATTGCGGTTTAACCCAATTCTGTACTAAAATCAGTTGAAACAACTTTTTATTGCCTACAACAATAACAAAGAGCTTAACACGTTTGCGAACCAAACGATTCCGAGCGATTTTTTACGCCGGCAATAAATAACAATTTTAAACGAGTTTAAACATGTTTAAAACATATGAGCAAAAAAGAAGTAATGAAATAAAAAAGAGCATCACATATACTTCAAATATTGCACAGACAATTATTTAAATAAAATGAAAAAACAGCAATGTAAATGCAAAAATCCCAAGCGACTAAGACTAATAAAAAAAAGTTTAAAAAAATTCGAATCCTTTAGTGTTCTGTATCTCAGCGAGAGTGCAAAAGAGCAATCGCAGTGCAAAAATATAAGAAAACATGGATAACAAGAGGACAAACAAAGAGAGTTTAATTATTGCAGAAATCGTTCGTTGTTGACAACAGAAAATTATAACAAGTCAAATTAAAAAGAAGAAACAAATCTAGCAAAAAAAAAGTTATGTCAAAGAAAAAATGCAAAAGTGCTATTGAGCGAACACTGAAGCTTGCGCTCTCTTGTCTATTCTCAATTTTGCGCTCACGTTGCTAGCGAACAAACGTGCGACGCATGCGAAAACGAACATCATCGTCGCGCCATTAAAACCCGTTTGTTTGCAAGACAACGGACCAGCGCAGTGCACGAGAGCGCGCACAATTGAGAGCGGCCAGTATGCGTGCTTGCGCCTGCGCCTACGGCAGAGCAGAGAACAAAGCTCGAGTTAAGTTTGCAACGTAAGTAAGTCGCCGCTACGCTTACACGACAACGGCACCGTGAAGTTGGCCAACAATCTGCAATTTTAGTCTGCAGCTGAGTGGCTAAGTAAGTGGAAGTGTGATTGTTTTGGAGCCAGCGACATCCAGGCTATTTCGTGATCGTGTACGTGAACGTGACAAAAGCAAGCGTGCGTACCATAGTGTGTGCATAAGTGTGACTGCGCGTGTGTGTATTCGTGCTACACTTTGAATGGAAAAAAGATTTTTAAAAATTTTAAAAATAAATAAATAAACTTTTTTGTGCAATTTTAATTAATTTTAATAACCAAAAAAGGTAAAATGGAATAAAAAGTAAAAGTAAATTAAAAATTATTAAGAAAAAATTTGTCCAAATATCTTGCAAATAAAGATGCAATAAAAAAGTTTTGAAAACTAAAAAAGTTTTTGTTCAAAATTAAGTTTTCGGACCAAGAAAAAATTATTTGCAACAGTTCAAGCGTTAAATGCAACAATAACAGCAACAACTTTTCACAGCTAAAACCATACAAATGCAGATTTAAAATAAAAAAAAATTTAAAAAAAAACACGCACACAAACGCACGAAACAATTACACCAAAAGCAACGATCAAACGAAATACATAAATGGCTGCATATAAGCTGTTTTTGTAACGCCTTTGGTTTTGCTGTTTGTATTTGTGCGTTGTTGTTGTTTTTTTTTTGCATTTGCGTGACTTTTCTGCAATGATTTTTAACTCTTTTGCATTTTCCTTTTTGTGGAAAATTGTATTTTTCACAGTCAATGATTTGTTGTGAAATATGAAAAAATTTTCTTTGATGCAAAATTGAATTATTAAAGTGAAAAGTAAAGCAAAAAAAGTAAATTGAAATATTGGAAGCGTGGAAGCTTGGAAGAACAAAAGGAAATTTGGAGAAAACTAAAACATTTTGAGCGTCGTAATTTGAAGGTAAAATTCTATATGCTGAAAGAAGTGTAAAAATCCTTATAAGCAAGAAAAAAAATTATGTTCCATTATTGCTATTAGTGCACAGCTTCTAGTCAAAATTTTACTCATAACGATATAAGATAATAGATTAAAGTATGATCTTGATGATAACATGAAGCCGTCATATTCTGTAGATGCTCCTTATTTCCAGAAACTTCAGTTGGAGGAGTATTTCTGTTGCTAGGCTTCCTATATTATATCGGTTTTTCATCCTTAGTTTACTCTAGCAATCTATAAACTCTGAAAAACTCTTATGTCCATTAAAAAACTGTCTAGATTTATCGTTTGAGAGATATTTTCTTAATAAGCGAAGTAAAGGCGGAGTTTTTAAGTCGTTCTCCATTACTTAAATAACTTAAGTAGTTCCTCGAATTTTTTTTTTCATAATTAAATTATAACATTTAACGCAGTAAACTGCATAACACATTTGTCGGATTTAAAAAATAATGGCGTGAAAAAAAAAATTTGACTTATAGTAAATTAAAAACGATGTAAATTGCGCCGATAAGGCAATGATATAGACGGCTGTATCCTTCTTAGGGAGAACCTCGAATTGAATGAGTACAACTTATTATACTTACAGTAAAAACAGAAAACAATGTATAAAAAGGGCTACAACCCCTAAAATGTTGGATAAGGTGCATTTCGCTATGCAAGCCTGGCCTGAGGCTATTGCTTAATTTTGCAAAGATTTTCGTAGCTAATTTGTCTCTGGTTTAGTTATTACATGTTTTATATAAAAATTTTATTTACTTAATTTTTCTTCCAAATGAAATATTACAGAATTATACAATAAGAGAATTTATCCATTTATGGTTAAGTAACGAGCTACTTTTTTTAGGGATTTTCTAACTCTCCTACTAGCACATATGAATTAATTTATGATCCTAGTGCTATCTATTGATTTTTTTTCTGATCACCACCACACGACGAACATGCTCTGGTGCTCCGCTCGTGGTTGAGGGCATGTTCGAAAGGGCACAAGCGAAACACACGAGCATGATCGTCGTGTATGGCGCTGTTAACAAGCCTTTGTTCGTGTAAAATTTTTAAATTTGCTTGATTTGCTCGAGCGAATTACACAAGCGTGTTCGTCGTGTATGTGCAGTTCAATTAACAGCACTCACCTTAAAGGTACTCCTTTAATAAGTCTGCTAATGAGCAATATTTTTACACAATTGTAAGCACTCTCTTTCCACACACCAACTGTCACACCTTCAAATAACACTTTTTAATGGAGCGTTTTGAGTTGAAGTCAAAATGTAATAAAGAAAGAAGAATTAAAGTTGACTCAGCGAACAATGCAAAGTAAAATGAAATGATTTTTTATAGTGTGAAAAATGAACATAATTAAAGAAAAATGGGAAGAAATTAAAAAAAAATTAAATGGTCTTTTTGGCAACAAAAGTAAGAAAAATAATGGAAATCAAGCAAGGAGAAGAAATAAAAGCAGATGGAACTACGCTTTGGTGCCTGCAATGAAAGTAAAATTTTGTTAAAAAAAAAAAAGTGATGAAAAAAAAAAGAAAAACAAAACTAAAACCAAAATCATGATGAAAGTAAAATCAGCGAAAATTTTAAATTTTGTTGCTGTTTCATCTGATGTTGTTTGTAGTTGTTTTAAATGCGTTTGCAAAACACGAAGAAAATTATTTATTTTTTCTTCGTTTTTTTTTTTGCATTGAATTTTGTACAACAACAAGCAATTAGCTTATGTACTTTTATAAGGCTTCAGATATATAATATTTGCAACAATTTAATGCAAACCAAGTGATGACAGCGCAGTAACACATTTGCAACGCCTGAGCACATTTATGAAAATATTTAAAGCATCTTTTAATAAAAAACATACAAAACCGCAAATTGTGTAAAATGCCAGTAATAATAGAAAAGTGTGGATGTGGATACAGTATAATAATTTCATAGCACCATGCAAATCGATACTGAATTGAACTACTCCTCCTGGTGTAATAGATTGTTTGTTTGCTGCTTCAGAGCTACATAATTTAATATTAATGTTACCAACTCTACTACCTCATTACCTAGATTCTCAGCCTTCAGACTAGCCTCAACTGCAAATCATAAATTCGATTGCCCTTTGAACTGCAGGCAGACTGAACGCTGCAAGCCCGATCGTAAGTGCCTCGTCCTTGCTGACGATTACACCCAGATTGTTGTGCTAAATTGTACAATCAAAATAACTTACACTTCTTAGGAAACTTCCATTTCGGAATAGACAAAAAATTGTAAATTGAACTATTTGGTTTTAATAACAAAATAATAAGGTTAAATAATAAAACTATAGGATCTCGTCAGACTAAGTGATATCTTTTCAAGGTATTTACAAATTCATATGGAGAGTCTTCTCATCATAAACAATTGCGGTTTACCTTTAAATTCGATGCCAAAAGTGTGTTATATATGTTGTCTTGGAACAGGCCTACTGCTGTATACCTCAGCTGACCGAAATGCATTTTTCTTTTTTTGTTAGCATAAGAGGATTTGTATAAAAAAGACCAAACTGCTTTCTGGCTTTTTCACTATGTCATTTCTAACGAAGCTTTTTAAAATTAAATTTAATGAAAATCCAATCCAAAATCGCTGACAACGGTAAGCGGAATCGATGATTGACTTATTTGTCGCACCAAGCGATTTATGCCTGTGCGAAAACGAAATGAAATTCGAATTGTCTGAGATAAAAACTAAAAGTGAATGAGATACAAAATAAAAGATAAAACGATGTGAAATATAAGCAAAGCAAAAGGAAATGAAAATTTCACTCGCAGATCGACTGAATGCACGAATAAGCGGATGAGCCAACGAACGTCTTCAAACATGAACGGGAAAGGCTTTAAAAAGAGAAAAAAAATGATGAAAAACTAATTAATGAAAATATAAACGAAAAACAAGTGTCGATCAAAATCAGATGCTGGTTAAGACAACCAAAAAACGAAATATATTGCGAGCGACCTTGAAAAAACTGAACTATTAAAATATTAAAACACTATGCTAATCAAAAGCTGTGTTAGCATCAGCAACAACAAAAACATTGTAGATATACAGCAACAACATGTTCATCTTTATGTTCATCTTCATCATTAAGATAATTACCAGCCACGAAGAGCAGTAGTAACATCCATATCAAGCTCGACGTCAGCAAACTCTCGATTTCTTCTAAGCATCGTCGATATCGCCAGCGTCGTTTTGTATCTTCAACCGGTTAAAGCAAGAGCCACAAACTGAATTTGGAGTGAAAAAAAAAAACAGACAAAACCAAAAAACAAAAAAAAAGAGAGAGACGATGATGAAACCTGTTAGCATCGATGTATTCAAAGAAATTGAAATTGTGCAAAGCAATTAGAAATTGAAATGAAATTGAGAGTAAAAAATATACCAATACAAGACTGCTAACAACTCAGCTCAACTCGGCTGGGATCAGCTCTCTTCAGCTTCCACGACATACCCGCAGAATAATTTTTTTTTTTTTTTGTTATTTAACTGATACAATAATTGTGCGAATGACCTTAGACGTTTGTTTGTATTTCTGTTTAGAATATTTAAATTCTAGCTAAATTACATTTTAATTACTTGATTTTTTTTTTATGTATAAAGAAATAATAAATGAAAAGAATTGCCGTTCACAATCAGCTAAAAATATATATTCTTTGCTTTGCGCAACATCTTAGCTTCTTAGCATTTTTCAATGTTTTCGGCCTGAAAATGTACATCTCGTCGAAGCAAGTTGCTTGCTCGCTAATGTCCATTGCTCAGTCAAGGCATTCCCACAACTTGACTAATTTTTGTTATAATTATGTATTCTTATTAATTTTTATAACATCCTACGTAAGAAATTAATAACAACAATAAATAATAACACCTGAATACAGAGACAGCGTGGGTGCCTAGTTATAAATCATAATGATGAACATTTTGTTGTCGTGTGAAGACGACAACAACAACTCCAAAATTCGATCGAGATCACGATATCAACGACCGGCATTTGGTGTGTTCGTGTCATTTGGTGTGTGCGACATAAGTTGGCGTGTAAGTAAGCCTTGAATTTGAACTTGGCCGAGACATTGCTACAGTACAACGTAATAAGATCGTTTGTGGATTTGAGACTAAATAAAAAGTTGCATAGATTGGTAAAGTTGTGGCAATGCACAGTAGTAGATAATTTCAAACTTTACATTTAAGTTTCTTAAAAAGTTGTCTTTATGCTTATAAGGTGATATGTCTCACACTCAGTTTAGAGGCGCAGAAAGATTGTGACTATTGTTTTTAAAGTAAAGTACGAAATAAAAGGAAGGAGTAAGGAAATGGTATAGAAGCCCGATTAAATATGAGGTCAGGCGTATTGGGAAAGGGAAAACAGAGATAAGCTTGCTGTGTTTGCAGTTGTACTTAGTTGTGGACAAGAGAGGCATGCGGCAAACGTACATAGAACAACAACAACAATGACATGATTATTAGTAGGACATATACAAATGGAATAATCCCAATATCCTTGAGAATATTTGGCATCACAATACAAGAAGAAACTTTAATTTAAACAATGGCGAAATTGTATAACACTCACGTCCGTCTGATTCAATTAAGAATTTTTATTATTAGAATCAGGTATTTATTATAGCTTGTATATGAGTTCGCTAAAAACGTGAATTTCACTCGTGGTCTAAAAAGGGGGGGCTATACGATTTAGTAATCCCAAGGTTTCGAAATTTTCAGGATCGTAAAAACAAAAGCTTTAAAGAATATCAAAAAGTGTAAAGAATCAACTCAAGGCCCACAGAGCTTTGTGAATGTCTGAAATTTTAATTTCAATAAAAAAGCTATATCGAAGATTATCTTATTTGCAATGGAATTAACTATTATTGTGTGGCAGCTGACAGCGCGCTCATTGCACGATTCACTCAGCTTGTTGGGTAACAATTTAAACAAACATTTTGCGATTAAATCGCAACGAAACATTTAAATTCTTGGCACAGTTTTTGCGAACGAGTGTGAATAAACAAAGATCTTTGATCTCGGAAAAAAAGACAGCGGGCGCAGACAACTCAATCCAACAAAAGCCGAAGCCAACAATAAATTAAACGACATGTCTGCAAATCAAATTATGCCATGAATACGAAAGCAAAAAATCAACACGCCCAACGCCAAAAGCCATAAACCAAAACAAAGTTGCTTCCTCTTTGCGTTGTCTGTCAAAATGATGAAATTTGCAACAACAACAAAAACAAAGAAAACAAAAAAAAAAGTAATATAAAAAACTAATTTTATAATGGTCGGCGTATTTGACATTTTATAAATTCAGTCATTTTCGAACGCACTTTGATGCACATCAACTTCATCAACAAGGCACACAAAATTATATCCCATGCAAGACAACAATCGCAACTGAATAATTTGACATGCTCCGTTGAACTTTCTTGTAACTATATCCCTAACCCCATCCTCTAACACTCTCACGATCACACTTGCATACCCTCTAGTCGTGCTGCAATGCTTCAATGATTGCAGCTCATTCGCTTCGTTTGTATCATTGATTTCATCCATTTTGTAATAATTCATAATGAGCCAGAGGCTAGGCAAACTTCAAGCAAGTGCGAAGAAAAAGAGAAATAATAATAAAGAAATAAAGAGATATAATAATAAATTCGACTAGGCTTGTTAATCTAGATTGAGGTCTATAAACCTAAATATTGTTACTATCAAATCATCGTGTGCAAGTAATTTTCAAGCATATTCGAATTAAGAGTGTTATTGACATTTACATTGCCTCTTGAAGCAAAAAATAAAAAATAATAAAATTACTTAATAATTGGGTAGTCCTATATTGTCTGGTGGTTAAGATATCCGCATCTCACGACAAAGATCCGTTTTCTATTCCCGGTACGGGAAGCCAGACTTTGATGGTGGTTTTGAAGCGCTCTTTATTTACAGACCTCATTATTGTTTTAATCATAAAAATGTGTTATGCAGTTTACTAAACGATAAATATAAAAAGTTATTAGAATTTCCAGAATTACCCGGCAGTACTGTCTCGTAATACCTTTTTAAAATGAACTCTTTACAGAGTAAATATTCAACACCTAAGTAAAAGATACTTGGCATTTGGGGAGCGATAAAAGCGAAAACTGGCAGAAGCTAAGATAACTTCCACATCATGATATCTATACTAATATTATAAAGAGATAGTATTTGTTTGGATGTTAGGGCTAATCTACGAAAGTACTTATCCGATTTTAAAAAGTCTTTCACCAGTAGAATGATACGTAGTCACTGAGTCATGGGCTATACATATTTTAATTTTGATTTGAAAGGAAAATTTCTTTCATCTTAGGATCAAGTTTTTGCAAAACATTGAATGGATCCCGTGGGATAATTTTCAGTGTTGATCCATATCAGGCGAACTAAATCGCGGACGGAATCTAGTACCACATAAATTAATCGAGATGTCGTTTTACATGCAGCTCAGATTTTAGCGCTCTACTTGCATAACTCACGGAGACTTATTACTATTATTACTAGTATAAATATTGTATTCAAGATTTTCTTAAATGGCCACTGAAGATTAACTTTTTTTTTTATATGATTTCTCAATAGTATTTAAGGGCTAAGGGCGATTTAAGGATGGCGTTATAATATATATCATAAATCATACTTGTACGATAAAATTATTACAATATAACATAGATTGTTACCTTGGATTATGTTACAGCAAATTAGATTAAATTAGATTGGGAATGTAGAAAAAGAATCAAGTGTTTCCTCCGTATCCGATCCACTGTGAACTCACTGACACATAGGCTCCGTATGGATATAGTTCAATAATGCTAGTTCCTGTTAATAGAAAAGCTAGCTGTAATATCATGTGTTCAAGAAATTATAATTTTTAGACAATGGAGTCATGTTCTGGCAAGGTCTTCCCAGTCGTTTTATATAATGTATGTATGTACTTATATAGAGCTTAATTCTGAATCAAATTGGTCATGAAGAAGTTGCTCTAGTGTACACAACTAAATGAGATAATCCAACGACCTATCCAATTTACTGTGCCAATTGCTGATCCATTTTTAAAATATCCGTAAAATCGGGCTCATTTGGGTAAGATTACTAAGATCCATCACTGTGACTTGAAATTAAAGGAAAATAAATAAAAGCAATAGTACCCGTGAAATTAGGCCGTGTCTATCAACAGCTCAGTGCCACACATACATCATCTTTGCCTATATGCTCTTTGACATTTTCGTCTATGCCGTCGCTCACTTTGACCTTTTGTTGTAACTTTTTTGGAAAGTTGAGATAACTGAGAGTGTGAGAAACATCAACTTCGCGTGATGCAATTATCACTGCAACAGAACTCATACTTTGTGCCCATTCGATGTGAGATATCGTAAATTATAAGTTTTTAATTTTTAAAATAATCTAAATTTCCAAAGCACTAACTGAAATTCTGGTAATTGATTTATTTGTCGTCAACATAGAAATTCACTTATGCGCTTTTCCAAATTCTAACCGAATATTAACTCACTATACGAGCCAACATAAATAGCAATAGAAAAGAACACTTTCTACAACCATAGCGAGCAATGGCAATGTGAAAGTTGTGTTGTTCTTTGTTGGCCAACGTGAGCCATAAAATATACAAGCATAAGCCACAAGTAGCATTGACCGATTCGATCAACGGCCACCAAACACTTCGCGCAAATGCAGTCCATCGATTGATGGTCATTCAGTAATTCACTTAATCATTGAGTTGCGCTTGTGCGTGATCAAAATATTAAAATCGCTTGACGAAACTCTCAAAGAACTTTGAAGACATTTGGGGATACAAGAGAAGAGCCAAGCCAAGGCAGATTTGAGTGCCGCACCTTTTGGATTCATAACTTTTGCAAAGAATTGTTTATTATTACAAAGTCCATTGACTTGGCGTGTTGGCAATAAACCGTTCAATTACTGGGTGTGTGTGACTTGGCTTTTTGGCAAATTCTTCAATACATTTATTTATTACAGATTTATTGCTCAGTGGCTGACTGAAAGTTCCTTTTCTTTGTTTAGGTTATATCAGCTCTGAGAACCCACAGTGACAACGACGGTGACACAATGAAAAAAACCAAGCGCTGGCTGCTCGTGACAGCAACCGTGGGTAAGTAAATCCAAGCAAATTGAAACCAACACAAATTAAAAACCCTTAACTGTGGGCAAGCAACCACACGAGCTTCACACACAAACTACCTTGCACCTTTAACTTGTTGTTGTTTTAGCTTTTTGCACGTTAATTTAATGTTTCTTTCCCAACCGGATTATTTATTGAAGAAATAGAAAAAATAAGAAAACGAGTGTATTGATCGTGATATAATTCGATCGGGTAAGACAACCGTCACAGCAGCAACTGAAAAATGTATTTGGTAGAGTACGCCAGACCAAACTGCTGATTATGCAATTGCATGTATATGCGTGTGTACTAACCTGTTTTTGCGCAATTGAACAATTCAAATTTAAATATGCACATCGATTTTCCCTCAATTAGCGTTATTTCTGCTCATCGAGCTGCAGCAAACCGAAGCAGCTCTGCCTTTCAAGAAAGTGTCAATAGCCAAAACGACGCCCTCAACAACAACGACAACAACAGCAGGATTGACAAATGCAGAGGAATCTGAAGCAAATTTTGAAGAAGCACTGCCAACAGCTGATGGTGGAGAGAATAAGGTAAGCAGGCTCTGAATAGCTTTAGTGGATCATTGAGTTGAGTGGAGAATTGTAGTAGAATTTCAGCAGAAAGTTATTTGGCGCGTGGAAGAAGATGCAAGGGTCTAATGATAGATTGTGTTGTGAATTGAACAAACAATCTGATTATTTCAGTGGAGTTTTAAAGCCTTTAGTGGAGAGTAAAGTTGATAATTAAATAGACAGTTAAACGGTAAGTTGACTGTGAATAAATAACTGCGTGTAGTGTCGAAAGCATACTTATGTGGAGAATAGTAAGTTGAATGGAGACTTGAATGAACAGTTAAGTGAAAACATTTGAAATTATTTACTGAAGATTTACTGAAGAGTTTAGCAGAGAATGATCCATAATGATGTTCAATGTAGAGTAGAGATGTGTGTTGATTGTAGAATTGGTAGAGATTAAAGTTTGGAGTTGAGTAGGGCATTATGTTTAGAATTAAATGGACAGTTGGTTGGTTATTTAGCTGGATTGAAAAATAATTGTAGAGCTCGTAAAAACTAAAGTGGAAAGTGGAGTGAAGAGTTGAGTGGAGTGTTGTGTGTAGAGTTAAATGAAAAGTTAATGGTAAAAAATTAACTCATTTCTAAACATCTTATTTCCAACCGATTTTAGGCTGATAATACAACTACTCTGACAACGAAGAACTCCAAATTGACGGGTATACCGCAGATTGACTATATTTGGGATCCGAATTTGCCACGAGAGCTGAGAGGGTAAGTGACATTGTTTCGCATTAAGCTACACTAAAAATATTTACTAAGCACAGTTCCGTAAATGAATAGATACAATCTATCAAACTACCCATTCTTTTCAACTGTACCGACCGAAGATGAAATACATTTCAAATGTGATGGTCTCCACGATGGTTTCTATGCATCCATCGAACACAAGTGCCAGGTGAGTGAGTGCTAGCCTTAAGCCATTTCGTTTGGTGTTACCAATAACAGTCAAGACTCGTCCAATGGGCGGGTCTGCATCAACTCTCAGTTCGACAAAATGACGCCGCCATTCTGTGTAGTTATTACTGATTAGCGACGTATGACGTTTTTTTTCTGCGCAAATAACACGTTTGCGTGTCGATCTTGACCTCAAAACGGATTTGTTTTCTTTTCTTTCAAAATAATTTTTATATGATTTTTATGGTGTTTTGGCAATAACTCATTTTTCGTTGCTTTGCGCAGAAAAAAAATGTGTATAGTTTTTGCCAACCAATAATTGTTAATTGCCTTAAATAATAGCCAAAGTAGTTTTATGCCAACAAAAAATACCGTTTCATTAAATATTATCTACTTCGATTCGATCTTAGGTTTATCATCATTGCGTTTATGGCATAAGACACGATTTTTTGTGCGCGAATTTCACAGCATTCGATCAGAAGACTTTCATCTGCCACTTTGTCTCTGATGTCGATTGCGAGGGTTCACAGCGTTATTGGAATCGGTATGTAATACAAAGACGAGGGTCGTTGAAAAAGTTCTTAGAAAAAAATACAAAAATATTCTTTGCACATTTATCAACATTTCTGGATTTTGTCAATCATCATTCAAACTAGATTCGCTTGACATGGCGATGTTCTATGAAGTTCGCCCAAATCGCCTTTACTAATCCTTTTAAAAGCCTGTATTGATCGACCTAATAAAAAACTGTACGTCATTGATATAACTGAACCCTTGACCGTAGTTACTTGAATAATGGCACTTGCTAAAACGCCGCCTGTAGGGGTTTCTATGAACTTATTAAACGACCCCTGTTAATAAAATATTAGCTCAAATAAACCGTGGTTTCGATAACTCAAAAATATACTCACCTTTCAGTAACGATGAGCTTTACATGGCGACAACAACAACTTCAACGACGACAACCACAACTGAACCGCCACCAACACCACCACGACGTCGACCAGGGCGGCCCCAACGACCGCTGAGGCGTCCATACAATCGCAGACCCTTGGATGACTACTACTACGATGAAGAAGAGGAGGACGATGACTACTATGTAGAGCGTTACAATCGACGACGAAAACCAAGGCCGAAACAGCGTAAACCTATTGACGATTATGAGGATGAATATGCAGATGCGAAACGTGTATTTGGTGATGACGAAGAGGATGTTGTTGCTAACAAACCCAGGTTAGATTCGTATGTGAAGACAATACGAATAATCGCTCATTAAATTATATGTAACTTACAGACGTAATAATCGTTTTCGTGATGATGACGAACCAGTGGAAGACTATGACAGCGATCGCCGCACCATTCGACCAAAGGGGCGTCAGACCAAACCCATAGCGGCCGATAAACGGAAGTTTGCGTCACGTAAGCCCGGACGCGGTGATGAGCGGCGTAGCTTCAGCGATGACCGCACTCTTTCCAACCACCGAGATAAACCCAGGCCTGGTGCATTTGAAGACGACTCTGTTGAGTCGGTGCTCGAAAGCAATCCCAAACGCTTACCGACTGGCCGGCGCCGTATCAACGAGAAGCGAACGTCCCAAGCAACTGCAGCGGCACTGGATGATCTCGACGATTACGAGCGTCCACATGCTGCCGATCAGGAGGAAGCTGCCGAGGAAGAAGCACCACAAAAAGTAAAGACCACCGCAAAGCCATTGGAAGAGTTCATTACACCAAAAGCAGCACCATCCTCAGTGTATTCACGCCCGCGTGCTCCGCCACGCATTGCACGACCAGTGCCCATAAACGAGAAGAAGAAATATCAGTATCCCGTGCAGAAGGTCACGGCAACCACTACAGCGCGTCCAGCAGCTGTGCTTGATGGCAGCATCGATGATGACGATTATTATCAGCAGCAGCCAGGAGATGAATACGAAGATGTCCGCCCACGCAGTCCAACACGTCGACGTATCGTTGGTCTCGAGGAAAACCAAGCCGAAGTTGCGGTTAGACGAAGCAACCACAATGGTAAACCCACGCGTAGCACGCTACGTAAGCCGATCACGGACAAGAAGTCATTGCTCAACGAGGATGATGATTATGTTAGCGAACATCACGAAGCAACTCATGGCACCGCGGCAAGCAGAAGGCGTCCATTTAGTGCCAGCAGTCGTACTCGCTATGCTGCACGTGGGAGCATAGCCGAAGATGTCGACTTCGTAGATGATGACTATGAGGAACGGCCAGTTGCCAGGCCAGCGAATCGATTGCGCACAAAACCAACCGCACGCAAAAGCATCGCGCGCCCAAGACAACCAATTGAGCAGATACGCGACGATGTTTCCCTAGAGGATGCAGTCTATGAACCAGAGCGTCCACAACGCGGTCGAGTAAATCAACAAGCGAATCAAGCCCGTCGCAACAAACCAGCGTTACAAACGCGTGGACGGCTCGGTCCGATAAAGACGACACCTGCCGAGCCAGTCAGAGAGGAAGAGGAGCCTGAGCAGGCATTCGAATTGGAGTCAGAACAGGAAGACGATGATGTTGCGCCTGCAATGCCTTCAAGCAAAGGGCTCACCGGTCAAAGATCAGCATCGGTACGTGTAGTCAAACGCCCATTTTTGCCTTCACGCGGTGGCAGTCCATATCTACCACGTGGCCTTCAACCAGTGGGGGTAGCACTGAAACCATTGCTCGATACGCGCACCACTGATAGTACAATCGACATGGGCTCCACAATATCTGGTGTACGCCTGCTAGAGCATGGTGCACCAATTTTACGTGATGAAGGCAGCGATAAAATCGCTAATGAAGACTCCAACATTGATAATGACGACGAGCACAACCGCCAAGAACACAACTCAGCCGATATCGATGTACCGGTGAAGGGCCAGACACAACCACCACCACCACCACGCACCACATTACCACCGCTTAGCGCTATACCTGTTTCAACGTATATTCGTCCAGAGCCACAACCCAAAGCCAATTTGGATGAGCTCTACGAGAATGACTACGATGTAACGCTTAACGACGCACTCGATCCCACGCTTAAACCGCTTACGCCACAACATCACCTTCAACATTACAACCGCAACTACGCAAGTGCGTATGCACCGGCGAGTTCATCATCCAATGTCGCGCTCAATCCATTCGCTCATAACAATCAATCACCCGCTCAGCAACATTATCAACATCAGCAACAGCAGCATCAGCTCCAACAGCAGCCTCAAGCTTATCAACCACAAAATACCCATCACTATCAAACGCCACCATCAGCATCGCAAAAACCGCCACAACAACAGCAGCAAAATTACAATAGTGACTCATATTTCTCATCGACAGATATCCGCCGTCGGGCAATTGTCCCGGCGCAAGCAGCGCGTGCAAGTCGCACCGACTACAGAAGCCTCAGCGGTATAGGTGCCAGAATAGCGCAGCATTTTTACGATGACTTCGACTATTGAATTCGGTTGTGGTAAGCACCTTAGCAATTAACAAAAAAAAATTACCTTTGACCTTACCAATTTCATCATTCTGCTCTCTCTCCCAACACTTTCTGGGCGCAGAAGGATGTGTCCTTAAGCTGTAAATAACTTTTCAATCGCGATCACCAGGACATCTAACTAAATGCAGTTGCAGCAAGCAGCTATACCAGCTCTTCTCCATTAACACAGGCGGTGTTTATATCTATGTGTGTGTGTGTATGTGCGTACGTGTGCTTCAACGTATTCCTGGCTCAATATAATTTCATTTATACTTTTGTTGTTTAGAACAAGCGAGAATTAAATTTTTATTTTATTCACATTTATTTTAAATAATAATACTCAAAAGTCGTGATAGCAAAGAATGGCAATGCAGAGCTCATTCGTCCATAAACTTTTTAATGTAGCGCCTTTCCTCTTTCCTCAATCAATCAATTTATCGTTAACTTTCTCTAAACAGTAGTATTAAATTGCTTATCGAAATTGTTATACATGTGTATATTAGAAGAAGAAGAAAATAATATATTCTAGATCAACAATGACATCTATCTACACTAGGGACCCACAGCCCTCAACTGTAGATTGAGAGAGACACAATAAATTGCTTCCTTTGAATATGTAATAGAAATACGCAATTTCTAGAGATATGTATGTGTGTAGAGTTACGCCTTGTAAAGACTTAAGCCAACACTCGAATAAAAAAATAAAAAAAATATGCTAAAAGTAAAATTATTTTGTTTTATACGGATTACTGTAGCACGCAGATTTTCGTCAAATATTATTATACATACACTGAGCCGGAGCCATAACGACTGTGCCAGTGATGATACAATTGTGCATTGCATAAAAACACATTCCGGCCAAAGTAGACTTATTCCAACTGGTATATACAACATATGTATGTATCTACATATATTCTTAACACAATAGGTCTTGCGGCCGTTCCTGGACATTTTCGTACCATGGTAATATATACATACATACATATGTATGTATGTATATGCTTAGCGAGCTAAGATGCGCTCTTAAACAACAGCGCTACAAAAGCATTAGAACTAAAAGTTCTAATTTTAAGCTCAAGGGCCAGCAAAATCAATTGTACGTGCGCGTTCTTTAAGTAAAATCACCTTATAGTCACAGTGACTGCTAAATATCCAGACACACTGATACTCGGTATCAAAAGTTACAGGTACCAAAGTCACAGTCTTGGCACAAAACCACAGTCTAGGTACAACACTTAATGGGCCAATACACCATCACGCAAACATCTTTGACAAACGCCGTGTTTGTCAAGCGGCTTGCCAGTGTGTGGCCATGTTTGCGTGTTTGAATCGATTTTTGAAGAAGATATATTTCATTTGGATATTTTTGTGCTTGTGCAATTATGTTTGTGTTGTGTGCGGGCAAATTTCTTCACTTTTCAGTAAATTTCGTGGCAAACGGATGTGTCAAAATGAATACGCATAATAGTTTTTGACCTGCGTGAAGTTAGCAAGGAAAGCAGCAAATGACATGTTCCGATTTCTTTGTTCCGTTTCCAATGTCCCTATTGAAAGTGTTGCTGGTTTTATTGCTTATCTTTAAAAATTTTAATGTAAGTAATTAAAATTAAAGTGCTACGCACGCAAAATTGAATGCTCTATCTACTGCAAAATCCCTTTTTGTAGATTATGTAACAATTTCTGAAATAATTCTCAAGCAAAGTGGTCGTTTAAGAAAGGCGTGATGTTCCAACTCGATTTATAAAAAAACTATAAATTTCGCACGAAAACCGCGATTACTGGCTGAAAGCACGGAATGTCACCTTTCTAAACAAAAAAAAAGACATAACCATCAAACACGACCAGTTTTCGCATAAACTGAACTTATGAGTGAAAAAACGGACTTTTTGGAGATAAATTTAAAAACGGAAAATTTCGCACCAACACCAAGGGTACTGGGAGAAAGCTGGGAATCTCACTTTTCCAGTAGAAGAAAAGCATATGCATCAAACATGACTAGTTTTCGCATAATTTGGGCATATGTGTGACAAACAACCTTTTTTGAGTTTCACTTGATATAAGTTAAAACAAAGGGGAACTCTCCGCAAAACGAACAATATCAGCGTAATTGTGGGTATTTTAACTATCTACTGACCAAATTTCACGACTATGGCTCGAATAGTTTTCGAGAAAATTACAAAAATGTAACTCCACTCTTCGCTAAATGAAAGCGCGCGCACAAAAAATTTAAAAATACACAAGAATTCATACAAAGTTAGGCGTTACATTCCAGTTCCATTTCAGCAGGAACGGACAATCTGTTTATAGATTTTGCATTTATAGGAACATAAAATCGCGAGCACAATTATAACTTTGGCCGAGTGCGATAAAGCGCGGCGTCAGTGGGTTCTAAGTCGAATCGCAGTGAGCACGACGTTTGCAAGACGGGTTTTCTTTTTTAAATTTATGAAATTATCAATTCCTTTGAAAGTTTTTTTACAATTTTTTATAATTATTTATTCACTGGAAACTAGTGAAATTTTAATGCAATTCGTTTTATATGCTTCCTATCAAAAAAAAATAATTATTTAAATTGAAATAATTGAAAAACGGAAAATTTCGCACCAACACCGACGGTACTGGGTGAAAGGTAGAAATCTCCTCTTTCTAATAGAAGAAAAACATATTCATCTTTTGCAATAGAGAGAGTATTCAATTCTGCGTGTGTAGCACTTTAATTTTAATTATATACATTAACATTTTTAAAATAAGCAATAAAACCAGCAAGAAACACTTTTTTTTACACGAAATAGCACCAGGGCGGCATTTTGACAGTCACCAGGCAAACAGAAAAAACAGCAAAAACAGCAAATGCCTAAGTGATATTTAAGAACGAAAAGAAGCCGAACATAAGAAAAAGATAGAAGACGTGATGTGTAAAGTGTGTTGCGTGCGAGGATAAAAATTGATTTGGCTGGACTCGACAAGAAGTTGAAATGAAATATCAAAAGCGAGCCATTCTTTGAGTGTATTGTGTAGGTATAGTGCGTGTATGAGCTTGTATTGGTTATCTTTGTCTCCCTTTTGTGCGAAATATGATAAGTTTGAGTGTGTTATGTAGGTATAGTGCGTGTATAAGATTGTATTGGTTTCTTATGATGTGTATCACTCACATGCCTTCTGTTTTTGCTGGCCGCCTGGTATTTTCATTTCGTTCATATAAATGAATGAATATAAGCGAAATGCAAGGCAGACATGCTGATATATGGTCTCGATTTTGTTTGTAGTGTAAAGTTAAAGAAAACTCCACACAATTTGCTTAATATTCTCGAACAACTTGCGATTAAAAAACTTTGAAAAAATCAAAGAAAGAAGACAGTGGCTCTGATTTTTGTTTTTATTATGTCTTTTTTGTATATTTATGTTCTTTGAGTATCATATTCTCCTAAATTTGGTTATACAAACCCAAGCAAACCAACAGCAATATGTTACGCTTATTGAATTTCGCTTTATTTATTCGGACTGTGTTATTTCAACAGTTAAACAAATTTTAAAGGCTGGTATGTATATATTAAAGGGCCAAATATACGCTTCACATATTTGAACAATTGTTCCCTAAAAAAGGGAAATTTAGGCAATTTGACGTGTCTGTGGGACTGTTTTTGCATTTGAACAAATGTTTGATACAAATCAAAATGTTTTAATATTTTTTAATATTCGTCAAATGGTGAAATCATTTGAAGTGTCTGTTGCGCATTTTCTCATTCTCGTCAAATTTGAAGACGTGTGCGGATAATTTTTGCCGATAAAATAAAATAATAATAAATAAATAAAATTGGAATTCGACAAACACAGTTCGTTGAGCATATGAGCTACGCATCAAATTACAAAAACAACGATTTGTTCAAATATTGTAAGCTTATTTTGGCCCGTAATAACAAGGCCTAATTGTTGATTTCAAATCTTCCGGTACAAAAACGATTGTATGGTCAAAGTTATAAAAGGATTATTACCCTACTTAGCTGTGTCATTTTTTAGTACTTTTTTATTATTTGTTTGTTTGCTTAGAGTTTCGGTGTTTTATTGGAATAATAGTTTTTATTTTTTTTGGTTTTGTCGGTAGGATCGATTAAATATAAAAATACGCTGTAAATAATACTCACTTCAAGTGCTGAGAATTTTATATGACAAGATAAACAATTTTAGTCTTTGTTAAACTCAGGCGGACCTATAATGTGGTGTTATATACCGCCGCATTCATTTGTGGTTTCAATAACAATCGTCCTGGATTAAAATAAGCGTTAAAATGAAAACTGAATTAAAAAATTCGGGGTGGTGTCTCGAGCACATGGGTGTTCATACTTTTTACAATTTAACTTACGGGAACAGCACAATTGGCCGGCACACAGGATGCACATTCCGATTCATATTCACTCATTTGTCGCGTACTCATGCCGAATTCGTGGTTACTGAAAACGAGGAAATAAGTATCATATGTCACGTATGTATTCGAAAAATATGTATATGAGCTACACGGTTACTAATAATGTTTCCCTAGCAGAACAGCACAAATGGTGTATACGTAAATAGGGAGCGATTGAATGGCGCAGTTAGAAAATTGGCCGAAAACGATGAAATACGCATGGGAATCCATGAAAATGAATATGACGTAGGCATGCGATATACAGTTTTCAAACTGCGAAAGAGACGTTTATTACCAATCGACGAGATCATTGTATTGAGTGACGATGAAGGTAAGAAAATAATTTGGTGTCCATTATCTGGTAATAACTAAATTTAGTAACACCCTCCAGATGTTCCTGAAAAGGTACCAAGAAAGATTGTAGAGCCCAAGGATTCTCCTCAAAATAAAGACGATGTAGATATCAACAAAAATATATCACCGGAACAAATATCAGTAAATGTTGTAGAGAACAAAGCTGTGTCAGCTAATGAAGACGTCGACGCAACCCCACGTCTTCAGAAGGAAGAAATAAAGCGCTCTGTTGAAGATAACTTACAGGCTCCACAGACGTCTACAAACATTGGTTGTAACCTCAATGGAGTTAATAGTTCCAAAGACATTCTCTGGTATCACAAAAAGTTGTCCAAACATGCGATACTTCACATGCCACAACTACACCCGGTGAAACAAGAAAGCGTAAAACTGGCATCGGCAGAAATTAAAAATATATTTGGAGAACCTGATGATGTTATTTTGGATAGTGCTTTAAAAATTAACAAATATATCTACAACAATCTGCACCATGATGATATAGATAATGGAAATGAGAAAAAAATAGTTGAGGATGAATTCCAAATTATATTAGACGGTGATTTAGCAGTGCTAAACGATGACGATGAAGAACAAATACAACATTCTCAGGCATTACTAAATGATATGCGCGAGGAATTACCTTCGCGGGATGAATTCGTCGATACTATAACTAATGGAGATACTTACTCACAAGTTTTCGAGCCAACTCGTGGAATAGAAAACGAAGATATTGTGAGCATTAATGATGAAGCACTGGAAATGATCGTTGATGCTATTAGTGGTTTCAGCCAGGACAATTTAAATGATTTGAAGCCGGATATTGATTACGCTGATCATTTAGATAGCAAAGTTCTAGAGGTGCGCAAGAGAAAAGCTACACCAATTGATACCTCCTCATCAGGCGATAATGATTTGGCTCCCGGGAGTTCAGCGGAGGAGTTACAGGTGCAAGAATCAAATGAGTCAAATACACATAAGGGAACAAAGAAGAGGCGTAGTTCTATCTCTGACTGCCAAAACAAATTCCGTACGCCGATGCATTCCTTAGGTGAATGTCTTAAGAAAGACAAAGAGTCACATACTCATAAAACTGCAGAATCAATCAGAAATGATAGTATTCCAAGTCGTATTTTCACTTCTAAACATAAACAAAAGGCAAATGTATACTCTGATCAGGTTGAAGTAGCTAATTTTGAAGAGATTTCGAAAACGATAAAGCAAAAAGAGTCTTTGACTCGGGGACCGACTGTAATTGAAGCGCCACAACAACCGAGCAACGGAGGTAAACTAAGAGCTATCAGCGCCGATAGATCAACTGTGAATAGAATATCGTCAACAAAGAAGAAAGAGACTGAGGAATTAAGGGAAATTCGAAGAAATCGTTTAAAAGAACTTTCCAAAGCCGAACAAGAGAAGGCGGAAAAAGAACGAGAAAAAGTAGTACAAAATAATAAGCCAATACGAAAAGTTGTTGGTGTCAAAGTCACTGAAACTAATCGGAACGCACTGCTCGCCAAGACAGTAGAGAAATCAGTATTTAAAGTACCGAAATCGTCAAAAAGTCTCAAGGCAAACAAAAATGAGAAAACCATCATACCAGTTCCGAAAATTACACCTCAACTCAGATTACAACGTAGAATGACTGTCGACTCACACTCAACTTTATCAACAAGTCCTCTAACGGATAGTTCTAATGCTATGATGAGACCCCCTGAGCGAATAGATGCAGTTGAACTAAGGCCTAAACGCGCTATAAACAAGGTGACTTTCGCAGAAATGGAGAGAAGTTATGAGAAAATGGAAATGGATGAAAGGTGTCATGAACTACAAAAAGGACGTAAAGAGCACAAGTCTCAAATGACGGAGATCACTTTCAAAGCACTGACTTCAACATACGCAAAACGACGGGAAAAAGTACTCCATCAACATATAGTCCCCGATTTCAAAAACGAAATCATAAATGATGTACTAAATTGGAGCAATGAATTGTTCGAAGTTGGTTGCGCGGACGAGATCGCCGTATTTGGAAACACTATGTCTATGCCAAGCAACTTTATCAACTATCTGCAATACTTTAAGTAAGTAACCGGTCGCAATAATATGCAGATTTCATAATAATAATAATATTAATTAGCGACCTTTTCAGTAGCAAACACATGACTTCAGGCATATAAACAATCTCTGTTAGCGAACTCCTTTGATCGTAACACTAAATTCGACCCACTAAATTTCTCTTGAGTGGATAGTTTCGTTTTTTATTCGCTTTATTCTTATTACCAAGATGAGATGTTACTGTATGACAATCCCAATGCTTGATTATCTAAGAAGATTATGACGCTACCATATTTGGTATACGATATGATTAGTATTCCGGCTAGTCAAGCATATCGGGGTGTTAAGCAATCTTTGGCCATTTGATTCCCAATGCTGTCCACTTTGCAAGGATTCAGTTCTATAACATTTCACCGTGTACTCTTTCCAGAACACTCATGCCTCTAATGAAACTGGAGTTCCAGAGCACCCTTGAGCATGCTACCAGAAACAAAATGCGTTCCTTTAAAGTCAATTTGGAGGCACTAACCAAAGTCAAAGAACGATATGTGCTCCAAACAACTGGTAGGTGTCAATTTTTTGTAAACACAACGCAGCTGCTAAAATTTTAACACTCTTTACCACAGCGCAAAGTTGCGAAGTTCTCAATTATGATTTGTATGCAATCCAACTAGGGGACGCCAAGGCAATCGCCGCATATCTAAGGTCTATATACAATAACAAAGGTAATTAGTGTTCGTTCAGCTGTTGAAAGTCAACCACAATCGTAATAATATTAACACGCGTTAAAATAATTTAACAAAATGCAAACGTGTGTGTAAGATTTTATTGGAGTTGGATGTGTAAAAGTGTACCGTGAAAAGCTGCTAATGAAAACTTGTCGAACTGTATATTTTTTGTTAAAATCGGTTATATAGTTTAGGCGTAAAGTGTCACTAAAGAGAATGCCTTCGCCTATGTTTATATAGATCTTGGGTATAACTGACGCTTATATATATATATCCTTAGAAAATCTGAAACTCCTTCTCTCCTCTTTTCAGATAAGAGATGCCAATTAATATTCGAAATAGTGGCAAAATATATGTCATCTGAACAGTTGACACTTAACAAAGATCTCGTTGTACGCCCCGTATTGGCAAACATACGAATCGAATTTGGTGCTCTAAATGCCTTATTACAATTACCACATACCCCATTATTTGACTTAATTATTCATCCTAACGCATTAATAACGCCAGCAGAAGTATTAGATGACGAAAAGCATCAAAAGTCCACAAATAAACCGGAGCAAGAAACGAAGCTCTCAATCTACATATGCCCCGGACGATTGAATGAATTGCAGAGGCAAACTGTACTATCCACGTACAAAAGAGTGATCAATGAGAACAAACCGAATATTACACTTATTGAAGGTCCGCCGGGTACGGGTAAAACAAAAGTTATCGCAAAACTTGTCATTCAATGTTTATATGGGCGGGAAGTTCGCACGAGAGATCGAAAAATCCTCGTCACTTCGCAGAGCAACATCACTATAAACAACATCAGTTCAAGGCTCAAAAACATACGGGACTGCTTGAACCCGAATCAATTTAGCGTTGTGCGCTTTGGGTTGCAAGAGAAAATGTGTTCTGCATCCAGGTCAATTTCGTTGGATTATTACCTGGAGGAGGCACAGAAAAAAAAGCTGGAATCCAAATTTAGCGAAGAGGAAATAAGGTATTTCAAGAAGCAAGAAACGGAACTGAAAACTGAAATAGATGCCATAAAAGAACACAACTATCGTGGCACCTCGCTCGAGGATCAGCTAAACAATAAAATAAGACTATTGGAACAAAATCAACATCTGCTGAGACAAACCTTCTCCGCCGAAGAGAAACGCATAATAACGAAGAGTATACTGGGTAGGGCGAATGTAATTTGCGCAACAGTCTCCAGCTGCGTGAAATTGTCCCAGTTTGTTGACTACTTTGACATTTGCATTATTGACGAGGCCACACAGTGCACCGAGCCATGGACATTGCTTCCGCTTAAATTTGGTTTGTCGTCGCTGGTGCTCGTCGGTGACACGCAACAATTACCAGCGACAGTATTATCGAAGGTAAGTTTGATGCTCCACTAGCAATACGATTTATTGAATTGTCAATCAGACTTCGTCAGTACAAAAGATTGAAACACTAAAACACCAGAACAGTGACCACGGTATAGTTTACGAGGTCTTTAATTTATATCTAAAGAGCAGTATCTATCAATTGTGTATCTGTGCATTTTATTACAGAGCAAGGCGATCGTTCATGTTTTGCATCCGCTTGAACTGTGCAGACTGCAATGTCAATAAAGAAAGGGCGTTTGTATACTTGACGTGCATAGCCACTTGCACTTGTCAAGATACCTATGTATATTTTTTTTATACGTTCTTACTTTGCTAGGGCGTAAATGAGATGGCATGTAAATGACACAGCGAACACATTCAAAAAGGAGTTTACAGAAATATCTTGTTTAGGTGAGGGAAACAGATCACAGCGCAATGGGCAATTGTGCAATGGGCCATTACTATCTATTTTTGTATTGATTGATTCATATTACGAAGCTTGGATTCTACTCAAATTTGAGCTCAAACCAGAAGTTGTCAATAACTCTCATTTTATTTTTTCCTTCATGGGGGTCGCCCTGATCAAAGAGACTTAAGCTGTAATTGTCAAAAACCATTTAAAAGCAAGACCATTATGATCTAGATATGGCAGTCTACATATCAAGATGTTTCATACACGCAGGATACAGAATGGACCTAATGCCCCATCGTGGTAGAACTGGCTTGGCTTGGTATTAAATTTCCAAAGAATATATTCCTGTGTTGGTGGCATGGTGAACATTCATTTATCTGTAAAGTGCAAGTCGGTGTGTTCTCTGGGTGTTTTTCTACACATTTGTTTGGTTATTTTGGCTACATTATTATTATCTGTTTTTTTTTTTTATTTATTTTTTTTTTTTAATCATTTAGAAAGCAGGCGATTATGGTCTCTCTAGATCCATGTTTGAGCGCATTAAACACTGCTTGGAACAAAAAGGGCCGGAAGCCACAAAAGGTGTTATATTCAAGCTTAACACACAATACCGAATGCATCCGGAAATCTGCAAGTGGCCAAGTGAATATTTCTACAACAATGAACTCCAATGCGCACCTTCCACGTTAATGCATACCACGCCCATACTACCCTACTGCCTCATTGATCTGAAATACACGGACAGCGAAACGGGATCCTATGGTGGGATAAGGAACAAATTGGAGGCCGAATTCGTAGCTAAGTTGTTAAGTTTTTTGAACAAGTACATACCGCCGTCGAGTAAGACTACCTATGCAGTGATTTCACCCTACTCACTACAATGTGAAGCACTGAAGCAGTCCTTAAGGTGAGTCATGAATTTCAACTACAATTAATTTTTGTTAATTTCTGTTCACACTACACCAACATGAAATAGGAATGCCAGCCTACCAACAACAATAAATGTAACAACAGTCGATGCCTATCAAGGACTACAGTGTGATGTCTTGATAATATCCAATGCTCGCACTCAAGGTGTCGGTTTCCTAGCCGACTATAAACGCCTGAATGTAGCCTTAACACGCTCCAAGAAATGTCTCATCCTTTGCAGCAATTTTCAGAATCTCGAGGTTATTGCCTTTGCACATATACTTTTAAAAACATTTACTAAATAATTTCATATTGCCATTGCAGAACGTCAACCATTGGGGTTGCTTGTTGAAAAACGCTCGGGAGCGCAATTTATACCTTGCATTTGAAAAGGACTGCGGAGACTTGGAATATATTTTGAAAGACAAGCTGTTGCTCAACAAATGAGCACACAACAAAATACCAAAGTTGGTGAATCGAAAGGTACATATAGCATCATAAGTAGAGTAAGCTAAAGCATTTTCTTTTTTTCATAATCAGATTATAACATTTATCACAGTAAAATACATAACACATTTGTCGGATAAAAAAAAATAATTTACGGGCGTACCAAGGGGCGCCACGCAGTAATCGTATAAGTGATAACACCAAAGCTTTATTGTAAACCATTGAATCATTTTTTATTTTTGGGTTTCTTTTAATTTTAATTAGCCGTTCCGCAACTACTGATGGAATAGTACAAAATAATGTACATAATTACAAATATACCAGAGCTTGTAAGGATAATCGAATATAATAATCACATCAACACGTAATTTGCGTTGGTATTTGTAAGCATACATATGTAAATAAGTGAAAACCTATGACTTAAGTGCAAATGTGTAAATGATATTGAAATGATGACTGTAATTCTGCAGACTTCGAGAAAAATTTAAAGTTTGTTAAGTCCCTACCGCCTTCGACTTGTTGAATACAGAATATAGATACATACATACTCTTGTATAAGTATATATATGCAAGAGTAAAGAAATAAAAATAAAATAAATGATCAAAAACGTATACAAATTTCAATTTATTTTCACTCGTGATTTTAAAAATAAGTATATAAAATTACCAAACAAGAAAGCAGTAACATTAAGGGACATCAAATACCTGCTAATATTGGGTCTGGCACTTTTGGCGCTTCAGGCACTCAAAAAATGCCGCGGCTAATGAAAACTGTCAAAAACGCTATTCAGGCCGATAATCAGTTCCAGAACTATTTTCGAACCCTACAAACCATGGATGATGACGGTGCTAGCATTGGTTCTGTCGATGAGGAGCAGGCTACCCCACTAAAACAAATTCCGCTTCCATCAGTTACGGTTCTAAAGAAACCTGCAACAGCCGTTCGCCAGTTGGTTAAATCCTTATCCATAACAAATTACGCGGTCAAGACCATCTCCATTGTCATAAAAATATTTCTAACCATCTAAAGTTGACTTCAACTTGATATGCCATGAGCTTCATAATCATAGAAATTATGCTAAAAACTATAAATAAGAACGGTAAGCGCTCCGTTGGTAGAAACAATTACAATAATACAAACGGCACCTGTCTCCATAACTACAAAAACAATGGCGCTGTTTACAATGACATATCTCCCTCTTCGAACCATTAACTTAAGCAAGTGTCGACTTGCTCATATAATAGACAACAGTTAAAAACAGTACACAACTCTCTAAGTTACAGACAGGCTCTCCTCAGCAACACCAATAACGACACGACTAGTCGAATATCACCTGATCTACTCTCGCTGGACGAAATCAACTTGCTCTTAAATGAATTTTTAGAAAAGCTAAGTTGTTACACAAATAAGAGTGAGCAGCTTAACATTATAACTCAGTTAGCAGTTAAATATGTGTACTCCAATAAATAATTTAAGAGAATATTATACATTATTACTTTTTTTTATGTCAAACTTGGTTAACCCTCCGTGATTCACTCCGTCTCCCAGGCTGCTCTGTCTATAGGAATGAACGGCGTGGTTCCAGGTGAGGTGGAATAGCCATAATTATGAATAAAAAAAAAAAAAAATTATCAGATTAAACACAAACAAATCTCCGGATTAAATACCCACTTAATTGAAAACATCGGCATACAGGTGGAAACAAACGCAGTTAACTCCTTAAAAATATTCTCTGTTTATTTTCCTGGGCCTTCTGCAAAATGCCTGCCAGTTCGTCTAATGATACTAAACACAAAAAAGAAATGTTTAAGTCAGACTTGCTTAAGCTGCATCGTATAGATGGCAACTACATAACTGCTGACGATCTAAATTGCCGTAACCGCCAGCGGAATTGTCTCAGAGCTAACTGCTGGGGGAACACTTTAAACGAGCTTTCATTGCAGGACAAATTTAGACTTGTATACCCCAGTGTTGACGCGCTAATTCGAATTAGAGCATCGGGTTCCAACAGGGATTGAGAAGTTCCAAATTTCGCACTGGCACTCTCTTTCTCTCGCTGCTTTCTGCCTGCGCCGGCTTAAGCGATTGCACATTACAATTTGCGTTCGAGAAGCTTAGACGACCTAACTGTTGATTCCAATGTGCACCTCATCTTCTCACAGAGCCAATAGTTTTTAATGACCTTTTCTCGGATCATCTAACCATTCTTAATCAGCAACTCCGTTGCATTTTAGCCCTCAATGTTAGCTCACCATCCACTCGTCTAGTCACAGTAGTGCAATTGAACAAGCTATGAGCAAGCGTATAAAAATAAGAAAAAAGGCATTGGCAAAGAACAAGGCAACCAATCTTTACAGCCACAGTTAATTACTTAAACCTTTCTTTGAACATAGTAATGCAAACTGAAACAAGAATCTCTCCCCATTAGACTCGAACTTCAAGCCATTTTGAAAGCTAACTAAAGTAATCAAAAACAATTTATACCAAGCTTCCTTCATAACAATCAGGTTTTTTGCACTACGGAGAAAAAAGTCAACATTATAAGCGAAATATTTAAGGAAAAGCATCACCTTACCAAATCGCTTTCAGATGCAACCATAGCTGCGTTAGTTAGCATATTGGACAACAGCGAGTTCCCCAACGAACAGTTCGCCTCCTCACAATCAAGAAGTCTCCAGGTCCAGATAACATACCTAACATCTGCCTTAAACAACTCCCAAACCGAGCTCTCAAATTATTAACCATTGCTTTTAATAAGTTTGTAAGCATTGGTTACTTTCCATATAAATGGAAGTTAGCTAAAATTGTGCCGATTCCAAAGCCTTGTAAACCTGCCAACTTACCAGAAAGTTACCGACCGATCAGCCTTTTGTGCGGTTTTTCTACACTCTTCGAGCGTATTCTAAATAAATAAATATTCAGACTTAACCTTTCACCATCACAATACGGTTTTAGGGCAAAATTGAACTGTATTCATCCGCTCAACAAACTCAAGAATTTCGTGAAAAACGAACTTAACTCAAAAAAAATCGGTAGATATGGTTACATTGGATGTATGGATAGATGATGGATACACGGTGTTTTTGACACTGTGTGGCATAAAGGCATTAAACACAAACTTCATAACATTGGTACTCCCTTATACCTTATAAAAATTATCAATAGCTTCTTATCCGACAGTATTTCTTGGTCGACGTCAATGGTGTTAAGCCTAACAAAAAATTACTTGCCCTCAGGGGATCGGTTTTAGGACCTAGCATCTAAGACATCTACACCCACAACATTCAATCAATGGTCCATTGTAATATCTTAGTCTTCGGTGACGACACTCCAAATATATTGCTCTGGAAATAGTTGAAATGAAATTCAAAGGATCTAGAAGAAGCCTTACCTTTGCTAAATTATTCCACATAAAACAAATGCCATATATATTTGTCCAGGAAGCGAAAGCCCTGCCATCATTAATAGGAAGTCGCAACTGTCAATAAAAAATAACCTATTAATATTTAAATCTATATTTGCACCAATATTTGCACGGTTCCGAAGTCTGGAGTGATTGTGCAGCCAGTCACCGCCGTAAACTCCAAAGGGCCCAGAATAAATTATTAAAAATGATCCTGAACCTACCTTCTTACTACTCTACTTCTCTACTACACGATAGGGCATACATTTGCATGTTTGATGAAAAAATCATACAGGTTAAAATAAGTTTTAATAAAAGAAATCAAATATTGCACATTCCAAGTGTTGATCGGACTTTACTAGCTAACTTATAATTAGCTGTGTTAGGTTTTTAATTTTTAATCTTTAGTTATAGTTTAGTTTTAGTGTAACGATTTCTGCAGGAGCTGTGCAGACGAGGAATAGAATGAATTCATCCTTGAACTAATGTGCACATGTCCTGCCCTCTCTGGAGTAAATTTCAGCGCCGCAGCTGAATTAACTCTAGCATACAGTCAGTTTGTGAGATCAATCAAGTAATTTTAGAAGGGAATTTATTCGGCATTTAGGTAAAGGCCGTCAGTCTAATCATAGTCCTTTTTTGACCATTTCAGGTTCCACTTGTCACAGAAAATTGTCACTTGATGATAAAAGGAGTAAATGAGAGTCACATACGTTTCTTCTTTTCAACCAAGGGTCGGTGAAATCCAGCCGATCTTGCAGAAGAACTGAGACTACCACATGATCAATGTCACTCATCAAGAGAGCAGTGTCGACAGTTGCTCGTCACTTGTGATACGGAGGTCTGCCGCATAGATCATGCAGAGTCCAGTGGCATTTTCTGAAATGGTGATCTGGGATCTGAATCGCAAAATAAGTCTTGAAATAAAGAATACCAATTTCACATAAAAGAGAAATTCAAAACGGAAACTCCGGAGTGGCCAAACTCGGTAATCTTGCTTGACAGATATAAAACCAAATTCTTAGCGGAAATTTCTTACGAATAGTGCCACTTTAAAAAAAATAAAGTTACTTTTGGTGATCCCGATGGTGCATTCTGGTTAGTGCCATTAAAATTAACAGAAATCTAAATGGTGATGATACAGGTATTGAAAATATGAAACTAATAAAGTACACACAAAAAAGGAAAAAATAATTGACCTAGTTCAACAATGACGGCTACTCATTCCAGTTGGTGCATAGACAATCCTTTAAGGCCGCCGTTTCCTCTTCCAAGTGATCGAGTTTCTTCATGAGTATGATCTGTAATAAACCAATAAATACTTAGATTAGTTAGAAGTCAACCCAACATACGAATCGGAGAATCATACTTTGGCAGCAGATACAATTTCCTTTGCGACTTTCAGCGACATATGTTCCACAGAAATAACAAGATCCATGGGTCGGCTTTTAGCCACATCGGAAATCGTCTTAAAACCCGCTGCATAGAGTTGTTTGGCACGATTCTGAGAGCATAAATAAAGCATTACTATTTAATCGGGCAAATCTCCAAACACTCACAATTTTCACAGCGGGCAACTCTAGTAGAGGCTCCAACTCAATGGTCGCACATCGATCCATTTTTGCGATGATACGTTCGAAAAGCGGCTTGTAGCACCAGAACTGCTCAATCTGGTCGCAAAGCCGCACAATGGCGCTCGCAGCAGCAATGGATTGACTGATTAAATTTTGAAGTGTGCCCCGTTCAACGTTATACTTGCTAGCGACCGTGGGTAGGGGTGTAATATTCAAAATGTCTGTGAGTACGAGCACCTTGTAGAGTCGATTGAGTTTTAGCTGAAGCGGTCCTTGAACCGAATTGCTTGTGGCTATTTTGGCTGCCTGTGCTTCTGTAAAGCCCAATATGCGAAATAGTGTCTGCGTATGTTGGTCCAAGTCAGTGTAGACGCGAAAAAGGATCTCCGCATTTGCTGCGAACATTTCATCGCCCTTCTCGTTGGAATTAAAAGCAACAACCAAATACAGTAAATGGGCATAGTTCGTTAGTATGAGTTGCTGTTGGGCGAATTGGAGTTCCTTGTAAATGACATGGGCGCGCCTGTAATCGATACCCGCTTTGAAGGCAGCCTTGCCAATCATGGTTAGCTGAAAACGCGTTGAGGTGCCGATAAAGACGCGTCGGTCGGCCGGCGCAATTGTGTTCGATTTTCCAATGTCCTGTGTGGTCAGTATATCGGATATATCCGCTTGTCGTTCACGGTCACTGACCTGCAATACTTTATTCTTGAACATTGCGCGCAAAATACGCATGACCAAATCTTCGGACGAGACACCCAAGGCAGTTGCCTGCACAGCAAGCAAAGTGCTGTTGACCAAACGATTGAGATCTTTGCGACAATTTGCAATGCCAAGACCGATCGCGCTGAGAATCAGTGCCTGGCAATCAAAAAAATGTATCTCCTTTCTTATAGATTTACCAGACTCACTTACCTGTAATCCCATTGCGTCCTGTTGATCCAAAGAGCTTAGAGCCTTGTCCATGGGCGAAAGAAGCATCTCGCCAACGCGTACATTGTCTTGCGTCGGTGAGATCAGAATGCTTTCGCCTGCTTCGCCTAGACCAGCGCGACCGGCACGACCAACCATCTGCTTGTATTTGCACAGATTCATAAATTCGGCGCCCACATACGGTGCACGTATTATCACCCGCTTTGCTGGCAAATTGACCCCAGCTGCCAATGTGGATGTACAACAAATTACTGATATTACACCAAAACGATAGGCTGTCTCTATGAACTTTCGTTCATCCGTTGTGAGGCCAGAGTGATGGTAGGCAATACCATAGGGTATCGTTTTGGCCAGCACTGGACTCAAAATGCCACAAACCTTGTCGAGCGCATCCATCAAATCGGTTTTTTCCTTTTTCCGATACTCCAGAAACTTGTTTTTGGGCAATATACGACTAAGTAATATAGCAACGTTTTCGCAATTCTTACGCGATGAACAAAACACCAGACAACAATTTTCTGGCGCACACTCCGACACTAAGCCAGCTAAATGATCGGGGTCTGCCCGTGCGACAGCTTCACTATACTACAAAAAGATCAAAAGGTATACTGAATGACTTTCTTCCAACGGTTTTTTAGTGAAACTTGCCTTAAAATTTACGGTGCGCTGGTAAACGAAAATCTCCTCCAACGTACTGCCGCCAGAGTTAATTTCCAGCAAGTCACGTCCACATTTGATGTATTCCTTCAGCTCTACCGGTCGAAAACCACGTGTGTAAACGTCGGCATTTAAAAAGGCCGATATCTCGGAAAGGTTACCAATTGTTGCACTCATTCCAACGATTTGTATATTTGCTAAACCAAAACAGAGAAATCATGCACACGTAATCATACGCAAAATGAGAAAACTAATTAAAGAGTGTATACCCTTCAAGAACATGACTTTGGTTAGAAATGCCTCCAGCGTTGCACCTCGACCACGTTCGCCAATCAAGTGCAACTCGTCTACAACGACGAGTCCAATTTCAGCTGCACGATCCGCCTCAATCAGACTGTCCATTAGAATAGCACCCTTTTCAATTGACGCTATGAAGAGACTCTTACGTTTGCGACGTTCCACCGGTGGACATTTGCCCTTGCCAGCCGTGTACTCTTCAATAAGGAAATCCAGTGCGATGGCAAAAGGCGACATTGCACTAACCTGCCATAAAATAAAGACATAAAAAAACATATCCAGTAAGTGTTTACCTTCTGAATACCTTCTCTTGCACAATAGATACATAAGGCAAAATGAATATAACATTCTTTGCATAGCACAGCAGCTCTCTCAGGATCAATATCTCGGCGACAAGGGTCTTGCCGCCACTTGTGGGCAGTGCATAAATAAGATTGTTGCGTTTCTGTATTGCTGGCAGCTTAAGGCACTCATCTTGCCACTCTGCAAGTAATTCAAATAATAAATATTCCTGTTTAGTTTTATAAGGATATAGTAAATCATCCTACCGTATAGACTTTTAATACCCTTGTGCTCAAAAATCAGCTCGCGAACTTTGTCTGGTAAGCCATAAAAACTGCCTTTCGAAGGAAAATCGCTAGCGTCGGGAAATGCTTGCGTCTCCCAATTGAAGTGGGGCAAGTCCTCTATTTCCTGCCTCGCAATCTGTTGTGTGTGATTGGGTTTTATGGTTACATTGTGAAGCGATTTGTAGGTATCGTACTGTGTGCCCTGTATGATGCCCTCAATCAGAGATAGCGATAGAAACGAGTTATCCTCCTTGCCAAATTGTGTTTTATCAAGCAGCTTTGATTTGTGGAGTTGTTGGGGCGTCTTAAACGTTGCCACATCGTCTAGAAATCGTTGCGTATTTTGCACAGAGTTCTTCCCATAGTCATCATTGGTGTCGTCGCCCTTAAGTAAGTCTTGTTTTTCAACATTCGTCAACCCTTCAAGATTTATTTCCGTGAAAATTGTATTATTGCACTCTGTTTTCCTAGTCAACTTTTTGTGGTTTAAAGGCGTGGGCAGATTTATACCACAAAATAAATTGTCATCCGAGTCGCTGTCATGAAAACTGTTATTCAACTGTCTCTTCCCTTTTTGTTGTTGTTCTAGCAGTTGGCCACCTGAAACGAGATGATATGAGCATTAATGGGAAAAGAGAATGAGGCTGTTATGACGCAATAGAAATGAAACGAAGTGTATTAAAAGAAAAGCTCCAGGTTGTTGAAAGGACGTAAGCCATCTCTGTCAGTTGAAAATATTTTTATTGTTACACTGCTCACAGCGGTTGAGGTGACAAACCAATTCGAGCCCAGTAGATTGTGAGCAGAATCCTTCATCCAGACCTTATCCTAGCTAATAATAAACATCTATAGGACACTACATATCCGCAGGGACCATTCTTTCTTAAACTATAGAGGGGCCTGTCCGAAGAGTTAGACGTTATCGTGTCGCGAATAACTAGATCTACGACCTAAAAGCTATTGTTATTCGATTTATGTGGTAAGGTGGTAGGTACTTTTGTTTTTGGGCCCATTGTCGACGTCATTTACAAAATCATCCAATTGTGAATTGCATAAAAAACTTTCATCACTTTCCGACCAAAGTATGTTTTCACTACGTTGTATATTCTTGACACTTGAACTGTGATCACAGTGACGTTTTGGGTTTACCGGCGTGCTATCCAAATCCCAACCGATTTTACGGGCATTCTTGGACATTTTCACAGCATTCCACCGAAATTCCAACTAATAAATGCGCGCTTCAACACGTAACAGCTGTACGGTCAGTGTTGTAAAGGTATCGCTAACTGATCATTTTTAGCATCATTTTAACATCATTATTAGTTTAACTTTGTAGTAATTACTTTTAAGCCGTTTGGAATCATATCATTTATAAATTTTGTTGCCGTTTTTAAGAAGTTGTGGTAAATTAGTATTAGGAATAACAATAGTTTAGTAATATATATTAATGAACAAATTTTGTGTAAAGAAGGCATTGCAATGAGAAAAATATTCAAGTATATTCACAATTTGGCCACCGGCAAAAGTATTGATTGCACATGAGAAATTCAAAAAAACTCGCATTTTCATGTGGAATTTGTGGTTTATGGAAACGGAACAAAAATTAGAAAAAGTATCTAAGCTACATGGTGTCAATAACTGTTTCCTTGTTTCGGCATACAGTATGCACGCTGCGGAAGAGATGTTTGCCGACCAATATTCAAAGTAATACGATGACAGTGGGACGAGTATATTTTTATTTCCCGCTCCACCAATATTAAATAGGACACACAGACTTTTGTAAAGACCAAGGTGGATATTATTTCATTAAAAACGGTTCACAATGGTGTGCAGAAACACATCAGATCCATGGAAGTATCAAATCCATTTTTAAACTCACTTCACAACAAGATAACTTTCAGAAACTCACTGAAACTAATTCTACTTCCGCGGAGGATAAATCCTCTGACCACCTTAAGTCTGGAATCAACTTGGCCAATTGAACTTGTAATGAATACCCATGACGACTACTTGCAGCATATTGTGACCTAATACTTGAAGAAAAGAAGCAAAAAAGCGTCCTAGTCGTGCAACTAAAAGAACTTTTAAATGGTATTTAATAAATCCATGGGCACTGTGGACTAGGAAACCAAAATTGTAAGAATTGAAAGCAAAATTTTAAAATAAAGAAAAGAAGCAGTTGGATATTTCAGAAACTGCAATATATTTCAATTTTCTATTTCAATTTGATAGAGTTGATAACTTGAATATATTGTATTTGTTTTAAGAAAGGGGAATGTCGCTTGTCGCATCCTTATTCGTTTTAGGAATAGATTATGCACCAAGACAATAGATATTGCCGAAGATATTTTTGGTTTGCTGAGGATCGCTAATGTTTGTTTCGATAAGAATGTTATGAAAAGGTTACATTTCTCCCTTAAAAAAAAGGCAGGAGAGACTTGTCAGGCACGATTAGAATCGGCCTCGGATTCTGTACATCAACGAAATTGTTGGCTGTTAAACTTCTGCAGCGTAACATTTTGCTGTTGGTTTGCTTGGGTTTGCAAATGGTCGGACGTCGAACTGCCGTAAAAGGGGAAAATGTTCAATGATAAGTAAATTACAAAAACACAAGAAAGACGTAATAAAAACAAAAATCAGAGACACTGTCTTCTTTCTTTGATTTTTTTAAAGTTCTTTATTTGCAAGTTGTTAGAGAATATTAAGCAAATTGTGTGGAGTTTTCTTTAATTCTACACTAGAAACGAAATCGAGACCATATATCAGCATGGCTGCCTTGCATTTCGCCTATATTCATTCATATGAACGAAATGAAAATACCCGGAGGCCAACAAAAAAAGAAGGCATGAAAACAAAGCGAAATCTTACAAAAATATTCCCAGTGATACACAAAATAAGAAACCAATACAATCTTATACACGCACTATACCTACACAACACACTCAAAATTATCACACTTTGCACGCAAGGGCGAAAAAGAAAACCAACACAATCTCATACACGCACTATATCTACACAACAAGGTCACCCACACAATGGCTAATTTTGATTTTTGACTTCAACTTCTTCAAGACAATTTTCGGTTGTGGCAGAAAACGAAATTAATTTCAATAGCAAGTACAGTGAATACACATTTATTGAACAGCCAAAGGAACCAAGTGAAATTTTTAACTATCGTTGAATTTCCGTAGGTCGGACTTTTATAAGTCGAATATCTCCATGACTCGAATTGAGTACGTTTATAGTGGAAAATCAGTATAATATGCCCATATAACTCCAATATCTTCATAATTTGAACTTTTGTTATGTATTATGGTGATTCGAGATTTGGAAGTTTGACTGTACGAGAAATACGCACAGTCCGCAAAATTCGAGTCTCAATCGCGCAAAGCAAATTTCGTCACCCTTACTTTGTGTTGTGTTCTTTCCTCTTCTTTCCTTGTGATCGGCAATGAAGAAAAAATCAAATGGTCTAGAATTTGTTGTTGCGTGAGCGTAGCAAAAAAGAGAAATTTTTATTCCCGCACGCGCCCCACTTCACATCGTAGCCAACAAGTCAATCTTCGATTGTCAGGTCCCGAGCGCGTTTCGTTTTGAGTTCAAATTTGCTTGCACGCAAAAAGTATACATATTCATATACGCTGGCAAATTTTTTTTCTTTGCCTTCCCTTATGTTCGGCAAATAAGGAAAAAACAAATGTCACACGCTTTGTTGTTGCGTGGTCAAAGGCAAAATGTATTGTTTGTCTGTTTTCGCAGTAGCCCAGCTGGTTTGATATCGTTTTCACATGGGACACTTGCAGTTGCTTGCTGTTTTTTCTGTTTGTCTGCTAGTCAAGGTAGAATTAGCTGTATTCAACTTGGATTTTTGGACATACCTAGCGCAAAATATGCATTTTAAATCAATTTTATTTCTTTATTGAGTAATTTATTTCTTTATTTCTAACAGCCCGAACGAATAATACATATATACATAAATTCATATGTCTGGCAGCTGTCTGTTGAGCAACTTGAGTGTATCTATAAGAAAATGTATGCCCATATGTTAGAAAAGATATATAAATAAGTACAAAGAAGCCAATAACAATTAAGCGACACAGTGTTAGGCTTAGGCAATGCGCTAAAAAGTAGCATCCACGTACATTGAAAGAGTGTAACCTTTACAGTTCTCAGTTTGAGCACAAATTGGTTATACAATACTGATTTATGTTTAAGGAATGGTCGCTAAACACACTGCAATTGAACACTGAGACCAACGGTTTTAATAGGGGCTACAAGATTCAGTAACCATTGTATGAGACGGAATTACTTCGCAAAAGAAGGAATTGTTATCAATGTTATCAAAAAAGTAGGAACCATTCTAGAGAGAGAAAATAGCAGGCATAATGCAACTTGAGCTCTTGATCCTTAGGTTCATACTAGAACACACTTCAAACTGGGCTACTGATGCTTCCCGCACAGAAGAGTATTACGTTATGCGTATGTAAATTCGTACCCACATTTAAAGATTTAAAAACTCGATTACAGAGACATGTGATCCTCACAGGCTAAACTTCATTTAAGTGATGGCGATAGGTGTAGAGTTAGATATGAGTCCATTTCAATATAATTAGCCATTTATTTCTAACAATATTATCTCTATGTTTTAGGTTCAATTTGTTAGAGGCTATTGTTCTCCAAGCTATTCCAGTTATACCTGCGCGTATTGCGCTGTCCTAATCATCAATTTATCGTCCTAAGAGTAATTAAGAGTTGGATTTTTACAAGGAAATTTTATAGTCAAGTGAAGGAGAGATCGGAAAGTAGATATTTAGTAGATACAATAGTTACTTTGACGAGAAAAATTTAGCTAGCTATGACCGCTTGTCCATCCGGTCGCACGGTTGACCATCTGTGTTGAATGCGGACTCTATTATTGATTGAGTTCGTCAATAAATATAATGGGTTTTTACGTACGGTGCAAATGTGTCCAGTTGATCGGGAATTTACTTTTTGAAAATCACGTTAACCTGATACATATAGAAATGAAAATACGAGTATGAAGAGCCGTCAAGGTGTTCGCTGTTCGACCGTAATAAATGAAAATTTATTGCGGGGGTCATATACTTCAGATTTGTAGACTGGCAGACCATTACCTCACGCTAAAATCCTTCATCTCTCCATTCATTTAAATTTTGCATTAAGGGTTGATCGTTAAAGCCAAGGCTGTGTTGACACTTTACACTATGTGAATAATACTAAACAACCCCCAAAGGTGTCATTGAGGATAATTGGACACATTTTATGCACCATGCACCCTGCGAAACTGTAAGTGTACTAGGATAAGATAAGCTTAGCCCGAGGATTTTCATAGATGAGCAGTTTTGTGTGGGGAATCGGCAGATTCCGGACAACAGTTATGAGGTGGTAAGCGAATGCGTGCCGTATAGCACGCGAGTATAAGAGTCCAGTCATATGGATCAACACGGGCGACGGATTTCTGGTGGTTAGTAAACTCTTCTTCTTTTCCTCTGGACTACCTAGAAAAGTGCCGCCAGAACTTTCTTTCTCAACTTCATGTGCGTACACATTTAGCGAGCCTACATCGATTATAAAGTTTTCGGAGAGTCTGTCCAGAGTCCGTCCTTGTCGTTTATACAAGTCTCCCCAGAATCTTTAGCACTATCTAGGGATACGAAATATGCCTATATGAATAACAACTACGGACTCAGATGCTGTCCGGATACAGAGGTTAAAGTAACAAAGTTGGGATGCCACCTGAAACCAAGACTTTAAAGGGTTATGCATCCACTGCCAGACTTTTTAGCGATGTCAACCTAGGATACCGCTTACAATAACCAATTTAAAGTGCTCCAAAAAAGGTAATTGCTTTTTTTACGTGGTAAGGCACCCGAAAAGTGTTTGATCGTGCCCCACCCGAACCCAGCGATTCTTCGTAACAAGATGTTTCATAGTTGAGCTAGTTCAGGCAATTGGCACCTAGTACATCGCCAGTGAAGTCGTCACGAAAATTCGTTAGACCAGCTCCACCTGATAAAAGTAGCCTCTCAGCCACTCTTATTCCATTTGGACATTGGAGGTGGTTAAGTGTCAGTTCCACCAACGTCATGCAGCCTGACATATCTACTATACCACACTGTAAATAATCCTGTCACATTCAACAAAATCTGCAGTGTGATTTATGTCAATTATGAGAGGAATATGATCAGAACTTAACGTGATGTCAGATGTCAGACCCCCCTTAGAGGGACGCTAGTTCGTTATTACTCTTTTATTCCTTAATTTTCTATTTTCTAGAATGAACGAGATGTTTAATTGCTTCAATTGGTTTCTCTTGTTTATTCTTGACCAGAGTGGTACGCACGCAATATGAAGCCAAAGTGACTTCGAGTGTTTCTGAGTGGTTTGCCAGAGGAGAAGGTTGTTTATCGGATTTTTGTATATACATACAAACATACATACATATAAGTGGCTACGGATTGAAAGCGTTGATTGACTTGGTTTGTTTATATTAAAAGTGTGAAATTGGAGACGAGTTTTGAAATTGAGTCTTGTTTATAAGATTCATTGGATATTGTGGAAATTGATTTGAACATACAAATGTACATACTACATACATATATTTTTGTATTTTTGTTTCTCTATAGTCTTTATTTGCTACTATGGTCGGACAAAGACAAAGACAATAAGTTAGTATGACTTGACCACGCATACATGAGGTTCCACAAGGTTCTGATTTGTTGGGAACTGGTAAATGGGTAGTACATGACTCTCTACTAACTTAATTAGCCACTTATCACATCGCTCATACAAAACTCATAATTGAATTGAGCTTCAATGTTTTGTCCGCCATTATTTAATGCTTGCAATAAAAGCTTTATAACAAAACAAGCTTCTTAGAAATTTGTTATACACACACGTAAAAATTCCTTAAAGTCTCGCCAAATAAATTTTGCTTTATCAGCAATAAGCATTTGTTGTGTAAACATTTTCCAGGAAAACATACAAACATACATACGTACATATTTATATGCACAATTTGCTACCATATACACTTTCACACACACACCATTTAATTTGATTCTTACTTTTTTATCGTGAGTTTCTTTGCCGGCGACGCATATGCCGGCAAATGTGTAAAACATACGAAAGCAACAACAACGGTCGGCGCAACGAAAAGAGACGCAAAACAAACTTCGAGCGAAAATGTGCTAAGCATTGGTTTCTAGGCTCGAACGAAATTAATGAAAGCATTTAAACTGTGAGAGGCAGAACACTTCGGCTGGTTGCACGGAAAGAACTGGAAGTGGAGTCCGAGACCCATTTGACAATCTTGGAAGTTTTAATACGCAAAAAATATGTTCGAAAATATTATTATTATTAGTGATGATGAAGAAGAGGAAATGGGAGAATTTGAAAAGGCAGCCAAACGTAAAAATAGACCCGATATGTTAATGGAGTGTACAGGGAATTTGAAAATATTGCCTAATTTGTTCGAAATTATTATTAGTGATGATGAACAGGAAATGGGACAATTTATAAAAACTGCCCAACCTGTAAATAGACAAGATATGTTAATAAAGGAGTATGCAGGGAATTCGAAAACACCGCCTTACAATGAAATAAACAATGAAGGGCTCTTCGTGGAAAACCTGCCAAACTCTATGGACATAACAAGAATCAAAAGAGAGCTGCAATTCGAAGAGATAGAAAGAAATCTAGCAGCTTTGGATGGGACTGATGATTATTCAATAGGGTACAGTCAATATCCTATCATAGATTTCGATGAGGAATTTTCAGAAGTATTGGAGTACATGGAAGAAGAAGATCAGAGAGCGAACAATACCATACTAAATGAAGGGGGCTTAGAACAGCAAATAAGCTCAGATCCAATTGAAAGAGTAAACATATTGGAGATACGCTTCGATAATCATGTTGAAAATGAGCAAGCAAACAAAATATCGCGAATTGAAGCGGTCCCTATGGAGATAATACAAAATACACCATCAAAAAAGCACAGTCTCGTGCCAACGACTAGTAGAAGAGAATCGGAACCACGTCGATCACCGACGCCTCTGCGTACGAAAAAGACGAAAAACAAAATCAAAAAACGCCGAGCAACAATCGCCGTAGACAATAAAGCGAATTTGAATTCGTTTGTTGGTAGCAGCGATTGGTGGTATATAACTGAGGTCGGTATGCTGAAATTGAAATTGCGTCGAATGACAACAAGCAAATTAAAGGAAATCTCAACATTGGAAAAACAAAAATCACAGTTAAAACAACTGAGAGTACAGGTGAAAAGGGAAAAGATGCCTGCGTTACGAAAAGAAACGCTTTCAAGTGAGACGCTGTTAAAGCAATGCAAAAGACTTAAATTGTGTCTGAAAAATGTTACACAAAAAACCACTTTGCCAATACCGGCGGTAATAGCATCAGCACTCGAGCTAGACGACATACTGCGGGATATACCGAGTAACACGCCGGGATGTGTAGGATGTGTAGGTTCGTTGGCAACTGAAGTAAAAAGCATACGTAAACCGCAAAATAATAATTCCTATTACTGTGGCATATCAACTTAATTTAACACAGCACTGAATCGCACTTAATAGTTAGTAGAGTATAAGTATTAATATTTTTTAAACTGTTATATTTTTATATGTTTAAAATGTTTTTAAGATAATTATAAGATTATTTTCGAAGATGCATAATTACTACATATAGAAAGTGATTATAAAATAATCATCGCGTGAAAAATGTTTTAAAAGGAAGAATTTGTTTCGTTCATTGCCAGATTTAACTGTTATACTAATTAATATAATTATCGATAATCGCAGTGCGAAGCGCTCATTAAGTGTACTTTACGACTAAAAGTCAAAAATAAAAAATATATACATACATATATGTTCAAACTAAATACGGTACGAGCGTATAAAGGGCCAAATATACGCTTCAATTATTTGATCAAATGTTCCCTAAAAAAGGTAAATTGAGGTAATTTGACGTGTCTATGGGGCTGGTTTTGCATTTGAACAAACGTTTGATACAAATCAAAAATACAAAAAAGTATTTTGTCAAATTTAACAACCATTTGAAGCATCTGTTGTGCCTTATTCAAATTCTCGTCTAATTTGTTGCTGTGAACGATCGTGTGCTATAAGATAAATAAAAAAATAATTAAAAATAAATAAAATTGAAATTTGACAAACGCAGTTTGTTGAGTATGTGGGCTACGCATCAAATTACAACAACAACGATTTGTTCAAATATTTGAAGCGTGTATTTGGCCCTTAAGCGCCAACGTAATTGGAAATCAACTACTTAGTGCGGATATAACAATATCCTGGCACACAAAATAAATCATATATGAGGTCATAAAATAATTGAAACGTGTTTGGACGGCATATTGATTATTTACACATGCTTGTAGGATATGCTGATAATCACAAATGCTGGACATTTGTGCAACCGTATTCATTATTGAGCATGCATTGAACATCTGATCTTTGACGAATTACATTACTTTTTCTATATATACAGTGCCGAACTAATTTATTGGCACAGCAAGCAATTTTAATTTCAGGCCTGGTTTGGAATACCTACTGAGGTGATATTTGATAAAGGAAAAAATTTCTCAGATAAAAGGATCAATTCCCAACCAAATGCACATCATTTCTATTAAATACTTATTTTACTTATTTTATTAAAATTAAAATAATAAGAAAACTGCTCAATTTCATTGAACAAAATTATTGGCACACTTTATCAAAAACGTAGAAAAAATGTAAAAAAAACTTTAAAAAAAGGCAAATTAGTATTTTGTTGCTAAGCCTTTTTGTTGAATGACGGCTTCCAGCCGCTTTGGCATTGAAGAAACTAAAAAATTTTGGTCACTTCTAATCAGGCTCCACTCTTCGGTAAGTGCCGCTTTCAACTCGGCTTTTGTGGATATCGCCCTTTTGTTAATGCGTCTATCCAATTCTTCCCACAAATGTTCGATTGGATTTAAGTCTGGCAATTGTGGCGGATGCGGCAAAGTGTGTTTGACATGGCTAACGCACCACATACATCATAAGCCGTGTGTTTAGGATCATTGTCGTGTTGAAAAGTAAACGACGCTAGTAAATTTAATTTTTCGGCGCTTTTTTTAACATTTCTCTTGAGAATGTCCATGTACAACTTTTTGTCCATGATGCCGTCAATAAATTCCAGCTCGCCAACACTTGCAGCGGACATGCAACCCCACACCATTACTTCTCCACCACCATGTTTAACTGTTATTGCGAGGTTTTCTTTTTGTAGTTCAGTGTTTGATTGTCTCCACACCATTTGACGGCCGTCAGAGCGAAATATATTAAATTTGCTTTCGTCAGAAAAGAGCACAGTGTCCCAAAAGTCTGTGGGTTTTTTGAAATATTCTTTACCATATGCCAAACGCCTCCTTTGGTTCACTTTTGTTATTAGCGGTTTACGCCTCGCAACTCGACAATTAATATCAGCCTCATGCAGTACTCTCCGGATCGTTATTGGATGAATATCCTTCCCGAATTCTTCTGCCACCTCAGCAGCAATGTGTGTTGATGTCAATTTCGGATCCTTTTTTATTTTCCTGACGATTTTATTGCATTCACGCTCAGTCAAAGCTTCAGGTCGTCCTGTGTGTTTTGCGCAATGCTCCTAATTGTGTAACGGCTTCTGTCCATCGTCTCACCAATCTCAGCATATGATTTGCCTTGATCGTAGAGACAAAAAATTATATTACGCTGAGATTCAGTCGTTTTTTTTTTGTTTCGGGCTCATAAAATGTTTAAAATTAATATTATGCGATTTAAAGTTTTGCGTTGTAATTTGTATTATTAAGATAATTGTTTTACGTAAAAAAAACGTTGCTAGATTGGTAAATTTTGGACAAAAAACACATGATTAGCTAAGTGTGCCAATAATTTTGTTCAATGAAATTGAGCAGTGTTTTTTGTTTTTTTAAATTTAATAAATAAATTATAAAAGGTATTTAATGAAGTGATGTGTGCTTGGTTGGGAATTGATCCTTTTACTTGAGAATTTTTTTTTTCAAATATCATCTCACTAGGTATTCCAAGCCGGGCTTGAAATTAAAATTGTTTGCTGTACCACTAATTTAGTGCGGCACTGTATGTAAGTCGAATTATGTATGTGGGTATGTATGTTACCTATAAACTTCGAAACCGCTTTACCGAATTTCATGAAATTTTCAGGGAAATTTTAGAATAGTTGGCAGAGTAGTCGAGTTTGGTGCGAAAGTCTATCGGGAAAGTCTTAAATTTCATCCAATTATAATGGCTTATGTTTCAAGCAAAGCTTTGTAATTCAATGCAGTTCATTTGAAATATAGCTTTGTATGTGGAATTTGTGGTTTATGGAAACGGAACAAAAATTAGAAAAAGTATCTAAGCTACATGGTGTCAATAACTGTTTCCTTGTTTCGGCATACAGTATGCACGCTGCGGAAGAGATGTTTGCCGACCAATATTCAAAGTAATACGATGACAGTGGGCCGAGTATATTTTTATTTCCCGCTCCACCAATATTAAATAGGACACACAGACTTTTGTAAAGACCAAGGTGGATATTATTTCATTAAAAACGGTTCACAATGGTGTGCAGAAACACATCAGATCCATGGAAGTATCAAATCCATTTTTAAACTCACTTCACAACAAGATAACTTTCAGAAACTCACTGAAACTAATTCTACTTCCGCGGAGGATAAATCCTCTGACCACCTTAAGTCTGGAATCAACTTGGCCAATTGAACTTGTAATGAATACCCATGACGACTACTTGCAGCATATTGTGACCTAATACTTGAAGAAAAGAAGCAAAAAACGTCCTAGTCGTGCAACTAAAAGAACTTTTAAAGGGTATTTGATAAATCCATGGGCACTGTGGACTAGGAAACCAAAATTGTAAGAATTGAAAGCAAAATTTTAAAATAAAGAAGAGAAGCAGTTGGATATTTCAGAAACTGCAATATAGGTTTTCTATTTCAATTTGATAGAGTTGATAACTTGAATATATTGCATTTGTTTTAAGAAAGGGGAATGTCGCTTGTCGCATCCTTATTCGTTTTAGGAATAGATTATGCACCAAGACAATAGATATTGCCGAAGATATTTTTGGTTTGCTTGGGTTTGCAAATGGACGGACGTCGAACTGCCGTAAAAGGGGAAAATATTCAATGATAAGTAAATTACAAAAACACAAGAAAGACGTAATAAAAACAAAAATCAGAGACACTGTCTTCTTTCTTTGATTTTTTTAAAGTTCTTTATTTGCAAGTTGTTAGAGAATATTAAGCAAATTGTGTGGAGTTTTCTTTAATTCTACACTAGAAACGAAATCGAGACCATATATCAGCATGGCTGCCTTGCATTTCGCCTATATTCATTCATATGAACGAAATGAAAATACCCGGAGGCCAACAAAAAAAGAAGGCATGAAAACAAAGCGAAATCTTACAAAAATATTCCCAGTGATACACAAAATAAGAAACCAATACAATCTTATACACGCACTATACCTACACAACACACTCAAAATTATCACACTTTGCACGCAAGGGCGAAAAAGAAAACCAACACAATCTCATACACGCACTATATCTACACAACAAGGTCACCCACACAATGGCTAATTTTGATTTTTGACTTCAACTTCTTCAAGACAATTTTCGGTTGTGGCAGAAAACGAAATTAATTTCAATAGCAAGTACAGTGAATACACATTTATTGAACAGCCAAAGGAACCAAGTGAAATTTTTAACTATCGTTGAATTTCCGTAGGTCGGACTTTTATAAGTCGAATATCTCCATGACTCGAATTAAGTACGTTTATAGTGGAAAATCAGTATAATATGCCCATATAACTCCAATATCTTCATAATTTGAACTTTTGTTATGTATTATGGTGATTCGAGATTTGGAAGTTTGACTGTACGAGAAATACGCACAGTCCGCAAAATTCGAGTCTCAATCGCGCAAAGCAAATTTCGTCACCCTTACTTTGTGTTGTGTTCTTTCCTCTTCTTTCCTTGTGATCGGCAATGAAGAAAAAATCAAATGGTCTAGAATTTGTTGTTGCGTGAGCGTAGCAAAAAAGAGAAATTTTTATTCCCGCACGCGCCCCACTTCACATCGTAGCCAACAAGTCAATCTTCGATTGTCAGGTCCCGAGCGCGTTTCGTTTTGAGTTCAAATTTGCTTGCACGCAAAAAGTATACATATTCATATACGCAGGCAAATTTTTTTTCTTTGCCTTCCCTTATGTTCGGCAAATAAGGAAAAAACAAATGTCACACGCTTTGTTGTTGCGTGGTCAAAGGCAAAATGTATTGTTTGTCTGTTTTCGCAGTAGCCCAGCTGGTTTGATATCGTTTTCACATGGGACACTTGCAGTTGCTTGCTGTTTTTTCTGTTTGTCTGCTAGTCAAGGTAGAATTAGCTGTATTCAACTTGGATTTTTGGACATACCTAGCGCAAAATATGCATTTTAAATCAATTTTATTTCTTTATTGAGTAATTTATTTCTTTATTTCTAACAGCCCGAACGAATAATACATATATACATAAATTCATATGTCTGGCAGCTGTCTGTTGAGCAACTTGAGTGTATCTATAAGAGAATGTACGCCCATATGTTAGAAAAGATATATAAATAAGTACAAAGAAGCCAATAACAATTAAGCGACACAGTGTTAGGCTTAGGCAATGCGCTAAAAAGTAGCATCCACGTACATTGAAAGAGTGTAACCTTTACAGTTCTCAGTTTGAGCACAAATTGGTTATACAATACTGATTTATGTTTAAGGAATGGTCGCTAAACACACTGCAATTGAACACTGAGACCAACGGTTTTAATAGGGGCTACAAGATTCAGTAACCATTGTATGAGACGGAATTACTTCGCAAAAGAAGGAATTGCTAATCAATGTTATCAAAAAAGTAGGAACCATTCTAGAGAGAGAAAATAGCAGGCATAATGCAACTTGAGCTCTTGATCCTTAGGTTCATACTAGAACACACTTCAAACTGGGCTACTGATGCTTCCCGCACAGAAGAGTATTACGTTATGCGTATGTAAATTCGTACCCACATTTAAAGATTTAAAAACTCGATTACAGAGACATGTGATCCTCACAGGCTAAACTTCATTTAAGTGATGGCGATAGGTGTAGAGTTAGATATGAGTCCATTTCAATATAATTAGCCATTTATTTCTAACAATATTATCTCTATGTTTTAGGTTTGAAGACTTCAATTTGTTAGAGGCTATTGTTCTCCAAGCTATTCCAGTTATACCTGCGCGTATTGCGCTGTCCTAATCATCAATTTATCGTCCTAAGAGTAATTAAGAGTTGGATTTTTACAAGGAAATTTTATAGTCAAGTGAAGGAGAGATCGGAAAGTAGATATTTAGTAGATACAATAGTTACTTTGACGAGAAAAATTTAGCTAGCTATGACCGCTTGTCCATCCGGTCGCACGGTTGACCATCTGTGTTGAATGCGGATTATTGATTGAGTTCGTCAATAAATATAATGGGTTTTTACGTACGGTGCAAATGTGTCCAGTTGATCGGGAATTTACTTTTTGAAAATCACGTTAACCTGATACATATAGAAATGAAAATACGAGTATGAAGAGCCGTCAAGATGTTCGCTGTTCGACCGTAATAAATGAAAATTTATTGCGGGGGTCATATACTTCAGATTTGTAGACTGGCAGACCATTACCTCACGCTAAAATCCTTCATCTCTCCATTCATTTAAATTTTGCATTAAGGGTTGATCGTTAAAGCCAAGGCTGTGTTGACACTTTACACTATGTGAATAATACTAAACAACCCCCAAAGGTGTCATTGAGGATAATTGGACACATTTTATGCACCATGCACCCTGCGAAACTGTAAGTGTACTAGGATAAGATAAGCTTAGCCCGAGGATTTTCATAGATGAGCAGTTTTGTGTGGGGAATCGGCAGATTCCGGACAACAGTTATGAGGTGGTAAGCGAATGCGTGCCGTATAGCACGCGAGTATAAGAGTCCAGTCATATGGATCAACACGGGCGACGGATTTCTGGTGGTTAGTAAACTCTTCTTCTTTTCCTCTGGACTACCTAGAAAAGTGCCGCCAGAACTTTCTTTCTCAACTTCATGTGCGTACACATTTAGCGAGCCTACATCGATTATAAAGTTTTCGGAGAGTCTGTCCAGAGTCCGTCCTTGTCGTTTATACAAGTCTCCCCAGAATCTTTAGCACTATCTAGGGATACGAAATATGCCTATATGAATAACAACTACGGACTCAGATGCTGTCCGGATACAGAGGTTAAAGTAACAAAGTTGGGATGCCACCTGAAACCAAGACTTTAAAGGGTTATGCATCCACTGCCAGACTTTTTAGCGATGTCAACCTAGGATACCGCTTACAATAACCAATTTAAAGTGCTCCAAAAAAGGTAATTGCTTTTTTTACGTGGTAAGGCACCCGAAAAGTGTTTGATCGTGCCCCACCCGAACCCAGCGATTCTTCGTAACAAGATGTTTCATAGTTGAGCTAGTTCAGGCAATTGGCACCTAGTACATCGCCAGTGAAGTCGTCACGAAAATTCGTTAGACCAGCTCCACCTGATAAAAGTAGCCTCTCAGCCACTCTTATTCCATTTGGACATTGGAGGTGGTTAAGTGTCAGTTCCACCAACGTCATGCAGCCTGACATATCTACTATACCACACTGTAAATAATCCTGTCACATTCAACAAAATCTGCAGTGTGATTTATGTCAATTATGAGAGGAATATGATCAGAACTTAACGTGATGTCAGATGTCAGACCCCCCTTAGAGGGACGCTAGTTCGTTATTACTCTTTTATTCCTTAATTTTCTATTTTCTAGAATGAACGAGATGTTTAATTGCTTCAATTGGTTTCTCTTGTTTATTCTTGACCAGAGTGGTACGCACGCAATATGAAGCCAAAGTGACTTCGAGTGTTTCTGAGTGGTTTGCCAGAGGAGAAGGTTGTTTATCGGATTTTTGTATATACATACAAACATACATACATATAAGTGGCTACGGATTGAAAGCGTTGATTGACTTGGTTTGTTTATATTAAAAGTGTGAAATTGGAGACGAGTTTTGAAATTGAGTCTTGTTTATAAGATTCATTGGATATTGTGGAAATTGATTTGAACATACAAATGTACATACTACATACATATATTTTTGTATTTTTGTTTCTCTATAGTCTTTATTTGCTACTATGGTCGGACAAAGACAAAGACAATAAGTTAGTATGACTTGACCACGCATACATGAGGTTCCACAAGGTTCTGATTTGTTGGGAACTGGTAAATGGGTAGTACATGACTCTCTACTAACTTAATTAGCCACTTATCACATCGCTCATACAAAACTCATAATTGAATTGAGCTTCAATGTTTTGTCCGCCATTATTTAATGCTTGCAATAAAAGCTTTATAACAAAACAAGCTTCTTAGAAATTTGTTATACACACACGTAAAAATTCCTTAAAGTCTCGCCAAATAAATTTTGCTTTATCAGCAATAAGCATTTGTTGTGTAAACATTTTCCAGGAAAACATACAAACATACATACGTACATATTTATATGCACAATTTGCTACCATATACACTTTCACACACACACCATTTAATTTGATTCTTACTTTTTTATCGTGAGTTTCTTTGCCGGCGACGCATATGCCGGCAAATGTGTAAAACATACGAAAGCAACAACAACGGTCGGCGCAACGAAAAGAGACGCAAAACAAACTTCGAGCGAAAATGTGCTAAGCATTGGTTTCTAGGCTCGAACGAAATTAATGAAAGCATTTAAACTGTGAGAGGCAGAACACTTCGGCTGGTTGCACGGAAAGAACTGGAAGTGGAGTCCGAGACCCATTTGACAATCTTGGAAGTTTTAATACGCAAAAAATATGTTCGAAAATATTATTATTATTAGTGATGATGAAGAAGAGGAAATGGGAGAATTTGAAAAGGCAGCCAAACGTAAAAATAGACCCGATATGTTAATGGAGTGTACAGGGAATTTGAAAATATTGCCTAATTTGTTCGAAATTATTATTAGTGATGATGAACAGGAAATGGGACAATTTATAAAAACTGCCCAACCTGTAAATAGACAAGATATGTTAATAAAGGAGTATGCAGGGAATTCGAAAACACCGCCTTACAATGAAATAAACAATGAAGGGCTCTTCGTGGAAAACCTGCCAAACTCTATGGACATAACAAGAATCAAAAGAGAGCTGCAATTCGAAGAGATAGAAAGAAATCTAGCAGCTTTGGATGGGACTGATGAGTATTCAATAGGGTACAGTCAATATCCTATCATAGATTTCGATGAGGAATTTTCAGAAGTATTGGAGTACATGGAAGAAGAAGATCAGAGAGCGAACAATACCATACTAAATGAAGGGGGCTTAGAACAGCAAATAAGCTCAGATCCAATTGAAAGAGTAAACATATTGGAGATACGCTTCGATAATCATGTTGAAAATGAGCAAGCAAACAAAATATCGCGAATTGAAGCGGTCCCTATGGAGATAATACAAAATACACCATCAAAAAAGCACAGTCTCGTGCCAACGACTAGTAGAAGAGAATCGGAACCACGTCGATCACCGACGCCTCTGCGTACGAAAAAGACGAAAAACAAAATCAAAAAACGCCGAGCAACAATCGCCGTAGACAATAAAGCGAATTTGAATTCGTTTGTTGGTAGCAGCGATTGGTGGTATATAACTGAGGTCGGTATGCTGAAATTGAAATTGCGTCGAATGACAACAAGCAAATTAAAGGAAATCTCAACATTGGAAAAACAAAAATCACAGTTAAAACAACTGAGAGTACAGGTGAAAAGGGAAAAGATGCCTGCGTTACGAAAAGAAACGCTTTCAAGTGAGACGCTGTTAAAGCAATGCAAAAGACTTAAATTGTGTCTGAAAAATGTTACACAAAAAACCACTTTGCCAATACCGGCGGTAATAGCATCAGCACTCGAGCTAGACGACATACTGCGGGATATACCGAGTAACACGCCGGGATGTGTAGGATGTGTAGGTTCGTTGGCAACTGAAGTAAAAAGCATACGTAAACCGCAAAATAATAATTCCTATTACTGTGGCATATCAACTTAATTTAACACAGCACTGAATCGCACTTAATAGTTAGTAGAGTATAAGTATTAATATTTTTTAAACTGTTATATTTTTATATGTTTAAAATGTTTTTAAGATAATTATAAGATTATTTTCGAAGATGCATAATTACTACATATAGAAAGTGATTATAAAATAATCATCGCGTGAAAAATGTTTTAAAAGGAAGAATTTGTTTCGTTCATTGCCAGATTTAACTGTTATACTAATTAATATAATTATCGATAATCGCAGTGCGAAGCGCTCATTAAGTGTACTTTACGACTAAAAGTCAAAAATAAAAAATATATACATACATATATGTTCAAACTAAATACGGTACGAGCGTATAAAGGGCCAAATATACGCCTCAATTATTTGATCAAATGTTCCCTAAAAAAGGTAAATTGAGGTAATTTGACGTGTCTATGGGGCTGGTTTTGCATTTGAACAAACGTTTGATACAAATCAAAAATACAAAAAAGTATTTTGTCAAATTTAACAACCATTTGAAGCATCTGTTGTGCCTTATTCAAATTCTCGTCTAATTTGTTGCTGTGAACGATCGTGTGCTATAAGATAAATAAAAAAATAATTAAAAATAAATAAAATTGAAATTTGACAAACGCAGTTTGTTGAGTATGTGGGCTACGCATCAAATTACAACAACAACGATTTGTTCAAATATTTGAAGCGTGTATTTGGCCCTTAAGCGCCAACGTAATTGGAAATCAACTACTTAGTGCGGATATAACAATATCCTGGCACACAAAATAAATCATATATGAGGTCATAAAATAATTGAAACGTGTTTGGACGGCATATTGATTATTTACACATGCTTGTAGGATATGCTGATAATCACAAATGCTGGACATTTGTGCAACCGTATTCATTATTGAGCATGCATTGAACATCTGATCTTTGACGAATTACATTACTTTTTCTATATATACAGTGCCGAACTAATTTATTGGCACAGCAAGCAATTTTAATTTCAGGCCTGGTTTGGAATACCTACTGAGGTGATATTTGATAAAGGAAAAAATTTCTCAGATAAAAGGATCAATTCCCAACCAAATGCACATCATTTCTATTAAATACTTATTTTACTTATTTTATTAAAATTAAAATAATAAGAAAACTGCTCAATTTCATTGAACAAAATTATTGGCACACTTTATCAAAAACGTAGAAAAAATGTAAAAAAAACTTTAAAAAAAGGCAAATTAGTATTTTGTTGCTAAGCCTTTTTGTTGAATGACGGCTTCCAGCCGCTTTGGCATTGAAGAAACTAAAAAATTTTGGTCACTTCTAATCAGGCTCCACTCTTCGGTAAGTGCCGCTTTCAACTCGGCTTTTGTGGATATCGCCCTTTTGTTAATGCGTCTATCCAATTCTTCCCACAAATGTTCGATTGGATTTAAGTCTGGCAATTGTGGCGGATGCGGCAAAGTGTGTTTGACATGGCTAACGCACCACATACATCATAAGCCGTGTGTTTAGGATCATTGTCGTGTTGAAAAGTAAACGACGCTAGTAAATTTAATTTTTCGGCGCTTTTTTTAACATTTCTCTTGAGAATGTCCATGTACAACTTTTTGTCCATGATGCCGTCAATAAATTCCAGCTCGCCAACACTTGCAGCGGACATGCAACCCCACACCATTACTTCTCCACCACCATGTTTAACTGTTATTGCGAGGTTTTCTTTTTGTAGTTCAGTGTTTGATTGTCTCCACACCATTTGACGGCCGTCAGAGCGAAATATATTAAATTTGCTTTCGTCAGAAAAGAGCACAGTGTCCCAAAAGTCTGTGGGTTTTTTGAAATATTCTTTACCATATGCCAAACGCCTCCTTTGGTTCACTTTTGTTATTAGCGGTTTACGCCTCGCAACTCGACAATTAATATCAGCCTCATGCAGTACTCTCCGGATCGTTATTGGATGAATATCCTTCCCGAATTCTTCTGCCACCTCAGCAGCAATGTGTGTTGATGTCAATTTCGGATCCTTTTTTATTTTCCTGACGATTTTATTGCATTCACGCTCAGTCAAAGCTTCAGGTCGTCCTGTGTGTTTTGCGCAATGCTCCTAATTGTGTAACGGCTTCTGTCCATCGTCTCACCAATCTCAGCATATGATTTGCCTTGATCGTAGAGACAAAAAATTATATTACGCTGAGATTCAGTCGTTTTTTTTTTGTTTCGGGCTCATAAAATGTTTAAAATTAATATTATGCGATTTAAAGTTTTGCGTTGTAATTTGTATTATTAAGATAATTGTTTTACGTAAAAAAAACGTTGCTAGATTGGTAAATTTTGGACAAAAAACACATGATTAGCTAAGTGTGCCAATAATTTTGTTCAATGAAATTGAGCAGTGTTTTTTGTTTTTTTAAATTTAATAAATAAATTATAAAAGGTATTTAATGAAGTGATGTGTGCTTGGTTGGGAATTGATCCTTTTACTTGAGAATTTTTTTTTTCAAATATCATCTCACTAGGTATTCCAAGCCGGGCTTGAAATTAAAATTGTTTGCTGTACCACTAATTTAGTGCGGCACTGTATGTAAGTCGAATTATGTATGTGGGTATGTATGTTACCTATAAACTTCGAAACCGCTTTACCGAATTTCATGAAATTTTCAGGGAAATTTTAGAATAGTTGGCAGAGTAGTCGAGTTTGGTGCGAAAGTCTATCGGGAAAGTCTTAAATTTCATCCAATTATAATGGCTTATGTTTCAAGCAAAGCTTTGTAATTCAATGCAGTTCATTTGAAATATAGCTTTGTATGAACTAAAACGATTGAACACAAAAATTATTAAACAATAGCATGTCGATGACGCGAACTTAACAAATATCGCTCAATGCGACTAAAGAAGTTTTCACTTACCGTTTACATGTTCATTCCATACAACTCCCTAACAATGCAAAGCACCTGCTAGTAATTATAATGGAAAAATTCTGAAAATTATTTTTCCAATTTTTTTGGAATTTTTGAAACAACTTTTATCTAGGTATAAATAATATACATTAAATAAATTATTAAAGAAGTACTCAGCTGATAAGTACTTTTAACATGAATATTTTCTAACACTGGCTTTTGTAAGAACTTCAGATGTTTGTGGTGCCCGCGAATTTAAAAATATTAACTTAAATTTTCAACACGCAATTTCGAAGAACCAATATCGCTAAATCAATAGTTTTACGAATATATTTTGTACATTAAAATTGTGTATTCTTGGTTTCGATAATTACTTAATTAAATGTTTGAACCTGAGGCTGCGAAACAATGGGCAAATCCTTTCATTCTTTAACCATTTAACCAAACTGAGCCACATATTTGAGCACACAATGATAAAGCAACAATTTGTATTGGACTTCTGTTTAAGGAATAGTGTTTATGCTACCGTTCTACACTGAGACCAATTGATTTTTGTGGGTGCTGTATGAACCAGTAATCCTAGGGTCTAAGATGGAAACGGTTCAAACAATCGATCGATACCGCCAAAAATAAAAATTAAATTGTATGCCAATAAACGAAGGCCTCGTGCTAAATTTCCGCCGTCTTAATCAGAAACTTAGCAATTAATTCGCACTGATCAACGTGTTAAAACTACCCTTCGTTTTCTCGCATATAACGTTTATGTATTCTTATTCTACGATGAGCATCTTGTTCGCCGATCTTTCTATCATAAAAGCTTTAACAGCAGGCGCCGAACCTTGTATTGGCAATTTAATGTATTCATATAATGCTTAAGCATTATACGACGTTCTTCTTTTTTATTTACAACATTGAGAAAATTAAGAAAATTACGACCGTATAGCGCTGAGGTTACAGGGACCAAGACCAACACCAAAACTTAAGCGATGAACTATAAATAAGACAGCATCCGCTCGTGGGCAAGTAGTACCAATAACACGTTGAGTGTGAAAAGCTCTTTTCAGGCACACGCTGCTAAATAGACTCGACTAGTCAAGCTGGTCAAGAAAATGTACGAGTATACTTTATGGGGTCTTCATTGACTTCTTCACTGGATTACAACTAAAAACTATTCATTCTTTTTTTTTTTGACACGTGGTTAAATATTTATTAAAGTTTTAATTTAATTAAACATTGATTTTCAAAGACATCAAATGAGACACACGACATAAAATTAGTTTTACTTTTAGTTCGAAAAATTTGCTTTTGTTTTTCGTAATTTAACAAATACTTATGTTGTTGTTTAAATATTTAACAACAAATCTCTTTGTTTATATATATTCATTCCTTCAAATATATGGTGATCATTTTCTGGATTCATCATGCAATACATTCTAAGTACGCTTAAATTGTATAATTTTCAAAATCGTGAATTTTATATTAAATAAAATAATAAATCATACAAATAATGTATCATAATAATATAATAAAGAAAATATAATTAAATTTATATTGCACTAAATAAAAGCTAAAATATAAGAAATTCACTTAACGAAAGTCTTCTGCTGTTTAATCGTCAGTTTCAAGAGATACAACGTCACGTCTTCACGACCAACCTTTTAAAATGCAATAATGCCATGATAGAACCGCTTCAATCCAATCGAAATACGCCTCTCATGCATGACTAAATTCTGTTAGGTACTGAAGCAATTTCACAACTACAAATCTAAAAACACACGCACATAGAGTTAAAAGGATTTCTCAGCCAACTTAATAGTCTTCTCGAATTAATTGTTCGCAGAACTTCTGTTAATGTACCATATAAATTATGAAATCTCACACTTAATTTAGAAACTAAAGCGAAATTAGTAATAATAAACTTAAAGGGGAACCTAATTATTTTGCACTAAAAAGTTTCGATTTAAATTAATTTAGCAACACACATCGAAATCGATTACCTAAACCAAAAATACAGAATGCAACAGAGCTGCATTGTTTGCAATCCGCCAGCCCAAAGTCCGAGTATAAGGTGAATAACAGAGTTTTATGGAATTTAGTTTTAGTTAATAATATCACTCAGCGATTCCTTCAACTGCTGATAAATTTCGAGTTGTTGTTCAGGTCGCAAATTTAAGATCTGTATCGAAAAGCATAGTTGAATATTACAAGAGAACATAGCGAATAGATTTTGGTTCGTTGACTTACCTGTGTTAAAAGCTTAGATGGCGACGGTGTTCTAATAAAACTGGAAATGTATACGTTCACAAAAGTGGCCATTAAAAATTGACAATCGAAACGATCCATAATGCCGCCATGGCCTGGTATCATGTCGCCAAAATCCTAAACGAGAATAGCAACTGCAGTCACGATAGACTTAAGCCTTTTAAAAACGACCTACCTTGATCTTAAATGCACGCTTAAAGCCCGAAGCAAAGAAACCACCGAAAGGTCCAATGATCGAGGTGAACAGGCTTAGTGCAATCGAGTGCCAAATGAATGGATAAATGCTGATTGATTTGCCAATGCCGAACTGCAACATAAAACGTACAATAAATCACAACACCAGGGTTAAAGCTTTGCAGTGAGACTTACCAATTTCAAGCTATACTCCTGCGGAGTAAATATATAGCTGGGCTCGCAAGTCATCGTCATGCGTCCTAATTCCTCAGAATAGTGTATGGGACAGTAAAAGTATTGATATTGGCACAAAATATATGAGAAAATGATGCCGAATATAACAGTAGCAAAGCCACCACCAATAAAGCCTTCCCAAGTCTTTTTCGGACTCAATTTAATCAAAGGTGTTCTGCCGAAGAAAAAGCCAAAAACATAAGCCATGACATCGTTGCAAACTATCATCGAAACCGGTACAATAAACCATATGAGTCCTGCGTGAAAAAGATTACAAAGAAAGAAGGAAGTTAACTCTTCAATTCTAATGTTTCAATTTGTTGTGGCGCACCTTCGAATATATTCTGTATAATCAGGTAGCTCTGCGTGACCACAATAAGTAGCGACACATGGGTCCAAGCGAATAGACTGAATTGTTTGATGTAGTATTTCTTGACGAGTGACAAAACAAACCAAACGAAGCCAATTATGTAGAGGGCAAACGACAAAAATCGATGGTAGGTGACCAAGAACTTTATGTATTCCTGTGAGTGAAATGAAGAACATTATACTCGACGCTATAAATACATAGCATATATCATCTATCATACATACCACACGATTAATGACAACGCCAAAATAGTCAACCAGATTCTCGCCATAAAAGAAGTAATTCGAGGTGAGCAAAAAATACCAAGATAGACTGCGGAACCAAGGCAACCCATGTATGCGATAGACTTGATAACCGATTGAGATTATTTCCTGGAAGCATTTCACCTGCACAAGCAAAGTCTGTAACAAGAAAGGGAATAATTACATCGGTAAAAAAAAGAAAAATAGGCAGCAAATATAAGCACTTACAGTGATCATTAGCGCTAACGGACCGCCGTAGATGATCAAAGCAAAGCCACAAATCATGATCCATGTGAATATACCGCGTATAACCCAATTCTTCCATCTAAAAACGGAAGATAAACAAAGAATCAATTGTTTATAAAATGGAGCTTTTCAAGTGGCGCCCACAGCTGTCGGTTTTTTTGGCCAAAATAATAAGACCCACCTGTCTGGCAAGTCCTTGAGCGCAGAATCCAAAATCTCCGGCGTTTTATCGGTGCCTTGTGGCAAATTCTTAGCCAATTCTTCAACGAATTTCTCTTCGGCTATTTTCTCCTCTTCGGAATCTATCTGTTTGAATGAAGGTAATTGAAAAAATGTGAGAAACAAAGTGAAAAAGTGAAAGAAGAGACAATGAGAGCACAGACAAATGTGCCCAAAGTCCAATAACCGCAAGATATTAAGATATTAATGAGATATATGTACATACATTTGTATTTGCAAGCCTATAGGCGTAGCCACTTGATGGCGTTTCTAAAAACCGCCACGCCGGTCTCTTAACAGTTTAGCCAGCAATAGTGATAAGAAAAGCTATTTTAGCTATTTAGTCTTATCGAATAAGCATCGAATCCGGAACATACTTTTCTTTGAGTAGTGCAAGAGCATGAGCTAAGCTACAACAACGGCATTAGGGGCTGTAGGGGCGGTACATAGAAGTGCTTGGCCATGGTAATGTGTATAGATTTCTAATAACGTCACACGCTGTTTGATGATGGCACAAAACCAAATGCGTGGGTATGCTTTGGTGCGAATATGTTCGAAGGTGTTGAGTTGGTGGTTGTTTTGCTGGCGCAACCGCCCCACCAATCGCAGAGCTTCTGCCGTAATGGAAGCTAATTGAATTTGTCTTGTGTAGCATGAGTTTTTCTACTACTGCGACGTAACAAGACGTTTTGTTGCATTGTGTTTATTTAAGAATTTGATCTATTTTTTCGATAGCAACAACAACAAAGATGAGACATACATGAATGAAGCGGTCGCTTTAATTATGCAAATGAAATGATTTTTTCCTTTAACTATTTAACTTTTTTTTAAATTTCTTCTGTATATATTGTAAAACACAGACGTACTTACATGATCGGAGGAATCAGCAGCAGAATGGCGCTTGTCCTTGTCAGCTTCAGAGTTAGCCCCGCCTGAGTTGGACTGAATAACATCACCAGGCTCATTCTCAACCTTTCTGCGTCGCACTTCGGCCATGATTTTATTCAAATTTATTTTCACAAGTAAATTAAATTTTTATGGTTTAATATATATAATTTTGTATATTAGTCGCTGTTAGATGTTTCTTAAGTTTAGGTCGATGTTACCGCTGTTACACTGAATAATAAGCCTACACCGATCGAATTCAATTGTTTTACCAACAGCTCTGATATTTTCTCTATATGAGTTACTAGTGATGGACAACGCACATAGACAGGTTGTTGTTGAGAATCGACAATTGTAAAACACCAAATATAGACTATATAAAACTGTTGATGTCACACATATAATATTATTTTCAGCGTATAAAATATGACATAAGAGTAAAACTTATATATATTTCAAAATTTTTTATTATTCTATGTTAGCATATTACTACTATCGATGCTTATACCTAATTTTCAATCCAATCACGCCACTACTTCACAACACTGTAAAATGTTTTCTCTGAACAACACTGTTACAGACGGCTTGGGTTGATAAAGAAAACGCGTCGCAAAATTGCAAAAAGAGCTGAAGCATAATTTCTGCAAATATTTATAAACTTTACTTGCAAAAACTATATATATATAATGGCTGCCTCTATTGATGGCATATTTCCAGCGACGCTTCAAGAGAACATCAAAAAATCTAAAGTACTTGTTGTCGGTGCCGGTGGCATTGGCTGCGAAGTGCTGAAGAACCTTGTGCTCAGCGGCTTTCCATACATTGAAATTGTGAGTAGTTCATTTAATATTTTTTCCTGCTTAATAACCATTTATTATTTAATGAATTTACAGATCGATTTGGATACCATTGATTTAAGCAACTTGAATCGTCAATTTCTTTTTCATCGGGAGCACGTGGGAAAGTCAAAGGCGAAAGTGGCCCGTGAGAGCGCGCTGGCATTTAATCCAGATGTTGAGATCGTCGCACATCACGATAACGTTACGAGGTGAGTGGGTCAATAAATTTCCATTTGTGCTAATATTAAATCATTTGTTAATTTTTAGTTCCGATTACGGCATCAATTTTTTCAAGAAATTCGATGTTGTTCTCGGCGCATTGGACAACCAAGCCGCACGTAATCACGTTAATCGGATGTGCCTGAATGCAGATGTGCCATTGATAGAGAGTGGCACAGCTGGTTACAATGGTCAAGTTGAAATGATCAAGAAGGGTGAGACTTTGTGTTATGAGTGTCAACCAAAAGCGGCACAGAAGACATTCCCTGGCTGCACTATACGGAACACTCCTTCAGAGTCAATACACTGCATTGTCTGGGCAAAGCATCTCTTTAAGTAAGTAAGCAACGAATGTAAGTTTGCCGTTTATTAATTTTAAAAATATTTTAGTCAACTTTTTGGCGAAAGCATTGAAGATGAGGACATATCACCGGACATGGCAGACCCAGAGGCGCTGGAAGCCACTGTTAATGATGATGGTGTAGATGAGCAGGCATCAAACGATAAGGCTGTACCAAAAGCAACAGAATCTGGAAATGTGGCGCGGATCAATACGCGTCAATGGGCCAAGGATACTAACTATGATCCTGCTAAGCTATTCAACAAATTCTTCTTCGATGATATTAACTATCTGCTCACCATGTCTAATCTCTGGAAAACTCGTAAAGCTCCATCACCCGTGCAATGGAAAACTTTGGTGACGGAGATAGGAGCTGGAGATGCGCCACCTGAATATACCCGTCAATATCACAAAATTTGGACCTTGGAGGAATGTGCAAAAGTGTTTGAAAGTTGCTTGAAGTCTTTAGGCTCGAGCTATTTGAAGTTGGATAAAAATGATACGCTCGTTTGGGACAAGGACGATCAGCCGGCTATGGACTTTGTTGCTTCATGCGCGAATATACGCGCCTACATTTTCGCAATTGAACCCAAATCACGCTTCGAGATCAAATCAATGGCGGGCAACATTATTCCAGCGATAGCCACAACGAACGCAATTACTGCCGGTATAGCTGTACTGCGTGCCTTCCGTGTTCTGGAGGGAAAATTCAAAGAATGTCAATCAGTCTACACACGTTTAAGGCAAAATGGGCGACAACAATTCATTGTTCCGGACAAGGAATTAACGAAGCCGAATCCAGATTGCTATGTTTGTTCCGCTGAGCCGGCAATACACCTCCGCATCGACACGAAACGCATGCGTATACGCGAGTTCCGTGATGAGGTGCTCATAAAAACACTTAACATGATCAATCCAGATGTTACGGTCGATGCGAAAGGCATTATTATCATCTCTTCGGAGGAAGGCGAGACTGAGTGCAACGAGGAGAAGTTCCTCTCCGATTTGGATATTGTCGATGGTGTTTTGTTGAAGTGCGACGATTTCTTCCAGAATTACAATTTAAGTATTATCGTCATACACTTTGATGCCGAACGTGACGATCCACTCTTCGAAGTCATTGCTAACAAAGATCAGCTCAAGCCAAAGGAGGATGAAACACAAAAGGAAGATGACGCTGAGGAAAAGAAGGCATCGTTGAAACGCAAGGTTTTGACCGACAAAGAACTTGCAGACGATGGTCCGTCAACATCGAAACGCAGTCGTCTTGATGATAGCGATGATGATGATTTGGAGATTATTAGTGATGATTCAGACATTGAATCAGTGCCGGACTCAAGTGCACCGGAGGCGATCAGCAGTCCATTGGAGGTTATAGCAAAACGTAAGTCTGTCGCCAGCGATGTGGGTGAAGTGACGACAATTTCCGATTCGGACGATGATGTCGGACCTACCAAGTCCAAACGCCTCCGCAATGAGAGTGCACACCTTGAGACGATTGAAATAGATTAAATAAGAATTTGTAAGAAAAAGAGTTGTTTCTGAGAATAGGTAAAATAAGGAAATATTGTACAATAAATTTGTTTCACTGATTATCGAACAGAATGCGCTGGGTTAAATGGTCTTGGTCTATTGCTACTTGTTGTGACAATCGGTAGTTGTAGGATAAATATTTCAGATCATTACTTTTATTGGGTTGCCCCTTATTGTATCGGTTTGCTCCTTCGGTATTAGTTATACATACCAACTGGGAGGATTTAAAATTTTTGGGTAGGAAGAGTTTTTCTATGGCGCTTTCGAGACCCACGAGTACCTTGGTACTGTCAATAATAGTTCTTCGAATGACATGACTCCTTCTAGTTCGTCTCATTTAAGACATATACTATTTCGGTTCTTATTTTCTACTTTAAAGTGACACATTTTTACGATAAGGAACATTGAATTGCATTGACTAGATATTTGTCTTATACCAATGTAAATCACTCTTATACAAATGTATTAATTTTTAAAAGTTGGCAGCATTCCGCATGGAACGGTAGTGCCGTCTGTCATATGTTCGTGTGTGCTGCAGTAAATAGGCTGATGTATTTTTCTATTAAAATTAGCCGAAATTGTTATAATCAGAATGATAATTTCAGATGTCCTTCACAATGAAACTATTCGCCAATAGTTCGCGTCTCTGGAAAAGCGTGTCAGTTACACGAGGCTTTCATATGCTCATGCGGCCGATTGGCGGTGTTACAGCGGACACACTGCCGTCGTCTTCGTCGATTGCGTCTTCGCCGGCAAATAAAAGTTTGGCACAGATAACTCCTAGCGGTTCACTTCAAGGATTGCTGACGCCTTTCAGTGCACTGCTGACACAAGTAGCCGGCTTCAAAGTGAAGGGACGTCTAAAGCGCCGCTGTAAAGATTGTTACTTCGTTGTGCGCCAACAACGTACTTATGTCATCTGCCCAACGCACCCGCGCCACAAGCAAATGGCAATGAAAAAGCGAGACTACAAGTCCTGGATTCTGACACACGCTTCGCAATCGAAAGTGCGCGACTATTAGACATAATGCCTTTGAATGGGTTTGCATATTATAAATATAATTTTTAATTTGATTCCAATTATGTTCCTCATAGGCGTTTTTTATTACCCGCTTTTGCTGAAATTGTTTTGATTTATAATAAAATCAAGTGTTGGTAATTAGTGTTAATTAAATTTTTAGACGTTGGCTGACTATGTCAGCTGATTCTATTTAAGTGTTATTGCTGTGGGCGAACTTTGAACGGAATATCTAGTGAAAATGGCATAGAATCGAAATTCATTCAACACCTGATCACAATCAGCACTTCTCGCCCCCTCAACGATAGTCAATATCAGTTGAGAAGCGATAAAGTGTAGTGCTGCTATTTTCGAAACTTTGGAATTTAGTAGCGGTAGACTTTAGCTGCAAAACAGGTGCGAAAACATGGATATTACAAATAATAGCGGCGTAGTTAACGACATGAGCAAACGCTATCGTCATGCAGGGGATCTAACGGGCGAGGAACCAACCCGACCGGTAAGTGGAGTTCTTCGTTAAAGATGTGTCCATAAAAAATTTTAATTCTCATTAGTTCGCCGAGGTGATGATATCCGTGCCCTGGGGCCATCTTGCCGGTAAGTGGTTTGGTCCACAAAATGTGCAACCCATACTTGGTTTGCACGGTTGGCAGGACAACGCGGGCACCTTTGATCTCCTCGTGCCCCTGTTGCCACCCGACACCGCATTCCTCTCGGTGGACTTGCCTGGCCATGGTTTATCGTCGCGGCTGCCCGATGGCTGCTATTACAACTCTATCGACAATCTTTATGTGATACGCATCATCATGCGCCAATATAAGTGGGAGAAGGTCTCACTCGTCGGTCATTCCATGTCGTCAATCATTGCATTTGTCTTCGCAGCCGTATTTCCCGACAAAGTGGATATGGTTATTGCCATAGATGCGCTCAAACCACACCAGCGTCCTTATCCGGCTGTGATACGAACCATGGAAACGCGTATGGATGAGTTCTTGCGCGAAGACGAACGCAATCGCAGCAAAAATGAGCCGCCCAGTTACAGCTACGACGAACTGATTGAACGCATCTACATCGGCACGTTTCAGTCCATCTCAAAGAACATTTGCAAGCATTTGTTGGCCCGCAACATACAGAAGTCGCAAAAATTCCCCGACAAGTATTTCTTCTGTCGCGATCGCCGCTTAAAGTTCTACAACTATGCAATTGGTCCGCAAGAGTTGTGCGTCGAAATGGCAAAGAGAATTAGCTGTCCGTATCTTTTCATCAAAGCGAAGCATTCGTCCTATTTCGAGGACAAAAAGTACTACGATGAAGTACTGGAAGTGCTACTAAAGAAATCGAACTTTGAGTATTTGGAAGCCGATGGTACACACCATCTGCACTTGAATAACCCCGAGGCTATAATTGGACCTATCAATAATTTCATTCGACGTTTTGGGCCTGCGGCGCGCCAGAAACAAACCAGGGAAGCGAAGGAGAGTAAACTTTAGTGATTGCAAGGAAAACGAATTATTCTTTTGTTTAGTTTTAGTTGGTATTTTAGCTAAGAAGTTTTTTTGTGAATAAAATCCCACGGTGATAGGATCCGCATCAAGGCACCGAGTCTGGGAAATTTCATGTGTCCAAAAGCTGTTAACCATAGGAAGTATCACCTCAAGTAATTCAGTTTGAAAACTGATGGAAGTATAACAACAATAGCCTTGATTTCCAAGGCAGCCATTCCGTGATCAAGGATTGCTAAGCCTCGTATACAGTGAATCCGCAGGATACCAATCACATACATTTCCTCTGCGCTATTTCGTACAGTTATCATCTATGAAGTTTCAACCCGAGCATAGTCCACTTCCTGGCAGTAGAATTCATTACCTAGATGTGCGTCGAATTGAACTGGTTTTTCTTCACTGCTTCTCCTAGTTAGTGATCGTCCCCCATCAATTCATTTGATGGTTGGTTGGTTGTCGCTGCACCTCTTCAACTATCTGCTCAACCTAAAAACCTGTATTTCGGACTTGTTGTGGACGCTCCGATGGCTGCAACAGTAGTACCGCAGCAGCTGTTGGCGTGCAATGAACGCATTTAAAAAAGGCCAAAGTACTTACGTGCACACAACCCATCCAACATTTTGACCTACATTTACACAACAATGCGGTTTGCAATGTCAGTCGCTACATCCGGCGTTGCTGGCGCCGGTCCACATGGACTCAACTCACGCCGCATGAAGCCGCGGGGGTGCCGCGGCAGCTGTAGAATAAAAGCGATCTGTGTTAACAGGCGAAAGATCACAAAACCAGTTTGATTTTTTTTTTTTTTTTTTTTGAATCTTTCGCTTAGCATCTTTTCGCGCTCAAAGGTTGCATAATTTCAGATTCGTTTTTTGGCGGTCAGAAGCGCGAAATTTTTCATTGAAATCGGTCTTTGTGCTCTTCACAAACACTGTGAGTAGAATCATTAACTTTGCCATGAGGAATGTGACTCAGTAAAGCAGACATGTGAGACTCTTCAAAGTAGTTAGATTCCTGGCCATATTCGTCTGTCTGTGTATATATATGCAAACGTATTTCTCATATATTTTCAGGTTTATGCATAAAGCTCTGAAAAATGTGAAACTCAAGGATACTTCTCTCTTCCAAGCACTGAAAACTTGAATGCCCTGGGATAACTGGATCGCTTAGCCCGCATTTAAGTACTTGTGCGCCAGTGTAAGGGTAAGATTAGTACAGGGGGTATGAAGAGGATGCAACTTCAACGAGGTTAACATTGTTTCTTTCTTAGTAAAAACTTCTTCTCTATAAGGCTTGGCATGGTTAATCATACGTCTGTTTCTTAATGCGCACCAGTTGACCATGCAGCAAAGCAAGCCACTTCAAGCCACCGTCAAGTGTACACAAATGATGAGACACGTTTTTTTCGAGCATTTTAACATGCGTTGGTGTGAAGAGGAGCTTTGTTTACTGTTCATATATCATCTTTAACTATTAATACTACTACTAATATGATGAATAGCAAAAAATAGCACAACACGCTGAGTTAAGAGGCCGCTGACTAGGTTGTTGGAAAGACCCACGTATTGAATTGCTTAGTTCAATTCGAGATTTTGAGGTGGATGCGCTCTAATGTATTCCAATGCCCTGATAATAGCCTCTGGTATGGGTGGCGGTGTCGGCAAGTGATCGCCCACGGGCTGGAAGCCATTCTCGTCGGCGGTGTACGACAAAGAGATGGGCACACCTTCAGGTGAGACATAAGCAAAATTGCCAGCAACGCCATTGACATTGCCCGCCTCCTGATGCTGTATGCCGTTGCTGGTGTCATAGGCGAACTGATAGTTGCCCTCCGCATCGGCGGGATCGTTCCTTTCGCTCAGCACTTGTGCATCCTTATCGATGTTGTCCGCGTAGGTGACGACAAACAAAGCAGCGGCAACGATAAATAGCTACGAAATGCAAGGAAATCAATTAAGCATCCTTGTGCAACTGCGGGATCGCATACTCACGATTTTGAACATTTTGTTTTAATAAACTAATTCGAACTGTTAATGGTTTCGTTGAGGGCAAACGCTTTTATATGCACGGTCAGCCGAGTGCGCGACTGAGTGAGCGAATGCGCGTTCCGAATTCGAGTGAAGCGCTTAACGTCACGCAAAACCAAATACCAAACTTAATAGATTTGACCAAAAAAATGAATTCAAAAATAAAAACTGAACTGATTAAGAGTCGCTTGATGAGCACACGCTTCATCAATGCGTCAGTTCAAATGTCCGTTCGTTCATCTTTAATCTCATCGCGTAATAAATCGGAAGTGTGGCAAGGAGTGCGCGTATCCATTAAGACGTTAAGAAGCGCCAAGTTATAATGCTCTACGATAAGATTTTTGGTATCTTCTATCAATGAATGGTATTATGACTTTGTCATTAAGTTTGTAACCCAGTGAAGGAGATATTGGAAAGTATATATATAAAAGCTGTACCTGGTCACGCTGTCGCCCTGCCTCGAAAGGAAAAACACAGTATTTGAAGTATTTGTTTAAAAAAATGATTTCACCTATATAAAAACACGCGAGTAAACTAAGACAACGTTGTTTCAAAATTTCAAAGAAGTCAGTAAAGAACTTACAGAGATTAACCATTTAGAACTAATGGCCATAAGATTTATATATACTCTTGTACTTCTAACTTCGCGCAAACACCATTAGTTTAAGATAATGAAGCATAAATCGTCTATCGGACTTCGCTTCTTATTATCTCCAAACTCCGTATCTCTTTTAAGACAAACACTGCTAAGACTCCAATCGCCTTCCACTTTACCCTGCCCTTTAGGATTTTCATGGTGAGTCTGTCGGTTATGATTCGGCCTAGAACCTCAATTAGATGTCCACGCTCTTCGCCTCAGTTAAAAAACGCGTAACCCACAATCTTTATCCATTGAGCATTTCATGGTCCTGAGGAATCTGAATTAGCGATGACCCCCACTAACCAAGTTAAGTTTTGATGCGAACAATTTTTTATTTCAAGGTCATAGACAAAATCTCTAAAGTTTCAAGATGCTGTGTTTAATGGTTTGTGTGGGAGCTTCGTATTAGCTCATAGCTCAGCATCAGTTTTTCTTGTTTTTTTTTTTAATAAAATTTTTGGTTTGGTTATTATTATCTGGTAAATTAACTATTATGCATTTAAGTACCTAATGTAGATAGAATCCGTCGATTCTCTATTGTTGCAGAACCATATATATATAAAAATTGTAGTATCGTGTAACTCCCATAGGACAACTTAAATTTCTTATTTTATAGACATAACCCGTTACAGTTTTAAAATGCCTTGGTAAAGTACCAAGTCCTTTGATACTGAAGAATATTGCAACTTCGGTCAAATCTACTACTACTACTACTATGTACTACAGATTATTACACTATGGCCAAGCGTCTAAGTCGTCACTTTTGGCATTAAACTTAAGCCTTAAATCGCTTCTAATGCCAGTTGGCGTTCAACACCCCTGACACCACTTTTGGCTTCTTTGTGTTGCCCACAAACACAGGTGGAAGTCTAGAATGTTAAATTACAAGCCACTCAAAAGTAGACGAGCACTATAAAAATGTAAATTCAATTAAATTTGTCATCGTTCGATTTTGATACTTGTCCCCTCAAGCTCAAACCTGTTACTACGCCACCAACTATCGCTATGTTGCCCCTTTATGGCACTACGCTGAGCCAATTAATTAATTAATTTTATATACTAATTTTATTTCTTGCTATTTATTATTTATTTTTATGCTCAGATATGTTCCGATATGGTTAGATTTCTAGGGCAATTATTTCATTTGATTTATTAATGGCATCCGTAAGTCAAGCCATGAAATGAAATGCTTAATAAATCAAGAAGACAGCGAATACAAAAGACTTAAGCCACAAAAAATGATTTAAAAATGATTCACTGATCCGAAATAAAAAAATCACAAAAGTGTATTAAACAATCGAATGACCTTGAGCACATTTTTCTAAGCTATTCGAATTCGGAAAGAAACAAAACAGAAATAACAGAAATAACATGTAAATTACAAATGTCGGGTCTTCAGTGGTCGTCCGAACGTATTATCTAGCTGATGCTGACTTTTCAAGCGTCGATTGAGAAGTGTTTGGTGCTTAAGCGAACGATCGGGATGCAGGTCTCAATAGGTGTTAGAGTTGCGAACGTCGAACGGTGTATCGACAACGTTTTGCAGCATTTTGGGCTGATTAAAATTCAGTTAGCTGTAGTACCCCAGAGCTACATACCGCAAGTGCTTAATGGGCTTAGAATAGCTTAGAGTACGGTCTGAGAAGCCAACTAATTTCCTTTCGCCACGATATGAAGTTGTCAGCTGAGTCATCTATCAAGCGTTAGTTCCACATACTATGTTATTGCTAGAAATGGCAACTCTATCATTATCTACCGCGAATTTTATCACGGTGAAACACAATAATAAGTTTGTATGACTAGATCACTTATACGTGATGACAATCCGAGTGTTCTAGGGAGTGTAGCATTTTCAGACGGTGACTGCGGTGTTCAGCAAATTGATTGGCAGCTGCTTGACATGATACTCCCACCCAATGAGGTTGTAGTTGGCAGGTATAGATTTTGCTCCATTGACACAGATGTTTCACTTCTTTAAGCACGAGTCGATGAAGTTCAGCTAGTCTTGTAAATATAATAAATAAAAGAAAATAAAAATATCATTAAATGTTTCGTGCGCTCTTTTTTATATGTTGAGGTAGTTGCGCCTCTGCTTCTGTCTCTACTTTCAACACCTACGCTTTTCAAACGAGATACTATTGTATCTCAGCGAACAAAGGAATTTACTTTCTTTTGTTGCTACCACAGAGGTTTCTTTATTTCGTTTGAGTCTTCAAAAATTACTAATTTTTCGGCATTTATTTCATTATTATTTATTTTATTGTTTATTTTTTTGTGGCATTTAAAATAATTAAAAATATGCACTGTAATTTGAACTGTGCTCAATGGAAATAAATTAATGCTAAAATGACTCGTGCTTTTTATGCACACAATTTGGCAAGGATATTCCGTTTAACCGTTTAATGTTTTTTCGGCAATTATTGCTTTGCACGATTAAATACAAATAAGAGAAATAATTATAAAAAAAATGCCCGCCGCAAAAACCTCAACGCAAAGAAACAAAATGAAGTGCAAGAAACAAGTTTAGCCAGCAAAAATTGTTCGATGATGATCGTTTTCATCATCATCATTGTAATCATTATCATTATTATGAACAAAAGGTCTGCAATGAAATTGTTTCCCTTCTGGGATTGCGTATAAAAGGCACTCGACGCACGCTTGAAAGCCACAAACAGATCTGAGCTTAAAACAAAACACTTCACGCAGCACTCCTTCTTCGCCAAAAAGAAAGAAGAAAAAAAAACGTAAAAATCCCACAAAAAAATCCAACAAAAATGTACAAAAAAGTAAGTTCCATAATACCAACGTGTGATTATATTATATAACAACCCATAACAAACGTTTTCGTTAACACTTCCCACCCCAATTTCCACGCTTATGTAGTTCGTCTGCCTCGCTGCTTTGATCACTTTCGTTTGCGCCGACAACATCAACAAAGATGCACAGATACGCAGCTTCCAGAACGAGGCCTCCGATCCCGAGGGCAACTATCAGTATGCCTATGAGACCAGCAATGGCATTCAGTTCCAAGAAGCTGGTAATCCGGCTGGTGTGCGTGGCGCTTTGAATTATGTCTCACCTGAGGGTGAACAAATCGCACTCACCTACACCGCCGATGAGGAGGGTTACCATCCTGTGGGCGACCATTTGCCCACACCACCACCAGTGCCGGCTTACGTGTTGCGCGCACTCGAGTACATTCGCACTCATCCCGCTCCACAGCTGAAGGAGGAACAGTAAACGCTCAGGAGTATGGTAGCTGAGGTAGCTGTTGATCTATAGGAACCGGCGTTGCATCATTCTTTGTTTGCAGTGCGCCTCGCATTCATTTTGGCCACGATCCAAGTCATTGTTATGTACTATATAATCACTATATAAGATTATATATACTCGTAAGATTAAGAGTTAGGTTAAAGTCAAATAAAGATATTTTTGCTGTTATCAAAAGTTGTGTGCTAAATACTTTAGTCCTTGAAGTGAGAACTGCTTACCACAGAGAGAGAGAGAGAGAGATTACCAAAATGGAGAGGTCTTCATATACAAACACGTGATTCGAACGTAGCGGGGTGAGCTGGTTAAGTTATTCGGGCATCAGTAAGTCTTTGTCCCATCGAAGAGGCGAGTTGTAGGCAACGCGATTCGGCTGACAGATAATGGCATGTTCGTAAGGTAAGTAGAAAGGACTTAACCTTAGCAACTTCAATGCTAACAGTATACAATATAATCGAGGTAAGCATTCGCATGGCATCACAATGAACCGTTGTGTCGAAGAGTAGGCTGCCAAACTAACCTAACTTTACACGTGCCCAAGTCTAAATGTAATTACAAGGAACTCCGCTGAGCACTATTTTCAATTTTTACATGCTTTATATAAGCATCACCGGTATGTTTTTTAATGTGTAACCAAATCTTTGAACGAGATTTTCACCCACTTCAAAAAGTCGGATTAAACTGAAAATTTGCACACCTATCAAGGACCGATGACAATACAATACTTTGATAACTTTGTCCCTATGACCTAACCAGGATCATCAAGATTAAATGAAAAGGACTGATTTTAGCCTTGCCTAAACTAATTCAGTTTTTAGTTCGATTTGCTATTAAAGCAACATTTTTTAGTTTAGAAAGGACTCAAGGCCTTTCAATGTCTATACTTTCAGCTAGCGTCCAGTCAAGTGCTATTATGAGGCATGGTTTTCAGAGTTTTCTATATATCCTATGTCGAGAAATCTTTATGTTAATTGACCACTCTATGCCGTTATTCCAAGTGTCCGCTTGTCTGAACCACAGGAGTAATGCAATAGCATTGGGATTTATTTTCATTAATATAATTACTCCTCTCCCTTCTGGGATCCACAATCTTAAACTTACTTAAACAAATATCAACGAGCACTAATCTAGAATTAAACTATTTTGAATTTCGCTATCAGACTTTGGAAAAGTTCACGCACGGCAAACGATGGCTTAAAACTTCTTTAACTTCCCATCCTCGGTGTGCGTACGTATGTATTCCAAAGAGCGCAAAATATAATCCGGTATTGGCGGAGGCCGTGGCAAATGTCGTCCGACCACATGGAAGCCTAACTCGTCCGCAATGTAACGAACTTCGATGGGTATGCCTTCGGGAGAGACGTAGCTATAGATGCCGATCGTCTCTAGTGGGCTGCCGGCCGCTTGAACATCGATGCCATTGCTGGTCTTATAGGCGTACTTGAAGACGCCATCCTCATCGGTGGGTGCAATGCGAAAATCCGTAATCTCGGCATAGCGTTCGTCTTCGTCACTCACGGTTGGCACTTTCGTCTGGCGCTGAGTTCTCTGCTCCTGAGTGAGAGACTGAGTACCCGCTGACACTGTGAGGATGCATGTACCAAGTACTAAGAACAAAAACTGTAAAATTCGTTTCGTTAATTTTATAACCTGGAATCGAAGACAGTTGAAAATGGCTCACCAAATCGAACGCCTTCTTATGTAAATCGCACATTTTTTTAATATATATTAATGGCTTATAATAAAATCTTGTCCGACTGATCGATCGTTAGTTCCTACGTTGTTTTTAGTTCAAAAGTTCAGCAGCCACTGAGGGCTACGTCATTTGGCCTTTTGGGTTTTATAAGAAAACCTTTCGGCGTTCGTTCACATTGTGCGGTCCATTCTCTCGAACTCTGCCAACAGCATAAGCAGCTTTTGTGTCTGTCCATTGTGCGTTTAGCGTTTCCGTTAAAAATCTTCGCTTCTAAACAAGATTTGTTCATAAATATACAATTAAGCGATGCCATTGCACCACTTCGAGCGACTTGCTCGCTCACTTGGCTGGCTTCGCTCGTTGGCTTGCTTTTTGCCCTCAGCATCATTGTCAGAAGCTGAAATGAATTAGCACCGTGGAAGTCAAATACTAACGCCTAG